>CM036240.1:39787814-40420314 GCA_020698575.1 Bostrychus sinensis
ACCCTCGCCCACTCCAGGAAGCACTGACCAATCAATCTCTACATCCAGTCTGCTCTCATTTATTTATTCAATTCAATTTGGTTTACAGAATTTTTGCTCCTGCTCCTCCAAGCTTGCCAGATGTACACATTTTTAGCTCTTGTAGTTGTAATAAATCAAATAGCGACCGCAAAGCAATTTTATTTGCATTTACCATGCCTTGAATTTTGCGCTCATTTCACTCCTGTGATAGACACAAACCTCAGCTGCATCTGGGTTTGCTCCACTTTTAGCATGTCTTATTCATTTAAGGTGCACACAAACCTTTGATAAATCTGGCCCATAATGTTTGAATGTAGCGTCTGTTTGGTTAAAGGTGGCTCGATACCAGAACACTGACTGACGTCTCCTTCTCTTCCTCGTCTTCTGTTTAGATGCGTGTCAGAACTACCGTCTGCAGTTTCAGCGGGTCTTCTCTGTTCCCGGAGACGTGGCCATGCTCAGCAGCACTCTGCTCTCTCCCTTCCCTGTCTTCAACCTATCAGCCGTCCCCTACAACGTCACATGGTACCGGTTCAACTCAACCCAGCCAATCAGCAACGAGAGTGGGCGGGTCTTGGTCATGGAGGACACTCTCTGGTTTCTGAACGTCACAGTGGCTGACGATGGAGAATATGTGACTGTGGTCAGGTGAGCTAGTTCTCCTGGTTCGGTCCTGGTTCAGTGCTAGTTTGGTCCTGGTTTACATCTGGTTTAGTTCTGATTCTGTCCTAGTTCAGTCCTAGTTCTGTCTGGGTTTAGTCCTGATTCTGTCCATTTTTAAAATCCAATTTAGTCCTGGTTTAGTCCTGGTTTAGATCTGGTTTAGTCCTGGCTCAGTGGGTATCAGTTCAGTCCTTGGTCTGTTGACTTACCCCTGTGTCCACAGCACCCCCCAGCAGTGCTACAGACAGCACACCCAGCTGGTGGTGGACCAGCCCCTCCCACAGTGTGGCAGACCCAGGACGGCCGGGCAGAGGCTCACTAAGAGGGTCACCGACTGGCTGCCCTGCCCCCTCAAGAAATACATTTCCAAACTGGACAGATATGGCGTCCCCTCCTCCGTCACATGGTACAAGGTCAGTGTGAAGTTCAGATCCTCCCAGACCAGGGGTCAGCAACTTTTAACACCAAAAGAGGCATTTTTGCTTGTTTCACACTGGATAAAAGTCTGAAAGAGCCGCGATGTGTATTTCTTTAATACTGACTACAAAATAATTAGGGCTGGGACTTTAACGCATTAATCACGATTAATTAATTACAGAGAAATTAACTCATAAAAAAAACAAAAAAAAAACACATTTAATCACACTTGTCTATATGACAATAAACAACTTTTCTCAGTGGCCTAGTTTCTGGTGCACGGTAACTAGGGCTGGACCCCCACACTGGCCAAAACACCAAATGTAAGGGTATTTCAGCTGTAGCCATTTGAAAACATACATGTGCCTGTACAAGTGCACTTCATGGGGCTGAGGCCGGCCTGCCCTACGCAACAAGCACATGGCGTCACTTTCTTTCACTTTCAAACATGCTGCTTTAAGCTGCGACCACACATTGGATGCTTGACCACAGTGTGGCTCTAACGCGAGTAGACTCACAGCTGCGTCCGACATATCCAATGTGTTTGAGGTAGAGAGTGGAGGGACAGGTCCACGCGCTGCTGTTTTTCAAATCAAAACTCAAAAGAGCCACATTCGGCATTGGTGGGATGTTTGAGACACCAGGACCACATTAGTCCTCAAAGTTATGTGTTCAAAGGATTTGAGTGAAAAGGGCCAAACAGAGATTGCTACAGACTACTGGATCAGAGCATTTCCAAAACTGCAACTCTTGTGGGGTGTTCCCGGTCTGCAGTGGTCAGGATCTTTCAAAAGTTGGCCAAGGAAGATACAGTGGGGAACCAGCGACAGGTGACACACGAGGGCAGTAAAGGCTGAGGTCTGTGTGGTCCCACCCAACAGACGAGCTACTGGAGCTCAAACTGCTGAACTGCTATGGTGGGCCAAGTATTCATTACAGATTTTTTCAGCTTTTATTTATTTTCTAAAACTACCAGAATGCAGTAAGTGTTCTCACACTAAAAAAGGTAAAACAAGAAGGTCATCTGGACAAGGTTGTTTTTAGAAGTTGCTTTATCTGAAGGACTTTCTAGTGAAAACTGCTGAGTGAGTAGAAGCGAATATATAGTAGTTCCCTCCCAGGAGTAGTTAAATCTGATGAGACTAGGAAAAACCTTCTCTAAACAGAGGAGGAGGCCTAAGATTTAATCTTCCTCCAGTCTACAACTCAGTGCTGAAACAGAAATAAAAACAGGGTCAGTTTCACTCTGATAATAGGACTGTAACTTCAGCGGCACCTTATGCCAAAGGCTCACAGGCTAATAGCTAACAACCATGGCTCGTACTCCAGTCCAGGCCATTCAGCTGCTGACTGCAATGGGTCTCATCAGGCAGGGCATTTGGTGTAAACAATCTGCCCATGTGACTGATTCTCTGTTATGAAGCCTGAAAGAAGTGGAGCTACTAACATAATCTAGTCTAGGTTCTAGTCAGGTTTTTTTTTTAACGTATCCGTCTAAAAGTCTTGGCTTTGTTTCGGCCCTGGTACTCTTTAGTATTTGTTAGTATCATTTTGAATGCAACATGTTGTAAAGTTTCATTTGAAATGGCAGTAGTAAGTATAATTCGCCATGTCTTGTCCCAGGGTTGTGAGCTGATAACAGACGGGACAGAGCGGTTCATTTACTGGGGCACCAGTCTGAAAATCGAGGGGGTGGAGTCAGAGGACCAGGGCCTGTACACCTGCACACTGAAGTTCACCCTGGGAGGAGTCAGCGGGTCAGTGTCTGAGACCATCGACGCTGAGGTCAAAGGTCAGAGAGAGACACTGTTACAGTGAAGAAATAAACTCAGTATACTGTCAATGATCTCACAACTTAAGATGTTTAAATATGAGGTATATATAAATTCACTGGAAAGGATCACTTCTCAACAACAAGGATGAAGGATGCAGGACAAGGTCTGTAGGATGAGCAATGCAGGATTAGGGACACAATACAAGGGATGCAGGATGAGGGATGCGAAGGTGATGGAGTGCAGGAGCATAGGCTGGGTGAGTTGAGACTCAGTGTGGGGCTTCTGTCTCAGGCAGTTTACTGGTCAGACTAGGGACCCCCGTCTGGTGTAGTTGTTGGAGAGAGGAGGCTGAAAAGCTAAAAGTGAACATGAAGGGAAACATGAAGGGGAAAGGAGGGAGGGGTCAAGAGAACAGAGACAAACAGTGTTGGATGAATTTCACAGGTTTAAATAAGTTTGCTGGGAAAATAGGAGGTGCAGATGAGGACTGGTTGAAGAGTACTGTGGTTAGGATGTACAACCTAAAATTTGGAAATGTTGGAACATTTTTTTAAATTTAAATAAAATAAAAACTTAAAGACTTTCAAATCACACGAGCCAATATTTTATTCACTATAGAACATAGATAACATAAATGCTTACACTGAGAAATTTTACACTTTCATCACAAAATGACCTCATTTCAAATGTCTGCTACAGGTCTCAATAGTTGGGACCGGGGCAGGTTTACCATGGGGTAGCATCTTCTCTTCTTTTCAAAGCAGTTTGAAGACGTCTAGGCATTGAGGTTATGAGTTTCTGGAGTTTTGGTGTTGGAGTTTTGTACCATTCTTGCCTGATATAGGGTCCCAGCTGCAAGAGTTTGTGGTCGTCTTTTGCACCCCCATCCCATCAGAGATGCTGCTTTTGAACTGAACGCTAAAAACATGCTGAAAGATGTCCCTTCTCTTTAGCCCGGAGGACACAGCGTGATTTCCTAAAAGAATGTCATTTGGACTGGACTGACCATAGAACACTGTCCCACTTTGAAACATTTTCATCATTCATTTACAATCCATTTTAAATGAGCCTTGGCCCAGTTCATGATGGTGCTTCTGGACCATGTTTACATATGGCTTCCTTTTTACATGATAGAGCTTTAGTTGGCCTCTGCAGATGGCACGGTGGATTGTGTGTGTGGAAGTATTCCTGGGCCCATGTCATCGACGCAATCCTGCTGATGAGTGATGCAGTGTTGTCTGAGGGCCACAAGACCACAGGCATCCAATAAAAGTGTTCGGCCTTGTCCCTTACACAGAGATTTCTCCAGTTTCTTTGAATCTTTTGATAATGTTATGCTCTGTAGATGATGAGATTTAGATTTAAAGTATTCCACCATCTTTTTATGCATTCTTTCATAGATTGGAGAGCCTCTGTCCATATTTACTTCTGAGAGACTTCCTTTTATATCTAATCATGTCATAGAGCTGAAACTAATTAAGTTAATTAGTTGCTAGGTGTTCTCCTGATCTTTTTTTAAAATTTCTTGCTTTTTCAGCCATTTGTTGCCCCTGTCCCAACTATTTTTGAGACCTATAGCAGGCATCAAATTTGAAATGAGCTCATTCTGTGCATAAAAGTGTAACATTTCTCAGTGTAAACATTTGTTATCTATGTTCTATTGTGAATAAAACATTGGCTCATGTGATTTGAAAGTTTTTTAGTTTTTATTTTATTTAAATTTAAAAAATTACCCAACATTTTTGAAATTTGGATTGTAGTTGAGCCATGGCCTTACTCCTGAGGCCAAGTTTTAACATTAACTTCATTAACTGTTGTGTAACTTTGTTTCAGGAGATTACTGTATGGTTCCTCAAGTCCGTGAAGGGGCCAACGACATCATCAAAGCACCACTGGGTCAGTACTTCTTTAACGCAGTCATTTGATAATATCTGTGTACCAGTACTATGGTTATGTATTTTTCCTGTTGTGTTTAGGCTCTAATTTCATCAAGCGCTGCCTGGTGTTTGTGCCCTGTGAGGGGAGTGCCATACCAGAAGTCGATGTGCTCTGGTGGGTTCGAGACAACCCCATAGAGGATACCCCCTCCCAGCGCATTTACTCAACAAAACAACGGTCAGTACTCATTATACTGTAGTTACTTTCAAATCCAAATTCAATTTCAAATAGTATTGTTACTGTGTTGTTACTGCCAATAATGACATTTGCGCTATTTGTGTTACATCTATGCACATTTGCTGGTTTTATGATTTTACTATGATGCAGCAGTAGCTCATTAGGTACAGTTATGTTCAAAATAATAGCAGTCCAATATCACAAAGCAAAACAATCACTGTTTCTAGATAGCAAATAACTTACTAGTAGGTGTAGTGAAGTAGACCACACAGTTGTAAAATGCAGGCTGCTAATTGTTTTTATTTGAATAATTAATTGACAGGGGCACTTTCAAAATAACAGCACTGTGGTGTGTTCTCAGAGACCTCAGTCAGCTGTGAGAAATCAGCTGTTAAACAGCTGTCCCTTATGTAAGGACAAAGGTAGCACATGTGCAGGCTAGTTATATCACATTTCTCAAAAAATCTGAATAAAATGGGTCATTCAAGACATTGTTCAGAAGAACAGTGCACTTTGATTAAAAAGTTGATGGGAGAGGGGAAAACATATAAAGAAGTGCAGAAAAGGATAGGCTGCTCAGCTAATGATCTCAAATGCTCTAAAATGGTAACCAAAACCTAAAAGACGTAGAAGAAAACAAACAAAAAAAATTATCATTTGAATGGGCTGAAGAATAGCCAAAATGGCAAAGGCTTGGCCAATGATCAGAAGATCTAAAGATTGTTGTTTTGGGGTCTGGGGGCCACAGACAGTTTGTCAGACAACCCCCAAACACTCAGTTCCAGCCCCAGGACCCTGTGAAGACAGTAAAGCCTGGTGGAGCCAGCATCATGATATGGGAATGTTTCCCATACTAAGGTGTCGGGCCTATTTATCACAGCACAGGGATCATAGATCCCACGGGTGCACGGTGGCAGAGCGGTTAGCGTTCTCGCCTCCCAGCAAGGAGGTCGTGGGTTCGAGCCCCGGGCTGACCAATACACACCATCACACAATCTCTCTGGGTGGAGTCTGCATGTCCTCCCCGTGTTACCGTCGGTTCTCTCCGGGTTCTCCGGCTTCCTCCCACCATCCAAAGACATGCATGTGTTAGGGTGAATTGGTGATTCTAGATTGACCCTAGTGAGAGTGAATGGTTGTCTGTCTGTGTTTGTGAATGTGAATGTGAGTGAGTGAGAGGGGACTACGGATGGAAATTAGCTCTGAGCTATAATCCGGTGTATTTACGGCACTAGTTGCTGTTCATTAATACACGCTGTCCCAAATAAATAAATAAATAGATCAGGTTAAATATATTGAAATACTTCAAGAGTTCATGTTGCCTTATGCTGAAGAGGAAATGCCATTGGAATGGGTTTCAACAATACAATGATCCAAAACACAGCAGTAAAAGAGCAGCATCTTGGTTCAGGACCAACAAAATTAACATTATGGAGGGGCCCCCAGACCTTAACCCAATAAAAAACTTGTGAGGTGACATTAAAAATGCTGTTTCTGAGGCCAAACCAAGAAATGCAGAGGAACTGTGGAATGTAGTCCAATCGTCCTGGGCTGCAGTACCTGCCAGAAGTTAGTGGACTCCATTCATCACAGATGAAGAGCAGCTCTCAAAAACCATAGTTATACAACTAAATATTAGTCCAGAGATCCACAGAAAACCAAAATCTTTAAGTATTTTCAATTCATACAGTGAATGTTTGAGTTTGTTAAGAAAAGAGCAGAGACTGCTATTTTTTGAACAGCCTAATATTCCTTTTTTCTTCATTTTCTGTAAAGGATTAACAAATTTGATCATTTTTTTTATTTATGTTTTGATTTTGAATAGAATGAGCAGTGTTCTCAATGCATTTGCATATGTGGAAATAAAAGCTACAATAAGGATTTTTAGTCATTTAGTCATTATTACTCACTTGAACATAACTCTAGAGCCCACTAATCAAAAGGTTGGCTGATTGATCCCAGCTACCAGCATTGCATACGGCCTTTATGTCTTTGGGCAAGACACTTCACCCACCTTGCTTCCAGTGTCTGTGGCACTGGTGTATGAGTGTAATAGTGTGTTTAGTGATGGTCAGAGAGGCCATAAGCACAGTATGGGTGCCACATCGCCGTTAGTCTGCTCTAGGGCAGCTTTGGCTATGAAAGTAGTTTACCACCACCAGGGTGTGACTGTGGACTGAGTGAATAATGGACTAATGTTAAGCTCTTTGAGCGTTGAGAACGGCACTATATCAATTTCTGTTCTGTTCTAAGTCCAGTCCATTACCTTTACTCCTTCTGGTGTGCAGTTATTATCTATGTCCACTAGGTGGCATTTATCAATACTAAGCAGTTCAAACGTGTTAGTATTAATCATTCATAAAATTACAGTACAGTATAATGCCCATAAAAAACCCATATCAGCTTACAGGGTACTTGTGAAGTAGTACTTGTGTGTACAGAGTGGTGGAGTATAAGTACACAGTTCTGAAGTAGTACTTGTGTGTACAGAGAGGTGGAGTATAAGTACACAGTTCTGAAGTAGTACTTGTGTGTACAGAGAGGTGGAGCGGCAGGACAGTGGAGTGTGGCTGGAGAGCTGGCTCATGATCTCGGAGCTGAAGGAGGAGGACTTCCACCTGAACTACACCTGCTATGCCTTGAGCGCACGAGGGAGTCCATACTACTACTTCACACTACTGCCTACAGGTACTATTACTACTTCACACTACTGCCTACAGGTACTACTGCTACTTCACACTACTGCCTACAAATACAGGAATTATTTTTGACACGAAACGCCCACTTGCTCCATGCCAAAAACCTACATACAGTGGGGAAAAAAAGTATTTAGTCAGCCACCAATTGTGCAAGTTCTCCCACTTAAAAAGATGAAAGAGGCCTGTAATTTTCATCATAGGTATACCTCAACTATGAGAGACAAAATGAGATTAAAAAAAAAGTCCAGAAAATCACATTGTCTGATTTTTAAAGAATTTATTTGCAAATTATGGTGGAAAATAAGTATTTGGTCAATAACAAAAGTTCATCTCAATACTTTGTTATATAGCCTTTGTTGGCAATGACAGAGGTCAAACGTTTTCTGTCTTCACAAGGTTTTCACAAACTGTTGCTGGTATTTTGGCCCATTCCTCCATGCAGATCTCCTCTAGAGCAGTGATGTTTTGGGGCTGTCGCTGGGCAACACGGACTTTCAACTCCCTCCAAAGATTTTCTATGGGGTTGAGATCTGGAGACTGGCGAGGCCACTCCAGGACCTTGAAATGCTTCTTACAAAGCCACTCCTTCGTTACCCGGGCAGTGTGTTTGGGATCATTGTCCTGCTGAAAGACCCAGCCACGTTTCATCTTCAATGCCCTTGCTGATGGAAGGAGGTTTTCACTCAAAATCTGACGATACATGGCCCCATTCATTCTTTCCTTTACACGGATCAGTCGTCCTGGTCCCTTTGCTGAAAAACAGCCCCAAAGCATGATGTTCCCACCCCCATGCTTTACAGTAGGTATGGTGTTCTTTGGATGCAACTCAGCATTCTTTCTCCTTCAAACACGACGAGTAGAGTTTTTACCAAAAAGTTCTATTTTGGTTTCATATGACATTCTCCCAATCCTCTTCTGGATCATCCAAATGCTCTCTAGCAAACTTCAGACGCCTGCACATGTACTGGCTTTAGCAGGGGGACACGTCTGGCACTGCAGGATTTGAGTCCCTGGCGGCGTAGTGTGTTACTGATGGTAGCCTTTTGTTGATTTCTTCACACCAAGCTGCTTACCTATTGCAGATTCAGTCTTCCCAGCCTGGTGCAGGTCTACAATTTTGTTTCTGGTGTCCTTTGACAGCTCTTTGGTCTTGGCCATAGTGGAGTTTGGAGTGGGACTGTTTGAGGTTGTGGACAGGTGTCTTTTATATAGATAACCAGTTCAAACAGGTGCCATTAATACAGGTAACGAGTGGAGGACAGAGGAGCCTCTTACAGAACAAGTTACAGCTCTGTGAAATCTTGCTTGTTTGTAGGTGACCAAATACTTATTTTCCACCATAATTTGTCTGATTTTTAAAGAATTTATTTGCAATGTGATTTTGTGGATGTTTTTTTCTCATTTTGTCTCTCATAGTTGAGGTATACCTATGATGAAAATTACAGGCCTCTCTCATCTTTTTAAGTGGGAGAACTTGCACAATTGGTGGCTGACTAAATACTTTTTTGCCCCACTGTACAGGTTATACTGTATGTTATTGATACATGTTGTTACAGCTGTTCACATTTGAATGTCACTTACTGTAGGTATTTGAATGAGTTCATGAAATTGAATGAATGAATCTAAAATTATGATGATTACTTTCGTCTCTTACTATGCGTCTAAGGCAAACCCTGTACCAATTTTTTAAAGAAAAAGTTTGCATGCTGCACATGTGCACCGCTGTGTCTCCTATTATTGGTTTATATGTAACTACTACTAGTACTACTATAGCTCATACTACTCCCCAAACCTGTACTGAACTTGTGATCTTCTGATTACAAGAGAAGCATGCCATCCATGTTGCCTAAAATATTTCTTTAGTTATTTAGGTAAAAGCAGCACTTTTCCCATTTTTAAAAGACAGTATACTTGTATTTCCAGACAGTATACTCAAGTCCAATTTATTGATTTATTGAGAGTCACACAAATTCCTATTATAGTAAAAAGGTGAGTATACAAAAAAATTATAAAATATTTCTCCAATGTCTCTTCTCTCTACGGGTCAGGATGAGCTTATTTAGATGGACTGGAGGAGCAGAGTCTGACTTGATAGTTAAATCTTGCACTGAACATATTTCATAAAAATATATTGTGTTTTGTGTCTCCACAGATCCGGAGCTGTTCCTCCCCGTGGGCCTGTTGCTGGGCAGCTGCATGCTCCTGTTCATCCTCTCCATCTCGGTGTACCACGTCTTCAAGGTGGACCTGGTTCTGTGGTTCAGAGGAGCCTTCGCGGTCCTCTACACCAACACAGGTACTCCGACTGTCACTCAAGTGCACCTCTGATCCATTGCTTAAACAGCATCAGATGGGCTGGTACTGAAAATCTGTAGTCTTGTTTTGTAGACCTTAATCAAAAAATATATTTGGTAGATGCCTTAGGTGTAACATTGAATTATTGCGACAAAAACACTTGAAGAATAGCATTTTCAAATGCTCGCGATCAGTTCACTATAACAAAGGATGTGAAATATGGATTGGAGGATGGACCGGATAAGGTGAAGGGATGATGAGGGATGCAGGGATGCTGAATACGGGATGCGAGATGCAAGATGGTAGACGATAATGACACTGGTTGTACTGTTCATGGTAGTAGTGTTGGTTGGTTTTACTTTACATTCAATACATTTCTACTTTGACTGAAGTAATGGTTATGTTGACTACTTTTACTTCAATCCAAGTAACATTATTGTGAAGTAACAGTACTTTTACTTGAGTACAGATTTTGAATACTTCCTCCTCTGCCTATTCTCTTGTTTCTATTGAATAGCTCTGGATTACATCTCCAGACTGGGATTATACTATCTACTGTAGGTGATGTATAATACATAGGTCCACCATAAAACATCACATATACAGAATATCTTTAACACAAGCTCATTCCCTGAACATCAGCCAGCAGGTTTCAGCAGAGTTAGAGAGGAGCTACTGTTCCTCTGTTCTCCTCAGACTGTATTTCCTGTGTGTCTTCAGACTCAGATGGAAGGCTGTACGATGCGTATGTGGCATACCCTCAGAGGTGTGCTGGAGACTGGACTGACGAGATGGAGGTGTTTGCTCTGCAGACTCTGCCTCAGGTCCTGGAGAAGGCCTGTGGGTATCGGCTGTTCATCGCCGGAAGGGACTGTCTGCCTGGAGAAGGTCAGCCACACATCGGGCTCGCCATCACATAATGTACATCACTATAAAAACCTATCTACACAAACAGTGCAGTAAATTATTCTGTTTTAATTTGTATCAGTATGAAACCTCATATTTGTATTTCTTTTTACCATTCATTTTAGCATTAGCTTTGTTCATCCAATAGTAAAGGATAATTGCATTATCATCATTAGCTAATCCTGGCCTTATAAAATACATTGACCACAGAGGCAGGCAATGCAGCCAGTGCAGCTGCCCTGGGGCCCAGAACATGAGGGGGGTGTGGGAGGCCTCTGAGAGCCCTTAATTATTGACAGTTTTAGTGGATTATTTTCATTATGGGCTATATATTACAATGCAAGAATGATTAAGAACAATAATTAAAACATATTAAAATTGTATGATATGCATAATAACTTTTCAATATATACCTAATGCTTACAAAGTTAAATTATAAACAAAAATGTACATACATTTTTTGACATGTTTGATTTGTTTTGTTTTAACTATTAGTAGACTTTCAGAAATGTCAATGCACTTTTTAAAACTTAAAGTATTATATTCGGTATAAAATATATATTAAATATATATATATATATATATATATATATATATATATATATATATATATATATATATATATATATATATATATATATATATATATGTATGTATAGACTGAATGTGCTTCATAACTTAAGGGCCCATTCTGAAATATATTTTGATTCTTGCGATACGGATATTGCGTTAAATTTACTACATTTCACAAAAATGCAAGTTCCTGTATTTACAAGTCAAAACAGCAACAAAATCAAAACTTAACACAGACTAAACCAGGAATAAAACAAGGCTAAACTGTGAATAAATTCATTAAATTACCACTAAAACTGGACTTTTTAAACATTTTTATTTAGTCACAACACATGTTCTTTTAAGGCTCTGGTGGAAAATGATTCTTCAGTGTAAATCTCTGTCAGATGGAAGACCACAGCGTTATTGCGATATATTTTGATTCTTGTGATACGGATATTGCGTTTGCTGATATTGCGATAACGATAATTTTGCGATATATTGTGCAGCCCTAATAAATATATATATATCAAGGATACAAAGCCCTGTAGAAATGCACTGAGATAAAAATGTGTATAAAATATACCATGAAAATAGAATTTTATATCCAAAGCTCTTCTGAGGGAAAAAAACAACACAAAGATCAACAAACAGCACTACACCAAGACCCAGGGCCAGTGGAACTATTTGATGTAAAGTGCTTTGAGTACCCATGGAGGTAGAAAAGCACTATATAAATGTGACCATTTAAATGTGTAAACAAATAACAAAAAAATCACTTTTTTTAAAGGTAAATCCACAAATTGTAATAAAAAATAATATAGATTCACAAAATTGCCCCTAAATGTTAATAAATATGCACCTCCAGTAAAACAGCAGGATTTTATAAATTAAAAAGCTTAATATATGAACCTGAAGTACTTTCCCATTCTGAAATCCTGCACTGTGGCCCCACATTACCAAGTTACGCCACTGATTGTTACGAATTATTGTTGAAGTGGGTATACGGAAATTCTTGGGCATTCTAGTGGGTATACGGCGTATACCTGCGTATCACGTAGACTACACTACTTTCTATATATAAATATATACCTTAATTAATAGTTATGTACTCCGTGTATGGCATAATTTTTTTTTTTTTTTATTTAGTTCTTATTTAGTACCAAAACGGTTAATTTGTGTATGTCCTAATTTTGTTATGCTATGTTTGTTAAAGATGGTTGGCCTACTTTGTAATATGGAAGCAAACTTTTCTCATCACATTTAGAATTTTAAATGCCTTTGAATTTCAACCATAGTTTTTTTAACACTGAAGAAGGAATCTGAATTCTTTTGTCACATGAATGGCAATTAGTGCTTCCTGAGCAATGGGGCAAGTGACACAGACATTTCATGCAAATCTTTTGACAGTGTATTTTAGACTCTGAATTTGGCCAATCAAATTTGAGGACTTAAAAATACAGTGGCAAGAAAAAGTATGTACCCATAGCCTTACAACCTGGAATTTGAGTGGATCATTGAGAGGTTCATGTCAGTCACTTTATATCACATAACAACTATGAAAAAAAAAATTATTCTGAAGCAAATTAGAAATATGACAGAAAAACAGAAAACCTGAGTGTGCAAAAGTATTCACCCCCTTTTTAAAGAGGCCCCTAAATGAGACCTGGTGTTACTCACCCTCAGAAGTCACAGTAATAGTTAGATAAAGTTGGCCTCACTGCAATTCAACTGTCATTATGCCACAAAACACAATTTATTTCATCATTACAACATGTAAAAGATAAGGAACCACACCAAACCTGCCTAAAGAGGACCATCTGAAACTCACAAACCGGGCAAGGAGTGCATTCATCAGAGAGGCAACAATAAGACCAAAGGTGACCCTGAAAGATCTGCAGAGCTCCACAGCAGAGACTGTTGTATCTGTCCCAGGACCACTCTGAACCATACCCTCCACAGAGCTGGGCTGTGTGGAGGAGTGGACATTGCTTGGAGAAAATAATAACAAAACATGTTTAGTGTTTGCCAAAAGGCACGTGGAAGACTCCCCAAACACGAGAAGGTCCTCTGTCCAGATACAATTAAAATGAGCCATCAATGAACGATGCTATGTGTAGCACAAACCTGGCCCCTGACTGTGGCCCCTGACTGTGGCCCCTCTCTAAAGTGAAGCCTGGTGATGGCGGTGTCCTGCTGTGGGGATATTTGTCATTGGTAGGGACTGGGAAACTGCTCAGAACTGAAGGAATGAAGGATGGAGCTAAACAGGATAATTTTTGAAGAAAACCACTCAAACTGTGCTGTACAATGCATCCAACCTGAAGGAGCTGGAGCTGTTTTTAAATGAAGAATGAGCATAAATCCCAGTGATTTTATGAACCAAGCTCATAAACACTTATCCCAGAAAAGTTGGAGTTGAAAGTCCTTCAGAAGGTGGTTCTACAGAGTACTAGCTTGAGGGGGTACATACTTTTGTACGGTCAAGTTTTTTGTTTTTCTGTCATATTTCTAATTTGCTTCACAATAAAAAAAAATGCATTTTCATAGTTGTTGTCATGTGATGTAAAGTGACTGACATGAACCTCAATGATCCATTTAAATTCCAGGTTGTAAGGCAACAATAAAGGAAAAATCCTAAGGGGGTACATACTTTTTCTTGCCACTGTATATGCATACAATTTTTTAAAAGCTTTTTTTTTTTCAGATTTTTTTAACACTGAAAAAATACAGTGAAAATTAGATACTGAAATTTCAGTGACTGAAATTCAGAGACAGAAAAAATCAGACTCCTATTTTAGTGTTAAAAAAATCAGTGGTAAAAATTCAAAGGTATTTGCAATTCAAAATGTGATGAGACATGTTTGCTTCCATAAAAGTTTGAGAATCACCTCACTATGGTAAAAAGTCATGAGTCCGGTTGAGTCCTTATGTGACCCCAGTCATGTGCAACCCCTAAGTGACCCCTGGCTAAACAGACAGAAAAGTACAACACATCCTTACTAGTTGTCAAAAAAATGTTAAGACGATAAAATGACCAAAAAAATGTTGACATAATCTATTACCATGAATGAAACATAGCTGTTATGCAGTGTGTGTCACTCATACAAAACTGTCAGATTCCTGGAGAACTGATGGTACATAACACTTCATTTTTCATTCAACTGTATTTGCTTGGTATTAGAGTCTGCATGTGTGACTGTGGGTTCTCTTTCTTCATCTGTCCAAAGACATGTATGTACAGGTGAACTGGAGAATCTAAGGGTCCCATACTGCATAAATGTGGGAGTGAATGGTTTTGTGTCTGTATCATTAGTCCTTTGACTAACTGGCATTTGTCCAGGGTACACCCCGCATCAGACCCATAGTTGCTTGGATAGGCTCCAGTACCATCGACCTCTAACGGGAATAATCGGAAGAAACTGAATGAGTGAAACGCCATTAGAAAAGTGCGTGGATACTTAAGTGTGTGTGTTCCTGGTGCAGCTGTGACAGAGTCGGTGGAGGAGAACCTTCAGGCCAGCCGCCGCATCCTCCTGCTCTACACTGCCTCTACCTTCAACAAGAAGTACTGCAGCAACAACAACACGCTCCTGTCTCGACCCTCCACTGGTCAAACCACTGGCACCGAGGACCACCAGAGCACCGGTCACACCAGTGAGGAGCAGCAGGACAGGGGCCCCCAGAGTGACCTCGAGAGCGCCCCCCAGAGCCAGTGTGAGGACATGTGTGTCCACGCCCAGATGCAGCTGGAGTGTGTGGCCGCCATGCACAGAGCTCTGCTGGAGAGATCTCTCAAGGTCAGTAATATGTCATGAGTCCACTATAAGTTGAGCAGAACACATGTATAGCTAACATTAGCCTACATTGGGGCGGTAGTAGCTCAGTAGGTAGGTACACCCACTAACTAGAAGGTTGGTGGAACGATTCCTGCTATCAGCATTGCATACTGCCCTTGTGACCTTTGGCAAGACACTTCATCCACCTTGCCTCCAGTGTCTGTGGCACAGGTGTATATTAATGTTTTAGTGTGATTGTGTGTTTGGTCAGAGAGGCTGCAGAATGGCTGCCACATCTCCGTTATTCTGCCCCAGGGCAGCTGTGGTTACAGAAGTACTGTAGCTCACCACCAGTGAGTGTGACTGAGGAGTGAAGGAATAATGCACCTAGTTGTAAAGCAACTTCGAGCATCTACGTATTAAAGCGCTGTATAAGACCAATGCAAAATTGCTATTTGTAAAAATTGCAAAATGAGAATAAGATGACATATACTATATGTGTAATGTCAGTGCCTGGGTAGAGCACATTAGTAACTAACTTGAAATTTAGCAGTTTGGTTTACAATAACATTTTGAGTTACATATTGTGTTTGTGTGTTAAAGTATGAAGTCTTCTCTAAAAGAAGAGCAAGAGACTGTTTTGTACAAGACCTAGATCATAGTCAGCAAGCCCCAAAACTACATCTGACAGGTCAATTGTTCTTGTGTGGTAATTCATTACTACTACTCTACTAAAGTTATAGCTAACATTTTAAAGAATACACTTTAAGTTAGCTAACTAGCAGCACAACTTGTGGTCGCTAAATGAAAAGCTATAGACAAAACAGTTTAGAAAATGCAGATATGTTGATGCAGGTGCTCAAAGTGAAAAAGGGGCACATACGTATAACCAGATTTTAAAACACTGTTGTGTTAGGACTGTGGCAAGCAAGACTCTCACACAACCATTACATTTCTGTGTATACTATGATATATTGCAATACGGTAAGGATGAAGCTATACATTTTTAATACAATTTTGGGAAAATAATAAAAAACTAATGAACATATAAAATGTAAAGAAAACACTGCATGACACTAAACTAAATAATGTAATTTTATCCATGCTCTGACAAGATGAAAATTATTCCCAGCGCTATGAGAAAGTCCTTAGACATTTCTAGTAATAAATTAAATAAGTTCACGTTATGTGGGAACAAGATTTTGGGACATCACATTTTTTTCTTATCAGATCACATTTTGCCAGCTCCCATCACCAACTAGTTCGTATTTTTGCACAATTATAGCAAATTGCATTAAAATGCCTAAATGCTAACTGCAATCCATTATTTATAAGCAACCCAGTCTAAAAATAAAAAGATTTTATGCTATCAACAATCACAAAGCATTTTATGGAAGCATTTTGTAAATATCTAGGTGGTTAGCAAGTAGCAGTCAAAAGCTCTGTATTTAAACAGAAATGATCTAACGTGCGTGCATAATACTTTCATGGCTTTGTCTTACAAATCACGCGACACGAACAGCTCACTCACCAGTTCTTTCATTCCCAGTGACTGTACTGGGTTTTAGGTTCTGGAATCGGGGCAAAAAAAGGATAAAAGCCCTCTTTATTGGCTCCGCAGTCCGCTCTTTCTCCTCTGTTTTCAGCTGCACGAGGGGCACGTGACAGCTGCGCAAGTCACGGAGTCACGAGGTGCTGGCGGCCGTGTGATGTCATTTATTTCAAATTATTAATAATTAATGAATGAATAAATGTTCTTATTAAGAGCCACATGAGGGCTTAAAGCCACACAAAAAAAAAGACCAAGGATTAATACAGTAAATACAGACTTGTCAAGGTTTGATGTCCTCTTACACTCAGAAGTAGGAGTGAGGGCTGATGGAGGTGTGAGGTGAATGTCTCTGTCCTGAACATGTGCCTTGTGTTGTGCAGGTGATCCTGGTGGAGCTGGAGGAGCTGGGCCCCTCTCAGGTGAAGCAGCTCCCAGAGTCGGTGCGCCACCTCAGGCAGACCCAGGGAGCCGTGTGCTGGTGGAAGACCCAGAGCACGACCGGCTCTCTGTGCAGGACAGCGTGTACACGGAGGACAGAGGACGCAGAGACTGAGCTGTCCTCCTGTGTGTCCCCGAACTGCAGGTTCTGGAAGGAGGTACGGTACAGGATGCCTGTGCGGGGCAAGAGGACATCCTCCCCAGAGACTTCTGCCCTGCTGCACCTCTGACAGGACAGAGTACAGAGGACACACTACTTTAGGACTGAGTTAAACAATGTGTGAATACATTGCCAGTATTTACCTGGGTTCTTACTTCTTTGGTCACCAATGTATTCAGTGTTTACAAACTGAGTGGACCAACAGCCAATGGGAGCAGCTTTTGTTCTAATGAGGAAGCTGACCCTCCGTTTTTCTTAGCTTCCACTGTGAACTGTGCTGTCTTCCAGAACATGCCTTGTGTTTCATCCCACAATTTCAATTCCATGGACTGGGTTGGGTCAGTATGGCACAGTTTGGTCCATGTAGAAACACTCAGAGTGCAGGATAGAGTCATCCACATAAACAGCAGGGATACAATGTTTCTTAAAGGGGACCTAAATCAACAGTTTCAGGGTCAGTGTGATGACTGAAGAAGTTTTTGCAGGTGAATAAAGCTCCTCGCACCTCCCCCTGGTGTATCTTGGTGAAAAATCAGCCTTGCAGGAATGGGATCACTGACCTGACAACAAGCCACGACAACTTTATTTCTTTAGATGTTGGTCAGAGCCGAGTGGCCAAAAGACAGAAGAAACCTTTGTACAGATACGATGAGGAGAAAACAAGAGTCAAGCCGAGCGTGGGGTCACACAGAGGTCACAGAAGTTCTCAGCTCTGTGGTAACCATGGTAACTATTTGAACTGCATTTTTGTATTGATATTTTACAGTGTTACATCTCCTAAGAGCACATTTTATTGCAGCAAACTATGATGTAATATGTAAAAATATATACATGTATGTGCAAATATAAACATGAAATATTTCTGTCAAAAAGAGTAAGAGGTGAAGTATTAAACTGTGAAACATACTGAGAAAAAGAGTATGTTTTTCTATTGAATGTACATTTGAATAAATATGTACCTCAGGAATTCAATACCTGGAAATGTGTCATTATGTTAAAATATATTTATTTATTTTTATTTATTTTATATTATTTTTTTTACATTTTTCTCTGCAGAGGACACTTTACAATATGTTTAGCATCCTCCTCATAGCCATAGAAATGACTTAGCGGAAATTAGATGAGACTTTACTTATCTTCAAAGGGGGGAGGAAGCGCTCTGAGCAGATGGTGAAGAGGAAGTTCATATTTAGTTCATATTTGTTCAAATGAGAAATGAGTTGGTGCTTCTCCTCCAACAGTGCTTAGTTTGCCTGCTCAGGTATATTGATTCATTCATTCATCTTCCTCCACTGATTTCCATCATGGGTTGGCTGGCTTGGAGGCAGGGTACATCCTGATTAATGACCTGTTTGTAGCAGGACAAACACATTGAGAGACACACTCACAGAAAACCATTCACTCCCACATTCATTCACTATATGGGACATTTAGATGGTGGGATGAAGAGGAGAGAATCCACAGCAACAGGAAAAGAACATGCATACTCCACTCAGAGATATGAGTTGCCTCATAAAGGATTTGAACCCAGAATCTCCTTGACCACTCTGCCACTGTTTACCCTTCACCACCATCAGCAGCAGAACCATCTCCCTGTCCTCCATCACCACCTCAGCAGTAACCTGGCCTGCCAGACAAACTCTTTTCCTATTCTATACAAAGACGTTAGTCTGGAACCTCTTCGGTAACATTTCGTTTCTGAGGTGGAACAATGACAGGCGGACTAACCAATCAGAGAAACAAAGGGCGGGACATAGTGCACTGCTGACCCAAACAAACATGGAATCTTGTTTTTTTCATAAAACACTTGAATATGCCATATTATTAAGAGTTCTGTACTTATTTCTGAACAGGGACAGCAGCAAAAGCCAGTTGTACAAAGAACTGTGGAGAAAGTATTTTTTTATTTTATTTATTTATTTATTTATTTATTTATTTATTTATTTACTTATTTATTTATTATTTATTTATTTATTTATTTTTGTTATGTCAGACATCAATGGGACTTTACCTTTGTTAAAATGGCAACAAGAAAAAGAAAGCAATTACACAGAGGACTGAACAACAACAAGAACTTCAGCAGAACCAACAGTTGACAAAGAAAAGCACTAAATGCCGTTAATCAGTTCTAAGAAGTTACTAAATTATCTCAGTGGCCAGCGCTACTTTGGTTAGCTTCTGCATTCATAAAATGTACTAAACAGATGTGATAGGCCAGTTCCATATTGACCGGAGAGAAACACGTCACTCCAAGAGAGTGAATACTGAACACTATTTGAGTTGCTCCTGGTTGAATTCAGATAAAGCGGGACCAAACCAACAGACACGTTCACATAGAAGCTACTGTACCATCCATCCATCTTCTTCCGCTTTATCCGGGGCTGGGTCACGGGGGCAGCAGTCTAAGCAGAGATGCCCAGACTTCCCTCTCCACAGACACTTCCTCCAGCCCTACTGGGGGCACCCCAAGGCGTTCCCAGGCCAGCCGAGAGACATAGTCCCTCCAGCGTGTCCTAGGTCTTCCCCGGGGCCTCCTCCTGGTGGGACATGCCCGGAACACCTCCCCAGGGAGGCGTCCAGGAGGCATCCGGAACAGATGCCCGAGCCACCTCAACTGACTCCTCTCAATGTGGAGGAGCAGCGGCTCTACTCCGAGCTCCTCCCGGGTGACAGAGCTCCTCACCCTATCTCTAAGGGTGCGCCCAGCCACCCTGCGAAGGAAACTCATTTCGGCCGCTTGTATCCGGGATCTTGTCCTTTCGGTCATGACCCAAAGCTCATGACCATAGGTGAGAGTAGGAACGTAGATCGACAGTAAATCGAGAGCTTCGCCTTTCGACTCAGCTCCTTCTTCACCACAACAGACCGATACAACGACCGCATTACTGCAGACGCTGCACCGATCCGTCTGTCGATCTCACGCTCCATCCTTCCCTCACTCTTGAACAAGACCCCAAGATACTTAAACTCCTCCACTTGAGGCAGGAGCTCCCCCCCAACCTGGAGAGGGCAAGCCACCCTTTTCCGGTCGAGAACCATGGCCTCGGACTTGGAGGTGCTGATTCTCATCCCAGCCGCTTCACACTCGGCCGCAAACCGCCCCATCAATGTCCAGAAATGACTTTGCAGAGGAATTTTGCATTTATTTCAGTCTCTTTATTTAACACTCTTTAAAGGTCCAGTGGAAATGAATACAGCACCATCAGCAGTTTATGAATAAAATATTTTTACTGTTCATGTTAAGTACATAAGTTGGCAGTATTTCAGTCAGAGAGAGGTATGTTTGAACATTCACCGACTACAGAGGCACGAGTGGAGTGTTTCACATACACATTATACATTCAGCAGGAGGTTACACGCTCTCATATAGCTGCACTAATCTAATCTGAGGTGGCACAGTGTGTAGGATTTCCCGAGGTTAAAGGTCAGAAGGTTAGAAGGTGCTGTTCTGCCGAGCTAGGATGTAGTCCATCTTGGTTTTACGTTTTGGTTTGAAGAGGACGCAGAGGAAGACCGAGACCACGGTGAAGAGGCAGGAGAGAGCCACAGTCACCACCACCAGCCAAGTAGACGTGGGGTCTGCACACACAGACACACAGAGGTACACAAATCAGCCAAAACATCAACAATCAACAGTTAATCAGCTAATTACTGTGATGTGAAAAAGTGTTTACACCTTTCTGGATTTTTATATTTTTCACACTCTTTTAATATTGGACAAAGATAACCAGAGTAAGTACAAAATGCTGTTTTGAAATGATGAGACAATTTCATTTTCTAAGAGAAAAAGCTATCCAAATCTACCTAGGCCTGAGTGCTGAAGTAAGTACTCTCTTGTTAAATCATGAATTAACCACAAAATCAACTAAGATTAACTACAGTTTTTAGAAAGCTGAATAAAGGGAAAGGGTTACAAAGTGTTTCCTAAGTCTTTAGGATTTCAGTAAACCATGGTGAGAGCCATTATCCACAAATGGAGAAGACTTGGAACAGTGGTGACCCTTCTTTGGAGTGGCCTGAGTGCACCATTGCATTCAGCAGGTTGTCAAAAGAAACAGTACATAATTTAAAGACCTGCAGGCCTCAGTCGCCTCAGTTAAGGTCAGTGCCATGATTCAACAGTAAGAAAGAGACAAGGTAAAAATCGTCCATGGATTACTTTCAAAGTGAAAAGTACTGTGACCAAAAAGACCACATAAGAGCTTGTCTCACAAAAAACCCTCTTGATCCACAAGACTTTAGTGAAATTATTCTGTGGCCTGATGAGACAGAAGTTGAACTTTATACAAGGTGTGTGTCCCGTTACATCTGGTCTAACACTAACACAATATTTCATTCACATCAGTGCCTCACCCTCCAGCTGTAGTCGTACGCTCACTTCCTGTTGGCCATGTTGGTTTTGCGTGACACACTTTAGCTCCGCCTCCGCATCCTTCTCTCTCATCTCCAGAATCATCAGCCGTACCTCAATTTGGCAGCCTTCAGACACCCAGCTCACCCTGCAACAAACAAATACCACTTTACTGATTGTTCAGTTCAGCAAAAAGCAACAAAATGATCACAAAATTATAGCACAGATATCATACGCATTGCTTTTTGCCGCATTGATAAAATTTCATTACCAAAGAAAAGAATAGTTCCTGCTGTAAATGCGAGAGCTAACAAAGTGGTTGAATATTGGCATTACGTATGTGAACATTATCTTTATGTCTACAAAGTGATTTTAATAGGACAAAACAATTATGGTATTATTGTGTATAAGCTATGGTTCAAACCAGACATGTCCAAAGAGTGTCTCAAGAGCCAGTCATTGAAGATATCATAAAAAAGGGCTTCATTAATAAACTAGCCTTTGTATTCTAAACAAAGAATTAGGGCCTGTTTACACAACAGGCCAGGAAAATGCAGCAGTGATGGGTCATGGGTTAGCTGACATGTGCAGAAAGCAATCACTGTTCAGATTAGGGCATTGTTTTTAGTGAAGACTCTATTCTCACAGTTTACATGAGCGTGGTGCAGCTCTCTCCTCCAGCATTTTCAAAAGATTGCGAATTTGGCCAAAAGGCCAAACTACAATCAAACCTTTGTAGATTCAGCAAAACATGTCATCTAAACGGTCCCTTAGTCTGGTACCACTTGTATGTTTGGGGCACTAACAGAAGCAGAGTAACCAATCAGAGAAACTGAAGATGTGATGGAAGCAAAGCACTGACTAGCATCAACAACAAATGGCACAGTAGAGATTTTGCCACAAAAATACCCCCCCAAAAATAGCTCTGTGTTCCCAGTGCCATCTGGGTTATTTTGAATAGGAGATATCTCCCACTTGTGTATGGTGCACAGCAGATAAACGGCTGTGATACATGTTCTTAATCAAACTCTAGAAGAGACTCCCTATGGCCAGGGATCCAGACCCTTAGTCTTTCACAAAGAAAGAAAGGAAGAAAGAAAGAAAGAAAGAAAGAAAGGAGCATTGTCTGTTCCTTTGTACATTTCCTGTGTACTAAGTATGGAACTATTCTTGAGCTAAAAACATTACCTGGAGTATGTTTTGTATTTTTTATTTTAATGTAACCAGTGTTGCATTTGTTACAATGCTATTTAAACTGTAACTGTAACTGTTGATAATTAAAAACAAAAATGATTTGCATTTACAGTATGTACTATGAAACACGCGGAGGGTCTGTCAGCCCTTGAATTTTTCCATATTCTCACATCTGACCCTCTACAAAAAGTTTTGAACTCACTTTTCTGCAAAAGCCTACAGAGCAAAAGAAATATTTTTTGTGGTCAGAATCCTAAAAGTATTCATTTCATACATTAATAACACGGCTAATTCTCAAGTCTTTTTATTATGGATGAAAACTCGGGTAACATTCAGGTATGTTCTTATTTTGCTGTTGCTTATTGTAAAATTAGAAGTTATGTTTTGTCCAGAGGTATTTTTTTAATAACTCACCTCCTGCCCCCCTGCAGACCCCGCCCATCCAGATACGAAGACTCCACTGATTGGTCATTCACCAGCCACGTGACCTCTGTGGACTCTGCCATTGGACAGTCAGTGAGCACAGTGCAGAGCAGCTCCAGGCCTGAGCCTAACAACACCACAGGAGAACACAGGGTTTAGACCAGCAACAATGAACGTCACTCATATTATTATTATTATTATTATTATTATTATTATTATTATTATTATTAGTGGCATAAAATATAAATTAATTTGTACTATTGCGAGTTACCGTGAGAGTTTTCAAAGACAGTTCCATTTAGAGGAGAGATGATGACCGGAGGAGGTGTGTGTGGAGCTGGGTATGCAGAAAAATACATTCATTATGCAACAAAGACCTCAACATTACCAATAATAATATCAATAGATGAAAAAAATAAATAAAAATTCAGTCAGACTCAGAAGTGTAATATGGTTGTGTGAGCTTACGCGTCTTTGTGATGAAGGTGCTGCTCGTCAGCCCAGGCTCAGAAGGGTCAGTGATGGTGACTTGTGGGTTTTCTGGATGACGGACAGAAGCAACATGAGAACCAGTCTTTAAAGTGAAGGAATACAATCTACTCAATTCAACATTATAGCCAGTTTGTTCAGAGTTGTACTACACTATGTGGACCAGTAGAGGGCACTGTTCCATAACTGTTGTGCACTGTCAGAAGTGACCTGCAGATAGAAATCTTACTGAATAAAAGAAATGAAAAAGATGACTTGGTTGGGCTTTTGCCTTGGAGCTACAGCCACTGAACATAATAAAAAGACTTACAAAACCCAGTCTGCATCTAATAAAACTTTGACTGAGGTAAAGAAGTCTAATTCAGAGTTTCATTTAAAAATATTGAGAGGTAGAGCAAGCAGTAATCTGTAGTGAGCCTGTAAAGCCAGCAAATGGCACTGTGCACCCTGCTGACAAAGTCACTACACACCAGAGAAGGTTTCTGAAGGCAGTGCTGATAAATTGTAAAGTGCCAATAGGAATTTACATTAATTAGTGACTGTAGTGAATGAATGTGTGCCCTGCAACCAACTGGCCACTGTTCCCTGCCTAAGGCCCAAAGTTACTGGGATAGGCAGTGAATTATAAATACATGAATTCACAGTCCAAGTGCAGAGGGTCACCCACAGTGGAAAAAACACTTCCTTGATCATTTGTGTTTTTATGAAGTGAGAATGTTCGGACCTCACCTGCTGTACTGTGAGTAGGAATGGGACGATATTAAAATTTCATGTCACTATTATCTTGGCCACAATAATTGCGATAAACAATATTATCACGATAATTATGAAATTATACTTGCAGTTTGAAAATACCACCAAAACATACTGGAATTACTTTACAGACTCAAGTTTTACAGACAGTACTACAGCACTCAGTACTACAGACAGTACTACAGCACTCAGTACTACAGACAGTACTACAGCACTCAGTACTACAGACAGCACTACAGCACTCAGTACTACAGACAGTACTACAGCACTCAGTACTACAGACAGTACTACAGCACTCAGTACTACAGACCGAACTACAGCACTCAGTACTACAGACAGTACTACAGCACTCAGTACTACAGACAGTACTACAGCACTCAGTACTACAGACAGCACTACAGCACTCAGTACTACAGACAGTACTACAGCACTCAGTACTACAGACCGAACTACAGCACTCAGTACTACAGACAGTACTACAGCACTCAGTACTACAGACAGTACTACAGCACTCAGTACTACAGACAGTACTACAGCACTCAGTACTACAGACCGAACTACAGCACTCAGTACTACAGACAGTACTACAGCACTCAGTACTACAGACAGTACTACAGCACTCAGTACTACAGACCGAACTACAGCACTCAGTACTACAGACAGTACTACAGCACTCAGTACTACAGACAGTACTACAGCACTCAGTACTACAGACAGTACTACAGCACTCAGTACTACAGACAGTACTACAGCACTCAGTACTACAGACCGAACTACAGCACTCAGTACTACAGACAGTACTACAGCACTCAGTACTACAGACAGTACTACAGCACTCAGTACTACAGACAGTACTACAGCACTCAGTACTACAGACAGTACTACAGCACTCAGTACTACAGACAGTACTACAGCACTCAGTACTACAGACCGAACTACAGCACTCAGTACTACAGACAGTACTACAGCACTCAGTACTACAGACAGTACTACAGCACTCAGTACTACAGACAGAACTACAGCACTCAGTACTACAGACAGTACTACAGCACTCAGTACTACAGACAGTACTACAGCACTCAGTACTACAGACAGTACTACAGCACTCAGTACTACAGACAGAACTACAGCACTCAGTACTACAGACAGTACTACAGCACTCAGTACTACAGACAGTACTACAGCACTCAGTACTACAGACAGTACTACAGCACTCAGTACTACAGACACCACTACATTAGTCCAGAGTTTAGAGCAATTTTAACACATTTTAGATCACTGTAAGTAAAAGCATGTTAGCCGTAGCGCAGATACATTTATGGGCTGTGTGAGACACATTTACATTTACTTGTTGATTATCATTTTGTAAAGTAAAGTGTTACCCTTTATATTTATTGGTTAACTTATGATTACCTTGTAAATTAACAACTGCTAAATCCTCAGACGGCTTGAATGTCTCACAGTCCATCTGTCTGCTCTGCTGTAGATCAAGTATTTTAACAATTTCTGGAGAAATTGGACGGCAGACCAGCTTTGAGCCTTGGAGTATGCTTTGCATGTAAACATAGTGAATAGCAGAGGGCACACTATCTCTCTTGTAATGATAATGGCGATTATCTCGATAAATGATTGTAATCATAAAAAATTTCCAAGATCAATTAATCTTTACTGTCTTCATCGTGATGAGCAATTTAATTGTTTATCGTCCCACCCATAACTATGAGTCAGAGTGAGAAGTGTTCAGATCTAACCTTGTAGTAAGAGTCAGAAGAAAAAAATGCTTGGCCCTCACCTTGTACTGTGAGTCAGAGAGAGAAGTGTTTGTACCTCACCTTGTACTGTGAGTCAGAGAGAGAAGTGTTTGTACCTCACCTTGTACTGTGAGTCAGAGAGAGAAGTGTTTGTACCTCACCTTGTACTGTGAGCAGGACGGGTCTGCTGACTCTGAACTGCTGCTGGTTGAGGACCACGGTCACCTCACACCTGTACAGTCCTGAGTGGAGCCTCCGCACCTCTGGGATAAACAGACGTCCTTTATCAGTGTCAAAGAGCTGATCAGGACCAGAGACCTTTCCAACACAAACAACAAAGTCAGGACCAGGGACCTGCTATGGACCAGGACTGAGTAGACCAGGGCGCACTACACTTTTAGCTTTTGTTTGTTTGAGACTGACCTTGTTCCAGTGGGCGGGTGTCTCAGTCCGGTTGAAGATGCTCAGAGAGGGACACCTGAAGGACAGCCGCTCTCCCTCTGAGGCTAAGATGGAGTAGCTCAGTTTGTCCATGGCCACTGAGAGAGACGGGTACACCTCCAGAGTAAGGCTTCCTCTCACACAAAATGTCTCAGTCCTGCACATAACAAAAGGTTACACAAACACCATCATCACTGGTCATTGGTGACAAAGGGCAGCCAGTGTCAACATGCACTGAAACTGGTCTGACTTATAGCCAACAATGTGGATGGGTTGTAGTCCTCATACTCGCAGAGAACCTCTGAAAGGCAGAGGTCCAATGCCTTCTGCAAGTCCACAAAACACATGTGGACTGGTTGGTCAAACTACCATGAACCTTCTAGCACCTGACAGAGGGTTGGTCCAACACCACCAAAATGAAAACACAGTGCTCCTCCTGAAATAGAGTTTTGACAAGTGTCCAACTCCTCCAGTCACTGATATAGTCACCCCTTGGCATGCTGAGGAGTGTTATCCCCTGTTGTTAGAACGTGTTTCGAGTCCTCTTCCTAAAAAGAGGAGCCTTCACCGAGGTCTACCACTACAATTCCCGACCGCCACGCGACGAGTGCTGTGTGAGCCAAGGTAAGGTAAGGTAGACTTTATTGTCCTTGTAGGGAAATTTGTTCTCTGCATTTGACCCATCCTTCAGTGCTGTTGGGGCAACCTGTCAGGAGCAGTGGGCGACCGCAGTGCAGCACCGGGGACCCTTCTCAGACAGCCCCACTTAATCCAGTTCCTTGACACTGAGGAGCTTTGAATGGACCACCTCAGCAGGTGTTATTCCATAATGATAAACAAAGATAAACGTGGTCTTTTCACTTTTTAAATCAGTTAAGACTGAAAAACATCCAGTGGCCCTTCCATGGGTCTGAATCAGGTTTTAGTCACATAGTGTGAAGTATAAGAGTGGTACCTGTACATGCAGGTGTACTGTCCTGAGTCCGACTCCTGGGCTGGGAGGAGCCACAGCTGGGGCCCCCTCTGCAGCACACGCTTCTCTGTCTCAGGTTCAGAGCTATAGGTGCCATTGGTCTTTGAGATGAGGGGACTGACTCCGGACACAGAGATTCTGTGAGCTTTGAGGACACTGTGGAACATGGGAAAAGAAAGGATCACAGCCTCTCCCTGCAGCCGGAAGAGCTCCAGCTCCGGGGACACCACCAGGCAGCCGTCTGAGGGGCACAGGGGAACAGACAGGACCACAGCGTTAGTTCAGACCAGAGGTGTCCTAACCTTTTTTATTTGAGGGCCACATACCCAAATATACATGCAAATGGAGGGCCACCTCACCTTAATAAAATCCAAGTCAGGGGTTGCTTCAGTCAATCAGTAACATGGAACTTTGGCATAGGTTTTACTCCAGATGCCCTTCCACAACAACACATTTATTTGGGCTTGGGACCACCCCTTTCTGCTATATGCCAAGGGGGAGTTTTGAAGTTTTGAGCTGATCTTAGACTGCTAGCTCTGAGTTCAGTGTTAGACGAATAAAATCCCACAGGTATTTCCATATGATCACCCTTGTACTCTGTCTCAAAACAGCCAAAAAGAAGTACACATTCATATTTTTTTTACTTTACTTACTTACTTTACTTTTTTTGCATAAATCTTTTAATCAACTTGTGCCCTGATCATAAGTACCACATATCTAATCATTTTCAGAGTTTTAACCCTTTTTATGCCAGTTTATGTAATAGCACACAATTATTTTGTAAATAACACACACAAAATATTTAATATTTTTACTATTCTCAAAGCAAAGTGGATTTTCCTAAGGTGGATTATTAAAGCCATGATTGTTACAACAGAAATAAAATTCAGATTTTAATATAAAAATGACACTTTTGTCTTTATTGGGGAACAAGGGTTAAATGTGAGAGTACTGCTAATCTTGATATTTTTAAAATACTTATTACTGTTTCTATTTTTTGGCCTTCTAGTTTATTGTAAGCAGCCAATGCCGGAATAAATAATTTTCCAGTAAAAATGTTTTGCTGCCTTGGTGCCAACCAGCCAATAGGATCAGACCATGCGAGCGTGAGTAATAAGGCATTAGCATTAAAGGTTCCATATTATGATTATTTATCATAATTGATAAATTGATTATGATTTTTTTTCAGGATTTTTTAAATAGTGGACACCTTTGCATTAGTATTTCATGTTTCATTCATTTAAAATAATGTATATGTATGGAAAATGTCTTCTTTGGAGGGAGCTGTTACTGTGACTTTGCAGGAAAAGCTTGCAACATGGCACTAACAGATAAATGGGCTGACCGCTTTGTAGTGACATCAGTTTAAGCGGTGTTTGGGCTTTAGAAACACGCAGGAGCACTCCCTGGTTTCACGTGTCTACGTAAAGCCGAGAGGCCAAGTGTTTTCAGGTCTTGAGAAGGGCAGCGCCTCAGCATACAGGATTACTCAAACATGTGTGAACAAAACAAAATACTACTCCAGGTCTGCTCTTAAGGAGAAAACTACATTATAACATGGTTCAAAGCTATGACCTATGACTTTCCAGAGGCCCCAGACAGGCTTCATAGTAAGTGTTAGATTACAGATGTGAGTGACCACCTGTTTTATTCAATCAGAGGACTACCAAATATGAATTCAATTATTTTAAAATGTGGTTTAGGTCTCAACAGCAGTATTTGCCTTTGCTATGAATTAACCTTTTTAACTACCATTTATAACATTTCATACAAATATTGGGGTGGGTTTGCTCACCTTCCATGGGCAGAGGAGGCAGGGTAGGCAGAAGAGATCGTCCACTCACAGACAGCACCAGAGCAAGCAGGAACACCCACAGCAACATTTTCTGGACAAAGGTATGACAAAGGTATGTATAAATAAATATTTGATTTATGAAGCAAGGTAAGGCGATGGTGATAACTGGGCTGTTCTCACATGCCTTTTTGCTGTCTTTATAGGAGCAGAAGAGTTTCTCTGATGACTGGTGACTGACATCTCACACATTCTTACGTACATGTGAAGCAGTGATGTCACGAGAGTTTCACACACACAGAGGACAAATTTAACCTCCACACCAGCTCCACGGTGACTCATATACAAGGAAACCTCCTGTAATCCACAGGCTCTTCTGAGGAAACCGTGATAGAAACAGGCCTGGTTGGTTTTACAACAACGGGGATACTGAAGTTTAAATTTATCCACACTTAATGACTAAATCACACTCGGTACCTTGGAAAAGTACATAAACTACTGTAGATAAATCCGTGTATGTATATTTGCTGACAAAGCTGTTAACAGCCAGTGCAGAATTTCAGAGTTTTTTCCATGAGTGGAGTGCGGAGGTTTCACTTCTGCTGCCGTCAGTCTGACATAACAATTGCACTTGACTGTGTTAAAGGGCAATCCCAGTCATAAAGAGTAGGAGTCATTATGTTTATATAAACCAGTCCCATTCATAAATATGATGGCATGATACTGTGTACACACCAGTCACTCCCAACAACACATGTCCACATTACAACACACATATCCTGTTTTTTAACTGGTTAAGTCCTGGTTTAGTCAAGATTTAGGGTTATTTTAGAATGGTATGGAAGTGTCGAACTGCCACAGTGAATTTTTTTTTAAATGGTAGCATTTCTTGTTAATATGAGAACGTTTCACATTAAAACATAATAACTTTCTCGTTAAAATGAGATCATGTTTTCCCTTGATGGCCAGTATATTAGGGATACTGTTCATCTATATTACATTATCCATAATTCTTCTTAAGAACATAAAAAGTGCCTCAATTTGTATTTCCATCTACTGACTGGAGTCCAAAGCCCATAATGCATTTGTTTGGTAGATTTGAAATGTACATAATTACAGCTCCTGCTATAACACACCTCAGTCAGCTGCAGGACAGTGCCTCTGTCCTGGGACCATACTCCACAGTCAGACTGATCAGGTGGAGAATGTATTGTGCTTAAACAAATACCATATTTTCCGCACTATAGGGCGCACTTAAAAGCCTTCAATCTTCTCAAAAAACGACAGTGCGCCTTATAATCCGGAGCACCCTATAGTGCGGAAAATACGGTAAACAATAAATAACAACATCTTCAAATGATAATGCACCTGCTCTCAGACACTTTTTTATTGAGGAAAACTTGAACTCTTGTTGCGGTACAAAAGCATAGGACTGTCCCTTACTCACTGCACACTTCATAGGTGTGTCCAGGGCTGATGCTCACACAAGTGACCGTTATGGTCACACTGAGAGGTGCATAAATAATAAAAGTTAGTTTTCAATTCAATCCAATTCAATTGTATTTATATAACCCAGAATCACAACAAAAGTCGCCTCAAAGGGCTTCACAAACAGTTAATCAAACATAAACACATAATCAGACTTAACACACAAACAACACAAACAATAACTACACTAAACTAAACAGACCCAGGACACTCCTGTCCTTAGACCCTCCTTCTCGGTAAGGAAAAACTCCTAAAAAACCCAGCTGTGGGAGAAAAAGAAGAAACCTTATGGAGCCCATATTGAAGGAGAGATCCTCTCCCAGGACGGACAGGCAACATGTGTCAGGACTGTTAGCTCATTAGCTCATCTATAGGATCATAGATCAGCTCTGTAAGGATTTTTAGGTTTTACCCACAAATATCATTATAATGAATATGATTATATGTTATTGATCAAAAAGCAAACTACACAGGATTCACCGACCATTATCATGTGCTGAATATCACTGGTTTGGCTTTTTACCAAAAACATGTGATATTGTACTCAGTGCATGAATAGAAAAAGTGAATGGAAGACTTGGGACTGTCCCGTGAAGGAAGCTCCTCAGAATAAATACAGCTACTTTTCCACTGATATCCAGCATCCATATTGGCTCAATTTTGGATCAACAGTTCTGGATCAGCTGATAGTTTACAGACTACGTATAAGTTTTACCACCAGTCCTGACTTTTATTAATAGCATTATGAAATGACATTGATACTAATATGGAAGACCACGCAGACACCAAAATGAAAAAAATATAATAAAATATCACTTAAAAACTCACTTCACGCTACCCACTATCCTAACCTCCGTGTTGTAAATAACGTGCTCGTAGTGGTGTGATATAGGGTCACTCACTGTGTCCAGGTGCACCCAGAAAATCCAGGTAAATCCAGGTGAGTCCACGTGAGTCCAGGTGAGTCCAGGTGAGTCCAGGTGAGTCCACTGCTCCTCTGGCATGAACAGCTCCAGGCTCTGTCAGCTCCTCTGTGTCTCTCTGTCTAAAATAGGCTCACATCAGTCTGGTCCACCTCATGGAAAATTCTCAGGTTTCCCAATGTACCGCTGTGTCCTTTTCAGCTCTGAGTCTCTCTGCTGTCACACGTTCCTGTATACATGTACACACATCACTACAGGACAGTACTACAGGATAGTACTCTGGGAATGAACTCACTCTGAGACCCCCTGAGGCGGGGGGGAGTGTTTTTGTGCTGGGACCCTCTGAGGAGTGTGAGATGAATGTTTTCGTGCTGCTGGTGTAGCTGTTTTTGAGATGAACTGCCAGATTGCGTCAGCTGACTGTTTGTGTACACTGGGTCACATGACCAGAGCATATGGACTGTCTCTTATATCACCACAGTTCACTGCACACTTCAGGACTGTGTCCAGGGTAAATCCCACACAGACACACAGTAAGGGACACACAAAGAAATGAAACATCTAAATCTTTTTACCAGCACAAATATTATTATAATATTGTTTGTTAAGTTGAAGTTGCAAAATACACCAGAGTCAGCTGAGTGTGACCGGAAGGCACGTGTGGCATTTCCCCAACTTTAAACATGTCAGGATTAAAAGTATTGTTATGTCAAAATAATGTTACTTCACTAGCAATAAAAGAATCAAAAAATGATTTTTAATTGGTCCCATTAAGGGCAATTCTTTGTAGCAACCTGGTCAACAGAGACAGAACAAAACACAGTAATGGGTACACAAGTATACAGTGGTGGACAGTGGCTAAATACTTTTACTCAAATAAATTACTTATTTCTGTATTTTGTAGAACGTACTTTTAGTTTTACTTGAGTACATTTTTTGGATGATTTTATTTTTAGTTTTACTTGAGTAAAACTTTAAATTGTCTAAGCAAGTGAAAGTATTTTTTGTTCTCCGTGGTGTTGTGGGTCTGAATTGTTCTGGATTCAAAAGTCGGGGAAGAAGAAGAAGAAGCCAAAGAAGATTTTGCAGAAACATTCAAATGTACTTTCTACAAATATATAATATGCAAATATAATAGTATATGCCACGACAGTTCACACATAAAGAGCAGACCCGGAGCTAAAAATGTTTGTCCTCCTAGGAATCATCAGTAAAATGAGACCAGATAGGAGTAGACTTTAGGCAAATAGAAATGATAAAACAGTTAAAATGAAATAGAAGTCTAAGGATAAATAATTAAAAATGGTTTAAAACCAATAGGATAAAGAACTTGGAACAGTGATTTGTTTTGCTCAGAGGCCTGTGATAACGCCAACCTGAGGGCATTAGAGTAAAATTTGAAGATGAACTGTGCCTCTGGTTTTGGTCTATGATCCCTCCCATAGTGAAGCCAGGTCTTTCTACTGGACACCAGTGATCCTTTGAACACACTTTGATAATACTATTCAGGCTGTTCTTATCTCTCACTGACAGACCACCAAACCAACATGTAAAGGAAAAAGTGAGAAGACTTTCAATAAATGAACTATAGCAGACTTTCAGGATCTTCTTGTTGACACCAAATGACTGGAGTTTGCGAAGCAGGTAAACTCTCTGCTGCTCTTTTGTGTGTTTTTATCAAACTTTAGCTTCTCGTTAAATACAGTTCCCAAGTATTTATACTGCTCAACAATTTGGACATTGAGGTCTAAAAAGTTGTCATTGCACCATGTGACAAATGAGGAGAGGGAGTAAGTGTAAGAGTGAAAAGTGCAGAGTGGAGTGGGCAGTGATTAAAGTTGAGGGGCTGTGACCTCTCCTCCTCACAGCCTGGGCTCTGGTACCTGGCTCCTTGAGAGGACTTTGCTTCTACTCTGCAGACACTCACAGTGAGAGGCGGCGGGCTGGTTTGGGCTTGCTTATATCAGCCCCATGTATCGCTTTACCTTGGTGGATGACGGGGTGGCCTGCCTGCGTCTTCAGGGACAAGTCTAAAACTGTTGCTTCTGCTTCAACTTTGTGGTTGAGAGGGGACAATGAGTCAGAGTGGACCGTGATCTCCACCTCCATTGTCGAGTTGTTGTCAAGTAAATATAGGTAAGAGCTTCCCTGCAGTTGGCCAGGTCTGGTTTCAGCAATGGAATGGGGCCAAAGAATGAGGTCAGCTGACTTCCTGCAGATACTGAATAACCAGGTTACTCCATCAATGGATTTATTCTTCCCTGATAACACGGCTTATTCCAAGATGACAATGCCAGGATTCATCGAGCTCAAATTGTGCAAGAGTGGTTCAGGAAGCGTGACTGGCCACCACAGAGTCCAGACCTTAACCCCACTGAGAATCTGTGCCGGAGAAGACTCTGCGCAGTGGTTCGACTCTCCCATCATCAACACAAGATTTTGGTGAAAAATTAATGCAACACTGGATGGAAAAAAATCTTTTGACATTGCAGAAGCTTAGTGAATGCATGCTGTAGTCAAAGCTAAAGGCGGTCCAACAAAATATGTGCGACCTGTTTTGTTGTTGTTGTTGTTGTTTGTTTGTTTGTTTGTTTGTTTGTTTGTTTGTTTGTTGTGGCAATTTTTTTTTATTTATTTTTTGTTAGGCAGTGTATGAACTTTTTTTTTTTTTTTTTTTTTAAATAAGTGCAGCATATTGCAGTTTAAAAGACGCTGCTTCCAGATGTAGACTGACAAGACAAATAACACCCTTAAGATTTGCCGGAGTTCAACAGTCTGACTGCACTTGGGTAAAAGCTCTCTTTTAACCTGTTGGTCCTTGCTTTAATTGTCTGGTGGCGCCTTCCAGAGGGCAATAGTGTGAAGAAGGGGTAGTCCGGATGGGAAAAGTCTTTGCAGATGGTCTCTGTTGTGGGGGCAACACTCAAACCCAGTGGTGGACACCAAAGTAAGGGATGCTGTCAAGTTGAAGAGGGAGAAATGTCTAGCCTGACTGGCAGGTGGAACTCCCGAGGCAGCTGAGCACCAGGTACCACCAGGCCAAGCTTGCCACAGCCTGGGCATTTGGAGGAAGACTAATGATCATCCTCAGAGAGATTCTGGCAAACCATCTGCCACCTCAGGAGGGAGCAATGCTTCACCAACACAGTTTACAGAGGAGGTGGGGAGCTGTTGACCTCAGCTGGGACTGGTTTTGGATGGTGTATATGAGGCTGGAGAGTATTAGGAGGAGTCACCCATCACCTAACCTGAGGTCACTGAGGTGAAACGATCAGTTGAAATGAGTTTCTTCCACAGGGCAACTCGGAGTAGAGCTGCTGCTCCTCCACATCCAGTGAAGCCAGCTGAGGCGGCCCCCTGGATGCCTGATGCGTTACAGATTTTGAAAAGACTATGAGCACACCTTAACGACAGCAGATTTAGTTCTGACGACTGAAAGACTGGAGATCACACGACTGCCCCAGTGCCTGTGTCCAAATATTATCCCTATTCACTGTATAAACCACTGTTGTGGGAGTTTCTTCAGGGAACAGCAAGACGTCTACAGGTTTTTAAACAGTAAACAACACGTTTGAATAAAAACTGTTGAAACGCTCTTTTTGTGGCGTAATAATGAATAGATTCGATTAATTAAATAAGGCACAGTAATATCACTAATGTTAACTGACCTGAGCTTGTACATTTTATTAATTAACATCATAAAAAGAGCAAAAATTATAACATTTTTCATCTAGCGTATGCACACTTTAATACCCCCCAGGACTTATAGGGCTTTATTACAAAAGTTCATAATCAGCTGAGTTGGGCAAACCTTTTTTACACATATGCTAAAGTCAATAAATTCAAACATGTTTAATTGACTGTGACTGAGATATGGTTGAGTCTCTGCGCCACTGATTCGAGTCTTTAAACCTCCCACACCAACCAATTTCTGGACTGACGACTTCATGCAACTAGCGCTGGCAAAGACTTGGCACAACTGTGACTTGTTGTAAAATCAGGCAAAAAAATCATGTAGTGTGTCTTCAGCTTCATACGTGTCTGCATTTATCTGTTTACTTAATATATTCACCTTCTGTTAGGATTCACATTCACGTCTTCAAACATGAAATGAAGTTATTCAGATCTTGGTTATTGTTTGGCTCCACCGAGGATAAAGTTGTGGGGTGAAGTCCCAGTGATGAGTCTAAATAAATGCCCCTGTTTCATCAGCAGAGCTCAGACTCAGACTCAGACTCAGACTCACACTCGTGTCATGCTCTGTTCCATGTCCTTCATCTGCTTTTTACTGCCACACTGGGAAATACAAGTGTCATGTTGTGTCTTCACAGAGGACTTCTCTGTTCCACACAGACAGAGTTGACCAATACCTCTTTGTTCCCAAGCTTACAAGCTTCCCCCTTTTTGCTCCAAATGCAACGCTGGTCATTATGGCCAAACAGTTCAATTTTAGTTTCATCAGACCACAGACCATGTCTCCAAAAATGTTGGTCTTTGTCTCTGTGAAGGTTTACAATGACTTTTTTATGTTTCTTTTGAAGTAAAGGCTTCTTCCTCACTGAGTGACCTTCCTTCCATGTTGGCACAGGACTCATTTTACTGTGGATGTAGACACTTTCTCACCAGCTTCAGTAGCATCTGCACAAGGTCTTTGGCTTTGGTTCTGGGGTTGATCTGCATATGTCCCACCAAAGCTCATTCATCTTTGGTAAAACGTTATGTGTGTTTTTATATAGAGTGTATGTAACCTTCTGGTTTTAGCTGCATGTTTGTGTCTATAGAACTTTTCACTTGAAATGACTAAGCCCTTGGGACCTCTTCTAAAAACAAACCTTGCCCAGATGACCATCTTGTTGAACCGAACTGTTATAAATCTATTCAGGGAACAGTGATGCAAATCAGGAACACCACGTCATCACAGCATCTTTGCATAATAATAAATACCAGAGGTGGATGGTAATGAGTTTCAGTCTCTTGAGAACTTAACTCTATTTAGCCATTTGTATCATATTTGATACACATTTTTTGGAGACCTGGTGGATGTACTGGTGCTCTGCAGTCAGTATCAGGCTGAAGGGAGCCCCTCTCGGAGTGGTTTACTTCAATATGTAATTATTTTTGAGGAACAACTTTATTCATTTTACAAAGGTTATGGTAGGAAGTGTATAAATACAGTATTACTAATGATCTTTCAAAAGGACACTTACTTTATAAAAGTAACCTATAATGACTTCATATTTTGAGGTTTAAATAAACATGTTGAAAATGTGCAAATCAGATATGATACAGCAGATGTTTAGGATCACATTTGAAAATGGTCCGCAATTATGTTCAAAACTCAAAGGTTACCTCTAACATTATTTTGTGCTTAATTAGATTAAAGAAAGATCAAAATGTCATATTTAATTAAATAAAACAGTTCCATTTGAGTGCAGCAGCACACCAACCCGCCAGTAAAAGTCCTGATCCTGTAGTACTTTCTATTTATTTATATATATATATATATATATATATATATATATATATATATATATATATATATATATATATATATATATATATATATATTAATAGTAGTAGTAGTAGTAAAACAGTGGATTTATATAGTGCCTTTCTAGATACCCAAAGTGCTTTACATTGCATTATTCCTTTAAAAAAACAAACAAACAAATTTTAAGGTAACATGGCCCAGCTCACCCCGCAGTAAAGTGATTATTTCTTTACCTGCCCTGACCTGTGCACCACTCATGGCTACGCAGAGCTGTGGGACCATTTTCAGCCTCAGCATACAGGATTACTCAAACATGAATGAACGAAACAAAATACTACCCTAAGTCTGTTTTTGAGGAGGCAACAACATTGTAAGATGGTAAAAGCTCAAAAAGGTTGAGCAGAATGAGGGCCTTTAACAACACAGCGGATTGCTTGGAATGGCTAAAACTCAGGCAGAGGGGTAGCATGCGATTTTACAATTGAACTTTGCATGAACTGTCTTGGTGGAGCCCCATCCTCAGTTGATCAACATTTCTCACATGCATTCCAAGATTTTTGAGGGCCTCTGCCTACATTGGGCGCTGGCTAAACAGTACTTGCCCCCCCCCCCCCCCCCCTACACTGAGTACAGGCAGAGGTCTAACCTGTCATCTTCAGGTATTTATCTGCACAGCCCTGGCTACACCCTGGTTACTTCAGTCTACAAGTTTGTTTACTACAATAATAAACTGAATCCATTACAACACATGTTTGCCTTTGGTAAGACGTGAAAAAAAAATTTCCCTCGCCAAACAAGTCCCACAATCCATTCTCCACTGTCCAACATCACATAGATTCAAGATAATCAGTTATCAGTGTGGCATCGTTAGTTTTGCTTAGGTAACAGAGGGAGGACCTTGAAAAGGGTCATGAAAGTCTCGGAAAGTGCTTAAATATGACCTTGACACTTATAAGACGTTTATGTAAATATGCAACATTCCACTCATTCTGCTGATGAGCCTGATTTATTGAATGTTTTCATTCATCTTCTTCCTCCTATTCCTGTTAGGGGTCGCAGGTACAGGAGCCTATCCCAGTAACTTTGGGCACTGTCCAGGCATCCTGGACATGGGCCAGTTAGTCGCAGGGCTGACACAGAGACTCAGCCATTCACATTCATTCACTAGTGGTGATTGAGAGTTACCAATTCAATCAGGAGAGTCAAACACAGACAAATAAGTGGAGTGCAACAGATAATTTATTGAAGGAATAAACTTTGGCACTTAGACCCCTGCAGGTAGAGACATCAGAGGTGAAGGCAGAGTTTGAGAGATTAGTTAGGGGAATTTTATCCTCCCAGGGCCTAAACATAGAAGGTGGTCAAGAAGAGGAGAAGGAGAGGGTGAGGAGGATGACAGTTCTGCTGCTGTGGTGGGGTTGGGGGTGGAGGAGGGTGTGTTGTGGCAGGACTGGCAGGGAACAGTGCTGCAAGGTGAAGGACCTGAAACTGGATACTCAAAAATAAAAAATGCCCACGCCCTGGCAATTTTTTCAAAACAACTGCAGAGCATTATGGGTAATTTTGCCTGCAGAAAGACAGCAAAGGATCCACTGATGTATCCTTGGTGAATTAGCCACATGTTAGCCAAACAGAGGACACCTGCCTGGGAAGGACATGAACAATGGAACAGGCCTTGGGCGACAGGAGATGAGGTGGATGCCTTTCCCATGATGTCATTAAGGCAAGGCAAGGTACGTGGGCTTTAAGAAACCACCATGGTGTAGATGCAGACGAAACCAGTCTTCCTGGTTGAATTTACCCTACAGCTTCATTTCTGCTAACACATGCATGTGTCTGGACAGAGGGAGGAGGCTGGAGTACCCAAAGAGAACCCACAGTAACACAGGGAGGACATGCAGATCATGAGTCAGCCAGCCTGAGGATCAAACCCACAACCTCCTTGCTGAGAGGCGAGAGCACTGAACACTCTGCCACTATGCCCCTTGTTTTTCTTTCAATAAAGCTTAATTTCATTTTGGTCATGTGAGTAATTCCTCTATGGCATTTCTCAACACAGACTGACTCAGGTTTTGTGGAAGTAAAAAGTTGCCTACAGAAGTGTGATTCCTCTTTCTGTCCCATTCACAAATGTCACTGAGGCTTACTAATAATACCACTGTCTGCTGTTAGCCTTTAGCATCACCAGCTAGTTTGGTCATCATCACATCATCATTCATTCTGAAAAATGTTATTCTGGGAGAACAAATCAACACTGAAAAAAAAAAGTCGCTGGATTTACGTAAAAAAATTATGTACATCGGTTGCATGTAATTCAATTATGTTTAGGCTTTTAAACGTAATTATATAATTCTTACGCATATCATTTTTATAATACAAACGTAAATATTTCATGTTAATAAAATGTGATCAAATCATGTTAAATGCACATATTTTACATATGTTACAGTAACAAAAAAACAACCTTTTTCATATTGCGTGAATTTAGTTATTTTGTGTAAAATCTAAATTTCTTTAAATATTGTAGCCTATGCAATTTATTTCTGTTGATTCAATGTAAACTGCACAATTACAGCTAACACTAGTGCTGCAGTGCATGTGACATAAGCATGTCACAGCCTTACAAAGAGACAACAATAACTTTTCCACAAGATTGTATTGACTCAAAATAAAAATAAAAACATACAGAGACAGAGCATTGTACAAGTGCGGCAAATAATCTGGATTGTGACAAGGTTGAGACAAACAAAAATCACTTTTTCAGGACATTATAATAAAATCTGACATTAGAAAATAGCACAGTCAATATACACAAATATTTGAACTGGACATACTTCATACTTACTAATCTGAAAACAGGAGGCACCAAAGGCACAAAATTCACAAACTCTTGTTAAGAAAGTCAGTAACGTTCGCTGGACTTTAGTTATCAAACATCTAAAGCTTGTGAACATGAGGGGTTAAAGCACAGAAACAGTCCACAGTTTAGTTGCATAGAGTAAATTCCTGTTACTGTTGTGTTCCAACTGATTCCTTGAAGTCAGCTCTGTCTTCTTCCTGCTGAGACAAAGTATTTGATTAGTATTGTATAAGTACAGATTCTCAAACATTATGAACTGCCATATTCAAATAAATTGCTCTATAAATACCACATATTATTTTGTAATCCTGCTTATTATACAAGTATACAGAACTGCAGACCTAGTACTCTGTTTGCGCGTAGAAAACAGACAATTTATAATATGATTATATTTTATTATATAATATATATTTTATTTATTTTAAATGTGTTTACAGAATTACATTCAATTGGACAACTAAAATAAATTCACTCATAATAAATGTATGATGAGCACCTGTATGGCGAAGACTAGTAACTATATTGTAACTAAATGACATCAATAAAAGTAGACTTACCACATGTTTCTTCACTTGATTCCCCAGGTCCTCAGGTGCACAGTGAGGTAAATATGACCTTCAGCCCAACGTCATCCTATAGATACAAGCAAAAGACACTCACTGGTTCACTGGTTATTATTTATTTGTCACAAAAACAAAACACACAATCAGTTTTGTTGGTTTTCTTACTTGAGTTATCTATGACATAAAGCTCTGCAGCACTTCTCAGACAGCCCTCCACCTTTCCTGAAACAGATAAAGACATTTTAGTGAAACAGTAAGCTCTGCACATTAAATTACATGCGGCTAACAGGAAAACCATAGCTGATTGAGAATGTGTAAAGCCATTAGCCTTCTCACATTTATCGTATTTTCTGTGTACACACAAAAAAGTGCCAGTGTAACCTTGCAATGTAATAATACATATTCAGTCATTAGTTGTTACCTTATGCAGATTTTCCAGTTTAAACAGCATCTAACGTCCTAACAGCACAGTGCTCTGAACAATGTCCACTTGCAGACTCTGTGGAAAGAGTAACAAACTTAGTATATTCTTTCACTTAACAATAGATGGCATTTTACATTTAAAATGATTGACATTAGTGCTAGTGAGTTGTATCATGCATTAGATAACCTTAACATTAACCTTGATTTAGCCTGTATGTGGTGTTCAACTGCACAGAGGAATAAACATTTTATGTTAGCAAAAACATTCATTTACAATAACTGCATGCTAACTCCAACAGGTTTTTAAAGTATTTGAGAAGTTTTACCTTTCACAAAGCTCTCAAGGTCCAGACAAAATGCAGCCAAGATGGCTCCTGTGATTCTTCTCCTGTGTTTGTTTGAATGTTTCCCTTGGGAGAGGGGAATTCCCGCCTTTGGCTGGAGGGCGGAGCTTCACTACAAAATGTAACTATTTTATGTATTCTTAACATGAACAAAACATGTAGATTTTACATCTGTTACAATTTTACAAGTTTTACAAGATTTAAACATGTTTTGAGCAGGATCGTAATTAAAACATGTCATTGCTATATTATTTTTATTTACAAAATCAGCAACCCCCATTCTCCCTTTTTTTCAGTGAAAGAACAGGTCTGAGGACTCTTACAAAAATATTAATTTCAGTTTGATTGTAGATTATTATTATTATTATTTTTTACAAATAATTCCTTATTAAAATAATATTATGATCAGTGGTGGTGTAGACCAGGTATAAACCTAAAACAGACTTCATACTCACTGCTCTGAGCAGTGACCACAGCCTCAGTCTCTGCCCTCCAACAGTAAAGTACTCATAGTACTCTGGCCTGAACTGTAGCCCCCTGCCATGGCTCTACCACCACCACAGTGTGGAGAAGCAGACAGGAGCAGTGCCACAGAGACTAAACCGGTTATGTCTGTCTAGAAGTTCTGGGGTTGTACTACTACTCCTACTACTACTACTTCTACTACTACTACTACTACTAATACAACAACTACTTCTACTGCCACATTTAGGAGCTAGTACTGGGAAGTGCTTAGTTCAGGGGTTGTATTACTACTATGACTTACTCCCCAAAAGAAAAGATTTTCCATAAAAAGTGTGAAAGAAGCATAATACAGTACCTTTATATTATCCTGGGTAGTTAGTCAATTTATCTCCAGTTGGGCGGGCTTTAAGCAATGATTGTACGTTGTATATTTTTTAAATTGTGTTCTTCTAGATTTTGTTTTGTAGTCGTTGAAAGATTAAGTGACCTCTAACACCAAAATCCAATCCGTGTATGTTACAGATGTGGCTTAAACAGCTGTAAGAATGAGTTCATCATGTAAAGAGTACGAGAGGACACTGCCGCTCATGTGACTGACACTGCCTCAGGACCAACACAAAGAGCTTCAGTAGACACGTTTTGAGGAGAAGCTGCAGAGATAGGTCCTTTTATTCATTTTTATTTTTGTACTACTTTATTTAAAGAACAAAATTCAAGTTATAGAACAATGTTTTAATTATTGAGGCAAATCATTTTTTGTACTAACTGATTATAATTGCATGATAGAAAGTAATTTATCAATCAATTTAAGAAACAGTATTTAAAAAGGTGTCACTTTAAGAGTCATTCTTTGGTGTCCCAAATTTAGTAACAGGGTCATTCATTTCAGAAAGAAAACGTTTTAAATGGCAAAATTTGGAGTAAGTAAATAAACGTGTGGCATTTTCATAAAGGGGCAAATAATATATTTTATTTATTTTTATTTATTTATATTTCTAAGCCAGTCTTGGTCACCTCTAGAAAAGCATTTCACATTTTACAACCTTTAAAAGCATGTCTCAAAAAGTAGCCAGTTACCAATAAATACTCTACTGCTGCTGTAAAGAAACAAGTAAAGAGACCAGCAGAGGGCAGCAGAGTGGCACTTTGATGTGCTCTTTTTGAACAAAAACTGTGAAAAATTCTGTCTACTCCCTTAAAGAGCAACTCAATCCTAAACCATAGCTGATTTTTTTTTTTTTTTTTTTTTTTAAACAAACATCTGGCTAGTTATTGTTTTATCTTTGACTGTTAAGTAAAACAACTTCTAAATTCACATTTTGTGGTGTGCTGCCCTCCTGAGGCCACAGTGCATGTTAAGAGAATGGGCCTTAAAAATATAGACAGTAGTATAGTATAGTACATTATATACAGATAGTATATAATTAATAGCATAGCTGTCAGCTGTTTTTATTGCAGTTTATTGCAAAAACAGGTGCAGCAGCAGGCTGTATAGTTTTATTCAAATATAATAAATATTCATTAAGGGACAATTTTTAAACTTTTTTTCGCATTTTTGTTTTTGATAATCTTGATTTCTTTAGACACATATAAACATACATGTGTGTATTCTGATCTTACATTTTGTAATAAGTTCATACATTTTATTTAAAGGTACTGGAAGCAGCAGCGCTTGTACTGGTTTGAAAACAGTACTGCAGTCTAAATCAAAACAATGGTCTTTTTTCTGATTGAACGATCAGCAATGCAGCTTTAGAACTAAAAGACGTAAACAACTTGGCCATTATGTAAAACATATTATTAAATTCTAATCAGCTGCACCATTGTTATCAGTAAAACTAATATTTGATATGACATGACATGTTTACCTCATATCTTGGCACATGTGAGTCATTTTATGAAATATAAAAATTAGGGCTGTCAGCATTAACGCGTTAACGCATGCGATTAATAGAAAAAAAAAAACTAACGTATTAAAATTTATTAACGCAAATTAATCACATGATCTGTTTTGCCGTAACAGCAGTGCTTCTCAAAGCACTTTGTAGGGCGTGAAGCCGTGTCAGGGGGCACGTGACCGTTTTGGAAATGTGTGTATATCACAACATTGACTTGTTTTCACGGTGAACGACCCGCGCGTCCAGAGAAGAGAGCACCTGCCTCACGTTTGCCTGTGGTTTGACTTCAGGACGAGTCCACTGCTTTGGCCGCTGCACTACAGAGCTCTCCTTTCCCTCCCCTCACGAGTCTCGTGTAAAACTTTTTACTAATAAATGTTACGTGTGCTTTTTATATCGCTTCCTTTCACTGCCTCTGTCCATGCGCGTTCCTGGGAGCTGTGCTTTCTGTGCGTCCTGGACCCGTGGTGAGAGCGGGGAGTGATCCATGGCCACCCCTGAACTTATGGAGCCACAAGACACAAACTCCTACAAACCATTCATTTGTGCTGTTTTGTTTTGTTTTTCCATAAAGCGTCAGTTCTCAACTCAGAGCGGCAGCCTCACTGCGGACAGGTGACCATGCCCCGCCCCTGACAGGTGACCGTGCCCCACCCCTGACAGGTGACCCTGCCCCGCCCCTGACAGGTGACCGTGCCCCGCCCCTGACAGGTGACCGTGCCCCACCCCTGACAGGTGACCCTGCCCCGCCCCTGACAGGTGACCGTGCCCCGCCCCTGACAGGTGACCCTGCTCCGCCCCTGACAGGTGACCGTGCCCCGCCCCTGACAGGTGACCGTGCCCCGCCCCTGACAGGTGACCCTGCCCCGCCCCTGACAGGTGACCCTGCCCCGCCCCTGACAGGTGACCGTGCCCCGCCCCTGACAGGTGCCCGTGCTCCGCCCCTGACAGGTGACCGTGCCCCGCCCCTGACAGGTGACCCTGCCCCGCCCCTGACAGGTGACCCTGCCCCGCCCCTGACAGGTGACCGTGCCCCGCCCCTGACAGGTGACCCTGCCCCGCCCCTGACAGGTGACCGTGCCCCGCCCCTGGCAGGTGACCGTGCCCCGCCCCTGACAGGTGACCCTGCCCCGCCCCTGACAGGTGACCCTGCCCCGCCCCTGTCCGCAGCACTGAGAGGAGCAGAGGAGAGGCTCAGGTGTCTGCAGTAGATTTAATGCAGAGCACAGCAGACACTGTTATCTCAGTTACTACACAGACTTATTACAGGCTCTCTCACAATATTCATAAGTTATTTCTGAGATGTATTTTTTTATCTAAGTAAAAACACACTCCTCAACCTCTCTGGACTTTTTTTTATTTAAATGCTGCATATGGTCATGGAAAATCTACCAAGTTACACATTGTGATTAATCGTGATTAATCACAGCCCAAGAGTGTGATTAATCTGATAAATTGTTTTAATTGATTGACAGCACTAATAAAAATATATACTGCTTGTAAGACCTTTACATTTTTGGTAAAAAAACTTTATTCTATAACATAGTCATGCTTGTGCTGCTTGTGTTTATTATGAATATTTCAAACCCAGACATGACAAGAGATGTTGCCTAGAAGACCTCCTATGGGCCCCTAAACCTCCTGGGCCCCAGTGCATTTACACTGGCTGGCTCATGATGAACTGGATTTTTTCTGACGACCCTGCTGTGGAGGACATGCATTACGGGGGTCTGACACCTGTGCCAGGCCCTGCTTCACCCCCGGGTCTCCCCCTCTGTCTCTGGCTGCTCTAATCACTTTTTATGGTCAGAGTAACGACCTGGAACAGTTTTTAGTTGCTCTGTAAAGTGTTTGTAATATGAACAGCTGTCAGGGATCAGTGGAAATTGTACACCGTTTTTTTGGTTGTTTGTTTTGATAACTGAATGGATATAGAGGACTTTTTGATTGGTCAGTCCTTTCTGTAGTGGACGGGGGTTTATGCAGGGTAGCTCCAGGTTTTGTCTTGTGAAATTTAAGACCTTTTTAAGACTTTTTAATGCCACTTGGATTAATTTTACACTAAAGAATTATCTGTACTACTCACTGAAACTTAAGGGTTTTATTTTAAAAGTCTAATACAGATAAAAGATCTCCAATGCTGCATTAAAAATCATGAATAAATAAATTATGCATTTCAATGATAACATTTCTTTAATAAATATATTTTGTTATTGCAGTGACTCTACTTTTTTGTAATATTACAATCATGTTTTGACAAATTTTAAGACCTAGGTGAACAAAATTTAATACTTACCCATAATATTTAATAATTATAAGGGCTTGATTTTGACAATAACAAATTTAATACCTATTTATTGCTTGTAAGACCTTGGGGCTACCCTGTTATGGAACCAAGCGTTTTGAGAGCTCTGAAACTCTGAACCAGAGAATAGAGGATTACACCAAAGTGTGTGAATGAAACAAAACACAACTCCAGGTATGTTTTTGATGAGGAAACAACAAATCTCAAAAAATATAGTCAGAAAACAGCTATTATTTGGACTTACTGTTTCCCCATCACAATGACACAAGACCACTTCTATGACAACCCCTGCCACTGACACAACCCACAGAAGATGAAATGAATGCATGTTTATTATACACAGACACTTTTATTAATATTTTTGGACTAAACATCCACATCACTTTTATTTGAAAGTTCTGACAAACACACCTCATACTTCTGTGATAAAGCAAGCAAACCGTGGACAGTGGGTCAATGTGCGCCAGTCTTAGAAACCAATAAAAGACATGTTCAACTCCACATAATTACACTGATCTCCAAGGAATAATAATAATAATAATAATAATAATAATAATAATTCAAAAAAATACTATCTTAAAATCCATCTGTTCCTCTGGCACCTTCCTTTATCAGCACATTATTTTTAGACGTACAGTAAAATCCTGAACAACGTCCCCTCTAACGTACAGGTCAACCAAACAGAAGGACATATACACACTACTGGAGCATTAACACCACAGGCCCCGCCCACCGGTGCCCACGGACAGAGCTCACTGGACGAGCTGCGGGGTGGGGGGAGGGGGCGGGAGCTCTCTGAAAGCAGTAGTATTAGAAGTAGTATTAATACCGTCGACTCGCCAGCCCGAGAAATGACCCGAAAAGTCCCCTGCCGGAACTGCCCAGTGCCTGATAAAACCTTAGACTGAGGAGGAAGTAGAGTGGTCTGTTCTGCGAGGTGGTTGGCCGACAGGCTGCGACGAGGCGGGGCGGGGCGGGGCTTCGCAGTAGGGTTCTGATCCAGTGTTAGCTGGGGCAAGGGGTGGGGGGAGGTGGGGATGGTCTACCAGCTGAGAAGGTTACTGCGGCCCAAAGTCATGAAGTAGACCTGACTGGAGCCTCCGGAGCGGACTGAGGCGAAGAACACCTGCATGGGACAAAAAGACACGGAGTTATGGTCCATGAAAAATTTAAAGTAAAAATAACACAATATGGCCCCTCCTTCAAACCTAAAGAGCGCAAATTGGTCAGTACGAAAGATGACATTGGTCCTCATCATTTTTCTTTTTTTAAAAGGTCAATTGAGAACCATTTCAGCCTATGCACTAGTTCTTAACCATTTTAGTATTTTAATAGCATTTTAGTATTTAGTATTTTAAGATCTTCCAAAGATATCTAATTTTTATGGTCAGCCCAGCCCAGCTAGGAACAGGGTTAACTCCACAGCTGAAGAGAAGCTGCTCTATGAACTAGATCAGGGCTTTTTAAACTTTTTATCCAAAGGTCCAAATTTCAAATGTTATCAAGGTCTAAGGTCTGGAACAATTGGTTCCAGACCTTAGACCTTAGTATTTTGCATTAAAAATGCATTTTAATTGGTCTTCAGGGTGAAAACGTGTTCTTATACACAACATATAAAAGATGGAATAATTTACAATGAAGTAAAATGCCTTTAAGAGCCACAGGTGATGAAGGTCCAAACAGACCTGGAGCATGTCCCAGTACACTGTATACTCACTGTATCAGTACACTGTGCTCTACTGTCCTTTGTCAGATGTTCAGGTTTCAGATAAAAGGCATTCTGTCACATTTTAATATTTATATTATTATATTATTAATATTTATAATATAATATATTATATAATATATTATTATATATGAATATTTATTAGAGATATCCATCACAGACCAATTTATTGCATGGTGTACTATATTTTTCTTTTCATTTAGATTATTTATTTGACTAAAAGTCTAATCCCCCTGAATCTCTCGGTCTGTGAGGCGCTGCCTGTCTCTCTCTCTCACTGTTCCCTGTGTGATGTTGCAACAGCAGCACCTCGTCTCTTCTGTCCCTCCTCGTACTTCTGGCCATCAAAATGTACAGCCCTTTGAGGTGACTGCTGGTATGATATAGCAATAAAAATAAAATGAATTATAGTTCTTTGTGACTCATAAAATCTGGAAAACACTGGTTAAACTCCTGGAACTGCGAGAATCACTGTATTGTACCACTGAAGTCCACTGGGGTCCATGAAGACAAAGATAACTTTCACTCTGACTATGATAAGCCTGAAGTCTGAATACAGTGTGTTAAAGATAATGATTTTGGTCCACCTAAATATTATTTAGATGCACCTAAAGAAAATGAGTACACCGGAGTCCTGAAGCAAACACACACTCCTCTGTTGTGTGAAGTGGGAGGCTTTACCTTGTCGTTCCTCTCACAGAGAAACTTGAGTCTCTGGGCTCTCTTGTGCATGAAGACCCCGTCCAGGTGTCCCGTCTCCACTGAGCGGATCTCAATGGCCTTCTCCCCCCAGCCCATGATCTGGTTCGACCGGATGTACGCTACACACAGGAAAAACAAAACATTTATTATCTTTCATCTGAGTGAAGTGGAAAAGGGAAGCGGCCCTGAGCACAGCTGGAGTGCACTGACCGACAGAGGTGGGCATCTCCCCCCACTGCAGCACCACGTCTTTGGTGATGCGTCCGTACGTGTTCACATACACCCCCTCGTCCTCGTAACACACCAGCAGCTCGATCCCGTCCGTGTTGGGGAGGATGATGATAGCGTGGGACTGTATGCTGGTCTGGATCTGAGCACACACAGAGAAGCAGATTATACTTCACAAACTGGGGTGGGATGAAAAACCCAGAAAATGTGTGTAACCAGTGACAGATATATGTTTTCTTACATGTGTAGGAAGGTAAATGTCGTAAACCGCGCCGGAGTCCACATCAACAGCATGGAAGCCTGAGAAGGACCCGTAGATGACCTTTAACCTTTGACCCTCTTCTACAGTAAGGTCGACCAGCAGAGGCTTGTGCACCAGGTCTCCAAAGGACTGAAACACACAAACACATAAAGTCAGTAAACAAAGCAGCATTACTGATAAAATCATCTGTCAATATTTTGTTGGACAGTTTGTTTTCACAACAGCAGCTTCTTCCAAATGGACATTTATATTTTGTGATAATGTTTGCTCTCGAAAATGTCTTAACTTCTTACTGAATTGTGTCTTTCTTCATGGCAGTGAGGTTTTGGTCTGTGGACAGTCACAGGGGTTAACGCAAAAAAAAAAAAAAAAATCTGAGCCTTAACTTTTTTTGGCAAGATGGGAAGGGGTCACCCTAAAACACATTTTAAAAATAAGAAATCTCTTCAGTACAAGATTATCCTATGAGATTTATTATTATATTTGTGCCTCTTGTAGCATGTGCTTATATGGATATGTAGTGTATTGTAAGTATATGTGACTATACTTTGCAGGGGTGTCTCAGGGTCCTCCCCCAGGAAAATGTGAACAAAATAGATGTAATTTCCTGTATTCTGGTGCATTTTAGAATGACAAAATACTTCCAGCTGACTCCAGGCTGAAGTAAATTAAGTTAAATTATGTCCAATTCAAGACAAAATACTATAGGCCTATAGAATGTTGTGCTGTCATCTGAAACCCAGCAATTCATCAAGCCTCAGATGAAGAAAATCATTGTCATGGCACCAAACAGCTAAACTACATGAGTCCATTTCTCAGTCAGCACTGCTGGAGGAAACAGCAGCTTGTGATAAATTTAGCTGCTTTGCTAACTTTTAGTCATCAAACTGCTGTTTGCTGTACGTATATCTTCCTGGCACACACTGTTAACAGGGTTAAAGGCAGTTTCTATGTGTGTTTGGATCAAATGACGCTTCTCTAAGTGCGTAACAGAGAAATGCGTGCTGTGGGGACAGAGACGAAAATGGAATGAACAGAGTGATACGATGGCATGCATGAATTTTTTTCTGAAAGCGTGGTCATGAGCATAGTTTTAAGCATCATAAAAAACATGAGCTATCACTGGACAATTCTTAACAGCAGCGATACAGCCAACATAAAGGCTGGACTGAATGCTGCTGCTGTTGCTCAGATGAATGGAGATCTTTAAGCCCTGCACTCAGGTGAAATACTCAGATCTGAGACCAGAGTGAACTTAACAACGTTCTCAATATTTTCAAGGCCCTGGTGTGACTTTATTCATCTCATTCACACAGAAGGTTTCTATACAGATTGGTTGACAATAGCTGTACTTTAACAGCCTGAAGCCCTGTGTCTAGAACTAGTTTTGGCGATTGGAATAAGTATCTGCAGATGGCTGTGAAGAGTATGCAGGCTCAGTGAACTTTAACTCTCATTTGGCCCGTGTTGATGTGTGTTAGCAGTTAGCTGTTGACTCACCTTGAAGGCCATGAACTTGTGGTAGGGTTTAGGGGCCCAGGCGTACACCTCCACAGAGTTCTTCAGAGCCAGAACCAAGAACTTGATCCTCTCATACTTCACTGTGGAACACAAACATGTAAATATTCTGTTAGAAGATTTGGCAAAATTTTACCGCAGACGCCCTTCCTGCCACAATCATCCACATACTGTGACAGGAGTAGGCAGTGTGTGTGGGGTCTTGCCCAAGGACACAACAAAAGTATGAACTGAGTCAAGTGGGAAGCGATCCCTGTTCCTGATCCCACTGTGGCCCCATTATGGAACAGTGCCACTACAGCACAATTACCAACACTTCTGATGTAAAAATATTAAAGGGAGTAGAGGGATTATTTTTTCCCATGGCAGGGCTCCAGACTAACTTTTTTTGTCAGGAGCATTGGAGCCCCTGACTGAATTTTTTTAGGGACACAAGCAGGTAATTAAGGGCCACAGGCCAAAAATCTGCTCTGCTGAGAGGGAGGTGGGGCAGACACAGGGTCGGGGAATCTACAAACCCAGAAACCCAGAAATTGTATTACAGAGATCTGCAATATTTGATGGGATCTCATGATTTTGTTGTCTGAGTAACGGACTGTTCATAGACCCAGACAAAGAGGAACTGACCCCTTGTACAGTGTGTTTGCCTATCCAGGAGCAGAGGAGAAGCCGGACAGCCTCGGGAAACCAAAATGTATTGTGGGGGTCCGTTGAAAACATCTGTCTAAACCCTCTATCAGAGGAGTCCTCAACTCCAACCTCCAGGGGGGCTTCATGGCAGCAACCCCAGACCCTGGTGGTGGACATCAGAGGTCAGGGATGCTGTCAGGCTGAAGAAGGAGTCCTATCCATCCTGGCTGGCCTGTGGGACTCTTGAGGCAGCTCACAGGTACTGGCAGCAAGCTGCAGCCTGGGTTGTTGTGGAGGCAAAAACTAGGGTCTGGGGTTCAGGGAGGCCATAGAGGAGGACTATCGGCCTATCAGAGATTCCGGCTCCCCCCTTAGGATTGGGGAAGCAGTGCTTCACCAACACTGTTTACAGTGGAGGTGAGGAGCTGTTGACCTCAACTGGGACTGTTGTAGGATGGTGTAAGGATCTCCTAATCCTCCTAATTGAGAAAGCACAGATGGATTTTAGATCACCGAGGACTCGTTCATCATCCAAGTCACTGAGGTGGTCAAAAAGCTCCTCAGTGGCAGGGCACCTGGGGTGGATGTGGTCCATTCTGAGTACCTTAAGTCTCTGGCTGTAGTGAGGCTGTCTTGGTGGACACAGTGCCTCTGGACTGGCAGTGGTCTCTCCTTTTGAGAAGGGGGTCAGGAGGGGGTATTCCAACTACAGGAGGATCACACTCCTCAGCCTCCCAGAAAAGTCTAGTGTACTGGAGAGGAGAATTTAGCCAGTAGTGGTCCTGGTAGCTTACCCACCCAGTCTACATGTGCTGTAAAGATCTGGAGAGGGTGTTGGCCAGCTGAGATAGCTCTGGCATTGGTAGCTCCTGGTGTTCTGGGCATGTCCTATTGGGAGGAGGCCAGGGGAAGACCTAGGACACGCTGGAGGGACTAGGTCACTCGGCTGGTCTGAGACGAGGAGCTGGAGGAAGTGTCTAGAGAGAGCTAAGCCTGGGCATCTCTGCTTAGACTGCTGCCCCCATGACCCGGACCCGGATAAAGCATAAGAACATGTATGAATGGATGGATAAAATTCAGAATGTTTTAGTATGGTTGTCTGCAGTATTTACATTAGATGTTCAACTCAGTCTGAAGTGATGCAGGGCCTTTTGCTGTAAAAATAAAGACACACATTTGAATCACAATAAGCCTTTTAAAACACACCATAAAGGTTCTGGTGAGTGATCTGACACACATTACCATGAGTACCATGGAATGAGATGATGCAACAGACTTCAAAATTCAAGTCAAAATTCTAGTAATTAGTAAAAAAACAATAGTTTGGCACTGGAAACTCCAATTTATGCCAGCTAACTAACATAAGAGAAATATCTTGTGTACAAATGCAGAGGAGTTTCCAACAGGAAGCTCTGGTTTCTGCTCTGGACATTCTTATCTGAGAGGAGGACACTGGACATGACCTCCATAATGTTCTGTCCACTGCTTTATTTCACAACACAGGGCTTTCCTGACACACTTTAGTTTACAGGGACATACTGGACCTGGAACACACCGCTCACTGCCCATCTAAAAACAATAACACTTAAACATGACGTTAATCCGAAATGTGAAAACTGGACATTCAGGAAGAGCTGAAGCAATGGGGGAGGGCAGTGCAGAGGCTGACATTTTCCGAAAAAAGATGAATAAAACTGAACAAAGTAAGGTGTGGAAGCTGCAGGATATGAAATAAAGTTGCCTTAAGTTGATAGAAGTGGAAGTAAGATGAATTTAGAGTAGATATGATAAGATGATAATAAAGTGACTTCTTGACGTATAAATAGGCAAAGATTAAATTTCCTAATCAACCATGTGGAAGACAAAAGCTTACATTACTTTACGTTTTACCATTGCACCAGCCAGCACAGTGCCCAAGGCCTACTGTAAGTATTAACCTGGAAGAATGTGCATGTGTAGTGACTGGTACCCACCAACTTTGTAGTGCACGCAGCCCTCCAGGTCGCCCACAGTGGTCCAGCCCTGCTTCTTCTCCACCTCCGGGTCGTTGTGGAGGATCTTGTTCCTGAGCCATGACAGGTAGTACACACGCAGCTTGTTCTTCTTTCCTGTCACCACAAAACAGACAGACTGTTACCCTCATGCACCACCGAGCTGCAGAGAGTACAAGCAGAGCCACTGCAAACACGGGGGGCCTGAAGCAGAATTCCCACAGAGTCCTACAAAAAACTCAATTTTTAACCCTGTTATAATGTTGTTTCCAACTCAAAAACATACCTGGAGAAATATTTTGTTTAAGTGAGTAATCCTGTATGCTGAGGCGCTGCCATTCTCAAGAGCTGAAAACATTCGGCCTCATGGCTCTACGTAGATAGATGAAACCAGGAAGCGCTCCTGCACGTTCCTAAAGCTCATACACCATCATGTGATGTATTTTAATGCTATGATTGTACCACACATCACATACTGTATTTCTTGCTGGTCTCAGGCCAATTAGACCACACTCAGACCGCTCAATAATCAGACCTTAAAGGTATTTGACAAAAAAATACTTCAATATCACCACTGTAGTATTCTCAGCAAATATAAAATGCTAAGTTTTGACAATCAAATTCTATATTCATCTCGTTCCACAGCTCACAAAAACTGTGTAATCCCTAAGAGATGCTCTGCCTTTGCACAATCAGCCATCTCATTTAAAATCATCAAACAATGGAATCAGCTCCCAGACAGTCTGAAGTTGTCTGTAGATCTTCATCATTTTTCTCAAAACCTTAAAAAATATATTCTCAATAATCAACTGTGCCAACATAAGTCAAACTAACGCTGTGCTTACCTGTATTCATCTTTTATCAATTATGAATTAAGGCTAAAATGCCTTTTTAAGCCTGGTAACATAGTAAGTGTTTTAACTATGAATTAATATTAACTTTTGAATTCTGTAATTTTGTATTTCTTGTGCTTACCTGCCCGGGGACTGCAGAAGGAATGTAGCTTGTAGCTAAATCTGGTACAAAGCATCTCTTTTCTTGTGAAATTAATAGATTTGTACATGGTCCCTGACAAATAAAGAATAAACTAAACTAAATTAAACTGGACTCATTCTGATCATTTCAGTGCTTAGCAGTCAGCTCATTTATCTGTTAGCGTCATGTTGCTAATAGCTGTGCTAAATAGCCATTTTATGCTCTGTCCATTGCCCACTGTTGCCAGCAGGGGGCGACAGACACCTAATCCAAGAGTTTTTTGCAAAGTCACAGTAACAGCTCCCCAACAGAAGAGGTTTTCCATACATGTAAGTTATCAAAAGTGTAATACTAATGCGAAGGTGCCCAAAATTATTTCAGAAAACCTGAAAAAAGCATAACATAGGAACTATGGTCAGAGAAGATATTCTCTGTATATTGCACTCTGTCCTTTAATTTTCAGATAATTTGACTAAAGGGCTAATCTCCCCCTGATACTCTCCTGTTTTTACTTACTGAAAAGCACTGCCCTCAAAGCTTTAGTTAAATGCATGCATTTTATTATAGTTCATATATTTAACAGTTTTAATATTCATAATTTCATTCAGTCATGTGATCTTGGTATTTTTGGTGCCTCCCTCCAGCACTTGATGCCCAAGCACAGCGTGAGGCGTGAGCAGCATAGCTAGGCTACGCTGAGGCCCCAGTTAGACGTCCTCTCTTAGACTGGACACTGTTCACACATGCACTCAGTCCACATAAAGTCAGGACAAGGTATGTAGTAGTGCATATAAGTAACCTGGCTGGCCAGACGAGTTCTTTTCTGGTCCCTTCGTTTACATTTTGTTTCTACAGGCGGAACAATGACAGGTGGAGTAACCAATCAGAGAAATGAAGGGTGGGACGTAAGCGGTGCACCACTGACCTGTATCCAAAACAAATATGGCTGATTCTTGCCGTTTTTTCCATAAAACACCAGAATATGGTGTTTTATGAGGAGTGGGTTAGTTTGAATGTGGTTGTTACATCAGATGTCAACAGGACTTTACTGTTGGCAAAAAGACAAAGAAAAAAAATCCCACAGAGGACTGAACAACAACGAGGACATCAGCAGAACCAAAAGGTGAGGAAAAAAAGCAATAAACAGCATTAATCAGCTGAGAGAAGTTATTACATTAGCTCGGTAGCCACCGCTACTTTGGTTATCTTCTGTATTTGTAAGACGTGCTGCAGATAAAGGGCTGTCATAGGCCAGTTCCAAATCAACTGGAGAGAAACGCTTCCCTCCAAGTGAGGAACAAGACTGTCCTGCTTTTAAAAAGAAAGTAGAAGAGGCTGGCTCACCAGGCTATCATATAGGTGGGAGGAGCTTACGACTTGTAAAAGCTGTATGCCAGTGTCTCTACCTGTAAAAGCCAATGTGATGAATATGTAGCAGCAATAAGCTTCAAAACTGTCTATTATTAGGAAAACATAACAAGTTATCAATTATTGCTCTTTGTACTTTATCCAGCCTGAGACAGCTCTGCAGCACTCAAATCAGTTGAGTGCATGTTTAAGAAGCTTTTTCTCCTTTTTTACCTTCGCCTGTTGGTTGAAGTAACTGAAATATGCATCATGCATGCATGTCTAAAACCCTCAGATACAAGCAGGTAAAACCCCAGGACACGCTGGAAGGACTTGCTCTAAAACACCTCAGTATTCCCCTGGAGGAGCTGGAGGAAGTGTCTGGGAAGAGAGCAATCTAAGTATGTCTGCTTTTATATTGCTACCCCTAGACCCTGCTGCCAATAAGCAGAGGAATATAAGAAATATAGTGTATATATACACTATATTGGCAAAAATTCATCTGAGCAAAAATATTAGCTCATCTGAGCTCATCTGAGGTAATACTTTTGGAAATATAGTGTAGATGGATATCTGTAGCCCAATTCTTCCAGTTACAAGCTGGATGCAGTCCTACTTCTCTGACTTTTCTAAAAATGATCAGAAACTGCACAAGTAATATACCATACTCAGACAATGTACTTGGCTACTTGACTTGATTTGTTCTGCAGTGTGACTACAACTTTGAATGTTGAATACAAAAATATAGTATAAAAAGTGTAAAATAAGCTTTTCATAAGTAGTTGATTTTTAGGTGTAATTCTGTTATTTCTACACATTTTGATATTACTCTGTGGCGTGATTTTTTTCTGTCAGCTCAGGACATTCACTACAATTTGGCCATTTTAATTCTTGTGATAAAATATTTAACATGTCTGTTGTGCTAACTTAATACATATATCGTTGTCAGATCCTAAAAAATGACTTAAAATTGTTTTTTTTTTAGAGGAAAAACATCATTAACATAACAACATCATTATTCTTTAGCTGATGTGCAGCGGTCAAGTGTCAGACTGAAAGTGGCATCCTGCAGCTCACTTCTGCTCTTTCTCAACTTTTTCACAGTGTCACAACCCACGCTCAGAGCTGAGAGGATGTTGGGAAAGCTCCGAGCAAGTGTCATGTGTGTGCTGGATGGAAGTGTGACACGCAAATGTTTCCAGTGTGTTCACAAACAGCGGCTCAGGCTCGGGGGTCCATGTCTGTGCGCTCTGACGTCATGTGTAATGTGTAATGTGTAATGTAAAAATGTACACTGCAACCACAAAATACATCACAAAAACATCCGTTGTGTTTAGAAATAACAGCCTTGACAAATTGACAAAGACATGTTAATAAAATGTTGCACAATGCAACATATCTATTTTATTCTATTCACATATTTCTCCAAATACTGTCATTGAGCACCTGTGCCTACAAGACATCATTATTTAATAAATCGATGTAAATGATCATATTGAGAGTTAAGTAATATAACCTGTTTATGTTAGGGGTGGGCGATATGGCAAAAAGTTCATATCACGATTTTCTGAAAGCCTAGATCACCATTTCGATTTTAACACAGTTCATGTACACATTGTAATTTCCTATTGCCTTTAAGATATACCTAAAGCTGTGCCTTATCTGAAAGTAAAATAAACCTATACTACCTATACTATATTATTTTGGTATTGACAATTTAGAACTATAACTAACAGTAAATGATGTTTAAGTATTTGCTTTGTGTAAAGAACAATGTTATTTTTACAAACCAAACCATTCATTTGAGTTTTGTATATTTTGTATATGATGTGGTTACTAAATATATATCCTGTATTATTTATATTATTAATCAGACTGAATATGAACATGACCAAATATCTTTTGTAACATGACAATTAGAATACGTGAAACGCTTTCTGTTCTTTTTCTTTTTTTTCCCTATTAACAGCTCTACAATGCTCTGAGTCTGTCCCTCCCTTGCGCGCACATGACCCACTCTAGGGATCCACTGTAGGGCCAGTTTATCCATCCCATGCTGGAGCCTGACAGACCCGTCTCCCCCTGTCCCACACTACACACTGCCACAGACCTAACCAGAGTCTGGGATACCTCTGAAGCCCTCCTGTCTTTAGTTTGTTTAGGTTTAGCGCGTTGGCCGAAGCCGAACAGACCTGGGACACACGCCGCCGCTGAGTCACATGACAGCGCAGCGACACAGAGAGGAGCAGAGAGAGGCAGCCACAGATCAGAGGAGGTTAAAAGTGAATGGAGAGGTTACTCCTGATCCAATGAGTCAAAATAAGTCGCCCCAAACATGAGAAATCTTTGCTGAACTTTCACAATGACAGCAATGAGTGGCAAGAAGCATGTCCTCGTTAACAAGCAGCGCATCATCACTAACATCATTAATGAGCGCAAACACCGCGCTGTGACGCTCCCAGTAACATGTAGTTGTAGCTGTATGTGTATGTGTTTCTTCTTTAAACTCTGTAGAAACATAAAGTCCAAAGGCAGCACAAGTTAAAACTCCCGTGGACAGTCAGACTCCTTGGCTCCGCCCCTAAGGTGCTGCTGTTGCTGAACCCCACTCAGACTTCACTGGGATTGGTTAAATCTGCGCTCACTAAGAGCATGACAGAGGTGAACTAACAGGAGGCGAGGGTGGGAGAAAGCAGAGAGCATGCGTCTGTTTGAGCATAGAGCTGCACTAAATACAAAAGCACTGAACCACGATTCAGCCATCTTTCCAAATTGGCAGATCGTCAGAGATTCAGATCGTGACACAATCTAATATCGTTATATCGCACACCCCTAGCTTATGTCATTGTTAAATGTTTGGATTTGTTATAAAATCAGTGCACAAAATATACACAGATCAGAACCACCTGACAACCAACCATCACTGAGCCCCAACGATACTGCAGTACCTGATATAGTGATCAGTATGTAGAGCCCCTCCAGTACTCTATAGATACTGCAGTACCTGATATAGTGATCAGTATGTAGAACCCCTCCAGTACTCTATAGATACTGCAGTACCTGATATAGTGATCAGTATGTTGAGCCCCTCCAGTACTCTATAGATACTGCAGTACCTGATATAGTGATCAGTATGTAGAACCCCTCCAGTACTCTATAGATACTGCAGTACCTGATATAGTGATCAGTATGTAGAGCCCCTCCAGTACTCTATAGATACTGCAGTACCTGATATAGTGATCAGTATGTTGAGCCCCTCCAGTACTCTATAGATACTGCAGTACCAGTACCTGAATTACAGGTTTGGTCCATAAATACTTGGACCCTGACACAAGTTCTGTTATTTTACCTGTTATCTAAAACATATTTCATATACAGTTATATAATTGCAATTAACATATATGCTGAAAGTGCAGACTCTCAGCTGTAATTTGAGAGTATTCACATCCAAATTGGATGAAGGGTTTAGGAATTACAGCTCTGTAATGTGTAGCAGTTTCTTTTTCAGGGGCTCAAAAATAATATGTGGACAGTTGCTTCGGAAGCTATTTCTTGAGCTGCCTGGGCTTTTCCCTCATTAATGCATCATAAACTGAGCAGGTAAAAGTTCTGGACTTGATTCCAGACCTTTTACCTGGAATCAAATCACATTTGCATTTGAAAGCTGTTACTGTGAAATCACAACATACAGTATCTCAGTGGAAGTGAAACAGACCATCTTTAGACTGTAAAAAAAAAAGGTAAAAAACCCTTCACAACATCCACCTTAGAGCAGAATACTCTCCAGGAAGTAGGTCTATCAGTGTCTAGGTCCACCATACATAGGGTTCACCACAAGGTGCAGACCATTCACCAGCCTCAACAACAGAAAGGCCACATTAAACCTGACCAAAAACATCTAAAGAAGCCAGCCCACCTCTGGAACAGTATTCTTTGGACAGATGAGACTCAGACCGACCTGTACCAGAATGCCAGTATTCATCAGTAATTACTGCAGTACCTGATATAGTGACCAGTACGTTGAGCCCCTCCAGCACGTCCATCTGTTGGAATCGTCTCCTGTTAATCAGAGGGTAGACTTTGCCCTGTCCACTGCGGTCCAGCAGCATCAGCCCGCTCTCTGTGCCCACCAGCAGGTTCACCCCTGGATTCGGAGAAACAGACAGGAGCAGTGAGTGACAGAGTGAACACTACAAGGGTTTGAGTGATGTATGTTATCTTTTTATTTCTCACCCACTCGAGTGTGTTTTTAGAGTGATCAGGGTGCAGCATATTTCAGGAACATGGAAGAATACTAATACATAGCTTTACTAAGTTATACTAGGTTCTGTATTAGGATGCTGCTGCCCCCACGTGGCAGACAGTTATAACTACATTGCTGATTTGGGTGATGATATGGAGAAGAAGTGCGTGTGAACAGGAGCTGTTTTTAAGAATGAGGGGTTTTCACAGGTGTTAAAATCCCTTTGACCTTTGCTTCATATTCCTTCCTCTTTCAGACTTCCTCCTGTGTGAGCCACAGGAAAAGTCCTGTCTGACCACCACCACTTTTATGTCAAACACATACAGATTTTCCAGGTCCGAGCTAAGCTTATTCAGACATTTTTCAAAGTCACATACTTGAAATTCAAAAACATATAAAAAGTGATTATCATGAACAATATCTGTTATCTTGGTCAAACTGAAAATTACATTTGATCAAATAGTGAATATTAACCTTTCATGCACAACATGCACATACGGGTATGTACACTTTAATGACATTTTTGGTTACTTTGTCATCAAATAATTCCCCTAAAAGTAAGATTGTAAGATGTTTAAGTCCCCTATTTAATAATACTCTAGTTATTATCTTGTATGACAAAAGATTTTTGGTTAGTCACACCCTCACTCCAAGATTACCGATCATGGTGATGATTAGCAAAATGTTCTAGGCATTTCTGCCACTTCTTTCCAACATTTTTTCCAAAGGTTTCTATTTAAAAAGATAAAAATAAATAAATAAGCTAATATTAGTGTGTATAGGAAACTGTTATTTTTATATGCTCTAAACCTAAATGTTTAGTATGGTACTTTTTATTATTAAAAAAGTAATTGTTTACACACCTGGATGTATCCAACAATGGACTCAAATGACTTATATATAGTATATATCTTAGGTACGCTTGTGCAGCTGACTATCAAATCTGTTTATATGGAGCCCTGTGGCAATTATGGGGTTAAACTACAATGCAGTGGTACTTTGGTATCTAAGGGGTTAATGTGAACTCTTTATCAACTCCAATAAGTCTCTAGCATATTATGAAGTAAATGTTTATTTACTTTTTCCTGTAAATATTTGTGACATGTATTTCATTTACAAAATTTCAGTATATGGTACAGAAGGTTACTTTACTTGATAAAGGTATGATAAATACTGGGTGATGTAAGATTATTTCACTACAGTTATTTTATTTTGAAATAGAAGGTTTTAAATGTAAAAGGTTTAGTGGTATTACTTTGCCTATATAATAGTTCTAAGTGCCAATGTGTTAGGTCTCGCGTTACTTTAGTGTTACTGTGTTCCTGTCATTTTCATTGGTGCTTGTGTGTAGTCACTCAGCGATGTTGTTAGTAACCAGCAAATAGAGTGCGAGGGGGCGGGACGAGGACGGAGCGGTAAATACAGAGCAGGGACAAGTGAGCAGAGGAGGCTGGGAGCGAGCCACTAGGCTAATGGTACGTTCACACCGGAACGCGTCTAGTTGGACGCGTGACCATTTTGAATTCACGCACGTCATTCGGCGAATTGGTCGCTTCATTTGTGTCAAATGAGGGGTGTGGCCGCTAGGGTTACTTCCAAATGAGCCTGTCTGGGTTTGCTCACCTGTGTCCCGTGTGGCTGCAGGACCTGGGGTTATTTCTTGTACATTAGCTCTCTCTAGTGGTTTTGGGGTCTGGTCTAGTCCCAGGCTCTGTATTTTCTGTTCTGGAGAGTACAAAAACTGCTAATATAACAAACACATCTCAATAGGCTATTTTGGTAAAGTTAACCCCCCTTTATATTTAATTGTTTTATTTGTGTGTTCTTGATGCAGTGGTGTAGTCTACATTTTCGTAGTGAGTATACTGTGATGATTCCCACCTCATACACACCTGCGTTAGTGTCGCTTAATAACATTTTTTGGGGTTGTGTTTTTTTAGTGTATAGGGCCTACATACATTATTTAGCCAAATGGGAGTAATCTAGTTTTAAAAATCAGAATCAGAAAAACTTTATTTATCCCCAAGGATCAATTAATTTGTAGCTTCCCAGCCGTACATTCCTCATAAATAAATAAATCAAGGATACAAAGCCCTGTAGTAATGCACTGAGATAAAAATGTGTATAAAATATACCATGAAAAAAGAATTTTAAATCCAAAGCTCTTCTGTGGAAAAAAAAACTACAACACAAAGATCAACAAACTACACTACACCAAGACCCAGGGCCAGTGGAACTATGGGTAAATGGTGATTTTATACTAAACCATGCAGCATTGAGAAGTGCTACAGCAGCCTACTTGGCCTGCTTTTCCTATGGTACAAGTAAAATAAAGATATATACTGTGGTTTATAGTTTATAACTATTATACAGAGCAAATCACCTTATTTTTGAATCAACTGTAAAACTAATCACTGGACAGTGTTCTGGGACCACTCAGAGTCTCACAATAAAATGCCAAATGCACCTCTCAGTTACTTCACTTACATACATACAGTTGGCTAAATTAGGCCTCTGCAAATATCACAAAAATTACAAAGTCATATATGTGCTGTACAACACCTACAAACGCAAATAGGCTACTTTCAACAAAAACTACTAAACCCCTAGCCTACTGTTATGTGATGAGCCCTAAAATGTGGGTACAAAAAGAAAAGAGAAGCGGTGCTCAGTAAAAATGCCGACCTTGTCCTGAGTCAGATTTACAGACTGTCACTGTTGATATGAGCCTCCTTTAGCATCTTCTGCTGAAGCTGTATTTGTCTTTAATACTGTACTTGTACTCCCAGCCTTCTGCCTTAGTTTCCTCCTCTGACACCTGACTAAATATTCATCTTTGCGAACGTTTGTTAGAAGACTGAAAAATGCCAAAAGGTGGCCGTGTCCGACTCAGGGCCATAATGTCTGACTCAGGACACACATACGTTAGAGTGGATGTACGGATGCTACAATACAAAAACAAATAGATGTGTGATAAAGAGCTAGAGAGATAAGAGAATAGTTTGAGATATGATAAAATGATAATAAAGAATTACGATAATTCAGGAAATTTCTATTTTCTGTGCAAAAAATATATATATATATATGCTGCTTCATGTATGTAATGTTTTTTTCTAAAATATTAATATTAATCTAAATAAAGATGACATAAGTGTAATTTAAGAAAAAGCAGAAGCCTATTTTGATACAAATAAATCCATAAGCTGTGTATGGTCACAGTGCATCAGGGGATTTTACAAAAGCACTCATAGATAAACAATGGTTTAGTCGTTTCTTATGGTTATTCCACCTGTTAGGCTGCTAGCATAACATTAGCCTACCATCTTTCTGTGTCCTTTTAAAGAAGTTAAAGCTCATAGTTTCCATGGCCAGTCACCCATAACCCCCTAGTCAATTTTTACTCCTCATTTTTACCCTTAAGACCATGAGTGTGTTTACATGCACTTGAGTATGCCAGTCATGACTGGGTTTTTTAAGTATTCCAGTTTTGTCTTTGTGCATATAAACACCATATCCTGAATTCAGTGTCCAGGATAAGCCACTTAATGGGTTATGAGAAATCTGGATACTCGACCTGGATAACTCCGACAGTAACGAGATTCTGTGGCATGTAAACACACTATGCTAAATTCTGACCTCACCTGACGTACTGAGCATGTAAATAAATGGTCACATTTATATAGCGCTTTTCTACCTCCATGGATACTCAAAGCGCTTTACATCAAGGAACCATGTGCAAGGTGGGAGTGGGGTTTGAACCTCCAACCTTCTGGTTAGTGGACAAGCGGCTCTACTTGACTCCCCAAAAAATCTGGGATACTATAATTTGTCACGTATACATGGATAACGCATGTAAACGTCATAACCAGGATATAAGTGCATGTGAACACACTTTATGCCACATTTTTTCAGGACAATTTCTCTTATTCTTCAAGAGTGGACTCAATCTGTTGTTCTCCAATGTCATGTGGTTATTCTCATGTCAGACATAACTGCCCCAGCCATTCAACTGCAGCATTTTAATTCATCTAAGCACTTCTGAAAATATGACCCTCAGAAGTAGCGTCTTGTAGCATTGTGTGTCCGGTCCTCACCCCAGAGCGCAGCACACAGGATCTCAGAGTTGAACCTCTTCTTGTACTTGCGGATCTCAGGCGTGTCGCTCTGGGGGCGGGTGTTGACTGGGTTCACGTTGACCACGGAGCCTTTGCGGGATGGGTCAGCCCTCAGCGCCTCCGCTAGCCTGGCGTCGTTGGGGTAGCCTAGGATGTCAAAGGGAAGGGCTTAGGAAGGACAGTAAAGGACGTAGGATTTGCCGGACAGGGTTGGGGTCAAAGGTCAGCATTAGAATCACCATATATTATTTATCACTAGATACATTTGTCAAACATGGTTGTTACATATTGTGATAGAGATAAGATAAGATCTAAATTTTGCATTGATTTATAAAGAAGTATAGGGCTACACTGCAAAAAACTCAATATCTACATTAGTTAAAATGATTTGAAATCAGAATATTAATATTGATTCAAGCAATTTTCACTAGATTGTATTTATTTACTCATTAGGTTACTCATTACTAGATTATTTGACTTGTTTCAAGTTATTTCTTTCCTGTTTTAAGCTTTTTTTTACTTATTTCAAGCAAAATATCTGTCCATGGACCAAGTGGATTTTTCTTACCCCATGGACATATAATTTTGCCTCAAAGAAGTAAAAAATAACTTGAAACAAGTCAAATCTAGATCACACATAATCTAACTCCAGGTACTTTTACAAATGTACTTTATACTATTGTTACTTTACACACTGCTTTTTGAGCATAAAAGACGTATTTGTATAAAAGCAGAATTGTGTATACTATTGAAATCAATAAAAATCATCTATTGCTACTTTTAAAGTTAAAAATCAAGTTGCTAATGTATCACCTATGATTTGCCCTAGTTTAGGCCCTTTCTGTAGTCAATAAAGTTCTTAAATTATGACTCCTCATTTTTCTTATGATAATGCTTGTAATCACTGTCCTTTGATTGATTTGATAGTATGTACTGATGTACTTTGCATCACTTAGTTATTGTGTATTATTCATTTTAATCATTTATTAGAATAGTATTTGGTTATGCCTGACTTTATGTCAATGTGTTCTCTGATTTAGGTCATAGCCTTAAGTTCACACTAAGTTAACATCATAACACCCTTTTGTTTTAAGAAACATGCTGTTGTTTATGCCGGCGCCTTGCCAGCTGTGGTATGTGCACTAAGTCCATTCTACACTGTCTCTTGGGACGATTACAAAAAGGGTCAGGTTGACCCAAATTAGATATATGTTATTTGGGAAAGTGTATTCTCCTGTCCTTGGACATACTAAATATGGACTAGCCTGTCCCCAACAAGATATGTGCACAGTGGACCTAGTCATAAAGTTTACTTTTATGCGTTATGTTTACCGAGTATAAAACCTGTGTGAAAACCTTGAACGGGGGCATTTCGGTGGCATCCCGAGATCGGAAGGGCTTCTCTTTACGAGTTGCTTAGACCGGTGGCGGCGCAACATCAACGAATTGCTCCCTTCTTGAGATTGAGTTCTATACTTTGATTTACCACTATACTTTACTTTTTGCATTATTTTTGTCAATTTGTATTTTTGATCCTGTTGATCTTCAATAAATTCGGGCGGCATTTTGAAAGACATCTTCCTGATCCTCAGTGTCAATTTTTGGCAGAGAACACGCTACAGGTACCTTCTGATTCACGAGGTCTAACTTGCTTAAGTTAACTTAAAAAATCCTGTACTTCACTATGTAGACCTATAAGAGTGTGGGAGAGCGGTGGGGGATTGCTTTAAAAGTCTGCACAAACTGAACCTGACCTGTTCAAATTAACTTGGGCTTAATACTAAAAAAATCTAAAATAAAGATGTCAAAAAAAAAAATGTTTTGTTTGTTTGGCAGGTATCAGCATGTCTAATGAATTTTTTTTAATGCCCCTTTTATTACCATTTTAAAAATGTTTAATACCACAAACATAATATACTATAAAATAATATTTATTCTGCTATTTCACTTTCCTGTGCAGCCTGCCACTGTCAAACTTCTGGTGTTTGGGCAATTTGAACTGTCTGAAGGCAAGCTGCACTAATATAATGTACAGTATATACCATAAGGTCATTAGCATCTCATAAATTCAAACTTATAGAGAAAACCTCTATTTTTTATGTATGTTTTAAATTTCACATATAAAATTTGCTTTAAATTCTAAAGGAACAGACCCAGTCTCATTTAAAAATCCAAGTGGGCTTAAGTGTTGAGTGCTGAATGGAGAGACTTACCAACATTATTGAGAGCACTGCCAGTAGAGGGAGACACCTGCAGCAGCCGTGGGTCGATGAATGGCGTAAACGAGGAAGAAGACTTATGTTTCTGCATGTTGTTACTGGACTGACTCTGCCCAAAGACATGCCAACCATTAGAACAAAATGCAACTTTACTGTTATAAAAATGTACACAGACAAACAAAATATGTTTTCATGCAAAATATGTAAAATAACAATGGGCATTCAACTTAAAAACACAGGTTTTGAAAATGTCAAATGAGCGAGGGTAAAACGTATGGATCATAACACAAAGGGCTGATTGAAATGGTTCTGGAGGAACATACTTGCCGCTGTGCTCCTATCTGCCCTGTGTGGCCAAGACATCATAAAGAGATTTAGATGGTTTGGAAAAACTTGTAATGACTGCAAATATCTATATGTCTGCTGAAGATAGGCAATTAATGTGGTTATCTTTAACTGACATTGCTTTTATGGATGTTTTAAAAGCTGTAATTTATGCGCAAGAAGTTGATAGCCCTTGCAAGCTTTTTTTCCAGTGCTTGCAGTGCTAATAATAAACACCAGAGGGTAGCATTTACATGTGTTTGATTCTAGAGTTAAATCCTAAACAAAAGTTGTGCCCAAAATCACTTACAACTCACAATAAAGGACAGTGATATAGCACATTTGTAGAATTTGCAAATTCAAGCTAAACACATCAGTATGTTTAAGTACTGTCTCCCTCAGGATCCAATAATACCTACCGCTCATGCTTGGTGTGTAACTATGGCAATGGGGGTTTCTGTTCCTGTCAGAGTAAATGAAGTGCATCTGTAAACAAGGTAGCTCCAGATTTTGTCTTGTGAAATTTAAGACCTTTTTGAGGATTTTTATTGCCAATTGGAATAACATTTAATGCCAAGATTCCTGACAGCAAAAGAACAATAATCTGTATGAATTTTTCAATATTAAAATATCAATATTACTCTCTGAAACTCATTGGTTTTGTTTTAAGAGTCTAATACAGATGAAATGGCTCCAGTTCTGCGTTAAAAACCTAAAAACAGAAAAAACTGAATTTACTGTGTTGTGGTGATGTTTTTTGCAACAAATGTGCCTACGCCTGGGACATTATGCATCCCTTATAAACAGTAGATTTAACTTTCAAAAACCTACTAAATAAATAAACAAGGAAATAAATAAACTTGTAAATTGATAGAATCTGCTGCCAAATTCACATCCAACTTACAAAAAAGACACTTCTCTGGTGTTACTAACGTATTGATCTGAAATATTTTTTTGACAAGTACAACACTGAAAAATTTGACTTGGTCATCCCAATTAGGCAATTTAAGGCCTAGATGAACAAAATTTGGTCCCTGCCCATATGATTTATTACTTTTGGGGGCTTGATTTTGGCAATCAAATTTAATACCATTTTAATACTTTTATGACCTTGGGGCTACCATGCCCAAAGAAGTTGGCCATAGTTTGGCCACACTTTGTTTTTGTGCTTTTGCCATTTTCACAGACCCCAGCCAGCGGTAAGTGAACTAAGAGGTGGAGGCCTATTCTTGTTGGTATGGTGGCTATAATAACTATTCTAACTTTTCTATATAATGGTTTCACTGTATGGAGAGTCATAAGAATATAAAAGTGGCCAGTAGTGGGCACAGAGTGATTCTGGACACAGTCTAAATGTTTTGCTAACTGCACATTTCCACTGGACCAGTACAGTATGGGTTGTATGGCAGACTTTTTCATTCATTCTTCTTCATTCTTTCCACAGGGGGTTGCGGGAGCTTGAGCCTACCCCTGCTACTCTGGGCATAACAAAGGATCTCTCCTTCAATATGGTCGCCATAAATTTTCTATTTTTTTCCCCACAGCTGTTTTTTTTTTTTTTTTTAAGGAGTTTTTCCTTACCAAGAAGGAGGGTCTAAGGACAGGAGTGTCCTGGGTCTGTTTAGTTTAGTGTAGTTATTGTTTGTGTTGATTGTTTGTTTATGTTTGATTAACTGTTTGTGAAGCCCCTTGAGGCGACTGTTGTTGTGATACTGGGCTATATAAATACAACTGAATTGAATTGAGTACTAGTAATAAAAAGTAAACTCTGCTAATAAATGTTTGTGGAAGACCAAATGAACCAAGACCAAAACGCCGTACCACACCGCTCCAGTGGAAAAGACCCTTTTGTGGTCACTGTTAAAACACTGCCTCTACCCTGGATCTGAGTCAGACAGCTCAGCCTGAAGACCCTGTGTGAGGGTCTGGGGACATACCTCCTGCAGCATGGCGAGCTTGTCCAGCGGGCTCAGGGGGCTCTGGGGTGACCTGTGGGGGCTGGGCAGACTGGAGGGAGGGGGGGAGTGCTGGCTTTGCTGGAGCAGGTCTGGGAGCAGGTGGAGGCGGCCCGCCAGGCCGTTCCTGTCCAGGGCCGCGTGCTGGGGGTGGGGGTGGTGGAGGTGGTGATGGTGGTGGTGTGGGGGGCTGGGGGTGACGTGGTTGAAGCTTGACAGAGGGCCCTGCTGCTGGACAGGAGCGCTGCGTTTACGCTCCCCTGCGCTCTGGAAGTAGAAAGACGGGTACAGGGCTGTGGGTCTACATGTGTTCCTGAGAAGCTCTGGGGAGGGGAAGGTGTTGGCTACGGCCGAGAGAGGGCTACAGTGGCTACTCTACAGGCCACAGCAGAGAGAACTGTTAGTCCAGATGTACAGCACTTATCTCAAGTTAACTACACTCTAGAATCTTCTATGTGAAATATGTTCTGAAAAGGCCCTGAAGACAGACCCTTTGACTATTTGAATTATAGTTAGCACATTTTGGCAACAGAAGATCTACAGATGGCAAAACATTTTCAGAAGATGAAAAGGAGTCTGGCTGGAATTCCATCTTTTTAATTCTTTGCACAGATGTCACAGATCAGAAGATAACATCTGGACATAGCGTCTGACTTCTGCCAGACTAAATACTGTATATGTGATGGTGCTAATTAGTTAGAGAACATTAGCAAGATGTTGATATACAGCTGCTCGAGATAAAGGCTACAGGCAGTAGTCACCAGCTAAAGCCTGTGTTTTCAACATGTTTAGAAGCCCAATTTACACTAAACTGTTTGATATATGTATAATATTTGACACTTAACCCATTTAATCCCACAGCACAACAATTGTTGCTGAAAAAAGATTGCTCACTTTTAAGGCTCTACTGCTGTTACTACACAATATATAGTAATAAGTTATTATTAGTACATATAGCACAACTGAGGAGTTCTGAAGAGGTCTGGTGAGTTTCACATGTCTGGGGTCAAAGGTCACATGATCACAGGTGTTTATTCACAAGTTACACCTGGAAAAGAGCTCAGCCTAAGTGTCAAAAAGAAGCTTATTAAAGTATGTTAGCATGAAGCTAGGAGGATGACTTGCACACCATCTTTCACGTCTCTAGTGTTCAGATATGTAGCTGTAATTCCTCTGCTTTGTTTTGTTTGGGCATAGGATGAGAACATGCACTGTCTGTAGGTCCTATAGTAAAATATAGGTGCATGTATTTTTTTATATGTAATATTCAACTCTCTTTAGGAGTTTCTCTCTTAGTCAGACTGTGTGTGACCTAGTGCTCCAGCTTCTATTTATTTATATTTATGTTACCAATTTTTTATTGCAAAAGTGTCAGATGTTCCCACTGATCCTGTGTAGAACAAGTACAAACAGAACTTTTGCATCCAAAGTATTGTAATATGTGACTAATTTGGGTGACTCAACTTGAAATGATCTGGACACAACTTTGACCTGACTTGTACCCTTATTTAGTGACTGGACTCGAACTCACACCTCAACTCAAGATCACTCTGTCTGGCTTGGACCTGAGGTGATTTCCACTGAACTTGGACTTGATCTTCAAGTCCTGTTGACTTGACCTGGACATAGCTCAGAACAGTCTTTGGTGAGTCAAATGTGAACTCAGTCCTGAACACTGAGGACTCTTGGTGACTTGGACCCAGGAAACTGTTCCTCATTCTCACCTCTAGGCTAGGATAAGGCTATAAGGCAGAACTTACAGACCAAAGGCGAGAGGAGAGAGACGTGCTGCTCTGAAAAAGTTGCAATATGGTCACAATACCACTCAATAACACTCAGTACTGACATGTTTTTACTTTGCATGTCCAGTTTCATGTTTTGTATTCACTTTTATCAGGGAATGGCATAGAACTTCTGTAGCCAAAATGAGAGAGCGTCTTTTTCATTTGGTTATATCTAGAATAGTTTCTAAGTCTAAGTATGTAAATCCCTGTAATAAAAAATAAAAATATGTTTTCCTGTCATATAATAGAAGTAGGAAAACTATCCACTGCCAACTACAGTAACATGAAGAATGACTCTGATTATGTTCAGGTCATCTGGCTCAGTGTGACATCATCCTTTACATAAAGCCACAGTACGTGCCCATACCCTCAGTCCACAGCTTAGGTCAATGCTTATCTTCTGACATTTACACAGTCAAAGTACGTAAATGTCTGATAAAACTCCACTATTATGCATACTATTTGTTATATACTCCAACCTAAATGCATAAATTCCTGTACCATTTATTGGTCACTGTGCTAGAAATAAATTTGAAGCCCTGAAAATTGAAGCGGTTCCTCGTTATGAATGTAAAACCATAAAAAAGAAAAAAGGAATGGTGAACACAACAGGTGAAAGGAAAAGAACATTGGGAGAAATCAAATATGGATAAGCAAATATGATATGGTTTTTTGGTTTTTGGTTCCCCCGTTACCTGTCTGACGATCAGAGTACTGTCTTTACATGGAGTGGACCCAGCGTCGCTCTCTCCCTCATCATGAACAACCATCGTCTTCACTGATTCTGTCTCTCCGTTACTCAGCCTGAGAAAGGATAGATAGAACAACAGATTAACTAAAGTCAAGTTCAATTTAAATAGAAAGAGGAAACTGTATTTGGGAGCATAAGGCTTACAATGTTATATGTCAAATATGCGGCTAGTAATGCTAATAGCTAGTCAAGTTATTGTGAACTTCATGAAACATTTTCTTTCTTATGCATGTTGCAGGTCTGAGTTGTGGGTGGCTGGTATAGAGCCTATGCCAGTAATATCACCACTTATATCACATGTATGAGTTTGGACAATGTGAGAAAGAGAAAAGTATCCTCTGTAAGACGGGGGATCAATCCCTCAACTTTCTTGCTGTGAGGCAGGAGTGCTAACCACTCTGCACCATGTAAACTGGTAATTGTTTACATATTACTAACCAATAAATGTGTTGTCTGTGACTGAAACATTATTCCAATGATCTGAGATAAAAGAAAATAAAAACAACACTGGAAAAACAACTTATTTTCTTTTGAACATGGAACACCCAATGGATGCAGAGGATGTGTACTAAAATTCCCATATGGTAGACATTTGAGGTGGTATTTTTTATTTTGATACTATGTTCAAAATAATAAATTTTCAAAGTTTAATGAGTTTTTTTGATTTTAAATATGTTTTATTAGGAGCTGTATTTTGTTTTTAGTTGCTCTTTTGCATAAACATCTTATGCTTCATACAAAGAGAAAGATTAACTTTCCAAAAGTTGGACCCTCAAACAAAAACCAACACTAAGAAATACACAAACAGACAATAATAAACACAAAAAAGGAGAAAAAAATAAAAAGTAAAAGTAGGTTCCCCACCCTTTCTATCCTCTTCCCATCCATTTTACTCTCACCCAGACATTACCTAGTGTTTCAAACAGGTATACTTTTGAGGTAGGCAACAAATGGTAGACATATCTTTTCAAAAGCTAAAAGAATATCACTTAAGATGCTCCAAGAAGAGTATCTCAGATATTTCTTGCATCCATAATTTTAGAGATGGAGCGTCTTCCTTTTTCCAGAATCTCATTAATGAGTTTTTAAGAAATTCCTTTGCATGCCATCACTGGATTTTTCTGGAAAACTATACAGACTATTGGCTGTATTACTGATTCCCAAACTGGGGTCAGCGGCCTCCTGGAGGGGCACAAAGGTACTGCAGGGAGGCTGACAGAGGGGGTCTACAAGGGCTAGAATTATTAAGAAGGGTGCTAAATTGTGAGTGAACTCTAAAAAAAGTGCTTATGAGAAACTGTGCACATAATCTCTGCTGAAAATCTTTTTCTTGTTAAATTTAAGACCTTTTTAAGACTATTAATGGCACTTAAAATCAAATGTATTGCCAAGATTCCCGGCAAAAGAACAATAATTTGTATACATTTTACACTAATAAAATATCAGTATCACTTTCAAACTCATTGGTTTTAATTTAAAAGTCTAATACAGGTGAAATAGCTCCAGTTTTGCATTAAAAATCTCAAAATGAGGTCATACATTTCAGTGGTAACAGCATTTACTGTGTTGTGGGATGTTTTTTGCAACAAATATGTCTGCAACATTACGCATCTGTATAAACAGTACACTTAAATACTAATAAAGGCACTTTCGACTATAAAAATGATATATAAAAATGAACAATAGTGGCTGTTGCTAATACTGATGATGTTTTTTTTATGCCAAATTCACATCTGACTGGCAAAAAAGACTACTTCTCTGTTGTTACTTATAAAGTATTGAGCTAAAATATATTTTTGACAAGTAGAACACTGAAAAACTTGACTTAGATGTCCCAATTTGACAATTTAAGACCTAGATAAAGAAAATGTAATACCTGCCCATATGTTTTAATACAATGAAATTCAGCCCACTGTCTGTTTATTGTAGTGTTTTTATAGGAATATATGGAGGACTTTTAGGGGTCCTCATGGAATATTCAGATTTTTAAGGGGGCCGCGACTCTCTAGGCTTTGGGAATGGCTGGGCTACATTATAAAACACAGAGACTTACTTTGCTTTGGAGTCCTCCGGTCCTGAAGTGGACTCCTCTCCCGCCTCCTGGTCCACCTCTTCATCATCATCGTCGTCAGTGGTGTCTGAGTCTTCACTGGACGAGGAGTAGTCTGTCACTTTGTTAGGGGGACGCACGTCATCCACAGCCCGCAGTTCTTTGGCCAGAGCTGTCAGGTCCTGCAGAGGATGCCATGAACAATATTATTCATTTAATGTGAATATCAAATTGTGGATTTAAGATTTCCTCTGGGTTTGATTTAGTCCAGCCACAGTCAAAGCAGAAGAGAAGCAAGAGACATGAAGCTGCAAGAAGGAAGTGGTTAGAGGTTAAGCCAGCCAATGAGAAAGAAGTCTTAAGTCCCAGGCTGTATATAAAATGGACAATAGAAGCCAAAAGTTTAGCCAAAATGAGAATGCATTTTTCATTGATGTTTAGTTATATAATTGCCCAAAAATGTGCCTTTCTTAAGTGGAGTACCTCATGAGTACTGGTAACACTGATCTATTTATGAATACAGCTGCTATTCTTAATACAAAGTGTTGTAATGTATTACACGTTGTTACACGTTACTGTTATATGTTAATAACAGATCTCTTGTTTCATCTGGTATTGCCTGGTATTACAAGTGAATTTTAAGGCAGTTTTGAGCACTTTCAAAATTTGGTCAAATTTGGTCACAGTTTGTCGAAAAAAGTCATTTTGGGACGCATCATTTTTCTCTCAGAAAATGGTTCAAAAGGCCAAATTTTGCACAGATATGTACTTCTGTATTTGGGGCTGTTTTGAGACATTTTAAGGCAGTTTTGAGCACTTTAAATGTTGTTAAAATTAACTGTTATGAATTGATGAGGCAGAAGATGATAGTATGATATTAAAATGTATTTAAATACACCTGTTTTGTCTTGGTAACGATTTCATTAAAGTTTGTGGCCTCACTTTTAAGCCTAATCCCTTTGTCCATCTTTACATATCGCCTGGTGTAAAAACAAAGTATGAAGTAAGGCAGGATGGCAGCCGATGAGTCTCCAGATTCTGTTCAAAGGTTAGTGGATTAATCAGGATTATGAGTCAACTGTTAGAGCTGCAAAGATGAAAAACATAAGTTCAATTCAGCAGAAAAAGAGCAAGCTGTTAGTGAAGGAACCCTGCAGCCAGAGAGCTCAGTCCAACCAAAGAAAATTCAACCACACCACTACTCCAACACACTGGCATCAGTCTATTAGAGCTACCAGGTTAGCTGCTACGGGCTATTCTGAGCTAGCTTGAGTCTAGCTGGCTCTCACCGCCGGCTTGCTTGGCCTGACCACGTCCTTCCTCTCCTCCAGTTTTTTCACAGCGTGCTCTGGTCGCTGGCGGGGAGAGCCCTCCGATTTGGAGGAGGCTGAGGAGGTGGAGGGGTCAGAGGTCAGTAACAGGAACAGGTTTGGTACAGAAAGTTTAAGTTTTAAAGCAACACAATGTCATTTTCAGGATTTTGGATGTACTCCCTAAACATTCTGTACCTAAGCACAACTGTGACCAGGGCTCTCAAGTCGCATGCATTCACCGTGCGATACATGCATTTCACCTCTGTCACACGCTCACACCTCGCATATCTTACGCTAAAAAAAGTCCTATTATTGGACGGGATTTAGACCTAATTATCATCACAAGCAACATGAACGTGAGAGATTTCTGATGTTTGGGGCGACTTATTTTCACTCATTGCATCAGGAGTCACCAGGAGCATTACTAATTGTCATGTTATAAAATATATTTGGTTATGTTCAAATTCAGTTTGGTTAAATAAATTTACTAAACAATTTAACAATGACATAGTATATATAGCCTACACCCTACCCCCGCAAAAAGCCCGGATCAAAACTTGAGAGCCCTGACTGTGACAAATACATATATTTTAATTTTGTACAAATATTGACAGGTTATTCAATTTGTTAGAACTGACTTGATACACATTCATAAATTTGCCTTGTTTCTCATACATATGTACTTCTAATATCCCAATACAAGTTTTAAAGGAGACCTATTATGCTTTTTTTTTTAGGCTTTTAAGGGACACACCAGCATAGTTGGACAGTTTGATGTGGTTAGCGACATGAGTCTGTTTGGCCATGTGCTCTGTTCATTATCTGCCATGCAGCTCAAGAGGAACTAAAAACTAAAAACAACTATTCATTATATGTCTAAAATCTGTGAAGCAAGTGTGCTAGCGTTAGCTTATGTTAGCTTGCCTTGTGCAGACAAAAATATAAAAGTGTCCCTCTGAGGCAAACAGCTGTAATAATCCAGTTTGTTTAATTCATTAGTGTGATAAGACATGTTTAATGCAGATCATATGATTATTATTCATTGATAAATACTTGAGTGAAACTCCGTGTTCTGGAGATTTATTTACAGAAGTCCATTATCCACATTATCTGCACAGTAAATTGTTATTATGTCTTGCACATGCACAAAACCTGTTTACACGGCAATGCTGGCCTGCGCTTCGCATTAACACCAAAACGCTAATGTGTAAGGAAAACGATTGTAAACTGTAGTACTGTACTGTATTTGTCCAGCAAATGGCACTGAGGGCCCTGTAAATGCTCTACACCACACAGAGAGTAAACAGCAGAGAAAGTGATAGCTCTAGTCTGCAACTTCCTAACTACTTTAAAATCTTGTGGTTTTCTAGAGCCATTCTCAAAAAGTCTCTCATCCAAGTAAGTACTTGGAGCAGATATTGCTGACAGTTACTGACTTAATATGAACGTATGAGACATAAAAGCCTTGTATTTTGCGACATGCGTCAGCTGACTTGTGCCCAGAAGACAACCAATCACAGTTCAGATTGGGGCAGTTGCGTCATCGTTTTCAGTGAGCTGTTTGTCCAGTTTGAGAGTGTGCCAGCGTTTTTCAAAAAAATGTGGATTTGGAAAATGGAAACCCCGTCTTCGTGTAAACAAAAGGCCAAGCCACAAACAAACCTTTGCAGATTCAGCAAAACACTGTGTGTGTCTGTAGATACTTTGTGAGCTGACCAGGGGAGAAGTGTTGTGACAGAATAGTCGCCCTGCCTCTTCTGATGGGGTTCGGGCATTGGGTTGGTGTGTTCCAGCCTTAAGGCTGCAAACAATGTAGTTTTTAAATCAGCTAAGCCTTTTTCTGACTAAAGCCTTTTACAGACACAACTGCCTGCTAATTATCTCCTTTAAGTTCCTAACGCAAGTGTTTTAAGCACTGAATTTATCTGTACTGATGTTCAAAGGTCTGACGATGTATGTGCTTTAGAAACACAGAAGCACTTTCTGGAAAAGGTGAGGTTTCATATGTCTATGTAGAGATTTGAGACCGAGCATTTTCAGCTCCTGAGAAGGCCAGCGCCTCAGCAAACAGGATTGCGCAAACATGTGTGCATAAAACTAAATACTATTCCAGGTGTGTTTATGAGGTGGAAACAACATGGTGAAAAGTTGAGTTAGCTTAATAGGTGTCCTTTAACAGTAAAACTCCATGCACTGAACTTCAGGAAAATGTTTTTTTGCTGTATTGTCCCCTAAGGGTCTCCAATGATGTTGTTATTTTAGTCCAATCTGTGTCATAGTGTTGCCTTAAGGAGAAGAGGCCCTTGTGTCTGTCTCATGTTAAAGTGGGACTCACAGCGGGCCCTGAATCTCTCTCCGGACCCGCACTGTGAGCCAGGATGAGAGCTGGAGTTACTGGAACTGGAGGAGGAGCTAGAGCCTCCGCTGCCCGTGTGACTGGTCAGTCTGGAGTCACTGCCGCTGATGTGATTGGTCGATTTGGGCACCAGTTTCTCCACTCGCTCCCACAGCAGGCGAGGCTCTGCTGCACTGTAAGGACAGAAACAGAGCAAGCACTGGTCATGCACTTGTGAAAAGACAATTGACTGAAAATCTCAAACCCTTGTGCAATTTTCCATCAGTGTTTTGCAAACCACAGTTTTACTAGAAAATCACATATTTCTAAAGACAAACCCACAAGTCTCTCCTTTTAAGTAAATCACACTTTTCCTTTAGGTCACTAGACAAAACAAGAAAACATTTTTTTGGTCACCACCAAATTCATTTTCATAATTTTAACCTTCTAAATGTCAATTTATTTACATAATAAACCAATTTTAAAAGGTTTTTCAACAAAAATGTATTACTGTTTATTTGATGAATGCAATTTTTTTTTTTAATTCAGTCTGTGATATATCAACAATTAGCCACAACACTGATAATTATGACTGCCAGACATATGACTGCTATACCTCCAGAAAACACACCAAATAGTTTTTGCTGAACTTATTCCACTAGCCTACAGTCTATTTTATTTCCTATAAGAATTATATAGGTAATTATCTCCCACAATGCCACTCTGATGGTGGTGATTTTTTTTTGTATATTTTTTTGCCTCTGAATCAAGGTTACATAGGAATAAATCGATTTTCTTTTGTCTAGATGGTGGATTTTTTTTTTTTTTTTTTTTTTTTGTGTGAAAAAAAAACATAAACTACTAAAACTAAAAACTATCAAAATGAGAGCAAAAAAAAAAAAAAAAGAAAATACAGTTAAAAAGCCCTAAAAGTGTCTTGATGGTTAAAACAAATGAATCACAAAATTGGGGCAAAGATTTAACCTCCAATTATCGTCCATGTGGCACTTACGGACAGTTTGACACAGTCTGAAATGTCAGTCTTGGCATGTTCTGCACGGTCGCATGAAGCGGGACCTAGTTTTTGTCAGTCAGACCTCAAACGAACCCTATGATTGGTTGTGTGCCTGATTAACAATCTGTCATACAGCTCCATATTGGTATTAAAATAAGAGGGACTTGTGTTTGAAAAACTGTTCAACAAGTTCTCTACATCTGTGATGCTAATGTGCTGCAGTTAGCTTACCTTAGCATTAGCCTTGTGCAGATGCAAATATTATATCCTCCTCAACCAGTCACTTTTATGCATTACTGTGACAAGATGTGTTATGTGTAGTGTGTGTGATTATTGTTCATTGATAAATACTTGAGTGAACCATTGGAGTGTTGCAGAGTTTGTTTGTTTTTATTTTGTTTTTTTACAGAAGCCCATTATCAGCAGAGTTTAGCCACTGGCTTTGCCTACTATTATGGATAGTTACTACATCTCGTGCACTAAGAGAATTCGCTGCTCTGCTGTCGGTCTTAGTTGCCCCCATGTGTCTGGAGACACTTTCTGAGCTGACTATGGGAGGCGTTAGGATTCACAAAAGTCAATCTGTGTCTTCTGACAGAGATCGGGCTTTGGGTCAGTGTGTCCAAGACTTTATTGAGAAGCTCGACATTATATAAGCATGCATTAAAAATCTTCAAAAAGTAATCAAAAATCTATGTTTTTTTGTGTAATATAAGGTAAGGTAAGGTATACTTTATTGATCCCTGTAGGAAAATTCATTCTCTGCATTTGACCCATCCCTCAATGCCGCTGGGGCAACCTGTCAGAAGCAGTGGGCTGCTGCTGTGGTGCAGCGCCCGGGGCTTGATTTTGTGTTGTAATATTTTGAAAAAAATAATACTGTATATTAGGGATGTCCTGATCCGATCACGTGATCGGAAATCGGGCCCGATCACGTGGTTTCAGACTCGATCGGAATCGGACGTTACCTCCCGATCAGGACTTATATATATATATATATATATATATATTTATTCTCATTACTTTTTATCAGATCTGTAGTTATGCGGTGGTACAGAGTGAGACCTCCTGACTCCACACAGAAACAGCAACGCGTGTGGCAGGACATCACTTTGCTGCAGTGACACTATTGGTTGAATGCCGCCAAGCGAAGCAAAACACGGAAGCAGCTTGAAGCTTGGGGCGCGAGTGTCTGTGGTGTGGAGGTATTTTAAAGTGGATGACAACAATCTTGCGATTGCAAAGTGTGAGATATGCAAACTTGGGATTTCAAGAGGTGGCAAGGAAAAGGCTGCATTTAACACGACAAACCTGATACGGCACCTGAAAAACACACACCCAACACAATACAGCGACTTTACCCAGGCAACCCAGCCGAAGACAAGTCAGCCCACGCTGCAGGACAGTTTTGAAGAAGAGAGAAAAAATGCCCCGTGACAGTGCGAAGGCGGAGGGCATCACAGCCAAGGTAGCGCAAATGATTGCAATGAGTGACCTACCATTCGCCTTTGTAGAAAACCCGGGATTTCTTAAGCTTATGGAGCACTTAGAACCCAGATTTGAAATGCCCTCTCGCCACTATTTCACCGAGAAAGCTCTGCCATTAAAAAATAAGGGACATCCTGGATCTGTTTCTTTGCTCTTCTTTATTTTTCTACTGTATTATAGAAGTATCGGATCGGGACTCGGTATCGGCCGATACTCAAAATCAAATGACTCGGGGGCAAAAAAACCTGATCGGGACATCCCTACTGTATATATAAGTTTAGAGTATAAGTTATGGTGGGGGATATCTTGGTGTCCTAAAAGGTAGTGTCAATATTATGCTTTTGGAAAATCTTTTTATTAAAATACAAATATTGTGATGGCTCCTGTGTGAATGAATTTTATTTTTGCTCAAGTTAAACAATATAAAATAATGAAACTATTGTGATAGGATTCCACAACAGTGTTATATTTGTATTCTTAAGACAAGCGTTGAGGCGAGGACAGAGAAGCTGAGAGACGCTCGAGGTTTGGAATCACGCAGAGTTACATAAACCTCCCACTCTCTGTACAAAACTTCAGACGCTGAGGACACAGTACACACTACACTCCGTACAGTTCACATAATAACACAGTCGGAGGGGGAGGGCTTGTTAAAAATTTCAACTAAACAACAGCCTAGATTCACAGCTTCCAAACTGACACCATAAGAATACTTTTCACTCCAGTCCTGATGCAGAGGCACACGCGGAAGGGTTTATGTAAGGCTTTAAAATAGCAGCTAGAAAACAGTGAAGAATATCTGTTCAGTCCATTATCTCTATAGGAACTGTTTACAAAGCAAGTTTAAAGCGAGAAAACGATTACACTTGTTAAACTGAAGTAAATGAGACGAACTGTCTAAACACAGGGTTCATATACTTTTTTAAGAAGAATTTCCATGACTTTTCCAAAACTTTTGTCAAAATTTCCAAGACCTGAAAAACGATTTAGATGTGTTTAAATAGTATTCAGAATGTCCAATGTGGTACATTAGAGACATACTTTAACTCCAGTTGCATTTGTTAAATTTGGAAATTTGTTGAAGAAGTCAGTAGAAGAAAAAAATTTACTGACCTACACACAGGTGATTAAAAGAAAATTATGCTATATCAGATATAAACTAATCAGCTATGTTTTTTTAAAGCATTACCAAAGCCAAAAGAGCCAAAGACCAGGAAAAAAGTTATTTAGTTCAAATATTCTGACATTTACAGTCCCCCCCTTTTTACTTCTTTTTGTTAGTTTTTTTTACTACATATAGTCTGCTTATCTCTGTGTCCACTGTGTTCATTGTTATTAAATTAAAAAACTAAATAAAAATAAAAAATTCTGTAAAAAAAAATAGATATAGGTCAAACAGAATGCTACATAATACCAAAAAACGTTTTACAAAAATGCACTTTTCTCAGTTTTTTGTCTCAAAATCCTTCAACTGTTGACAAAAAAGAACAAATGAGCTCTCTTCTGTCATTTGGTATTTAAACTTTAAATAAAACTATAGAACAACATTTTCTGTGGGACAGCAAAGATTGTTGAAAATGACAAAAAACACTGGCACTGGCTGCCAACTTTTTAAGAAAATGCTGGCAGGGCAAGAGTTAAAATGGCAACAAAACAGAAAAAAAATCCCTCAGAGGACTGAACAACAACGAGGACTTCAGCAGAACCAACAGGTGACGAAGGAAAGCACTAAATGCTGTTAATCACCTCAGAGAAGTTATTAAGTTAGCTCTATGTCAGCCGGTGCCATCTTGGTTATTTTTGATAGGAAATGATCTTCAGCTTTTGTAAGATGCGCTGGAGATAAATGGCTGTGATATGCCAATATGCAGCGAGACAGAAACAGCCCTCTAAGGCTGAGAATCCAATGCTTTCGAAAAGAAAGTAGAGAGGGCTGGCTGGCCTGGCTAATGTGGCAGTACATCTATATCTAGTCCGAGCAGAGTTTAAAATGACTCAGGACCCATCTTTTATTCTGGAGGGTGCACATGCTTCTGCTAGAGATACACCTGTTGTTAGGCATACATGTACCCTTGCATATATCACCTGTTTCTCCTCTAGAGGGCACAACTCAGTTAGAACATCTACATTTATGACACCAAAGCACCACTAAGGGCTAGTCACTGACCAGCAGAGAACATTGCAAAAATCTAAAAAGACAGGTTTGATAAAAGCAAACATGGGTGTGAGCACACTCTATGTCATTGTGATAATATAGGTCAGTGTGGTGGTGTTTACCTTGCAGCGGTCCTGTGTCCCGATTGGCCGCTGTGAGGGGCGTTTCCGTGGCGATGGGGTGAATCTCGCCGCGGCAACACGGGCGAGCGTGACGTCGTCCTGACAGGAACCTTATTGTGAACAAGAACAAACTCTACACAACACATTCTGCATGTTCCTCCAAACAAACTGGTGTAAGTATTTTTATAACGACATGAAGAAAGGCCAGAGGGAGGATAAATGAGAGTCAAGTGAATGCTGCCTCCTTTGGCAAACTCCTGTCTGAAGCTCAAAGCTGGTTTAAACAAGACTGCTCTTACTTTCCCCAAATACTGTGGAGGCACTGAGCCAATAGTAAATATTCAAAATGTTAATATACGTACATCTATACAGCTGCAGTCAGAAAGATTCAACCCCCCCAACTTTTTAAGGATTTATCAGTGAAGACAAGAAGAACATTCTGGAGTGGCCATAGCACTGAAAATCTAGTTGTATCGTAGTAATAAAATGCTGATGCATCAATATGTATGTATGAAACTAAATCGTTACACAACAATTTGTTAGAATTGATAAAAAGTAAAGGTCCCATATTCTGCATATATTTTGAAATATGTTTTATAACTTAAAATAATATTTATGTGAAAAATGCCTTCTTTCGGGGAGCTGTTACTTGACTTGGCAGAGAACGCTTGGATTAGGTGTCTGTTGCCCCTGCTGGCCACAACGGGGAATGGACAGAGAATAAAATGATTGGTAGCACAGCTATTTGCAACATGAGGCTAACAGATAGATAAATGAGCTGACTGCTTTGTAGTGATGACAATTTTAGCGCTGAAATTATCAGAATAAGTCTGGTGATGGTGCATGGACTTTCTACCAGGAGACCAAGCATTTTCAACTCTTGAGAAGGTCAGTGCCCCAGCATACAGGATTACTCAAACATGTGTGAATGAAACAAAATACTACTCCAGGTATATTTGAGGAGTAAACTTTTAACATTATAACATGGTTAAAAGTTCAAAGAAATCAATTTAGTATAATAGGGGACCTTTAAAGCAGTGTTTCCCCACTAAGGGTACGGGGACCCCTAGGGGTACGCAAGCACTTTGTAGGCGGTACTTGGAATTATTATATAATCATTATATAATTTATTCAGAAGATGAAGAAAATATTATATTCTGTAAATGTTTTAATGTTTAATAGTTTGTTTTAAATTGGAATTATTATTGGAATTATTAAAAAAAAATAAGATAATTATTATTAAGATTGAACATAGACTATAGTACTATAAATATTTTTATTTTTATATATTTATTTCATCTTGAATTTAAGTTTATATAAATGTGTTATTGTATTTACAATAAAATAAGATTTTGTTTCAGACAACTTTTTGAAGAATCAGCAACATTTATGAGTGTGTGTGTGTGTGTGTGTGTGTGTGTGTGTGTGTGTGTGTGTATAACTCGTGTTATAAAAAAATAAGCCCTAAGGGTACATGAGACATAAAAGGTTGGGTATCACTGCTTTAAAGGATACTCCACAAAGTACTTAAGCTAAGGGCAGAATAATACGGCCTTGTCTTCCCATCATTGTCATGCCTTTGAAGTGCAGGGGTTGAAAATTTCTGATTGCAACTAAATAGACAGATATGAGTCAGCCTGTTCACTAACATAACGGAATGATAAATGGAAAGACATGACTCGTGTTAATCAAAGGTTACATTAGCGTGGCTCTAGATGCCATTACAGATTTTGATTTGGCTGAGGGCTACAGCCTCACAGAGGGTGACAGCTAAGTTTGCCTCTACTGTACATTTATGCCTCCTACATTTGTGGTAGTCTGGTACAGCCTCTCCTGCCTGTACTTAACATGCTTGTGCATAGAGACTGACACAAGTGGTATTTAGACACCCAAAATATATTCAAGCTCTGCGTGTATTTGTACAGTCATATCCGTTAGAATGTAAAGCAGTGGTTTAACAGGTAAAATTAGTAAACTGCTGGCGTAGAAAATCCTTAAATGGCACACTAGATGTCATTTGGGTTGGTAAAATGACTACTTATAGTGTTGAAATTGTAGGAAAACTCACTATAATAGCCATATGATTATGACATAACTATATGGAAGTTTCATTCTTGCCCCAAATAGCCAGGCATGTCTGGGCTCTGGCAGACTACTTAGGCTCAAGGAGAACATATGGAAAAAGGGGAAACTAACTTTTAAAACATTGATAGGATTTTTTGCTAAGAAAGCTATTTGTATTGTTAATTTGCTGAAATTTGCTTTACACGAGACAATAATTCCTTCTGCCCTTACTTACTCTTAAGATACAAAGAATATAAAGGCAAATAATCTAGTTTGTATAGTCATGTAAAACCTCTTTAAAAATAGAAATTGTGAATAGACTTTTTTTTAATGTGTATATAGGGGGCACGGGACCCCATAGAAGTTCAGCTTATGCATTTTTGCCATTGGGAGACAAATAAAGGTTGTCTTATCTTATCATCTTCCCACCGTCCAAGGACATGCATGTGTTAAGTGAATTGGTGACTCTAAATGTCCCCTAGTGAAGGAATGTGAGAGTGAATGGTTGACTGTCTGTGTCTCCAGTAATTATATATATATATATATATTAAAGACCTGCATTAATGTTAATATTTTGTCATCGTAAAGGCGTCCAGGTTACTCAGGTTCTGGGTATAAGGGCATTTCAAACCTAACAGATGAACTAAATGTCTATTTAATTTTCTTACCAACGTGAAGTAGGTCCGAAACCCCTCTAATGTAATCCTATTTTCACATAAATCAATCTTACTGACCAATCATAACCATGAATCTAAAATGGGGTGTGATTTGTTTCTCTAATTGTTATGTTTGGAGGCACTTTATTCTGGCTATGTTGTCCTGGATTCTGATTGGTTGTTTGTCTACCCGTTGGCGGTGGTACCTGAGTCTGGTATTGGTGCATCCCTAATAAAAAGATTTAGAATGGCAGCACAATATTGAAGACACGTGTGATAGCCAATAGACCTCTTAATGTGACTTTTTATATGCTAATTGCTGCTATAACTAATTGCTAGTTGCTCTGCTTTGCAAGTATAAAGGCTCATTTACACTCTACGTTAGATACACATTTGGATACAGACAGAGTGTTCTGTCTGTCTCCTGCATTCATTCTGTCGTACGTTGGTCTGTTTCGCCATAGCAGATACGAACGAATGGCACAGTACGTGCGCACAGCTCAACAGTCACAGCAGAAGAAACGGCTGAACTTTTTAAGGAGTGACAAGAGCAAGTTAGTCACGCTTCATTCAAAGATTGAACAGACCCACCGCTATTTTTGCCTCATTTTTTCTTAACTCTTTTTCAATAAATGTGGAGTAAAAACCTCCATGTTTGTTTACAGTCGCTCTTTTTCTTCTGTCTTGGTAAAACCTTTGACTGTCGGCGATCACCCCCTGCTGGTTATTTACCCTAATGCACATAGAAAACACATAGTCAACATAGAAAACAGTTGGAAGTATAACTGCTGTGACGCCAGCAACACTGGGAATTGATCTATTTACGAAATGGGAGTATTAAAGATCCTTAAGTGGACAGTTTAGGGAATACCACTTTTGTCCCAGTGGTCTTTGGTATACCGTGCAGTGCGCCCATATAATCTCCAGTATTATTTGTTTGGCTTAGAAGAAAAACAGGAAGCCCACAGCTCCACATGTAAACAGTTCTTTGTGCATCTGCCAGCTTCGTCTTCAGAGGGCCCTCACAGGAAAAGGACTTCCTCATGAAGTCAGCATTCACGCTCGTGGGAAAAAATGGGATTTAAATCTGACCTGGATTTTTGTACAACTCTGAGGTCATTCTCATTCAGGTTTAATTAAATTATCAGTAATCCTGCTCCATGAATTTGGAGATCTGAAGAGAGTGAGGCGAGCCAGACGGAGCTGCAGAGATGAGCAGAGCAGAGAACTGTCTGGATTCTCAGACACATGCTTTTTATGAGGAGTGACCTCATTTCAGAGCTCTCTCTCTCTCATAGTGTCTCTGACATATAAACATGATCTACTGCCACTTACACACACATAAGATGTTTACAAAGACGTTCTCTCATTTATAGCTAAGAGTTGAAGCTGAAGGGATAGAACTGGCACTGATACAAGTGGCTTTGATCTGACTAGCTGTGGTTTTAGATGGTTGTTTAGGCTGCTAAAAGACTAACATCTCACTAATCTAGCAGTCATTCATTGGGTTTCTATCAGACATATTTCTTTAAGTGCTGCAGTACGTACTTGTAAGTAGTTGCTAACTAGTAAAATATTATTTTATATATACATTTTCTGCTTTCACATGAGCCCAATTTCTAATAACTGAGCCCTAACAACTTTTTTGTCATTTGTGTCTATTTGCTATGAGCAAGCCTTCTCTGTTGATGGTTGAGAGAGACAATGTAACCAATATCGACTGATATGTATGGCCAATTGTCTTAACTGTATGAAAGAAATTAATAAAATATAGCCATTTATTTTAGTAATGCTAATTAAAACAGAAACAAATGTGGTAAAATTGGACAGTGAGAACAGGGCCACCAGTTGACTTTCACTGGTGTAGAGTGACCTGCCGGCTCGCCTGAAATACACAGTGATAGAGGACAAAAACGAGAAGCGCTCTTGGGTTGGGGAGGGTTTTTTTTCCTGTTAAGAGCAGATCTATCAGTAACATAATTTCTGAAACATTATTTTAATGCCCAAATACTACATAGTGTTTTAAGTGAATGGGTCTAGCTGGACAGACTATAATGCCACTATTCCTCCATTTTGCCACACTGTGTATAATTAGAGTTAGTAAATGGAAAAGACAGAGTGAGTATGGTCCAGTTCTTACCCGTGGCAGGGGCACGTCTGGGGGGGCAGACTGAGTGAGGTGGAGGTCAGTGCGTGCAGGTGTACATGATGATGATGAAGATGGAGGATGATGATGGTGGAGGTGGGGCTCCAGGCCAAAGGAAGAGTTCTGTTCAGTCAATGACTGTGAGCGGGACACAGCAGGGGGCATGGTCTTTAACATGGACAGGTGAGAGAGCACCTTTACCAACAGAAAAAATACAGGGGGGGTCAGTCTGCATGCACCGCACAAGCAACACAAGAGCGGGATTAAAGAAGTCAGAGCAGCGTTCACAGGCATCAACAAGCACTGAAGAAGAACTGAATAAGCAACACGAGACTGGGGTGGAAAAATGCACACAGATGTCTGCTAAAAAATCATATACATCCTTAACATGGCAATACAGTTAATGTTTAAATAATTAGGACAACAACTGTTGGCATACACTGTGAGATAGTTATAAATAGTTACTAATATTAGTTGGATAGTTGGACCACTAACAGTCAAGTATGTAAACATTTCATAATTTCACAAATCTAACAAATGCTCAAAACACTATTGGCCAATAATTAAGCTGAATCGAATCTTATGTTAAAGCTGCACTACCTGATTTTGTTACTGTAAAAGTGATGCGTTTAAAAAAAAGTTGAGTGTGAATGATACACTCCTCTTTCCTAATTCCTCTCCTTCGCGGCGCTCTATCACAGTCTCACACAAACCTGGAAGTCTGCACACAAGCCAGGAGCTATCACAATAACACAGCACAGATCTGGAGTTTGTTTTAATTCTTTAAAATAAAAAATAAAAATACTGTGAATAAGCTATACATTTTGAAATAAAACAATAGCTCCTTCACATTATTCCTGATAGATTCTAGTTCTGGATAGATGAAGGATGTATTGACCAATCAGAGTGTGATTGGTTAAACTGTTCCTTCCCTCGCTCTAAAACAAAAACCCTTAGAATACAGCCCACAGGTGACCTCAAAGACTTTTTTTTTTCTCAGATGACTTCTGTCATGCTGTACTAATAACTAAATAATTATCTTTACCAAAATACAAGGAAAATTAAATCAGATAGTGCAGCCTTAATATTCTGACTTTTTGAAATGACAAAAACATCTCCAACACATGCTCTTACATGTGTCTCTATGTTATAACTGTCAGGTAATAATTTATAAATAAATCTAGAGAGTTTCAATAAAGCACCCCTGTAGCTGGACACGTACAGTACACAGTATATCCACATTGCCACTGCTAAGTCTATGTTGACCATATTTGGGAATGAAAACGTCAGCATCACTGCTGATAATGATCCATGGATGTAAGAAGCACAGGCAAAACGAACAAAGATTATCATGCAAACACAGGTTACCATGCACACACAGGCTGCAGCTGCAGCAGTCACCAGCAGGGTAATGAGAGGTATGCATTCAGTTTAACTGAAGCTTACACTAACTCTCCCTTTAACAACCATCGTCTACTATTAGAACCAAATATTCAAGTTTCAGAAGTCCCAGACTTACAAATGTTGGGACTGAATAAAGAGGATTAAAGCAGAACCCAGTAAGTTTTTTACAGGCAAGTCATTTTTTTCTTACTATTTTATGACCTGGTTTTTTGGGGACATGTGTACATTTATCCTTGCAATGTAATGTTTAGCTGCTAACTCTATGGCTGTAAATGTGATATTAACTTATGACATAATGTGACTAGGGCTGGTAAAAAAAATCGAATTAATTTGATTGACAATGTCAAAAATAGCCAAATCATAAAATTGAATTTAGCAGAAATAGCATGCTCCAAGCGCTGCACTGTTTTGTGTGTTGTGGATAATGCTGCTGCTAGCAGCCAGAGCAGCTTAAATATTGACTGTGGAGATTCTGCAGATACTAAAAACACTAATAATGACAGAGAAAGGAGTCCATGTATGTCAATGTTAGAGTGATGCATTTTGCTGAAGCCTTGCTGTTTTTTTGTACAAACATTTAGAATATATAGCCTAGCTAAAAAAAAACAAAAAAAACTATGTAATATTCTCATTTAAAAAAGCTGAGCTGCCGCTTTATCCAATCACCACCAAGTATTCTACTGCAGGTCCCACCCCTTCACAAACGTTTTCAATAGGAGTCATTCCATTCTTCTTTTTATGATCCTGCCACTGCCTCAGTGTGACGTCTGTCTGTGGCCTTACAGGATTATTCTCTGACACCATGACTTATGCATGAGTCATTTCTGCACATTAATTATCAATATTTTATCACAATCCAAAAAGAAAAATAAAAGCCGAACGACATCCAAGCATCTCACTGCATCACTCTGACACACAACAGAATAATTACACATTTTCTGAAAGAGCCTCTGTTTGTCTGGGAGAGGAGGAAGGCCACCTGTCAATCAAATGGTTATGTGAATAAATCATACAGTCAGACCATTGTTCCATGACAAAAGAGAAAATATAACCAGCTTCGTCTTCCTGTTCTCATAACAGACATCTTTATGCCAAAGCACCAAGGAAGAACTTTTAACATTTACAATAAAAAAAACAACACATTGAACATATGACAGTTATGATTTAAAATGTTCATACCTACATATACTTACTATATTTAGCAACATAACTAAAACATGCATTTGGACTCAAGAGTGCATTAGAGGAAGCTCCAGTCCACTGAATGTCCCAGTCTGAGTTTAGGGTTGTTCCGATATCATTTTTACCAGTCTGATATGAGGGTGTGTATAGAAACATTATAGCTGTGTTACTATAAGCCCTGTTTTAAATTGAAAACTAAATATAATATTCCTATTTTGTCATAATTTTGACAGTAGTAAATACATTCTTAGCCTTAGCCTTGGTGAAATCTGCTTTTCCTCTATTTTTCCCATGTTATGATGTTGTTCCCTCATCTCAAACATAGCTGGAGTTGTGTTTTGATTCAGTCACACCTGTTTGAGTTTTTGAGGCCTCAAAACGCTTGGTCGCACAAACCTCCGCCTCTCCCACGTACCTCTGCCCACTCCAGGAAGCACTGACCAATCAACAAGCCCTCTACAGCCAGTCTGCTCTCATTCATTTATCCAAAAAACAGTGTACAGCTCTCTTTTTACTGAATCCCCACAGACATTGTTTATTTTTTAGTAAAATATCATCATACAAAAATTTTAGGAATTAAAAAGCTTTTTTTCTATGATTCTGTTCAAAAGACTGTAACAGCTCTGCACTATGGTGCCCTCTGCTGGTCTCTTCACCTTTCTCTTTATGGCACCAGTAAAGTACTTATTAAAAACATGTTCTTTTAGTGACGTAATCTTTTTAAAGGTTGTAAAATGTTCAGTCCTGTTCTAGAGTTGACCAAGATTAGTTTAAAAATATGCATAAAAGCTTAATATGGCCCCTTTAAGCAAAGCTAACAAACTTAACTGTGTCTACTCATATGTATGTCTCCTCTTTTAGAAGAATGCACTATGGTATCAGATCGGTGAATTTAGGTACTCGGGGTTTAGGCACTCAACGATGCCAATACCTACAATCTTTGAGATATCGGCAAAAATTCTGATACTAGAAATCGGAACAACCCTATCTTAGTTGCATTGTTTGTTAAGATAATGTAGTGAAGATAATTGTAAAAATATATTTTAAGTCATATTGACAAGCTCTACAATGGTAAGAGAAAAATTAGGTCAAGTGGACTGTAGCTTTCAAGAAGTGCTATGTCTAGGCGACCACCTGAAAAAAAGACCTGCCAGGAGAAAACTTTCACTACAGAAAGAGCCAATGAGGAATTAAAGCAACTAAATAACATTATAAAGAGAGAAAGTTGTATTAAAAATAACCAAAAGACATAAAAATGACTAGGAGCTAGGTCATGATTCTTTTTCTTTTGGCCTTCTGGAAAAAAAAAGATGTGTGAAAGTCATTGTATGTGCCTACCTGTGGTTCTCCGGGCCGGTGCATGGCCTGAGCGTCAGACGCCGCATTCCCATTGGCATGGGTGGACTCAGAGCGGGTGGGTGGGATGGGGGGCTGGGAGGGTTTGGTCTGAGCCGACTGTGGAGAGCCCTGGACGTTCTTACGGTACCGCTCATCAGCCTACAGACATGTACAGGAGTAAATGTTTTAATTCAGATGATACGTACTTCTATTTTGTTGCAGTACACACAGCATACAGCGCATTCTAACGCATAATTTAAAGGTAAGTGAAGTTAAAGTTACTTGAAAGTTAATGGCCAACATTTTCTGTACCATTAGACACCATTAGAGTTAGTGAAAGCCGTCCTCAGCACAACCTTATATTGCCATAACGACCGTCCCTTTAAAGAGGTTAAAGGTTAAGAAATCTCCAAAACAAAACCCAGAAGAAAACCACATATTTTTTTTATAAAGAAAGTGTTCTTTCACAGCAGCCACCGCCATGCACAGACCCTCAGAACCCAAGTGAGTCCACACAAGCAGAGGTCAGTGAGCCCAGCGGCGTCTGGCTAAAGCAGTCACCTCTCGGACAGGCTCAGAGCTGGGGTCCGGGTTGGGTAAGGGGTCCAGACTGTTCTTCAAATTGGGATTCTGACTGCTTTCAGACTCTGATGCTGGTGTGAGTGGAGCTGAGGCAGGACACTGGGAGGACTGCTGAAGCTGTGGATTCTGGTGTGTCCTGGACTTGTCCATCTGTAGCTGTGGACTCTGTTCTGTCCTGGACTTGTCCTTGAGGAGCTCTAGACTCTGGTCTGTCCTGGACTTGTCCATCTGTAGCAGTGGACTCTGTTCTGTCCTGGACTTGTCCATCTGTAGCAGTGGACTCTGTTCTGTCCTGGACTTGTCCATCTGTAGCAGTGGACTCTGTTCTGTCCTGGACTTGTCCATCTGTAGCAGTGGATTCTGGTCTGTCCTGGACTTGTCCATCTGTAGCTGTGGACTCTGGTTTGTCCTCGACTTGTCCATCTGTAGCAGTGGACTCTGTTCTGTCCTGGACTTGTCCATCTGTAGCTGTGGACTCTGGTTTGTCCTCGACTTGTCCATCTGTAGCAGTGGACTCTGTTCTGTCCTGGACTTGTCCATCTGTAGCTGTGGACTCTGTTCTGTCCTCGACTTGTCCATCTGTAGCAGTGGACTCTGTTCTGTCCTGGACTTGTCCATCTGTAGCAGTGGACTCTGTTCTGTCCTGGACTTGTCCATGTGAAGCTGTGGACTCTGTTCTGTCCTGGACTTGTCCATCTGTAGCTGTGGACTCTGTTCTGTCCTCGACTTGTCCATCTGTAGCAGTGGACTCTGTTCTGTCCTGGACTTGTCCATCTGTAGCAGTGGACTCTGTTCTGTCCTGGACTTGTCCATGTGAAGCTGTGGACTCTGTTCTGTCCTGGACTTGTCCATCTGTAGCTGTGGACTCTGGTTTGTCCTGGACTTGTCCATCTGTAGCTGTGGACTCTGTTCTGGCCTGGTCCTGTCTGCAGGGGCCTCAGTGCTGTGGTTGAGACTGTGGTTTTGCAGAGACAGCAGATAGGCCTGCTCCCTCTGCAGCTGCCTGTGGAGCTCCTGGGCCTGTCTCTGCTCCTCCAGCTCCTTCCACTTGTATTCCTGAACAGGACACACTTAGGGCATCATACAGGTGTTTCATTTAGAATTAATCTTATTACAAAACAAATACAATTTTCTCCATTCATGCATCTTTTCAAACAATAACGGTATATGTTTCTCTATTAGACTTAGAAAGTATGCCTGTAAATATGAATGACATAAAATTGCACATCAGTTCTGTGCTCAATTCTAATTAGTAGGGGTGTAACGATATGTTTTTGCAATAATATGTATGAATTAGAATGGTTTAAATATAATTCAAGAACCATATTGGCAAAGACACCCAGACCTCCCCAGACCTCCCTCTCCACAGAGGGAGGTCTGGGCATCTTCGCCTCCGCGACCTGGTCCCGGGTCTGGGCATCTTCACCTCGACCGGTCCTGGATAAGCGGAAGAAGATGGATGGATAGCTGGATGGCTAATTTGGAAGGATACCATTCTATACCATTCAACACCTTCATATTGATATAACTGATACAGCAACTTTTTGCCAAAAATCATAAAAGTTTACTCTCAAATGTAGCATCATTGTCAGTACACAGTACTGCTTTTATGATTTACCTTTAGTCCAAATTTCATTGTTTAATTGTGAAATAGGACATTTACAAGAGATGTGTAGGAAATGACTGTAGATTCTGGCTTGGTGTCAGAACCACAGTGGTGGAAGAAGTACTCAATTTTTTTACTTAAGTAAAAGTACAGAAAAAGGAGCAAAAATTTAGCAAAAGTAAAAGTAAAAGTATATAAGTACTTACTTTCAAATGTACTTGTGAGTAAAAAAGTAAAAGTATTTCACACAGATTCAAGGACTAATAAATGTGTTAAATGTGAAGGATTTTTCTGAAAAATTGTGCTGAAAACTAAAGGTTAACGCTGCAACAGTAGAGACTGAATGTGTTGGTGAGGTGAAGAGTACTACTTTACTGCATCTTTTCTACTTATGCACTGTGTGTACAATGACAACACAGCAAAAACTAAAAATATTAAACCAAACTCATAATACTTTGTACTTCAAATCAATTAAAAAAATGTAGTGGAGTAAAAGTACAGATACTTGCTCTAAAATGTAGGGAATTAAAAGTAAAAGTACCCCTTGTAAAATTTACTCGTAAAGATAGTTTAGATTAGTACAGATACATGAAAAGTGTATTTAAGTAAATTAACTAAGTACTTTTACTTCATTACATTCCACCACTGCAGAACGATCATCTAACAAAGGTATGCATGATACTGAAAAAAACAAGACGCCAGCTATTTGCCTGACAATAAGCCTATAGTAAGCTTTTTAACAGATTACTTGCCAATTATATGCCAAATTACAAAAAGTGTCTTGTGTATAACTTCAAGTTCTTACCTCATAGGATTTACTTAAATGTATCTCTTACAACATACACATAAAACTGTGCCATTCTAAGGCAGCTCTGAGTTACAGACAGAGTTTATGATTCACAACAGGAGCCAATAATAACATAAAAGGAGAATGTGAGTATTCATGTCCACACATTACAATGATATCTGTGCCAAGTTTTGGGGGAAAGAGGAGCTTAAAATAAGTCATAATTCAATGTTACTTTGGCCTGTGGCAAACTTTGAACGTGAATAAAAACAACAGAAGAAACAGGAGCTGCTTCCTGGTGACAGAATGACTTCAACCTAACTTCCACTGGACGAGATTTAGAGCCGCGCTAACTGCTCCTCTGGGTCTGTAAAAGTTATGAACTGACGCCAACAACACTCACTTCAGAAAGAAGTGTAGACAGAGTGTGGAAAAGTGGAGCCTGCATGAGAACATTTAATGAGTGTGGAAGTGTGGAAACTAAACACATTCAGTAACAATGAAAGCACTGACAAGGACATGATGTATTCTTCTTATTCTGCCAAACTTTTAGCAACATTGTAAAAGCATGAATTCATTTTATACTCATTGTATAAGAACCACAAACTACCAAACGTCTTGTACAACAAAACCTTGTCCAGATTACTTTCTTGTTAAACCTTTTGAATGTACATTGAGTTGATATCTCATATAATCTAAACTTTACAGTCATTACTTTAAAATAATTATTTAGTCATTCTATAAAACAGTGCATCCTATCTTTGTCTTTTAGTTTGCTCAAAAGTTACTAACACACATAACTAGTAGAGTATGTATTGCAAACATGCTCTATTGTGATCTAATGTCAGATTGACACAGTGTATTTCCTACAAAATAACATCATCAGTTTTTTAGGAGAGTGACCAGCTCTATGCACTGCAATTAATCACCCAGTCCAGACTTCAGACTGCAGTAGCTGAGCAGGGACATGTGTGCACTCACCAGTAACATGGCCTGTTCGTGGAGCAGCTGCTGCTGCAGGATCTCCAGATGCCTCTGCTCCTCCTCCAGCTGGCGGCGGATGTACTCCTGTCGATCAAACACAAGGTGTCACTGAACTGCCTTTACAGAGAGCGCACCTTCTACTTTATTAGGACTTTAGCTGGTTTAGATGGTGGTTAGAATATGCTGCAATAATGTACAGAGAAAAAAAGAGCCTTATTTTGAAGTACAAAATGGGTGTGTTTATACATTATGACCGTTATGACTTTTACTATCAAAGAACAAGGTTTCTACACTAACAAGTTGAAGTTTAAGACTTTTTAGACCTTTTTAGGACCTTTGTTAAAAAAAACTAAGACCTTTTTTATGATAATGCAGTGTACAACAAGCTCAGTTTCAGCCACACAGTTAATTGTGACCATATGGGACAGTGAGTGCCACAGATCATTTTGGTCTAGAAAGGATCTGATGATGGTACAGTAAAACGTCTGAGCATTTAAGTGGACATTTTAGCATAAGCTAGTGAACACAGGTAGTTGTATCTCATGTACATGACATATTTAAGACCTGTTTAAATGCATTTAGGACATAATACTCCGCATCTCTGCAAATTTAAGACTTTTAAAGGTTTTAAATTCAGATTTTTTAATTTAAGACTTTTTTTTAGACTTTTTAAGACCCAGCAGAAACCCCGAAAGAGGAATATGAGAGTGCATATTGGTATGTACTGCTGACTTACAGAAGATCATGGTTCAGGGTTCATACACTTTTTTACCACAAATTTTCAATGACTTTTCCATAACTTTTGACTAAATTTCCAAAACCTGAAAAATGACTTACATGCGTGTAAATAGTATTCAAAATGTTCAATGTGGTACATTAGAAACATACTTTTGCTGCAATTTCATTTGTTAAATTTGGAAATCAGTCAGTTAAAGAAAAAAAACTGATCGGGCTTCTTCCAACAGTTTTCCGCTAATTATTCTAATTCTTATTTCATTAATATTACTGACTTATGGCCTTAACACCAGTGATTAAAAGATAATTCTACTGACCACTTATATTTACTGGTGCAGGTTTAACTAGGAGTGGCCAAATGTTACGCAGACTTTAAATTTCCAAAACTTCATATCAAAATATAAAATTCCAAAACTTTTCCAGGGCCTTGAAATTGCATTTTAAAATTCCATGACTTTTCCAGGTTTTCAATTTTATGAACTCTGATGGTTATAAGAAGTTTTTCTCATTAGTCATGCAAATGTTACTCTGGTCCAATATATACTAGAGGCAAAAGTGGTGCTTTTTCCTGGTTGTAATGTCAGGCTGTTGTCCTTTTTCTAAGGCGAGGGATATGAACAGTTTGTGTGCTAGGTGGGATGGGTCTTTAATAATGGAAAGTTGCTCTGCTCAAGTACCAGCTGATGTAGATGTTTTTTTAATCACTCTGTGGCTGTGATAGAGGGCAATAGTATATTCTCTGCAACACACCGATAAAAGGCTGTTCAGACCTGAGAGCTAACTCCTGCCACTTCTGCCTCTTTAATAAGTACAAGTGTCCGTGGGCCCTTTTTGATGATGCATGTACATATGAAGTCATTTCAGATCCACATCCAGGTGTTTCAAGGTGGACCCTATCACAGCTCTGCAGCCATTAGCACGTGTGCTCTTTAGAGTGTTTGTACACGTTAGCTCTGTAAGGCACCTGTTCTCTGTCAGCTCTGCGTTTCTCCTCTTCAGCCCTCCTCCTCTCCTCTTCCTCTTTACGGCGTCGCTCCATGTCCTCCAGTCTCCGTTTCTCCTCCTGTTCTCTGCGCCGCTGCTCTCGCTCCTGCTGCCTCCTGATCTCACGCTCACGTCGCTGTTGCTGTAGATCAAACAACAAAACAACAAATCATTAAAGGAACAACATTTTGAATAAAACTGGCTGTATTTGTTACAGAAGTCTATGGCTCTGGATGTGCCATTGAACATGTACAGCCATGACAGCACTGTAGGAGTTTAGTCACAACTTGAAAGTTGGTACAAAATAGTGACTAACCACTTTACTGTGCCTTGTAATGACCTGTACTGTGTATGCTAGTACAGTGATTCTAACTGTTCACACCAAGTAAGTACCACCTCAAAAAATATCTGGCTTTACAAGCACCATCTTTAACAGACAAAAACGAGCCAAAATCAGGACTAAACAAGGACTAGACTAGAACTAACACGGGACAAAACAGGAACTAAACCAGGACTAAACTAGAACTAACACAAGACAAAACTGTGACTAAACCAGGACTAGCACCAAATAAAGCAAGCTTAAAACAGGAATAAAACTGGCTCTGAATAAAACCAAATCAGGGCTTGAACTGCAAAGACTCCTGCATACCACCAGTGGTACCCATACCACAGTTTGAGAAACACTGTGATATTATATGCCATGTATATGTATATGTATATGTATATGTATATGTATATGTATATGTATATGTATATGTATATGTATATGTATATGTACTGTACATACCATCCAGAATACTGCCTCTTGCTGTGAAATAGTAAAAACAGGGAAGCTCTAGGTTTAGTCTTTTGAAAGTTTTAAGACTTTTTAATACCACTTAGAACTACATTGAATTCCAAGATTGCTGGGGGGGAAAAAAAGAATAAATAAATACTCTCTATGAATTTTACACCAATGAATGGGTTATACATTTTTTAAAAGCCCTAATACAGATAACTCCATAACTCCAGTGCTGCATTAAAAAATGGTTTATAATTTTCATAGACTGAAAAAACAAACAAACAAAAAAAAACAAGATAGAAACAGAGATAAACGTTCTTCAATGAGTGTATAGAAATTGTGTTTTTTGTAACACAATGCAGCCAATAAACAGTAGACCTGTCAAAAATACAAGCCTCTGAACTGTTACTTCTAAATACACTTATATCTTGTTATGAAGGTAACGAAAGCAATAACAATGATTTGAATAATGAATTTAAAAAATGCATGTTTGTCTGTTTGTTGACCTGTATTCACTAATTATTACTCACAACACTGGCAAGATGACTTAGATGTCACAAAATAATCATTTAAACCCAAGATAAACAAAATCTAATACCTGCCCATATAATTTTATACTTTTAAGGCCTTAATTTGACAACATCAAATTTAATACCCTCTTAACCCTTTTAAAACCTTGGGGCTATGCTGAAAAAAAAAAAATCCTGTCAGGCTTTCAGAATCGTTTGTGTAATGTATTATCCAATGCTTTGTTACTCTGACAGCTTGTATGTTTTTCAAATGGCATTAGTCCAGAGGCAGTTTATTGTGTCTATATTAGTACTGCCCTAAATATAGATTCTGATTGTATATCCAATTGTATTGATCAGATCTATACAGATCTAGTATTTTAGAGGTAGTTTAATCTGGGTTAATTTCTTCTGCTCCTGGAAATCCAACTCAAAGCAATACAGACTAGATACATAGAAAACAGAATTACAATAGCTGGTATAGATGCTTAGAACAAAAAATATGATGAAGCAAACTCATCAGATTTTGAATTTTAAATACCATTATATCACTGGATTTTTTAACACTGGAAAAAGAGTGTGAATTTTTTTGTCTTTGAATTTCAGTATCTAATTTTCACTGTTTTATTTTAGTGATCAACATTCATAATAAAAAATTTGCCTTGCATTGATGCATAGCATATATCTTCAAGTTGTCAAATTCGATTCTAAATTCATATTCATAGTCTAAAATACACCATCAAAACATTCTCATGTAACATCCGTGTCACTTGAAATTTTTTGGCAAGGTATTTTTGTTATTATTTGTGTTTTTTACTTATTTAAATGAGCTGTACTTGATTTTAACAGGCGAGACAATAAAATGTATCTTATGTATGTAACAATATTGGTGATGCTGTGAAGATTGTTACATCCCAAGTATCTTTTTGTAATCTCAAAAATATCAATGTCTAATTTTAGCTCTTCATGATGCAAAAGAGGTTAAAAGTGCACTAAAGCTTTATATGAAGCAAATCCTAATGATGAACCTCATCTCAGCCCTGACAGCGATCCTGACAGTGAGCAGACAGATGAAGACATTAGAGCCATGCCCAGCCATCTTCACTGAAGTGAGCCTAAGCAGCTGTCCCTCAGAACGCCTCATGTTTCCACACACCACACACACACGGCCCACGTTCAACTAATCCATTCAGGCTCTGTCATTGAGGAGAGGCCTGGAGGAGAAGGCGTGGGAGTGGAGAGAGCTGTGGGATACTAGAGTTACAGACCCGAGGAGGTTCAGCTGTGAGAGCCACCACCGCAGACTGCATACAGGTGTCATCAGGAGGGAAGACCGGGAATTCACAGCATTAGCCCTGCCTGTTCACGGCTAATGAACCAACGGAAACCATCCCAGGACCCAGCAAGCAGGTTTTTAAACAACATTCTGGTACGCATCAAAGTAAAATACAAATAAACCAATACTTTCTATTAGGGAAAAAAAAGTAGAGTGATATATGTGGCAGACACTATAGAGCAGAGGTAGGCAAGTATGATGACAATTTTTTAACCGCCAGGTGGTAGGCCACAAGAATGTACATACAGTTCTCTGTCATGGTTCCTTGGCAGCTTTAAATGAACATATATTAGCATGTTCAATTACATATACAAAACATATAAATCAATACATTAATACCTTAAAAATAAATAAATAAATAAATAAAAATCCTAACACCACCCCCTATTTTGCTGCATTTTTATGCGACAAATGAGATAAACATTGGTTACTTATTGGATAGAGACAAAGGTAACCATGACAGAAGGAGGTCACATGAAAGAATGCTTGCTATTTATTGGTTGGAGGCAACTAAAACCATGAAACCATCACAGAGAGCTGTATTCTTGCAAATAGGGCCTTACAGCTGCCTCATTCACTGATAGCTCCATGGGGTTAAATGCTATCAAGGAATAGCAATTAATAAATGTGAATATCAGCTAAAAAGTTGGTGAAGGCCAACTTTTTTCTGACCCAGGGCCAACTGTGAGGTGGATGGATTATCTCAGCAAAGGCGACGTGCTCAGTAACACAGATTTCGATAGATTTGTGAACAATATTTGAGAGAAATAGGCCTTTTGTGTTCATAGAAAAAGTCTCAGATCTTTGAGTTCAGCTGATGAAAAATGGGAGCAAAAACAAAATTGCATTGCAAGTTGCAATTGCAAGTTGCATTTATATTTTTGTTCAATGTACCTTACCTGAAGCTAACAGATCCTTTCATTCTCTTGGGCAAATGAAGTGTGTTCTATTCTATTATTTTCACCGAAATGCTACCTGGCCAATCTTAACTGTTTATCTAAAATGGGGATTGGCTTTATGCAACGTTTTCTCTAATCACTTGTATGTTTTCCAAATTGCATCAGTCCAGAGGAAGTTTATTTTAATATGTTGGTACTGCCTTGATTGTATTTGATTTAGTTTTATCTGTGTCTATTTGCCCTGCTTCTGGAAATCCAACTCCAACCCACAGACACCGGAGCAATTCTTTGTGTAGAATATGAACACATTAGAATGGATGACCAGGATAGACAGGATTCTACTCTTAATTTGAGGCTGTCCTCCATCTCCCCAGCCGGGTGTTCCTGACAGAGCCTGCAGACAGTCACACACTCTCACAGATAAGCAGTAGTAATGAGAGAGCGGCCTCTGGGGACGCACTTCATCATTGTTCCACCCAAGATTAACAGCCATTTAGGAATCTATTAGAGGAATTATCAGGATATGGATCTAAACCCTTTAATCCAGCTCTCAAAATCTTATTACACAGGCCACCACGGGCACTCAGGCCAACGAAATCCATCTGCACAGCTAATACAAGCAGTGGGCAGCACCAATCAGTTAACATAACAGGAGGAAAGGTGCCTTATATACAGTAGTAGCTATTATTTCTGTCCTGGTTACTGAAGGTTAGAGTCAAAACTGTCAAAACTAATGTCCTTATCCACCGGTTCTCAAACTGTGGTACAGGTACTTACTATGAGGACTTTTTCTGGTGGTAAAAAGGAGTCTTGAACTGCAAAAGTTGGTTGGTCTGGTTTTATTCCTGCTCTGGTTGAGGCTTATATTTGAAGAGTAGACTAGGTTTAGTCCTAGTTTAGTCCTCAACTTGGTCACTTGAGCTTGCCAGCTCTTTTTCAAAACTAAACAGAGAATTAGGTTTTAAGAGGATGGAAAAAATGTACATGTAGATTAAACTAGCCCTGAATGCCATAAGATAACGGACCAATCAAACTTCAGGAGGCAGTACTAACATGCCTCAATTACACAGCATATGGACATAAAAAACAATCAGAAAAACAAAATATACCACATTTTGGACCAGTGTTTTTAGCTAAAATGCTTTAATGACCGTTAACTGACCTCCTCGAGCCTCCTCCTCTGCTCCTTCTGCTGCTCAATGCGCTTCTGCCTCTCGGCCAGCAGTTGGCGCTTGTACTCCTTCCTGCTCACGAAGCTGCTGTTCCTGAAGGAGCTGCTGCCTCCTCAGAGCCTCCGAGCGCTCCTTGTTCTCCTGCTGAAGTCGGATGAAGTCCCGCCGCAGGGTGGACTCTCCCGGGACATTCACTATAGAACTGTAGAAGGATCACGGCGTTATGGAAATGTGACAAAATAGGATTTATACGTTTGAAGAGGAGACCATGAGCTCAGATATTACCTGGGCTCTCCTTCCTGTTCAGAGGACTCCTCCTCCTCCTCTTCACTGCCACTGTACTCATACTCTGTCTCATCTGAGGACAGACACACAAAAACATTTATTTATTCTTCGAGCTGCATCAAAGCATTTGGTCGAGTAAAGACACGTTAATCTTAATACACAGGCCACAGTCCAGTGGTTCTCAAACTGTGGAACAGATACTACTGGTGGTAAACGGACTTCTTCTGGTGGTACTCAGGAGTCTTTTGCAAGTCCTGATTTTGTTTCATTTGGAGCCAGTTTTACTCCTGTTTAACTCCTGCTCTGGCTGGAGGTTAAATTTGAAGAGTAGACCAGGTGGTAGTCCTGGTTTAGTCCTGCTTTAGACCTGGTTCAGTTCTGGCCTCACCTGGTTTGGTCCTAATTTAGACATGGTTTAACCCTGGCTTAGTTTGTCCTGGATTTGTCCTGGTTTGGACCTGGTTTAATTCTGTCTTTGTCCTGGTTTAGAGATTGTTAAGACTTAGTTGATTTAGTCCAGATTTAGTCCAGGTGTAATCATAGTTTAGTCCTGCTTTAGTTATATTTTAAAATAAGTACTCAATTGTAATTCATTTCAAATGATTTTTTTATGTACTCGGATAATAATAATAATAATAATAATAATAATTAAGGCTGGGCAACAAATCGATTTTTTCGATTAATTCGAATTTGTAGGGCAGGTTGACTTGTTTAAATAAAAATCGATTTAAAAAAAACATCCACCACTGGTGCTCTGGGCTCCCGTAGTTCATAGTGGGTAGGCCCCGCCCTCCCTCCGCGCTAGAGGAACACAAACAACAGCAGCGAGCAGGGAAGAGCTCGTTCCTAAGAAAGGCACAGTGTCGTCAGTTGTGTGGAATTGGTTTGGGTTTGCGGCGTCAGACGGAGCACAAACAGCGCCCCGCTGCAAAGTCAGTCCCTACAGGATTTCACGATGTTGCGATCGCAACGACTGACGCAAAATCAAGCAAACCCCACGAATTCAAGCAAACCCCGCATATTCAGCGCGACCCTGCAACTTTGTCCAAACTCCGCAACTCTCTCAGCAGCAGCGCACCGGTAATGCGCGGCGGAGGTCGGGTTGAGCCACAGACAAAGCGGCGTGGAGGTGCGATGCGGAGGACGGAGGTGCGATGCGGAGGACGGAGGTGCGATGCTGAGGACGGAGGTGCGATGCGGAGGGCGGAGGTGCGATGCTGAGGACGGAGGTGCGATGCTGAGGACGGAGGTGCGATGCTGAGGACGGAGGTGCGATGCGGAGGACGGAGGACGGAGGTGCGATGCTGAGGACGGAGGTGCGATGTGGAGGACGGAGGTGCGGTGCGGAGGACGGAGGTGCGGTGCGGAGGACGGAGGTGCGGTGCGGAGGACGGAGGTGCGATGCTGAGGACGGAGGACGGAGGTGCGATGCGGAGGACGGAGGTGTGATGCGGAGGACGGAGGTGCGATGCTGAGGACGGAGGTGCGATGCGGAGGACGGAGGTGCAATGCGGAGGACGGAGGTGCAATGCGGAGGACGGAGGTGCGGTGCGGAGGACAGAGGTGCGATGCTGAGGACGGAGGACGGAGGTGCGATGCGGAGGACGGAGGTGCGATGCTGAGGACGGAGGACGGAGGTGCAATGCGGAGGACGGAGGTGCGATGCGGAGGACGGAGGTGCGATGCTGAGGACGGAGGACGGAGGTGCAATGCGGAGGACGGAGGTGCGATGTGGAGGACGATGGTGCGATGCTGAGGACGGAGGTGCGATGCTGAGGACGGAGGACGGAGGTGCGATGCGGAGGACGGAGGTGCAATGCGGAGGACGGAGGTGCGGTGCGGAGGACGGAGGTGCGGTGCGGAGGACAGAGGTGCGATGCTGAGGACGGAGGACGGAGGTGCGATGCGGAGGACGGAGGTGCAATGCGGAGGACGGAGGTGCGATGCTGAGGACGGAGGTGCGATGCTGAGGACGGAGGACGGAGGTGCGATGCGGAGGACGGAGGTGCAATGCGGAGGACGGAGGTGCGGTGCGGAGGACGGAGGTGCGGTGCGGAGGACAGAGGTGCGATGCTGAGGACGGAGGACGGAGGTGCGATGCGGAGGACGGAGGTGCAATGCGGAGGACGGAGGACGGAGGTGCGATGCGGAGGACGGAGGTGCGATGCTGAGGACGGAGGACGGAGGTGCAATGCGGAGGACGGAGGTGCGATGCTGAGGACGGAGGACGGAGGTGCAATGCTGAGGACGGAGGTGCGGTGCGGAGGACGGAGGTGCGGTGCGGAGGACAGAGGTGCGATGCTGAGGACGGAGGACGGAGGTGCGATGCGGAGGACGGAGGTGCAATGCGGAGGACGGAGGTGCGATGCTGAGGACGGAGGACGGAGGTGCAATGCGGAGGACGGAGGTGCGATGCTGAGGACGGAGGACGGAGGTGCAATGCTGAGGACGGAGGTGCGATGCTGAGGACGGAGGACGGAGGTGCGATGCGGAGGACGGAGGTGCAATGCGGAGGACGGAGGTGCGATGCTGAGGACGGAGGACGGAGGTGCGATGCGGAGGACGGAGGTGCGATGCTGAGGACGGAGGACGGAGGTGCGATGCGGAGGACGGAGGTGCAATGCGGAGGACGGAGGTGCGGTGCGGAGGACGGAGGTGCGATGCTGAGGACGGAGGACGGAGGTGCGATGCGGAGGACGGAGGTGTGATGCGGAGGACGGAGGTGCGATGCTGAGGACGGAGGACGGAGGTGCAATGCGGAGGACGGAGGTGCGATGCGGAGGACGGAGGTGCGATGCTGAGGACGGAGGACGGAGGTGCGATGCTGAGGACGGAGGACGGAGGTGCGATGCGGAGGACGGAGGACGGAGGTGCGATGCGGAGGACGGAGGACGGAGGTGCGATGCTGAGCTATAGCGCGGAGATCGAGCGCACAGAGGTCGCAGGAGCTCACCAGCAGCAGCAGTGGTGTGGATGGGACTAAAGGAGGAGATGAACGTGGTGCTTTCCAGTTTTGTCTGGTGTCACTCTGAAAAGCTGTCTGCGTTGCCATGGTGATATGGTTGCCTAAAAAGTTGAATGGGCAGCGTATTTAGACAACAATGAAGTTTGAGGTCATTGTTCTTTAAACGTTAATGTTGCAGACTAATAACCTTCCTGAAAACCTAGCACAGCAAACTTCCTCTGTTTTTAATGACTGGATGTTCTACAGCACACAACAGGAATCACCAGAGAAGATCTGAGAGGAACAGAATCAGAATCAGCTGCAGGAGCCCAAAAAACAGCCTAATAACACAGCAATATCATTTTAAAAACTAGGTACACTTGGCCTGTTCAAATACAGGTATTTTTAATTTGATTATTACCACCTCACATATGTTTACAAACAGATTTTGTTAGTTTTTACAGTTCTAGCTAATATTTTTAAGAAGAATTATAGACAAAAAAAATTGCAGCTTTTAAGAAAATCCCCTGTAAAATCACAGGGCCTTCTCTTCTGTTTGACTTCTGTCTGATTGCACTTTAACCTCAAGAGGAAATCAAAGCAATAAAGCTAAACTTGTAAACTCTTACGAGTAGAAGTACAGTTAATGCCTGTTGGGATCATAACATCTAATGCTTTTTAATGCCATAGGCCTTAATTTTCACAAAATCAATTTAATGACTTTTAATACTTGTTAATGCCCCGCAGGAACCCTGATTACCTCATCTGTCAACAGGCTTTTTTATTTTACTTACTTATTTATTCATTCTTTAATTAGGATGCACCAATACCACTTTTTTCAAACCGATATGAGTACTTCCATTTGAGTACTCGCCAATATCGAGTACTGATATGAGTACTTATATAGGAGTTACTTTACTTACACTACTACTATCTCATTCATCCCATACTATCGTCTTTTTGCTGTCTATCCCTGCTCTTGCATTGCCTAAGTAATTTTTACAACAGATTGGTTTGAACAGAGCTAACCATGGCTAAACTTTGCTCAATATGGACATGTTATACATCATTTGAAAGCTTAGATTCTCCATTGTTCAGACAGATTGAGCGTCTGAGCATAACCAGCAGAGATTCGCCAAGACATACAGCAGCTAACACATGTTATGTTTTATCAGACAGCAACTACTTCAGTCTCTGCTCTGGTATTGTTTTCGGGACAATTAGGACAACAGAAGGACAAGTCCTTAAGTTTTAGGACTCATGTATGGATTTGAAATGTCTGGTTGAGCAGAATATAGAGTCAGCTTTGCTTTTATCTCTATACAGTTCACTTTGAAATCCTTCTACACATCTCTCACTGCTCAGCTGAGAGGTGAATGTCACGTGACAGTGCTGTAAAGTGGTATCGGTTGTTGGTATTGGCCCACTTTTAGGAATACAAGTATGAGTACTTGTACATGGTATTGGTACCGATGCCATGTCAGCGCATCCCTATTCTTTAACCTGCATCAGCTCCACTTTACATTTAAATTCGAAGGCACCTTAGGTTATACTTCTGTAAACTGGTACTTTTTAGAATTGTATCCTGTTTTATTGCCCTATTAGTGGAATTAATGTTATTTATTTCTATGCTTATGTGTATGTCCATGTGTCTGCTGCTCTGGTACAAACATTTCCTTTGGGATTATTAATGTTATATCTTTTTTTATCTTAACCTAATTTCTGGTTGAATTAACATTTTAACATTAACATGACAGTACTTTTCTTCAGGTATGTGGCTTTAGATTTCCTCTGTTGGTCTCCTACTGACTTCTGAAAATATGTCTTGAAAGTGCCTTAATAGTACATAGGAGTTTCTGACCTTTCTCTCCCCTCTTCTTCTTGGTGCGGTCGATGTGGTCCTTGAGCTGGATGCGGACCTGCCTCTCGTTGGGCTGGTCCCGGATGAAGGGGTGCTTCAGCAGCTGGTCTGTGGGGGGCCGCTGGGTGTAGTTTTTTACCAGGCAGCCCTCGATGAAGCTGAAGAACTTCTTAGACCTGGATACAGAAACAGTCCATTTTTAATGTTGTCTCTAAACCTGACCTTCACACTGAGGAGAACAAGTACAGACCATTTCTTGGACTTGAGTCGAGGGGGAGGGTTTCTGGGGATGAGGAAAAGAGCTCTCATCGGATGCATGTCACACAGAGCTGGAGGAATAAAAAACACAGTGTCATTCAATTGTGCATGTGGGCAAATGTTTATATATAGGTCTGTGAAAGCTTGTCTTCAATAAAATAAAACACTGAAACTGCATAAAGTAGTTTTTTTTTTCCACTCACTTCACTTTACAAGCAAATAAAATCGAACTACTCACGTGGTGCTCCTTCGGCCATTTCAATAGCTGTGATTCCACAGGACCACAGGTCACTCTGAGGAGAAAACACAGACAACATAGAAGATTAGACAGAAGTTTTATAAATGACAAAAATGCTATCAATATATGGCATGTTCGTTAACAAGACACAGACGTTTGTTGTATGAACACAATGAACGTATGCCATGTGAATAAGCCCAGCCGCAGCTGTAGCACAAATACACCTTATGTAAGATTTGTCTTTTTTGTGAAATCTGTTGCCGTGTTTAGCTTTGCAATAATTAGGTAAAGTTAGGGAAAAAAACCTGGTTAAGTACTAATTTAGTCCTAGTTTAGTGCTGGTTTAGACCTAGCTTAATCTGGGTTTAGACCTGGTTTAATACTGGTTTAGTCCTAGTTTAGCCCTAGTTTAGTTATGATTTAGACCTGGTTTAATCCTAATTTAGTCATAGTTTAGCCCTGGTTTAGTTATGACTTAGACCTGGTTTAGACCTGGTTTAGTCCTAATTTAGTCCTGGTTTAGACTTGGTTTAGTCCTAGTTTAGACCTGGTTTAGTCCTAATTTAGTCCTAGTTTAGTGCTGGTTTAGACCAGGCTTAGCCCTCGTTTAGACCTGGTTTAGGCTTGATTTAGTCCCGGTTTAGACCTGGTTTGGTCCTAATTCAGTCCTGGTTTAGTACTAGTTTATCCCAGATCTAGGCTGGTTTTAGTCCATTAAAGATAATACTTGTAGAGCCAAATATCTTCTGAAGTGGTACTTGGGGTGAAAAGTTCATATAGTCACCTGGGATCGTACATGAAATATAACTTCTCTCTCACACTGGCAAATGTGCATAAATGAGAAGGCAGGATGTCATGTTCCCCTTTTCTGAACAGGACAAATGAATCATTTCCATTGTTGAGGTGAGGTTGTTATGGCCTAACTACCATTAATACTTCAAAGTGGCAGTGGCACTTCACATTACACTGTAAGTGATAGTGTACAGAACTGAACTGTTGTATGCAGCCACTATTCGCCTGAATGATAACTGGTTCCTTCTTCAGGAGATGAGATACTTGTGTTATCCGTACCCTGTAGTCGTAGGTAGCGTCTGGGTTCTCATCACAGGCAATGACCTCTGGAGCCATCCAGTATGGAGTCCCAATGAATGTGTTCCTCCGACCCACGGTCCGGTCCAGCTGGGCGCTCACACCGAAGTCCACTGGAAGATTCACAGCATTTTAATAACACCGTCCTGCATCAGATTTGCTGAATAGGATCTGATAGTTGTTTCTTACTAATTTTTAGATGCTGAGTCCAGATATGCTGTTAGTTTTGCTCTAGAACATAACAACTTTTCACAAAGTATGATGTCCGGTGTAGAGCTTTTTTGCTAAGATGGACCACAAACATTAGAGCTACACTGCCACCTACACAGGAAACACTATCTTTATGTACAATAGGTCTGCAACATATATCACTTTTCCTCTGATTAGCCCTTATATGTATGCTAGGCACACTTACATGTACACACTGCATGCAAACTCCTGATTTCAGGGATTTATAATGACCAGTGAAATACTGAACTGCATGCATAGCCCAGATGATTTCTGCTACATCTGTGACAATAACATCCAAACAACGGCAAAAAAAATTACACACTTTGTAAAAAAGGCATATTCTGCATATTTTGGAACAAAGCTCAGTGACCAGCACAAACCATGGCCTCCTCATACATGTGCTGGGCTTGTGTTGAGAACCTCAGACAGTGGACCAAAGGAAACAGAAAAAGCTTAAGTTTTGGCATTCCAATGGCATGGAGGGAACCCTGTAATGTACCACAATTATTAAAAACTTCATTGTTATTTGGTGAAAAAAACAGTATATGATAGGGAATTTTCAGTGGTATGTTTGAACTCAGCATGACCAAAATAGGTTAAAAAAAAGTGTGATTTGCAAAACAGAATAAACTTTTTTCCTGGATGCAGGGAGGTGTAATCACAGCTTAGTCACTCATCAATCCTTGGAATTCTTTATTTCTGCAGGCTAATCTTTTAAAACTGTCTGATTTTGTACATTTTCATACTGCTCAACTATTATTCAAAGCTGGTAACAAAGTACTACCTGGAAATATTAAAATATTTTTAATAGAAAGAAAGGGGGGATACTACCTAAGGGGGCATGGAACTTTTAAACTCCAGACGGTGAAAAACACCAGGAAAGGTGTTTGTGTGTCTGTGTGTGGGGTAAAACTATGGAATGGTTTGGGGGTAAACCTCAAGCAATGTCCACATATTCACCACTTTAAGTTGTTGAATACAGAGCAGAGGAGGGTATTATGTATTTAGATGAGATATTGATATAGCTAAGTAAAGTTAAAGCATAGATAAATACCTTATTATAATGTAATAACTAAAAGGATACTGTCATTCTTGGTATATTTGTGAATCTATGTGCATATGTATGAGCATGAATGTGTGTTTATACATTTATTTAATATATTAATGGGGCACAGTAGAATTTACTATTATTGTTATTAATTTTGTGGTTGTTATTATTACTATTATTGTGCTAATGGTAACAATTGTGATGGTAATAATTATAACAAGGGTTATTGACATTAATATAACTATAAGTAACACTATTATTATTGTAACTTAACTAATAATACTATTATAACTTATAACTAATGATTACCTATTATAATATTAAATATTAATATTGATATTGTAACTGTTAATTAATTTGATGATTATACGGATACAAAAAGAAATGTATGTATGTGTATATGTACATTACTTATTATATTATAATTATAATGTCATAAAAAGGAAATAATTTGGTAAAGGACCTTAGGGGTGGGACTTAATAAGCTGAGCTTCTTCCCACTCCCTTTCAAGCTTAAAATTGTAAATTGATATGTAAATGTAATTTTTTGTGTTTATGTATGTATAATATGTAGATCAAATCAAGTCAAATCAAATCAAAAAAATTCTGGTGTAAGCAGATGGAGCCAGTGCTGGAATTGGTATCTTTCCAGTTAGACTTGCCACCACCAGTACTCTGTAAGGACGTGCACAAGCTTGGACTCATCCAATAAAATTGTACCTGATTCAAATGGGACCACCCCTCTTTGTTCTGAGCGTGAGTCAAAAACACATTATACTAAACCCAGAAGAGGTCTCAGAGTCTCGTTTTTTTAGAGATGACTTCTATTATCCTGCTTTCGACTGGTTTAGGTGTAAACGGTGAAAATAAAGCAGCTTAGGTGGCTTTGGCCAGATGCTTTCTTTATTTGATCGGATTATTATGACCTGGATGATGTTATTACTGTGTGGGCTGTTATAAAGGAAGACACTATCAGCCCAAATGTTGTCTGGAGTCTGATTCTAAATGTGTTTTTCTCTATTGAAGGCCTCACGTACCGAGTTTGACCTCTGCGTTCTCAGTCAGCAGCACGTTCTGTCCTTTAATGTCCCGGTGGATGACGTGGTGAGCGTGCAGGTGAGCCAGGCCCTGTGGAGAAGGGGGGAGAGTTAGAGTGATTCAGTCCAGACCGTCCCAGTACCTCCTCCCTGTACAGTGTGGTGCAGTAGACACGCACCCTGAGGATCTCTCTGGAGATGTAGGCGATCCAGTCCTCCTTCAGAGTGTTGCCTTTGGTGTTCTTGACCAGGTCAGTGATGGAGCCGGCTCCACAGAACTCCATCACCAGCTGCAGACAAACAGAACAGGACAAATTTACAGCAACCATCGAACTACTGCTTACAGCATTAGAGGGATTAGGACTAGGACTAGGATTCAAAAATGTAGAGGACTTGGGTGATGGTTTACAGTTGATTTACTGTGAGCCATTTTAAAAACTGTACTGTAAAAATAGATGATTCAGTGATTGAATGCTTTTGTTTAGCCTACTGTGGACCTGAAATCACACCAACAAAATCAAAATCACACAAACAAAAACTGAAATACACTCACAAATTCAAAAACATGCAAACAAATTAAAAAACACGCACACAATTTCGAAAACATACAAATTCATAAACATGCACTATAAAAATTACTTTTTTTTAATTTTTTGGGAAATTTTTGATATGTGCGTCTTTCTAAATTTGTGTGTGTGTTTCAGTTTTTGTTTGCAAGTTTCTGATTTTGTTGGTGTGACTTGTCCTTCAGGACCACTATATTAACCCCTGCTATGGTCTATCAGAGTAACAATACATTTTTTACTACTGCTTTGCTTCATTACACAAATACTTGCTCATCCAAGTAACATGCTGTAACAGCTTTTTAGCATGGTATAATGTTGTTTCCACCTCAAAAACATAACCGGAGTTGTATTTTGTTTAATTCCTGCAAGTTTGGACCATCCAATACTGATCATTTCAGCACCTAAACTGCTGCTGCTACAAAGAAGTTAGCTCATGTATCTATCTTTCAGCATCATGTCGCTAATAGCTGTGCTATATAGCCATCATACCCCGCTGTGTCCACCCCCACCGCTCACTAAAGCACTTGGACATTCTCCTCTCTCGTCTGAACTCATGTCCATCAAACTTTAGGAGAATGATAGGAGGCGGTGCTTCTCAGCATCACACTACTTTAAAACTACAGCGTCTACAATGTTGGTTTGGGCTGTCCACCCCTGGCCATCCCCTAGAACCACCCCTGATTAGCTGAGAGAAAGCACAAAAGAGACACAAGAGACATTTTCAATAAATATTGTTCCTGTTTAGTCAAACTGCAACTAACAATAATTTTGATAATTGATTCATCTGTTGGTTATTTTTTTCAATTAATCAATTAGATAAGAGTGAGTAAATGAGTAATAACCTGGTGGGTGAGAAAAGTTTTTTGTTTTTTTTTTTTACAAACCAGCCAACACAACAAGTACGCCATGGAAGGCCTTTTCAACAGCGCATATGCACACATAGATGTTTTTTAGTGAAAAATGTACATTAGAGTTTCCGTGGCTTTACTGCTCTGTCTTAGTAATAAGCCCTCCTCTCTCCGCATACAGCAGTCTATAAATACCCCAGACAGGAATTCATTGATTACTAAATTAGTTGACAATAATTTCAATAATTGATTATAATTCCATTAGTTATTGCAGCCCTTCTGTTCCGTTATCAAATGTGAAATACTAATCTAGACATTACTTGAAAGCTAAAAAAGAATAACAGGTCTCCTTTAACCTTTTCTGCGCTTGAACACAACAAAGTCGGAAGCACAATGTAAATCCAGAACTAGGACTGTCTAAAGGCCACTTAAATGTGCCATATTATAAAGACCGCCATAAACAACACCTTTTAAAACATGTGGTTGTGAAAAACATGGACTAAATATTTCATGATGTTTTTGTCTAATGGATCCATCCCTCACCTCCCTGTCAACCACTGAGCCCATACAAACAGTTATTAGCTGTAACTAGGTTTTTTTTTTTTTTTTTTTTTTTAATTTAAGTGGGGTGCACGGTGGCAGAGCGGTTAGCGTTCTAGCCTCCCAGCAAGGAGGTCGTGGGTTCGAGCCCCGGGCGGACCAATACACGAACTCTCTGGGTGGAGTCTGCATGTCCTCTCCGTGTTACCGTGGGTTCTCTCCGGGTTCTCCGGCTTCCTCCCACCATCCAAAGACATGCATGTGTTAGGTGAATTGGTGACTCTAAATTGACCCTAGTGAATGAATGAGAGTGAATGGTTGTCTGTCTGTGTTCGTCTCTGTGTCAGCCCTGCGACAAGCTGGCCCCTGTCCAGGGTGTACCCCGCCTTCGGCCCAAAAGTTACTGGGATAGGCTCCAGTCACCCGCGACCCCTAACGGGAATAAGCGGTAGAAAATGAATGAATGAATGAATGTTTTTAAGTGCAGTCCCATAGCAGCCTCCCTTTCCATCATAATCTGTGTGGTTTCTTATCAGCTATGTTCATTATTTTTATTCCTACACTGCAGTGTCTCCCTGACAGTCCACTGGCAGGCTGCTGGCTGAAGAGGCAGCTGTGAAAACATCTGTGTTTGGGTGAGAAATTGGTGAGGAGTAGTATAGACTTAATAAATCACCTGTCAACTGTTCTGGTCTTCTCCACTTTCTATGTTCTCCTCTCAGCTCTGTCTGACTTCGGAGCTGTTTTCTCTGTTTTTTAGCAGAGCTTTTTGGATCATGTGTGGATTCAAGACACGACCTGATTTTTTATAACTCTTTACTGTCACTAATTAGCAGTGAACTACGGGACTTTTTTTGTTCAATTCAAAATTCAAATTTTATATATTTATTATATTTATTATATTTTATTTATATAGCACATTTAAAACAACCCCAGTTGACCAAAGTGCTGTACAAAAATAAAATTCACTTAAGATAGTACAAATACTAGTGGTGTCCATAAATACAATAGACCAACAGATACACAATAACATAAAGAAAAATTAAAAGATATATACGTAAATATATAAATAAGGGAATAAAAACAACCAAGGTATTCTGCCTAACTAGATTTGAACACCAGAGAGAAGTAGTGGGTTTTCAGCCTGGACCTAAACTGGTCCAGGGACTGGGAGGACCTAACAGAGAGAGGAAGGTTGTTCCACAGTCTGGGGACTGCCACTGAAAAGGCTCGGTCTCCTCTGGTTCTGAGCCTGGCTTTGGGCACAACCAACAGGAGCTGGTCTGCAGACCACCCCAAGGTTCCTTGCAGAAGGATGGGGAATAGGAGGACAGAGGACCAATAACACTGCCATGTCCATGCAAAGGGTTTGTTTGGCCAAATACCACAATTTCTGTTTTATTATGGTTTAAATTTAGAAACTTAACCCCCATCCATGCATGCACATCATGCACACAGTCCTGCAGAGTTTTCATTGTAAACTGGCTATCACTGGCAGTTACAGGCAGATCAATCTGAATGTCATCTGCAAAGCAGTGAAAAGAAACTTTGTGCTTTTTAAAAATAGAGCCCAGGGGAAGCGTGTATAAGGAGAAAAGGACAGGTGCTAAAATTGATCCCTGGGGAACCCCACAATTGTGGGAGATACAGATGAAGAGCACTGACCCAGACTTACAGAAAAAGTCCTGTTAGTCAAGTAGGATTGAAACCATTTTAGTGCTGTGCCCTTGATGCCTACACATGTCTCCAAGCGAGTTAGAAGAATGCTGTGGTCTACCGTGTCAAAAGCTGCTGTTAAATCTAAAAGCACAAGGACTGCAGAATTACCTGAGTCAACAGCTAAAAGCAAGAGTTGTTGACCAACTCACTATTTCCTGCATGTAGGGCTGGGTGATAAAATCAAATTAATTCGATTAGTTCATGTTTTTAATTTTGTACAATGTCAAAAATAGCCAAATTGTAAAATGAAATTTAGCGGAAATGTGCATCCTTCAAGTAACGCACTGATTCCTGTGTTGGGTTAATTGCACTATCAGCCAGAGCAGCGTAAAAACTGACTCTGCAGATGCTAAAAACACTAATAATCACAGAGAAAGGAGTCCCTTTACGTCAGTAATGGCTTTATTTAGATGTGGCAGCAGTTTGGCCAGAATGAACAGCGTCATGTGACGTGCAGCAGCAGCGGCGGTAACTTATGTGTCTTTGTTTATGTATGCTAATTAGCCACATCCCCTAGGTGTGTGGTGTGTAATGGTAGATATTATAATAGACCTGGTCTTTACAAGCAGAGAGGGCTAAAGCTAAATGACATTTATGTCTTCACTAATGTCAGAGTAATGCACTTTGCTGCTGCCTTGCAGACATTTAGAATATACAGGTAAAATAAAAATGTGTAACTATGTAATAATCTTATTTAAAAACAATTAGCCTACATTTATTTAGTTTTTTTATGTCAGCCAACAAAATCATAAATAATTTGAGAAAGTAAAAAAAATTGAGATTTTATTTATTAGCCATATCGCGCAGCCCTACCTGCATTTACAGTATCTTCTACTTTTTCTGGTGCTATTGTTGAAAACATGAAAATACAGATAAACATGACCAAAACTCTGCAGATAATGAGCAACACTCAAGTGGTTCACTCAAGTATTTATCAATGAATAATAATCATGCACGCTACATTAAGCACATCCTATCATAGTCTTATCATCAGTAATGGATAAAACAAACATGATTATTGCCTCTGTTTGTCTCAGAGGTAGGATATAAAATGTTCATCTGGTAAGCTAACTGCAGCACATTAGCATCATGGATAGAGGTCAACCAATATATATATATATATATATATATATATATATATATATATATATATATATATATATATATATATATATATATATATATATATATATATATATATATATATATATATATATATGTAATTTATTATTATTTTTTTAAATCAGAGGAGCTGATTGACGATAAACACTGCTGATTTTTTTTGGACCAATAAGTAAGAAAGTGAAAATAATTAATAGAATACAGCCATTTGTTTTAGTAATGCTTATAAAAACATAAAACAAATGTGTTAGAATGTGACAGTGAGAACAATACATTTTTTAAGAAAACCAGTAAGGCAATCTCAATCTAAGTTGCTGTGCAGGTAGAGCTTGTGGAGGGCTACAAACTGCATTTACAATTTTTTGTTCTATGAGGTTCTATGCCAGAAAAAAGAGCAAAATCTTTTTATTGCTGTTTTGAGCTTTTCAGGCTAAAATAAAGTGATTTTGGATGGATTTTTTTCCTATGAACTGCAGAGTAAGTACCTCAAGGATTGTGCAAATGTGCAGTTGGGAATATTAATCTCACTCGCTCAGGTTTGAAGAATAGTTTTAATTTGAATGTATATGACACCGGTACTGACCCAGAGCTGGTCGTCATGTCCCGGGGGACTCTTCTTGATGAAGGCTCCGTAGTACGTGGCTATGTTTCTGTGGTGGGAGTACTTCTTCAGCATGTTGATCTCCAGCTTGATCTCCTCCTCTTCATCCTGGAAGCAAACAGAATTTAAGAGTGTTAAGAAAGCAATCCAGAACAGGCACACCAGATCGAATCTTCTAGTTCAGGGGTAAATGCTATATCCAGTGAGCCACAAAATGTTTAAACAGTATCTCATAATGATAAAAAAAAAAAAAACTACCCTAAACATGTGATCCTTTACCAAAACTATACTGTACTGTATTTCGTTTATGGCTCATTACTAATGTTTCCCTAAAATTTCATAAAAGATCTGCACTTTTACTCACTTTTTGAGCTGTCAAGCTAACAGATCAATGCAAGTGAAAACATAACCTCCATGGTGAAGTTAATGACAGCAAAAGGACTGTGGATAACTGTGGCCTGATAACACAGTCAGGATATTACAGCAGCAGCTCATAACGTCACCTGCGAGAGGTGAGGTGTGACTATTGTGGTTATCAGAACATGAGTCTGTGTTGTATCAGCAGACTCTGGCATGACATGACATTTCCTGGATTATTCAAACATGCAAATGTCCTGATACAGCACACGTTTTTAGGTACAGGCAAATTAAACCTCTCACTAGCCAGAACCATTTTTTTTAGAGGTTAACCGATAAGGGTTTTCTATGGCCGATGCCAATACAAATTTCTAAAATTCAGAACAGCAGATGGTTGATAAAGACTATGCAGTGGTGATTTTCTTAATTTTATAAAAGAAATTAATATAAAATAGCCATTTGTTTTAGTTTTTGTTCAATTCCTATATCTAGTTATTATTTTATTGCCCAATTGATAATGATTAACAAAAACAGTAACACAGCAGTGAAATACAGTATAGTAGTTTAATGAAAATGTTTGTGTCTGAGTCCCCTGCTTACCCCTCAGGTCCTGTTCTTCCTCTTAAAGCCCTTTTAGGTCACGGGTCACACTCAGAATTATAAAAAATATATTATTAACCCCTCTCCTCATCATACAAAGCAAAAATGAATTCATTTCACATTTTTAACCCCCTACATGCCAGTTTGTTTACATAATTCAAGTTTCCCCATGTTTACAAGTTTTTTGATCGCGCAGGAATTACCAGTCCTGGATAGGTCCTAACACTGTTTTTAATACATTTTTACTTTTTGTGTCATTACAAAAAAGAGCAGAAACTCACACTCTTCCTCCTAAAGCCCTAAGAGGTCTACTGTTATATCTTATATAATGGGAATTATAAGGGATATATTTCCCACAATGCAATGAGAAAATGATGGATCTGGTGGTAATTTTTTTGTTTGTGTATTTTTTAGCCTCTGACTGACAGAGTTTCAGAGGAATTAACATGATTTAACATTTCTGTAAGGCAGCTACAGTAGTGTAAAAATAATGCAAGGCAATAGGACCAAAAAGGACTTTAAAAGGAAGAATGTGAGTTTTTTTTTTTATCTAGACAGCAAAAAATTCTGGATTTTTTTTTAGTTGTGACACAGAAATTCTAAAATTCATTTATTAATGAACTTTTTTGTCAAACATCATCACCCTAGCAAAAATACTTTTGAAAAACCCTAAAAGGGAGCCAGGGGCCTGAGGGTGAATCTCTAAAGTCTGTGGGTGAGTGTCCAAAAGTGTTCACTGAGTGCACTGAGAGCTCACTGAGGAAAATAAATGACATTTACTGGACTTGACCAACTTCAGTTCTCTTATCAGTTTCAGGTGTCAGTCAGCCATCTTTACTGACGTTTCTTTTTGGAACAGAGTATTTGTATTGACGACATTTAACCACAGAGATAAATCCAGGCCGAGTGGATGAACATCTTAACACTCCATCTGTATCTCACCGCCTCAGTAAACACCTCAGTCTGGTGAGTCAAAACACACCTCCACTATCTCCACAGTACACTGTCACTCACACATGACATTTAAACTCCACGGAACCCTTTCACTTACAAGTAGAAATGACACATGGTCCAACCCCATCAGATGGTTATGATAAACTAACAAAAAATGAAGGTATGGCATTTTTCTTGTTGCTTAATATGCTGTGATAGACCTTAAAAATACCCCAAGGCTTTATTATATAGCAGCTATTAAATGCTTGACACTTCAGAATGGAATTAATGGCAAACAGAAAAAGTCTAATTCAGCAATGTCTATGTCTAAGTACTAGGGGTGTAACGGTGCACATTTTCAGTACAGCATGTTCAGTTCGGTCCACTTGTGTACCGTTTTGATAGTATTGCTATAATTAAATTTATTCATTTAGGACAAACTTTAGTGTGGCAGAACAAAATTTCACAAGCAAGTTTCCGCACAAACACTACTGACGGACTGTATTGGTAAAAGCAAGAATGACTCTGGTATAGGGCTGGGCGATATAGCTAAAAAATAAAATGTTGATTTTTTTTTTTCATAAACAAAGACACGTAAGTTACCGAGCTGACTATAAAGACTTATTTATTTAACAGATCACCTAAATGGGTCGGTCTTATTTATTTTTTATATAAAACTGCTCATGTTTACTTGCTTGTTATTTTTTCTGCTTTTTTAAGCACCGAAAATGCACCAAGCTAAATCCTGCAAAACACTGAACCAAACCGAACTGTGATTTTAGAGGTACACCCCTACAAGTTGAGCAACCGTCAGTTTAAATTGTTACCAAATCTCTATTGTTAGTCCACAGAAGTGCAAACTTAGAGTAATACCACTGGGACCTCTCTCAGCGAACCCTGAACATGTCCCACATATATACTGTAACAATAGTCCACCACATCTGAGCTCTTCAGTCTCTGAGCAGACAGCCACAGGACCACCTCTGTCTCTGTTACTATATCCATCTCCACAGACTGGCGCTTTACATGGAGCTGTGTAATTATCCTGTACAAGAGAGCAAACACAACCATTTCTACACAGAGTTACACAATAACAGCACAGAACAGGGGCTTCAGACGTTTCTCATGTACCTGCTAATGTGAAAGAATGAGTCAAGATGTAAAACTGATGCAAATCTCTTTATTTTTCCTAAATTGGAAAACATTCAGGAAAATCTAACTTTAACAGTTTAGGCCAAGAGTACACAGAGCATTAGGATTGGCTAAAAGATATTTAGGTTTAAATATCATATTAGTTAGAAATGGTTAATGTAGCAATTAAAATGTGAGGTGTCATTTTAAAGAAAGGGAAAGCCAAAAACAGATGTTAGTTTGTCACAGTAGCTGATCTGTTTCATAGGAACTGAATGAGAGAAAATGTCTCAGTGCTGCTGCTATTGTTCAGAAAAAATATTACTGATAATAATTAAAACTTAACATACTAAAGTTAACAAAACTATTTTATAATTTTAACAAGTTTTTTATGAACAATGGATAGTAAGTTGACTGTAAGATGACTTAAAAAAAATAATGATAGTGAGTAAAACTTAAATGATTTTTAGACATATGAACGTTAAATTAGGTGAACAAAAAATATTAGTTGTTGAAAACTTGGGATTTTAAGTTGGCTCCAAAACACAAAAAATCTTGAGGGATTCTGCTGCCTTGAGTTTTTGAATTTTCGCAACTTTTTTTTTTTACAGTGTATAAACATGAACTTTTAAACCAAAAACCCCATTAATATAGTTTGCTGATGTCATCAACGTGACGTTACCAACCCAAGCAGATTTTGGAACCCGAGTAGATTTTGTACCTTTTGTTTTTAGACATATGAATGTTAAATTAGGTAAACAAAAAATATTATTTGTTGAAAAGTTGAGATTTTGAGTTGGCCCCAAAACTCAAAAATCTTGAGCTGGTGCCTTGAGTTTTTGCAACTTTTTTTTTTTACAGTGTAAGAGCTTTATTTTTTTTCTTGTCATTCAATATCGCAGTAGTTTTAAGCAGCACAATGCCAAATTCAAAGAAGTAAATGAAATAAATACAAGATATTGCTGATTATGGTCACTAAAAATCATACTTACTGAATACACTTTTAATTTGGTTAGAAAACACTGTGCCAATATGCTTCTGTGGCTGTTACAAAGGCTTTTGGGGCATTTCACATGCTTTGCTCATTATTTATTGCTTAATAGACGTCATTTTAAGATAATATTGAGAGTGAGGTATCTTATAAAAACATCAATAAATACAAGAAAAGCACAGTACATACTTCTCTTTTTTCTATTTCAACCATTATTGCGCATAAGCTGTTATATCATCTAAAACCTTAACTGACAATATCCCAGTCATAAATATAAATATTCTATTTTAACAAATATTTATACAAACAATAAATAGTTAAAAATAAGTATTTTTCAATTAAGCATTCATAATGAGCTCCATCTGGTCAAATCTGCTTGGCTTCGGTGGTCAAATTTGCGTGCATTTCCATGTTTGCGAGGATGAGCGGCCAATCACACCGTTTGCATTCAGTCACGCAGTCGCAATCATCATTCAACGGCGCTACCCAAGCAGATTTTGCAACGCGAGTAGATTTTGTACCTACACCGGGATCCTCTAGAGGAACACTTGGACTCATGTAGACCCGGCGCCATGTTGACTGAGTACTTCAGCAGAATGGCTAATGTAAAATGTAGGCCATCCCCTCTCTTTGACAGATGATTGATGATTGTTGACCAGAAGCCTTTGGGATTTCATGTAACTTCCTTTGCTCTGAATGTGGGGAGAGCACTGTAAAAAACTGTAAATGTTTGAATGGTTTGGCAGAGTGTGGGCTGAGTCAGTCCACAGGCCTGGCTGAAATTCTGCCGCTGTGACATAGCACTTACAACAGGCAGGCAGTGCGGCTACTGCGGCAACGATCCAGGACCAAAAGGGAACCAAGGTAAAAAGTGTTTCTGGGATATTTATAAATACAGTCGGGCCAGAGTTTTAGTTTTGGTGTAACATAAACAGATACATACATAGATATTTAGTACTTACAGCTCCAGTCTGTTGTACATTGTGCCATTTTTAGAGAGCCTATTTTCTGCTTTTATTCATATTTTTAAACTAATCTTGGTCCCCTCTACAACAGCAGTATGTATTATTTTTCCAGGACATTTGACTTTTTTCTCATTTTTCGTATATTTTTCATTTCATTTTGTGTTCTTTTAATGGTAATGCATTAGTAACAGGGTTTCTGCATTGCCCCACAAGTTGAATTTAATTTTTTTTAGACCTTTTTAAGACCACTAAGACCTATTTCATAAGCCCGCAGTGCACAAAAAGCTGAGTCATTAATGTGGCCATGTTATTTAATTGTAACTATTGACAACAGTGAGTGCCGCAAAGCATTTTGTTTTTGGTGAGAAAAAATGGGAGCTCTCGTATCAGTGACGGTAATACGACTTTGAGAATTTAAGTGGGGATTTTAGAATAAGCTGTGAATGCAGGTAGTTACATTAAATGTACGTGACATATTTAAGACCTAGTAGTCTGCATCTCTGCAAATTTAAGACTCACATGTTTTAGGCTTAAGATTCAGCAGAAAAATTTAATACAATAATACATAATATGTAGGAACAATTATTATTAAACCTAACCCCTTCTCATTTCAGAATTTAACATACATAGACGGCCCCAAACACAGACTGAATATTTCAACAAATAATTATCAAATAATACAGAAACTTGTTCTAGTTACTTTCTCTTTCATCGTACAACTTCAGTAGTTTTTGTTTATACTTGTACTTAAATTGAGAAATGTTTGAACAATGTTTAAGATAAGTTTCCTGAGAATCCCACTGTTTATACACAAGCCACAGAAATACAATCATGTTTGAGTGTAGTTCTACTGAAGGGATGTTTAAAATCAGATTTTCTTCTGCTACTGTCATCACTTACTGTACAGAAATTTTGCAGACTGGATTGGTAACTGGCAATGTTTTCCCTTGTGCATAATTAACAAAGTTTGTAAAACAACTAAATCCTCCAGTTTTATAGTCCTGACTTCAGAAATAGGCTAGTAGAGTGTACTTTTGGAACAGCCATATGTAAAGTTCTTATTGCACTTAAGGCATTACATTGCTGGTATATGAATTTCCCCACACTTCCAATACTGTATTTGTTAAGGTTAGACTTTATTGCTGCTGCTGTAGAGAAATTCTCTGTATTGGATCCATGCAGCAGTGGGCGACGGCAGTGCAGCGCCCAGGGACCCTTCTCCAGATCTTGAGCCAGGATCCTGGTCCTAGCTGTAGTATTAGCTTATTCTGAAGGGCTGCAACAACTAATCAGATGAACTGATTATAATTTGGGGTATTCATAGACCAGGGGTGCCCCAACTTTTTTCCTCAGAGGGCCAAAATGGAAATGTATTAGTGGGCCAATCTTTTGCATGTAATGAGATCAAATGCAAACAAATCAATGTTTAAACTTTGAATACACGCACTGCTGCGCCTCAGTTCTGTCCCTTGAATTAGTACATTATTAAGGTAGCCAGACTTGTTAGACTACCTACCAACCATTGACAGTCTATGCAGTGAACAACAGAATCAAAGTAGATATCCCTTACGAATCACAGCACCCCCTCATGGGCCGAATCAAACCCCTTGACGGGGCAGGTTTAACCACTTATTATTATTATTATTATTCTTATAGCACCAGCTCACAACACATTTACTGACCCTTCACCAGGGCTGAACAGTTAGTTGAAATTAAGGGTGCTCCGATCAGGATTTTTGAGGCCGATCACCGATCAGCCTTTGCTGTGATCGGCCGATACCGATCATGGCCGATACCGATCACGTGGTCTTCAATGTAGTAATGTAATAAATGCAGGCTATTATTAGTTCCATTTGAAAAATACTGTAGCCTTTGTAAATATAAAAGTACAACAAAATTCTACTTATTTTTGTTTTAGAAGAGGTTTTGTTGCATTATCGGCCTTTAATGTGTGCCCAGTGTCTGTGGCTTTGTTTGAATGCTCCGCTGATGTAAAAATCAGCTGTTCTTAATTGGTTCCTTTAATGCGAGTCCGCGGGTGCTGCGCCTGTGTCCGCGTAATGCGCAGCCAAACCAGGTTGAAACACAGTGGACTAAAGAGCAGACAGCTCCTGCTGCCAGTTTTGACAACGTCTGAACGAAGAAAACGTGCAAAGAGAGCAGAGAAGACAACGATGAAAGGTGCTCCTCTCAGACACACGGACACATGGGCTGCCTTTTTACTTTCTCTTTCCAACAGCAGCCATTTGGCCACAAATGCCACAAAAGCCACAAAACGCACAGTTTTCTCCGCGCAACAAGACACAGGCAGACTCTGAACTTTCTTAATGCCTTTAACGTAAATATTAGCGGGTTAGCTGTAGCTCTAGTTGTGTTTGCAAATACACGCACTGCTGCGCCTCGGTTCTGTCCCGTTTGCTCCAGGAGCAGGCGGGGACAAAGCGGGGACTTAAAGCAGCAGCTCCAGGGCAGGTTTGTGTTTGTTATAACCAGGGCTTAACTTAAAAACACTGCTAGAATAACACTACTGCTGTTTAATCAAACCAGAGTTGCAGGACAGTAAATGTGAGAGCCTCGCGTGTTTGTTGTAATTTGATCGGCCCATTTTACCAATCACCGATCACTCTGTTTTTAGCCATGATCAGCCGATCACTGATCACAGCTGATCGATCGGAGCACCCTTAGTCGAAATTGAAACAAAATCGCAATTAGAACTGTTGTAATTAGCTAATTGCAAAGGCTGCGGTTATTTTGGTGATAAAATGTCCTCTACAGAAAAAAAAAAATCCCTTCTCTACAGAGTCCTAATATGTAAAAATTGTGTGACACCTGTAGTTCAGACCTATTAAGACATGATCTGAAGGCATGCGAGTCCTTATATTAGATTAGCAGTGAATATTTCAGTCTTCTCTCCAGTGTCAATGCTCTGTCACATGCTTAAAATGCAAATCTCATTACAACCGCAATATCTGAGAAAAATTGCAATTAGATATTTTTTTCAAAATTGTTCAGCCCTACGCTTCGCTATTTGACTATTAATTGATTAATTGTAACAGTACTCAACTCATTAATCAATTATCAAAGTAATCATTAGTTGCAGCCCTACTATTCTGCATGTTTTAGATTGATGGGTGGGGGGCATGCAAACTCCACACAGAAAGTTTTATCTTTCACAGCAGAAGTCACTGTGAAGTAATTCTAGTCAGTTGTTAATACAAAGATTATTTGTGTTGTTCTCTCCAGTGGGATGACCCACAGGAGTTAAAAGATAAAAATACCTCAGATTCCATCAACCATATACTGGTTTATGTCCAGGAGAATATACTGATTAATATTCTGATTCAGAGTTCTATCGCCTCAAGGAGCTCTCTCTCTCACAGCTCTCTGCGGTGAAGTGAGTGCTGAGCTAAGCCAGTGAGAGAGAGAATGTGTGAACGCTGCACACTGCTCTGGGGAATCACACAGACACTTTACATGGATTTTCCACTGAGTCCACAGAGATTACACACAGTCAACAGCAGCGCTTTACTGGGATTGTGTCAGACAAAATGGAGGCACAGGATGGTTTATGTGATGGCCACTTTTTCCATAATCAATTGAAAGGTTTTGCTAAATTGTTTTTCCTCCTCCAAAATTCTGTAAGCAGTGCAACACAGGGCCTACTACAAAACCTTTGAAGTTTCGAGAGAAGTTGTGTATCATTTTTTGTTTTTTAACGTTAAACTTTACTATGTCCAGCGGTGTGACTGTAACATGTTCAAAATACAAAAATACAAACATTCTCAAAATTAGTCACAAGTGTCTGGGACAGTTTCTGGCATAATGTCAAATATTGTACTTCACTAAAACAACACTTTTAACTGCACCTGAATCCTACAATAAAAATTTTACTCTTGTAATTAAAATGGTGTCCCGCATTGTGACATGAAAAATCAGGTTTTTAAACAGGCAGCTGCAACAAAACCTAAAGGACCCATCAGTCATTTATAGACCAGACAGACCTCTGGAGTTAAGGCTGTGAGGTAAAGGTCAAAGGGAACTCTTATTTTATTATTCATTTTAGTAAAATCCACATTTTCTCAAAAACTGGTAACGTGTGTGTTTGGTGTCCTGTGGTGTGACAGCTGTATTTTTTTACAAAATAATAAAATTCTGTATGTTAAAAATGTTTTTTTTTTAGAATGGGTCAGGGATATAAATATTAATTTAGCACAACAGACATGGTAAATCATTTATGACAAGAATTCAAATGGCCAAATTTTAATGAATGTCCTGTGTGACAAAAAAAGTCATAATGTAAAACAATGTCAAATAATGTAGGAGTAATAGCGTTACACTTAAAATTATGAATTTCCTATGACAAACTCTCTTTACAGTTTTCAAACGTGATTTATATTTGTTTGTTTTTTTTATTTTATATTCTTTTTATTTAACTTCAAAGTTGTGTCACACTGCATGACAAAAAAAAAGTTGTTACACTGCCAAATGTCAACTACCAATGAGCAAGCCAATGAGTGAAATATTTTGAACACTTGATTAAGTTATTAGATATACAGTAGAAATGATTTCAACTCTGTGAATCCTGACCAGTGTGTGTCCCTGGACCACAGTTCAGATTTGACTTTTACAGATTTATTATGTCACTGTTGCATGATTATTAATTGTATGCAGGATTTTTTAACAAACTGCAGTTAGCCTATTCATGATATTTCCAGCATCACGAGAGACGGACTTTAAAAATAGACAACCTGTCCTGACCTAGTTCTCTACTTATAAGCAGTTAATAATCCCACATCTTAGGGAAGAGTGGACAGAAAACTGTAGGATCAACGAAACATCTTTATTCTGTTGTGTAGTTTAGACATAGTGAGAAACAGTGGCGTAACTTTGTTTTCAAAAACATTTAACACGTTTTCAAAAAGCGCTCTAAAGTTATGGAGCACAATTAGATCTTCCAGTAAACATCTAGTTTAAATAGATATAAGTTTGTTTAAATGACTAGATTGACTTGTTTATACATGTTTATTGACACGTTTTGGCAAATTGTGTTTTTGTTTTATTAAAAAATATATTTATTTTGCAGAAACATTCAATCTGTTTGTTGCTATATCCCAGTTTCATAATTCGTAATGAGTCACACATTTAATTTGAAAAAAAAAAAAGGTCTGTAAAGTTATGTGCTGCTGCCCATATGTACAATTCAGACTTGACCATAGACGGACAAAGGCCACATGGGCCCTAAACCTTCTGGGTCCCAGTGAAGTTGTGCTGGCTCCACTGCCTAATGCTACGCCCCTGGTAAGAAAGACCCACAAGGAGACACAATAACCAGCTGCTAAAGAGAAGCAGAGCTTGACCAATACGTTTTGTTTCTGTCTGATGTCCATACAGATTTTTAAAATTCAGAGGAGCCAACTGCTGATTTTTTTGGACCGTTATGTAGAGCCTATTGTCTAATTTTAAGAAAGAAAGTAAAATAATATAGCTATTTGTTTTAGTAAAGCTGATTAAAACTGAAACAAATTTGTTAGAATGTGACAGTAAGAACAGTTAAAGATGAGTTTTTTTGAGAAAACCATTAAGTCCACCTAAGTGGAGCTTGGGGAGAGCTACAAAATAAAGTTGGATTTTTTGTTCTATGAGGTTCTGTTCCGGAAATATGAGCAAAACCTTTTTATTGCCATTCTAAGCTTTTCAGGCTCAGAAAAAAAGCCATTTTAGATGTTTTCTATGAAGTGCAGACTAAGAGCCCAAACTGCTAAGAGATTCCTGGGGAAGCTGGGGTCGTTCAGTCACATGGTTGCCCGGACATCTGCCTGACCAAAAATTCAAGTGCAAGAATCAGCTGATTGCAGACTCACTAAAAATGGGAAAAATTGGCCCAACATATATCAGTCGATTTCTAATGAGAAGAGTATCTATAGGATTACACAAAAGCACATCTGTGGATTAACCTTATAGTACAGTATATTTTTTATAGTTTTATTATATTATTCCCATTAATGTGCCAAAAAATAAAAATAAAAAATTCTAATATAAAGGCATTAAACATACACAATTTTGCATATCGTTTGCAAAGAATTTGTCACGTACTTAGTCACACAATGGCTAAATGACAACTGCTAGAGAACAACTTGAGTCTCTGAAAATAACACCAATATCTTGAAAATCAGGGCTCCTGCATCCCCTTAAATGTATAATAACAACCTTTTAGCAGACCAATAACATGTACACACACCTTACAAGTCAATAACGCTTTATCCACAAGTCAATCAGAAGTTTGTTGTTGCCAAATAAATTTTAGTGTATGAATCAAATCACACCGTATCTCTTCTATCTCTGAAAAGGTGGCCATTTTAAATCAAAGACATCATGCTGGTGTTATATTCTTGCCATTAACAAAGAGCTTTAGCTTTTTAAATTTTTCTTCCCCTAATATAAAATGTGAGTATAGATGTATGAGTGTTCCTTCTATAATCCCCGTGTCCTCCAGATGAACCTGCTCTGTATCACAGGAGAAAGACTTCCCTGGAGGGTTTTAAAACTCTATCAGAACTCTCAGGATCACGTTTCACTTCAGCTACACACTGGAGACACGACCACATGCATGACTAAAGTTTCCCTTAATATGATCAAATATAGATGTATGAATATGTTCATGTCAATCATTCCAAAACAACAGACATGACATTAGAGTAGACAATTGGGAAATAACAATATTTAGACTTTTTTTCATAAACTTAGAGCCTGGTGTAGTGGCAGTACTTGCAGGTTTCTAATACATTACCTTTGTGGAAAAGCCTGAAAAGGGGGCACCTGAGAGAGAGCTGAGCCAGTGCACTGTGTAGAAGCCCTTTCAGGATATTTGTGGAACTTTATTAATATTACATGAGACAGTAAAGTGATATTGTAGCATGGGCTGCATTTGATATCTCAATATCTCAAATAACTTATTTTGGGGACAGTAGTGTCTTCCACTAGCCAGGCAGGACAGTCTGGTTCCTCTCTTGGAGTGAAGCATTTCTCTCTGTTTGATTTGGAACTGACCTATCACAGCGGTTTATCTGCAGTGCATCCTATGAATGCAGAAGCTAATCAAGGCAGCACTGGCTACTGAGCTAATGTAATAACTTCTCTGACCTGATTAACGGCATTTAGTGCTTTCCTTCATCACCTGTTGGTTTTGCTGAAGTCCTTGTTATTGTCCAGTCCTCTGGGATTTTTTTTTTTTTTTTTTTTTTGTCTTGTTTCCATTTTAACAACAGTAAAGTCCAGTTATTGTCCGACGTAACAACCAACATTGAAAAAAAAAACAAAAAAACATACAACTGGCTTCTGCTACTGTCCCCGTTCAGAAATAAGTACAGAGCTGCTTCATAATACGCTGTATTCTGGTGTTTTATGAAAAACCACGTTTGTTTAGGAAAAAGTCAGTGCACCACTTACCGTATTTTCTGCACTATAAGTCGCACCTAAAAGCCTTTAATTTTCTCAAAAACTGACAGTGCGCCTTATAATCCGATGCGCCTTATATATGGATCAATGTTGGTTAATTATGACTACCGTATTCAGGGGGCGTCGCCGAAGTGACAGCGGTAAAACGGTAAAGGGGAATTCCAGTCCCAGCTGTTCATGTGTGCCATAGGCGTGTTTATGGATCCTGCCGCAAAAGAACAAGGAGGCGCGGCCTTTGCTCCATCTCAGTAGAAGAGTTGCGACATTGAGGGGACAGAAAACTGAGCGCTCGAACGCTGTTCATGTAGCTTTGAACTGTGACAAATGGAGTTGGAAATACATTGTTTTCAATGAGGGCGGCGCAAATAAGAGCTACCGGTACGTACGCTACCGTATTGTGAATGCACTAACTTGTTTTGGGAGTGAACGGAGTTGTAAGAACGCTGGTCTGTATTCTATTAATAAAGTCTGACTGACTGACTTATCTGACTGCTTTATTGACATTCCCTTTAGCACAGCTCCATCTAGTGGATGCATAACGCAACCCCAGCCACTACAGTAGCTTCTATTCTATGCGCCTTATAATGCGGTGCGCCCTATATATCCGATGCGCCTTATAGTGCGAAAAATACGGTACGTCCGCCCTTCGTTTCTCTGATTGGTTACTCCGCCTGTCATTGTTCTGCCAACAGAAATATTAGTGACGAGATACCAGCCTAACGTCTTTGTAGAGAATAGGAAAAGAGCTTGTCTGGCAGGCCTGGCTAGTCCTCCACAGCAGTATTCAGCTTCCATATTGTTTCTAATTAGGGGTGGACGATATGGCCAAAACCTCAAGCCAGACTCCATGGCATTTTTTTTTTTTTTTTTACAAAATTAAATTCTGAATGTTGAAAATAATTTTTTTAGGATGGAACAGGGATATATGTATCAAGTTAGCACAACAGACATGTTAAATCATTTATGACAAGAATTCAAATGGCCAAATTGTAGTGAATGTCCTGCAGCGTGACAAAAAAATCATCCCGCTCGACAATGTCAAATAATTTAGAAATATTAGAGTTAATTTAAAATTATAAATTGCTTACAGAAAACACTCTTCCCCCTTTTATACAACTTATTCATATTTAAAATTATTATTTAATATTCTTTGAATTCAACTTCAAAGTCGTGTCACACCGCAGGACAACAGACAAAAACACGTGCTGAAAGAGGTCACTGTTCACTCACACATCCATAAAGGCTCTTCATTTATTAGTCCAGCCCTAAATATATGATGTCATTGTTTACATTGTTAAAGTAAGGTTTTAATAGGAGCTTAAACTGATGACCTGCAGTCCAAATGCCTAAACGCTCTATGTGTTTGTAAGTGTGAATGTGGAACAGTGGAATGTGGGTCACAGACAGACTGTCACATGTCACACTCACACTGTCCGCTGCTCAGTCAACATGGACATGGACGCTCAACAAACTCTTCAACTGTCCAAGGTATCAAAAGAACAACAGCAAATTCACTTTACCACATTCATATTAAATACTGGATTAGCTCTGATTTAGGCCTGGTTTAGTCAAAAATAAAGAACAGAAGCAGAATTAGTGAGTAGTCTAAGAATGTGTTTTTTGCTGGTGCTCTGTCTTATCTCTCATCTGCCTGCTGCTCATGAAAATGTCTGCCTCCTGGCTACTCTCAGTTTCCACCCTCATGTTTCTAATCCTCGGAAAACACATTCAAATGCACAACCGTGGAATCAGTGTGGATAACAGACAATTATAACTGCTAAGTGATAACACTGAACAACTTCTCAGAATGTGTGAGTGGGAGTTCATTTGGAATATCAGAAACAGAAAAACAATCAGTAAAAAGAGTTGGCAAAAAAAAAAAACTGTCCAGGGACCAAGACAAAAGGCAAAATAGGATAAAATGTGGCATTTTTTTAATCTGTAATCTAATTAGTCAGCTGCCCTGCGACTAGCTGGCCCCTGTCCAGGGTGTACCCTGCCTGAGGCCCAAGGTTGCTGGGATAGTCTCCAATCACCTGCGACCCCCAACGGGAATAAGCAGAAGAAGATAAAAGAATGAATGAATGCATAATTAGTCAGCTATATATTACTTGTTGAGATTTTTTTTAGGATCTGCAAACAAGCACAGCAGCAAACTAACAGCAAATTAAAATGTATTTCAGTTCTATGTGAAATTATGGAATGGATTAAGTGATGAGTGGTGAGTGTACTTCCCTGGAAAGGTTTAAAAAATGTCTTATGTATAAAATAATGACTATTGTCTCAGTGTTGTGGAAAATTGAGTGACAATGCTATTTTTCAGATTTTTTCTCAAAAATGTTATGGCTGCTTAGTATGTTTAATACTATGTAATGTGCATTACAGGACATAGTGTCTTAGCATACTCTCTATATTTACACTGATTAAATAGGATAGGCAAAAATAAGCATTTGCTTCAGCCTTTTCCTTTTTGGTTATTTAGGTATTTATTTAAAAGTGATTTGTAGTGATATATGTGACCAAAAATAAACCAAATCTTTCAAATCATTCAAGTATATAAACCATAAAACAAAGTCTATCCAAGACTATCCTGGACTAACTAAAGCGAGATTTAACATTTTTTAAGCCATCTTTCATCCGGCCCAGCTACAGATCCCTATGGTTGAGGAATCACACCCTCCTGCTTTCAAAAAGAAAACAAGAGGGGCTGGCTGGCCAGGCTAAAAGACTTGACTAACGCTGCTAGAATTAACAACCAAAGAGTAGTCTAGTCAGCCAGATCGATTTTAGCGCTGCTTTAGTCCAGGGCTGAACAGAACCACAGTAAAGAAATAACCAGCCCTATACTGTGCGTGTGTATAAAGCAATACGTTAAGAAAAAAAATATATGCAAGAATACTGGACTGACCTCAGTGACATCCATGACTTTGATGGCAGCCAGCTGTCCGGTCTTGACATGTCGACCCTGAGGAAGAGAACAGAGACAAAACGTGAGCAAACTCAAAAATTCTGGGGATGAAGTTAGAGAAAGAAAGATGGAAACGGTGGAACATTTTAGGACTGCGTTTGCAAATGAACATAAACGATGCACTACACTAACTCTGGGAGAAGGCTTTGAAGAATAAACAGACATTTAGTGGACAGTGAGTGGAAATGATCAGATTTCTATTGTTGAAGCTGTCACCTGACTCCATTCTGCTCCACAGATTTCTGCACTAACTCATGGATTTGGCCCAGAGCGACATGAACTGGGCCCTTTCTAACTTTGCATGGACTACACACATGCAGAGGGCCCCACAAGATACTATCTTGCTGTTACATTTTACAGCAATTACATCTTAATTTTTCAAAAAGTCATCATCGAGTGGTCATCTGTGTTTATCAGTACAAAGATATTTTATACTTACTTTATTGTAAAAGCAAATTTGCCAGCATTTTTTTGCTTTGAACATTAAATTCAAGATACAAATAAAATCCATTTAAAATAAAACAGACAAAAATATTATAATACAAAAATAAAAATATAACAAAATGAAAAAATGCAAATATAACAATATAAAACTCTATTACATTTACTTATTTTACTATATTTTTCAACTACAAAACTAAAGCTCATAATAAACTGAGAAGAAAAATTTATGAAATATAACCATTTAAATCACTCTTCTTTGAAACACAATAGGCCTATTCAAATAAGTAGTTTCATCTCATTTTAATCAATATATTTTTTTAAATATCTACTGTCAATGAGAAACGTGAGCTTGTCTTTCATATGTTTCAATAATTTAATATGAAATGATCGCAAATATTTTCTTCATTATTATGCAATAATTCCAGACAAGTACCCCTTGTAGCGTGCTTGTGTACCCCTAGGGGTCCCAGTACCCCTTTTAGGCAAACACTGATCTAAGGGATTTGGCAAACTGTGGGCCCCCCAACAGCATCTTGCACGGGCCCTCCACAAAGATAGAACCGGCCCTGGACATGATGAGGAAATTTAACAAGAAGGCCTATAAACCATCATCCAATATCCAAATGTTGTCTTCTAAATGACGTCTGCATTTGGGCCTGGAACCATTGTCCTTGTGCAGAAAAATGTGTGTGTGGACAGAGGAGACAGAGGAGACAGAGGAGACAGAGGAGACAGAGGAGACAGAGGAGACAGAGGAGACAGAGGAAGGTGACCGCAGGGAGCAGACGGTCAGAATGACTTCAGCAGACACACGTGGAAAGGGTTAAACATGACTTCATCATCCCTTTGTCCACAACAGCACACATTCAGAATGTTTCAAACAGATGGAAACATGAGGCAAAATATACAAGCAGACTCAGCAAAAATATACACACTCTGAAAAGAGGAAGAGGGATTAGTGCCACAGTGGTGTAGCCATCTGCCAAACTCTCACTTTAGCAAATTACAACGATGATAAACTTCATGTCCACAAAGGCAGAGGACTAGACGGAGTGCAGTTACAACCTAAAGTATTAGTCACACTCTTTAAACTCTTCAGTACTAATGTCATTAGACTGTCACATGACCAGCACCAACATGGCTCTCTCCCGCAACAAACACCCCCCATCATTTCTTGTACCACAACATCTAAAACGCCAACACTTAAAGCTGGGGACACACTACATGATTTTTTTGCCCGATTTTATAACGATTCACAGTTGCAGTGAGTCTTTACAGTCAACAACAGCTGCAGGGAATCGTAATCAGCAGTCGGCCCTGAAATCCGTTAGTGTGTCATGTTCAAAGACTGGAATCGTTAAGTGTGTGCGCCGCAAAAGCCCGGCCTGATGTCAGTCGCAAGCAATCACACATGTTTGAATTTTAAAGCCGACTCTGGACCACACTCCTGTAGTGTGGGACGTTTACAGATCCATCTGGGAATTCATGGAGTCCAGCGGCCGATGAAAAACAGTTGATGGGACACAGGAAATAGCGTCAGGACGCAGACGAAGAAACAGGAAGCGGCGGGAAAATATAAGCGGAAATTTGAAGAAGAAAACATAAACAATCATGGCAAACATCGAAGAAAGTTGAGCGCTACCCAAGCGAAACTAGATACATAGCCGTTTTTTCTTTCCCTTTTTCCAAACAGATAGCTACGCACACAACGGCAACAGCGACCCAGGTAGCGTCCATGTTTGTTTACCATTTAGTTCTCGCGAGTTCCCCGCCAGAGTTTGCTGCGTTTGTTTGGCGTCAGTTGCAGTTACAGATCTTGTAGTGTGTGAGGCGCAGTCGTTAAATGTGTGCGCCCCAGTCTTTCAGTCATCAGAACTAAATCTGCTGAAACCAGTCATTAGTGTGTGCTCCTAGTCTTTTCAGAATCTGTAACGACTGAGAAAATCGTGTAGTGTGTCCCCAGCTTAAGTACACAGCTGTCATGGTTATAGTCTTCGCTGTGAACATTTAACGAAAAAAAAAAAGTCAGAGATGAACTATGCATCAACAAAATGTAAGTGCGTAACAGACTCAAGCCTAGCATTCTTTTTGATATGAATTCTGTTCTGCCCTTTGAGTGAAAGTCCATAATAATATTTCATGGAACTACTAATAAATCATACACTACTGTAATTCATTGTAAAAAGATAAAGATAATATAAAGATGAGTGTAAGATCAAAACAGTGCACTGTCAGCATTGGTCTACCTATCTGGTCCTTTGAAGGCAAGCAGTGCATTATGGGAAGTCAAAGCTCAGTGGGAGAGACATGTGTTAATAATAATAATATTGCATTAGTATTACACAGACACTCAAAGTCACTTTTATTTGCATTAATCTTTCACTCCTCAGTCACACTCAGTGGTGGAAAGCCACTTCCACAGCAGCCCTGCCACATTCACCTGTCTATTCTGTCTGTTATATGCATGGCCACAATTCAGGATGAGGCAAAAAGTGATCTTATAATAATGCTTAGATACCATATTATATCAAATGCCCCTTGTTTTTGGTTTGAAAAACTAGAGCATATAGGGCCTCAGTTGTTCCTCTATAGGGCCCCTATAGTGTCTAGAAACAGCTCTCCGACCACCACCAAACACAAAATCGCACTAACACATTGATACAGGCAAGGTGGGTGAAATGTCTTGCCCAAGGACACAACTGACAGTAACCCCCAATTTACACCAGAAGTGTGTCGGATCAGCCGCATATGGACTGCTTTCTGTTTATTCAGTCTGACATTTCACACCAGCGACAACACGCGCGCATTACATGAACGACTCGTCGCTCCAATTTGCTAAAGATAGATTGGAGTTCTAGTTTTTAAGCAGCTCCGTGTGGATCCACTGACCAACAGCCAAGGAAACACAGGAAACAGGCTCCAAGTGTCAAAATAAACTTCCGCTGCACTTTCAAAATAAAGGCTCATTGAAACCGTGGTCATGTAAACATCGCAGACCCAGAAGTTAATTCTTGAGAGGTAGAAATGTAATATAATTTGCGATGCCAAGCAGCCATTTTACAACAACATGAAGAAGTTGAATGTCTGGGGCTCAGTGGCCACAGTTTCGTGTTTAGACGGTGAGTAGTCTGTAAAACAGAGGGGGACGACTGGCACAAGCAGTGGAGCAGCAGCAGCTCTGCCACGCTCGACGTAAATTGCCGCTTTTACACAGACGCACGCAAATCGATCTGCTCCTGTGATGCCCCCAGTGTAAATTTGGGGTGAGTAATTAGAGGTCTAACAGCAAAGTTCCAACACATACCTAACACATAGTAGGAACAGCAATTTCCTTTTCTCTGTCCTTGTTAAAAGTAGCATTTTGAATATCACTACTTTGTCACTGAAAATGTTGAATAATTATGTCTGTGTTAATTAATTTCATACTTTACCAAATTTGGTCAAGGTTACTGTCTTTATGGGATGTTTCACATTTCAGTCTCTCTGTCAGTTCAGGTCTAATGCGCTGTGTACAATTGTTACACTCGTGGTCTTCAGTACCATTTTGGTCCCATTGACTTCCATTAAAACTTAATTTTTTGTTTGAACTATAAGGGTACAATAAAATTGTACTTTACAGGTGACAACCATTTCAATATAAGCTTCTGGTCTGAAATTTACATCTTTTCATAATTATCCATCAGATAGACAGAAGACATTAGTGACTCCAATAAAAATGGTCTGGGGTGGAGGGGAGGGGTGTGGGGTATATCTGTCTGAAGTGGAGGGGGGATATAAAGGGAGACAAAAATTGTATTCGATCACCTGTCTCTCACTCCCTCTCTCTAACACCGCTCTCTTGAGTCCTTAGCTTAAAACACAAACACACACACTGATATCTAAAATGTTAAAAATTTAATTGTTATGATGACAACTAACTTTGACTAAAACATTTAAGTGATTAAAAGCAGAAAAAATATCAGTAAAACACTTTTAAGGGGGTGAGCACTTTTGGTACTAAGGACAAGTGCTGCATTTTAAAAAAAAAATTGCTCCTGTCCAAAAAATTTTAATCAATCAAAATTAATATTGATGTCAATCAATGACACGTCCTTTTAAATTTTTCACATAGCACTTGGTATGTTGAAAATATTTCATTTTTTATGTTTTTCTGATTGTGGTTTATGGTAGCAAAATGGCATTTAAAGGGTTAAAAATATAAAATATATATATATTTAAAATATATATTATATATATTATATTATAAATATATTATATATATAATTGGCTTCAATTTCCTATTGTGAAGAGCAGATGACAGTGAGCACAGATGGGTGAATAAAGATCAGACGTAGACACGGCTCTGAAGGAAATGCCACGCACTCCAGTCATCCCACTACTCACCCACAAACTGGAGATTCTCACCAGCTGAGAGGGAGAACTGAAGGAAGAGGTGCGTTCAAATACAATGACTCAACTTCAACTACATTACTTCATGACTTAATATGAGACAGATCTGGGAACTCTCTGAGACAAAAGTTGGGTTACATCAGGAAGGGTATCTGGAGTAAAAAAAACATTATAAAATATATGAATGACTGCAGGCAGAGGATTTGCTGTGACCCTGAAACGGAAAAGGAGTATTTAAAGAAAAGAACTCAAGTAGCCAGTTCTTTCATCCCGACACGGCCGCCTATTGATTGTGTCATTTACCCCAGGGAGAGGTGACTGTGGGCATGTAAGTTGTCATCAGGCCTGATAGTGTGCGTTTGCTGTTGGGAGACAGAGGGGTCTTTCTCAGTTTTTCGGGCTCAGAGCAGGACCAGGTGCACCTCTGTGTGTGCTCAGCTCTCATTAACAGTCTGGTCGATGGGGGCAGCGGTGTGAGGAAGTACGGAAACACTGATCATCTGAATACTGATGAAACCACACTTCAGGGATTTGTGTTCTGACTAGAGGTCGACCAAAATAGGTTTTTCTATGGCCAATGCCGATTTTTTTAATTTAGAATAGCTGATAGCCAATAAACAGTGCAGATTTTTTGGACCGATATGTAGGGACATTTTTATTAATTTTATGAAAGAAAGAAATATAATATAGCCATTTGTTTTAGTAATGCTTATTAAAATGGAAACAAATGTGTTAGAATATGACAATGAAAAAAACAATAAGGCAATCTCAATCAAACTTACTGTGAGTAAGGGGAGAGCTACAAAATGCTATTACAATTTTTGTTCTATGTCTTGAAACAAGCAAAATGTTTTTATTGCCATTTTGAGCTTTTCAGGCTGAGACAAAGTGATTTTGGATGTTTCCTATGAATTGCACTAAGATGCCCAGACTGCTAAAAGATCGTTGCAGATGCACTGAGCTGGTTTTTTATGACTTCCCAAAGCATCTTAACCCCAAATCTCAAATCTGTAGCAGGGCTGCTACAATGGTCTCTAATGAATTGACAGTGAGAACAGTTAAAGATCATTTCTTGAGTAAACAATGAGGTAATGTCAATCAAAATCTCTGTGCATGTAGACCTTGAGGAGAGCTACAAAATGCATTTATATTTTTTGTTCTACAAGGTTCTATGCAAGAGAATAGAGAGAGAACCCTTTTATTGCCGTTTTGAGCTTTCCAGGCAGAGATAAAGCAATTTTGGAGGTTTCTTATGAACTGTAGTGTAAGATGCCCAAACTGCTACAAGATGTCTGGGAAAGCTGGAGTCCTTCAGTCAGATAGTTGTCCAGACGTGCCAAAAAATGTATTACTCATCCAGGAAGCCTCAATTTTTTGAGGATTATTTACTGTGAGGAGTGTTTGCACTAAATACTCTAATGAAATGACACAGAAGATGTTGAGCAGCTCTTCAGTGCCGGCAGCAGAGAGTATAGTGAAGGAGGCAGTGTGTAATCAGATCTGCTGCTGGTGAGGCTCCGGTCTGGGCCCAGTCCAACATCATGTCATGCTCCATACACACTTCTACAGAGAAATGGATACTGTCCGTCAGGAGTAGAGCTCAGACTCTATATGAGCAGCAGCTGACTGTGGAGGAGAGGAAACAGCAGGAGGGCCAAATCAGCTGTCTGTGTATGACATGAGAAAAATATGTAACGTTTAAATGGACCAAAAGCAGAAAGCACAGAAAAGAGCCAACCCAATACTACGATGGGCAGCATGAAATCAAACACTAGTGACAAACTCTACAGTCATTACTGGTGATTTGAAAGTACAAAGTATGGTCTTACATTTGTGTCCAAGATCAAAAGAAGGCTGTGTCAAATAACTGCATCAAGTATTCATTAATTTGCACTATCTCACCAAATAAACAAATAAAAAAGTATTAAGACGAGACAATGTTAGGGCAGAAAGGAACTGGTTAGATCTCAACTCTTCCACACAAAGACTTTGCAAACACTGAGTACTTAGATGAACGCCTGGAGTTGGCTGGATGAAGAACTTGTCATGAAAACTAAAACATGTCCAAAACCACCAGCACCGTCGCACCACTGGTCCCAATAGCTTGAGTAAAATTAAAAGATCCTAACAACAAGATGGGTTTCTGAGTTTGTGGACTTATAATAATGTTCACAGAATCTTCCTTATCTGAACAATAAAAACATTAGAGAAACATTCAAAAGTTAAAGAAAAGGCTGAGGGAGCAGTTTGACTCTCGGGTAGTAAAGATATAAAAATGTTAACTGCCTTTTTCACTGTAGTACAGCACTTAGCAGGCAAAAGCCAGACTGATATAAGGTAGACTGCTAATGTTATATCAAATCTGAAATGCTTCCCACTAAAAATGTTTGTAAAAGAACTTTTGAGGAGAATATTTGGAGCTGATTGGCTGAAGCGCCAGCCAGTGACCGCCTACCATGATTTGTTGTGGCCAATCAAAGCATCAACTCATTTGATATTCTGTATCTAGTTGTAACAACTGTTAATGACAGTAAAACAATATAATAAAAATGTTATTGGAGGATTTTTGCTATCTTTCTAAGCATACAAGCAGCATACATCAATGGTTCCCAAACGTTTTGGTTTTGTGTACCCCCAAGACCTGATTTAATCCAGGTTTGAACCCAGCTTAGTCCTGATTAAGTTGTAGTTTAGTCCTGGTGTAGTCTTGGTTTAGTTCTAGTTTTAGGCATGGTTTTGTACTAGTTTAGTCGTAGTTTTGGGTTTAGACCCAGCTTAGTCCTGGTGTTTTTTTTTCCTGGTTGACTTCTGATTTAATCCCTTCTTTACTGTCTCATCCCTCGCTATAGTCCTGGGTTAGTCCTGATTTAGGTTTATTTTAGTCTTTGAAAGCCCAATATATAAATGTACTATAAATCATCATATACCTCCATGTATCCCCTGCAATGTGCTTGCGTACCCCTGGTTGGAAAACACTGGCATACATTACATTTTTCAGGCATCGCCAGGTTCATGCCAAGTATGACAAAAAGTGGCTGTTGCTGTTGGCAAACCTAAAACCCACCCACTCGCGACAGTACTGCCACATTATGACAGTGCAGAGCCAAACATATCAGCGAAAGCAACTTTGAATCTCTCGACAATCCAGCTGCAGTGCAAGGACAGAATACATAAAATGGCTTGTACACTATCTGACATACTGTATACAGGAGTGGCTGTCAGCTTTATTTCAGGATGCATGTGGGCAGCAGCTTAAAATATTAATTCCTTCAGTGGAGTTTGAAATCCTCCAGAGACCAACCAGGCGTCCACAGCCTTGTTACACCAAACTGTGTCTAGCTAATGAGGGAATAACAATATTATACAGACGCTGAATAATCCACACAGGCCTAGCTCAATGTGGATGTTAGCCTGATCTCATTTCATCCTAGACTCTGGTCTCTCAGAGAGCTAATGGCTGAGCTACACACAATCCCAAATGGAAAATACCATTATACCTTAAAGTAGTTTCCATTTACTGCCAGATCAGACAACAGTTAGATGTCCACATGTATTTACTTACAAATGGACAGTCATTTTAATTTTTCCTCGTTGCAGCTTTGTAACTAGTGAAGGCCCCACCAATAAGTGCCATTTTGTTCATAAAGTCATGCAACAGTTTTGTGCTAGACCATGGGATTACCTTATTTATGTGCAGTTCCTAATGTCAAGACCTCAGACCTGGATGGTGAGGAGGGTTCAGTGCAAATAGTGTTCTTTTGGTCCCATTCTACAAATCTTGGCCCAGTCTATCCTTCTTTGAAGACACTCCACTTCCTTCCTTCCACAGGCGTACAGAGAACTCCTCAGCAGTGCCTGGTGCAGGCCTGGTTTGTTTTGGAGCAGAATCAGATGAATGTAAATCTGACCCACTGTGGAGGATCCTTCCTGTTCTGAAAAGCTTTTTTGCACACTCACTGGACAGATGTGACACTGTCTTTATGTGAATCAAGGTGCACTGTGTGAAATGGAAAGTTGTAGAAAAGTCCGGAACTGTTATGTGTAATGTCCCTAAAGACTTTTAAAAACATAATTTAAAACATTTAAAATGATCACATCAAAATTCATAGCAGGGTCCGCTTAAATTCTATATTTGACCTTTGTGCTCCAATTTTTAACAGTTATATTATATAAAAGTCCAATTTTTTTTTTGTTTTTTTTTTTGACGAGGACACTTGCAATGTAACAAATTTAGTTAGAGAGTATAAAAATGAAGTAATTAGATTTGTGTTTAGAATAACAATTTGTGATAAAATACACACCTGAGCCAAATTTCATAGAAAAGGTAAGAACCACTGTAAAGTTATCAGAAAAAAAGGACAATTTTGTCCCATCTGGGGCACCAGGGTTAATACATATATTTTTACTACTATATACTTTTTTTCTTCTTTTATTTCCCCCACAGCTGGGTTTTTTAGGATTTTTTCCTTACTGAGAAGAAGGTGTAAGAACAGGTTTATGTTTTATCGTGTGTTTATGTCTGATTGTGTAACTAATTGCTTGTAAAGCCCTTTGAGACGACTGGTGTTGTGATACTGGGTTATAAGTTAAATTTAATTACATTTTTCTTGTGATATAGTTGAGAATCATTCGGGCCACAGCAATTAAAGGGAGAGGGCAGCAGTAGCTGTATGAGTCCGTATGAATGTGTTAATGTGAGTTTGTGTTTGGTTGTGATCAGAAAATCCATAAGCACAGAATGGCTAGCACGTCTCCATCAGTCTGCCCTAGGGCAGCTGTGGCTACAGAATTAGCTCACCACCACCGAGTGAGTGAATGAATAATGCAATTATAAAAGTGACTTGGAGTGTCCATAAAAGCAATATTATTCTGAAAGTGAAATCACACAGACGTAGCAGAGGAAGCTGAGAGCATCTGAGGTTAGCACTGTCAGTTAACAAAACACCACACGGAACTGAATTAAATGGGCAAGAAACATCATTTCAGAACATGTGGAGTAATAAAAACATTATATCCAGTATCCACAATAACCTTTGTTCCATCAACCATCCACACTGTAAAAATAAAAAATAAAAAAACTTATGAAAACGCAAAAACTCAAGGCAACAGGATACATCAAGAGTTTTGGGGCCAACGCAAGAGCTCAAGTTTTCAACAACTAATATTTTTTGTTCACCTAATTTAACGTTCAGATGTTTAAAAACTTTTAATTTGAAATTTTACTCACTATCATCTTACAGCCAACTTACTATCCATTGTTCAGAAAAAGTTGTTATAATAGCAAAATTGTTTCGTTAAATTTTGTATATTAAGTTTTTATTATTATCTGAACAATGAATAGTAAGTTGGCTGTAAGATAAAATATTGATAGTGAGTAAAACTTAAAACTGAAAGTTTTTAAACATGAACGTTAAATTGAAAAACTCAAAAATCTTGAGGGATCCTGTTGCCTTGAGTTTTTGCAACTTTTTTTTTTTTTTTTTTTTTAATTGATATGAACCCATTTAAGTCAGTCTTTACAACAAGTTACTACTATTCTGTGTATATTTCTGTCAAAGAACTATGCCCAACACACAAGAACGTTAGCCGGAATCCAGCATCAGTCCCTGTGCATCGTGGGTAACAAACAGTGTGTGGTGAGGTAAATATAGGACCGCCACACAGAGCTCTGAGGTTTCCATAATAAAAGACAGCAGCTCAAGGCAGGGTGAGGTCGGCTTAATTAAGAAGAACATGTTTAAAGGCAGTCCAACAGGGAGGAGCGGCTCATCTGGAACACAGCAGCAAATACAATATCATCAGCTTTGTAAGATGCTGCAGGAGGGTGTGTCCCAACAACAGAGCTAAAAATAGATCTCATAATAGGCATAAAATATTAACCCTCAATGACAATTAAATAAAGGCCTGTCCCAACACAACCACTTCCTTTAAACACTGGTCACAATGACCCGTACGGCTGCAAACACCCTACGAACAATTTTTGGACCATTTCCTACAGCGTCCTTAAGGCAGCCTTATAAGAATCCAGCGGTCGTAGCCCGTTCATAAGTTCGTGGCCAGGTCGATGGTATTGTCCAAGATTTTCTACGAACGTGCCATGAAAACCCTCTTTACAAGGCCTCCGTATGAATGCCTTAGCAACAACCTAAGAACAGCGCACAATGTTCGTCAATTATTTACGGTCGGGAGCACATTCCACAATCCCATATTCCTACGGTGGCCATAGAGGTGCCGCCTCTGTATCCATGGCCGCACCCTCCAGCGTCACCGTCTTCTCTCCAGGTCCTCCAGCCGCTGCCGAACAAAAGCAGTGGCTACAGCCGCTAGATCTTCTTCTTCTTCCTGCAACTGCACCTGAAGAAGGTGCAGCTGTAGTCTTCTCGGCATTATTGCCATCTTGAAGATTACAAACTTTTCCACAAATTTTCTAGCAGATGTGATGATGAGGACACAAAATTGAGATATTTGAATGGCCGCCACATATATACCGACAAAACGTGCCAAAAGCCGTAGGATCTTCCTAAAAACGACTTGAGATTGCGTGACCTTACGACAACAGTTTTCATAAGATGGTCGTGAGTGTACCATAGGAAGGTTCAAAGGCACCCTTACAGTGAAGATAAGAACTCTATGGCCAGTGTATGGCAGAAAATCAACTTATTTTCCCGAGAATGTCTCAAGTTGCTCTTGTGAATTGAACGGCAGCCGTACCAACTTCCTAAAAAGGCTGTAGGAAACTATGCCCTCCTCCACAAATGTCAACATTCGTACGACCCCATCGTTCATGAGAACCTTTTGTGACTGTAGCTTAAACCAGGCTTAGGGCTTGCATAAACTGTAGCTGGAGTTTTGGAGGAATCAAACCCCTGACCTCTGCACCAAAGCCAGGGAAACTAATTACTACTGTGACAGTTGAGCATCTAAATTCTGTATACTGAACTCACTATTGTGTTGTTCCCAGGACAAATATATTTACAATGAAGTAAAAGATTTTTTAAATTCAAGATAGGGCCACAACCTCAGCCTGTATTCCAGTATCAAAAATATGTGGAAAGAGTATCCTGCTACTACTGAGGGCCACCATAGTCTTTGGAATTAATGGGAAATACTGCCAGTACTACACAAGAGACCACCATTCACTCTCGCATTCATTCATTAGGGGCAATTTAGAGTCATCAGTTCAGCTCACACATGCATGTCTTTGGACAGTGGGAGGAAGCCAAATTACCCGGAGAGAACCCACATTAATCCAGGGAGGACATGCAGACTCCACCCAGAGAACTGCCATTTGGTGTCATATATTAGTGTTTTAAGGGGGCAAATTGATCCAGACTTACTTCTAAAATTAGGAAAAATAGCTACACTGCTGTTGTGGGAAAAGGGCGTTTGAAGCACTGAAAAATTAAAATCAGGTAGAGGAACTTTATGCAGCTCATGACAGAAAAAGATACTCAAAAAGTCCAGGTTTGTGCATTTGAGCCTCAGATTGATGTGATTCCTGCGGTCTCTCATTAACCTCTGCTCCTCTGCAGCAGCAGCTCGGCAGATCCCAGAGCACTCCTCCTCCTCCCCTCCTCCTCCTCCTCCTCCCACCGCATGCCCCAGCTTAAATCTACACTATTTTTAGCCCAGCAGTGGCAGAATTATAGGTCAGTGTGCTGAGAGGAAACTTGCATGACTTCATGACTTCAACGCAAACAGCTTGTGTGTTCTCAACAGGGAGACATCCTCAAGAAATAATGTTTATGTTTAAGTCTAATGTTTGTGAAATATTTCAGAAGGTCAGGAGGGTTGCTACATCAAACTGTTGTTTAGTAAGATGGTAGTTTTGGTCTCTCTCGTGACATAAATCATTTAATAATTAAAAAAAAAACACTCATGTGTATTAATTCATAATGCATTCATGTGCTCATCAGAGGGCAAGGCACAGCTGTTGCATAATGATTGTGACTCAGTTGTGTTTGTATGCTTCAGTCTTGTAAAGAAGTGTAATGATTAAGGTTTAATAGTTGTATCTTCTCTTAGGGATAAAGGTTGAATGCTTTCCTGTTCGACAACATCAGACAAAGACAGGAGTACAGTTAGATGTCTTAAAAGAAAAAAATGTACTTTGCTCAATTTCTTTGCTATGTTGGTCTCATCTTTCTTAATGGAACCCCCTGTACATTTTGGATTTAAGCACTATCATAAAAACTCATGAGTCAGGCTGACCTTTATATGTGAACCCTTGAGACTTTAGTGACACCAGGTCAGTTCTCCAATTCTTGCAAGGCTGGTTTTAGATACATAAGGGGGAGTTGAAGGAAGCTTCATTCACCCTGCAACAACGTCAACAACTGTTTAAGGTTAAAAAAAAAGTTGCATAGTCCCCCTTTAATCAAGTGTTGAACACCTAAGTCACATAAACTTTGCACATTCCCCACAGTTTTTACACCAGCTCAGAAGAAAAAGTAAGGTAAACTAATAATGACCAAAAAAAATGTATGTGCTTATTTGATGTGCTTATGTTTCATGTTTAACATTTAGGTCGTATTGTGCTGCATTTCCTGTAGTGTCAGTGCATGAGTGAACCAGAGCAGAGCCCCGCTGTGGGCCCTTCAGAGAGTGCCCTGATCTGGGTCAGTTCTGACATCAGTCCTGTGTTCAGAACACACTCTGTCTGGATGATGCAAGAGCAGGGCAAATCCTTGTGATTCACTGGACACCACTAGGGTTACACCTCAGGGCACTGCCTGCCAATGCTCTATACCTGGTAGAGCAGACCACCGCTGGGGTTAACCTCAGCAACACGGAGGAGGTGGATCTGATTCTGCAGCTTTGATTTTGTTATATATTACATCATATGGCTAAAACTAAACAGAAGCTGGTAGGTGCCTTAACTCTTTCCTTGCCAGAATTTGTACAAAAAGTTGCCAGCCAGTGCCATATTTTTTTATTTTTTTTTTGGGTCATTTTCAACAATCTTTGCTGTCCCACAGAAAATGTTGCACTATAGTTTTATTTAAAGTTTAAATACCAAAAGAAAGAAGAGAGTCATTTTATTCAATAAAATGTTCTGTCCTTTTCCCAAAAGTTTCTTTTTCACTTGATTTTCATGTAGCTAGTACTGTACTACGTACACAGAGGGCACAACAACCCCCTGTATCAATGAAAACAATGAATATAAGAAGCACACCTGTAATTGGCAGTGATCCACACCTAGCACACTTGTACCTAGAACAGCAGAGTGATACAATAGCATCTCATCATAGAAACATTGTGTTTACATACACTTGAGTATCCCGGTATCAGTTTTTTAAGCATCCTGTTTTTGTCTTTGTGCATGTAAAACATCATATTCTGAGTTTAGAAAAGCCTGTGTCCCAGTTATGAGAAACACTGTTACTCTACCTAGAAAACTGACAGAACACCACTGCTGATGTACTGAGCATGTGCGAACTCAAGAGCCATAGCAAAACAAACATGGCACAAGAGGCATCTTTCCCACAGCCACTATAAACTGCCTGTGCTTTTAAAAGTCATCATTTAGCAGTATTCAACAAAGCACTGCAGTCTACTCAACAATCATCTGCTTTTAGACAAAACTACTGCTACACTACAACTGCTGCGGGACTCAGCCGTAATTGTCTCCGTATTTTCTTCACTCTTTACTCACATGCACTGTGCTGCAGCTTTGACAGCTCACTGTAGTCAAAGATAGAACCAAACATGTCTTTTTTGGCTATTTTTTGCTGATCTGTTACTGGAAATGTGTTAAATAAGCCATATATTGTATTTGTAACGTCTCCACTTAGCTCGTTGCACACTCCTCCATAAATCCAGGATACTATCACTTGTCATGTGGATATTAGTAACAATGCTTCTAAGTGGATGTAAATGTCATATCCTGAATGCTGTCATAACTGGGATAAGCCTCATAACCAGGATACACAAATGCAATACACTCACTGAATAAAGCAAGACTTCATCTCGGCTTCATTCTTAATTCTTAATATAATCAGTGCGTCCCAACGAGTCCATCACATGCTCATACATTACTCAGTTTGAAAGTTGTAGTGAAGTTGAAGTGGTAAGTGCTGAGTGTTTGAAGTCAGCGGTGTGACAGAAGGACAATGCAGCTCTGATGCATTATTTTTATCGGAACATTAAGGTTAAAGCATTTACCCTTGCACATCGCTTCAGGGACAGGAGCTGGAGGTCACACCTTCAGAACTATTGACCACTGCAGCACCAACTGCACTGGGACATTACAGCTCCACTGCACTTAGAGAGTTAACTCTTTACTGTCCACAAACACTTAACCCTTTGCTGTCTTCATATGGAAATAGGCAGCCAGAGCAACCACGTGTACCACAACAAGAGCCATGAGACAATGACTATACAATGAAGGGGGAAAAAAATCAAGTACCAGACATGTTATGGTCCTAAACATAAAAACAATATATGATAATGTAGTATAAAGCTCAAAGTGAGAGCTGAGGACTGTTGTGGTGAGTTTGTAACTAGTGGAATGTAAAGCAGCTTTGAGTGGTGTGCTGGAGTCATTCTGATGCAGTCCCGTTGGCCAGAGTGCAGAGAACACAGCCAAAACCTCAGTCTAGAAACCACAAGAGAGCATGCAAGGTCAAACACAACAATACATTACTGTGGCGGCTACATCCACACTAATAGCTTTGCATTTTACAACCTAACTTTTATTACATGTTTAAAACCAGCACATTGTTTTTCAGGAGTGATGTTTATCAAATATCGTCCAGCCCAAGGTTCTATGTAAAGTCCACTACTGTAACAATGTATGGAAAAATAGAGATTAAAAATATTGTTTGCTGTGCTGCGGTGTAGCTCAGTTGGTGGCTCATGTGCGCACAGAGCAACTACAGCTTTCCTCAAGATCCGGACTCCAACCTTTAACCCAATGCCAATCCCTGCTCTCTCCCCATGATTTTGTGTCACTTGATAACTACCCTTTCAAATTAAAGCCAAAACGGCAAAAAAAAATCTTAAATGGCTGCCTGACAGATCTTTTCTAAAAGAGCCTTACGATTTTGCTACTTTTGAAAACTGCCAAATACTGGTAGTGCAATACAGTGACTTTAAAACTGACTTCAAATTCAACACCACATAACATAAAGACATAAACCTTACAAATGTCAACCTGTACTATCAGTGTAAACACAACCTAAATGCTTGTCACATTTGATATTATGGCTATTTAAGCAACTGAACCTGTCACTTCAGGTCTAATCATTCTCACACATTTGTTTCTCTTCATCACACAGTTAGACAGTCAGGTGAAATAATGATGTGGAACCCTCCTGGGATTACTTGAGTGGGTGGGAAACAAACAATGTGAAAACTGAGCAGGCCCACCCTCAGGGTGTGTGTGAAAAATGTCCACAGATGAACTAAAAATGTAGAATTTCCAGTAACAAAACACACATTGACTATTAGGGCAAGACTTTACAGGTAAAATGTCATTTTTTGGGCCAGTTAGCTTCTTAACATGAGGCTTTCACACTGAAATAATAAAAAAGTCCAGTCCACATTGAGGTGTTTACTTGACTATATTATACAAGGCCAAGCCTGATTTTATTCCTAAAACACAGCAAAAATATATATGAAGGTTAACTGATAACAAACTAATTAACTAACTAACTGGTATCTTCTCATATACTAAAACACAAAATAACAGGGTTCCTGCAGGTAAGAAATCTAATTTAATGTTTTTAATTTTAATGCCATTTTTAACATTTTCAATGCCACAAAAATACAATCGCAACACCTTAAATTGTCAAAATGTATTTGCAAGTATTGTAAAATACAGTTCATAACGCACCAATAATGTTGAAAGTCAAACAAAAGATGTTCGGGTAATTTGGTCCCACTGGAAGTAAAATTTGTTCCGCCATCCACACCCTATTTCCAAAAGTATTCACTCACCCTCTCAAATAACTGAATTGGGATTATAGTGTGATGTTGTTTTTAGGAGCTGGGCTTGGCCCCTTAGTTCCAGTGAAAGGAACTCTGAATGCTTCAGCACCAAGAGATTTTGGACAATTCCATCCTCCCAACTTTGTGGGAACAGTTTGGGGATGGCCACTTCCTGTTCCAATATAACTGCACCAGAGCACAAAGCATGGTCCATAAAGACATGGATGAGTGAGTTTGGTGTGGAAGAACTGGACTGAACCTGCACAGAGTCCTGACCTCAACCTCACAGAACATCTTTGGGATGAATTAGAGCGAAGCCTGTGAGCCAGGACTCCTCTACAACAGACACTGATGTTGATGTTGGATGAGAACGTCAGACACGTAGATGTCTGACGTAGATAGATGCAAAGCGTGGGCCCACGTCATATTAAACTCTATGAATTAAGAATGGGATGTCACTTAAGTTCATATGCGTGAAAAGGCAGGTCAGCTAATACTTTTGGAAATAAAGTGTAGTCACGCTAAAGTGTGGGCTATGAAAATGGTAAATTATTATTTTTAAATACACATTTTTATTCATGAGTAAAACTAATATTTAATGGTTTTAAATACCATTTAAGGCCTTAATTTTAGTAAAATCAGTTTAATGACTTTTAATGCTTTTTAGTGCCCTGCGGGAACCCTGAATAAGATATCTGGAATTCCCTCTGTAAAAAAAATGTGTCAACAAAATGAATCAAGAATTAGAAACTTACTGTAGCTCTGCCCAATATTCAGATTTTGTTTTTTGATATTCAAATTTTAGGTTGGTAATAGCTACATTGCAAATTAAAAACATATAAAGACAGCTCTAGCTTCTTTTTTGTATAACCGCAATGTACCGGTTTCTTGTGAGACTTCAGCTTCATTCACCCAACAACAACTCATTTAACCATCAGACTCAATAACAGTTTATTTCAGGTAAAAAAAGTTACTGAGTTCTGCTTTAAATGAGGTCTGCTGATGTCCCTGCTCCTCAAGTAGACTGATGATATCTGAGAGACATATTTCAGAAACATAAAGCAGAGCTCAGATGTGCAGCAGAAACACAGCCTGGAGTCCCAGGCTGAAACTGGAGACAGAGTGAGAATGAGGTGTCTGTCATCAGTGACCTGTGGGTCAGACTCATCTCCACAGACTGAACCACTCTGAGCACACACCTCACTCTCCTCAGGTCTGTTTGTTCTCAAATCAGAGCCTAGAAACTTGTCAACCCAATAGCACACTGTAAAAAATAAAAATGTTGCAAAAACTAAAAAACCCAATGCAACAGGATCCCTAAAGATTTTTGAGTTTTGAGGCCAACTTAAAATTTCAAGTTCTCAACATTTATTTATTTATTTATTTATTTTGTTCAATTTAACGTCCATATGTCTAAAAACTTTAAATTTTAAGTTTTACTCACTATCATTATTTTTTTTTAACTCAACTCACAGCCAACTGACTATCCATTGTTCAGAAATTGATAATAAAAAATTTCTTATTAATTTTAACAAAACAATTTTACAATTTGAACAACTTTTTCTGTTGCCTGGAAAATCCAGACTGATATGTCTCTGTGTTATTCTACAGAGAAATATCAGTCTGGTCACCGCCGTCCGCAGTGGTTTACTCAAATCCCAACCGTACCGTGCATTTTGATTCTTTTATTTAAGTCACGTGTTCTTCGCTAGCAGCGTCCGCAACAACAACAATCAAGATGGCGACTGAGGAGCCGAGTTTGTTTCATTCAGCGGTAAATTCCGTTTTAAATGACCAAAAACATATTGAGTCATTAAAACCACAGCAGCTTGCAGCACTAGAAGCCTTTATTAAAAAAAAAAAAAAATGTTTTCGCGTTGCTTACTTTCTTGTCGCTTTGCTAACGTCACGTCCGCCATTTTCTGATTGGCTAACTCCGCTGCCCGTTTGCTCCGCGCTACAAATCGAATTGATTCTATGGCGACCAGACTCATCTGCTGGTACAGCGGTGAGTCTGGAATTTCCAGGCAACTTTTTCTGAACAATGCATAGTAAGTTGGCTGTAAGATGAGTTTTAAAAAAATTATAATGTTAAATAAAATAATAATAGTTAATAACGTTAAATTAGGTGAACAAAAAATATTTTTCAAAAAAGATTTTGAGTTGGCCCCAAAACTCAAAAATCTTGAGGGATCCTGTTTCCTTGAGTTTTTGCTACTGTTTTTTGTTTTTTTTCTTCAGTCCACTATAAATGAACTAGAATGCACCATGAAGAGGATATTTGTGGCCAATAATCACCAAAACATTTTCCACTTTTTTTGGAGCCAGGGCTGAGGTGATGGTGAAGTGCAGCAGTCAGACATGTCCAGACGTGTTCCGCAGCTGACTCAAGTACTAGTCAAAGATTAGTCAGTCATAGCTCATGTGTTCTCAACTGACTCTAACCTGCTCTGCGGCCCTGTCCCAACACCTGCACTACGCACTACACACTTTGTTGAAGTGCGCATTTTCTGAAAGTGCATGAAGTGAGTGAGTGCACAAGGATGCAGGGGGGTTAAAAAGAAGAATTGGGACAGTCCACACTTCTTCAACACAGGCACTATGAAAGTCACCAGGTAAAAACATTTAATAGAATAAACAGCACTGTGTTTTAGCAGTATGTTTGTTAAACTGCTGCTGAATTTATCTGAAAGCTAATAACAGTTGATATGAGGATCATTTTGCCATAGACAGTTCAGACATGTCTAACATTTTAACAGTGTTGTTACCTGGACAATAGGCACTTTAATTTATAATATCCAGTTGAGCTGTTAATGCATTGCTTTTCATTTTTGCCAGTTAGCGCTCACTGCTAAGTTGCTAAGAAACAAACGCAGCGTCATTCGAAAACATCACAATAAAATGTATTATGGGTAATATACTTGAGCAAAGTCCGCTCTGATCCACACTGACTGGAAGTGTGCAGTGAAGTGCATGATGAAGTGTGGTTCCAAACTGTTGAAGAGAACTGGGACACACTACGCACTTGTGCCCCTCAGTGTGAGCAGGTATTTGAAGGGCACAAGTGTGCAAGTGTGAGTATTGGGACAGGACCTGAGTGCACTTCACCTGCTGAGGCTTCCAGGGGTCAGAGGTTAAGGACAGGCAAACACCTGTCACCACTAAAGAGGCAAAAGAGAAAAAGGTTTTGGAGTTACAACTCTTTTTTTTTTTTTTCTAATAATGTCTACTCAAATCTATGGTCTTTTTAACTGTTTTAACTGTTTCTTCATTGTGTTTTTTGTTTTTTTATGTGAGCAAGGACTAAAGCGAGGCATATTGGCACATGTTTACCCAGGATCATTTCCTGGGTAAAAACACAAGACTAGAACAAGAACCAGGACTAAAACAGGATTTACCCCTCAATAAATCAAGACAAAAACAAGTGCAAGTCTAAAATCCAGGAGAAGAGCCAGGCCTGGAGCAGATACTTTTGTACACACAAGTCATTAATTTTAACACTTTAAAGGTCCCATACTATGCTTTTTTCAGGCTTTGTGAAAGAGTGTTATACTTCTTTGCATTAGTATTTCAGGTTTTGTAACTTAAAAAAATGTATGGAAATGTCTTTTTTTTGGACAGCTTAAATTGTCAAAATTTATTTGCAAGTAATGTAAAATACTGTTCATAAAGCACCAATAATGCTGAAAGTCAAACATCTGATGTTTGTGTAATTTGGTCCCACTGGAAGCAAACTCGTTCCACTGTCTTATCATGCTTGTGTAGGCTACGAAAATGGTAAACTATAATTTTATATTTACATATTTATATTCACAAATAAAACTAATAATGTCCACAAATTCACCTCAAAACTATTTTGAAATTTTAAAGCCTGTTGGAATTAAATTTAATGCTTTTTAATGCAATTTAAGGCCTACATTTTTTGCTAAATCAATTGAATGACTTTTAATGCTTTTTAATGTCCCAATGAAACCCTGGGAACGGTTACTCTGACTTTGCCGATAACTCTTAGATTCTGTGTCTGTTGCCCCCTGCTGGCAATGATGTGGAATAGACAGAGCATAAAATGGCTATTTAGCATGATTATTAGCAACATGACGCTAACATATAAACAAATGAGCTGACTGCTTCGTAGTGATGGCAGTCTAAGCGCTGAAATGATCAGAATGAGTCTGGTGACGGTGTATGGCCTTTAGAAAGCCCAAAAGCACTTCCTGGTTTCACATGTCTACGTAGAGTCATAAGACCGACCGTTTTCAGCTCTGGAGAAAGAGTCAGACACAGAATGAAACAAAATACTTATTTTGTTTTTGAAGAGGAAACTACAATATTACATAGTTAAAAGAGAGGAAAAGTCAATTTAGCAGAATTGGGGACCTTTAAGTAATTTTCTTAAAATCTACTTTTTACTTTTAGGTGTAAAAGTAACTTTTAGATATCAATGGGTGGATACCCTGTTGCTTCTGGGTACTGCTAACATGTGGTTGTAGTGGTGGTGGCAGTAGTAGATTTGGCAATGCTTTACTGAATCATGATGGGTGACTAAATTTGGGATAAACCACAGAAACAGGCAGACCTAAAACACCTTACTAAACCCAGGTCAAAGTCCTTACAGGTGCTCCAAACTGAAGTCCACCAGTCATGGAACCAGAGCTTGAAAGAGCATATCAGAGCTTCTGATATGTCAGAAAAAGCACAAGTTGTATCTCTTGTCCATTTATCTGAATTTCTAGAGCAGTTTCTATGGAAACACAGGATTCTGGAGGAGTCAGGGGGAGATCTGTGTGAGGTCTGAACCCTCCATGACCCGGAGCAGCTGTTGGCAGTGAGGAGGAACACATCATAACACTGCAACAAGTCTCTTAATACATAAAACCGATGCTTACTCAGAACCTTTATTCAATTTTAAAGCCTAAATGTCAAGTTCCATTTTTTACACATTGTCAGTGTTTCCAAAGCCCTCTCTCTGCTCCACAGCGTGCACAGTCTGCCTGGCTACAGGAGGAAGTGCTCTCACAAACCCCCGGACCAATGGGAGGCCAGAGTTGGGATCAGCTGGCAGAGGCTCAGGGCTGCCGTCCAATGGTCTCCCTCAGTCTGGGTCATGTGACGGGCTCAGAGGGGCTCACAGGGCTCTGAGGCGGATGAAAACAAAAAGCTAATGAGGCCAGCTGCTTGTGAGGGTGCAGGGCAGAGAGTACAGAGCTCTGAAGGAAACAAGATTTAGTGTATCGCACTAACAAGTCTGTGTGTGTGTGTGTGTGTGTGTGTGTGTGTGTGTGTGTGTGTCAGGAGTGAGGATACTCAGTTAGAGATAAAGACCTGCACTTTCTATTACTATACCCACTGTGGGTTCTCTTCAGGTACTCCGACTTCCTCTTACCATCCAAAAACATGCTTGTATAGGTGAATTGGTGAAGTTAAAGTGCCCATCGTGAATAAATAGAGTGAACGCTTGTCTATCATCATCAAAGTGTCAGCCCTGCCACTAAGAGGCCATTGTCCAGGGTGTACCCTGCCTCAGGCCCATAGGTGCTGAGATAAGATGCAGCAACCCAGGAGAAAGATTAAATAAATGGTACTGAAAAGTCTTGCATGATATCAGGAAAGGTGTGCTAGAAACTATATTGAATATTTGAAGTCCTGGGGACCTGGAGTTAAATGCAGGGATGACACTTAATTATACATAGCACTCTCACTCAATGTATAGTTTTGACCACTCTGCCACCATGCACCCCGTCTTAAACATAATATGTCATAATATTAATGCTACATGAGCAGTTGTTTGAGATGAAAACATTGTAGTTAATAATAATAATAATAATAATAATAATAATAAGAAGAAGAAGAATAAGAATAAGAATAATAATCATGGAAGCCTGGGACTCACTTTCCAAGCCTCTTCTTGGCCTCTCAAAGCACTTCACATTAGTTGCATTATTCCTTCACTACTCTGTGGTGGTGAGCTACTTCTGTAGCTACAGTTGCCCTGAGGCAGACTGATGGCGACGTGGCAGCCATTTTGTGTGTACAGCCTCTCTGACCCATCCTAGCCTGCTAGACAAAGTCTTTTCCTATTCTATACAAGGAAGTTCATCTGGTCCCTTCACTTACATTTCGTTTCTATGGGCAGAATAATCACAGGAGGAGTAACTAATCAGAGAAACAAAGGGAAGGACATAAGCAGTGCAACACTGACCCACACAAACATGACAGACTGCCGTTTTTGCAGTAAAACGCCAGAATACGCCGTATTCTGAGCAGCTCTGTTCTTATTTAGGAACTGGGACAGCAGTAGAAGCCAGTTTTACAAAGACTTGTGGGAAAAGTGGGTTTGTTTGAATGTGGCCATTATGTCAGATGTCAACGGAACTTTACTGTTGTCGTAAAGGAAACAGGACGAAGACAAAAAAAAAAGCACAGAGGACTGAACAACAACGAGGACTTCAACAGAACCAACAGGTGACAAAGAAAAGCACTAAACGCTATTAATCAGGTCAGAGAAGGTATTACTGTACATTAGCTCTGTAGCCAGTGCTACCTTAGTTTTTTTACACATTTGTAAGACACTGCAGTCAAAGGGCTGTGATAGGCCAGTTCCAAATTGACCGGAGAGAAACACGTCCCTCCGAGAGAGGAACCAGACAGTCCTGCTTTTGAAAAGAAAGTAGGAGAAGCTGGCTCACCAGGCTATCTCCAACCACCACATTCATACACAGGCAAGGTGGGTGAAGTCTCTTGTCCATGGGCAGACAGTAAAGACAGTATGAACTAGCGACAGAGGGATTCTACCTCCTGAGCCACTGTCGCCCCAGTTGATAAAAGAGCATTTGGTAAAAAAGCAAAATAAAAGTGATACAGCTCTACAACATACATTGTATATATTGTGGATATCATTATTATAAAATTATTATTGGTCAACCCTTAAATGATGTCCACTAAGAAAGATTATAAAAAATCGTGGGAATGAATACGTCTCAAGGTGTCCTCCCTGTGACTCATGGTGCTTTCAAGTGGTGTCGGGTTTATCGTATATACAAGTTTCTGACATGAAAGAGCACGCCACCAGGTCGTTTAATCAAGTCGGGTAAATCTGAACTGTAGAAGCAACACAAACTGTCCGAGTTCTGAGTAGTGACATGTGATTGGTGGAAATTAAAAGCGTGACGTGAATGGTAAAATGTTTTAAGATAATTTTTTGGAAGAGAAGTAAAGGCTAGAATTATATTTTTTGAAACTGAATAATGTTAGAGACATGTCTGCTTTGTGCTACACAAGACTTCAGATTTAACTGACTAAAAGCTTCAACATTATCATTATGGTATTGCTAACAACCTCTAATATACTTGTGGTACATAATCAGAAGTGACAAACAGATAATGCGATTGAACTCATTTCCAGGTTCCCACCGTCCAACCTGAAAGGATGTGAATGCACACAAGTCGTGTGAATGAGTACCACCCTTGGAGAAAACTATCATTCGAATTGTCCACTTAAAAGCAGCCATTGTCCAGGGTGTACAGGCTCAGGCTCAAAGAAGCCTGGATAGCCTCTAGACACGTAAATAAGTAGACAAAAATCCTACTGTAGCTCTGTGTTTGCTGTTGCAGTGTTATTCTTGGTTAATCAGTTAATTGATTAATCGACATTATGAGTTAGGGCAAATTAAACATAAAATTAAGCAACTGTTTCCTAAAATATGCCAGCCTATAACTTGTCTTTAGTTTTTAATTATGGTTCATGACTTTGAATTTAATAAAGAGCTGTTTTTTTTATAAAACTATAATAAAAAAAACTATATCTATGGTTAACAGTTAATCGATAATCATTTGTGAAGACTACAAATTAATCAATTAAAGAAAATGAACCAAATGCACATCCCTAGTTCCAACTGACATAAATAATAAAATGAAAGTCGTCTTTGTTGAAAGTACAGAATAGCTTGTGCACACAGATAGCTCCTCCTCAAATGCTAACACTGAGTGTAGCATTGGAGCTGCCTGTTAGCGCAGCCAGCTGTGTGTGCTAGCTCGGCTCCAGCTAAAAATAATGTGCAGGAGGAATCTGGGTCATGTGTGGAGCGTAGTGTGAGGTTGCTGCTCACTTTAACACAGCGCTGCAGCGGCACATTAGCTCACAGCTCACACAAGGGCTCACACACACTGGGCCGGTAGATAATGGCCTTATTAGTTACTGAATGAACTGTTAAGTAATGAGTTAGTCCTGGTTTAGTCCTGCTTTAATTCTGTTGAGAGTGCACAGGTTTTATTGTTTGGCTATTCCAGTTAAACTCCTTGTCTGGTTTGGTTTTTGTCCTGTTATAGTTTTGCATTGTTTCAGCCCTTTCAGTCCTGGTTTAGTCCCAGTTCATTCCTGGTTTAGCCACAGTTTTGTACTGGTGTTAAGACCAGATTTGATTATGGTTCAGTCCTAGTTTAGCCCTGGTGTTGAGAACAGATTTGATCCTTATTTAGTCCTAGTTTACACCTGGTTTAGTCCCAGTTTAGTTCTGGTTGAGACTGGATTTGATCCTGGTTTAGACCTGATTTCGCCCCAGTTCAGCCCCAGTTTAGTCCTGGATGAGACCAGATTTGATCCTGGTTTAGTCCTGGTTTAGTCCCAGTTTAGTCTTGGTTGAGACTGGATTTGATCCTAGTTCAGTCCTGGTTCAGTCCCAGTTTAGTCCTGGTTGAGGATAAGATGTGATCCTGGTTTAGACCTGGTTTAGACCTGTTTCAGTCCCTGTTCAGTCTTGCTTTAGACCTTCTTTAATGCTAATTTAGCCCCTTCTTAACTTTGGTTTAATCCCCTTTATATCTGGGTCACTTGTGTGTTTTGGTTGACATTTAGCCTGGATGTAGTCCTCAGCCTCTTGGTGTAGTCCAGTTAGCACTAGCCCTCTATAGTTTGTGTAAAAGTATACATTTTTTGACACTGGATTGAAGACTAAGACCTTGCTTCAGACCAGTGGACAGTGGTAAGTCTTATGGCTCAAAGTGATTCCCTATGGGTCACAGGAATGAGGGGTCCCAGGCGTCATGGCGGCTCTAATCTGTCTCAGCACCACGGCCACACGCTGGGACACAGACAGACCCTCATCCGGATCAACACTGTGTATGGACTTATTAGCTCAGAGATCATCTGCCTTTTTGTTGTTCATATTTAGAGCTGAGGAAGTCCACTGTTATCTGAGTTCTGTTGTTCTGAGGTGGAACTGCTGGAACAGAGGAGGAACTATGTCTCACATAAAAACACTGATACTTCCCAGTTGTACACTTGTACACTGTGGTTTATCACATAACACTAACCATAGATACAGTCGACATCGTGTCATAGTTGGAGGCGTGGCCTGTCTTGGGGGAAAACAAACCGTTTCATGGCTAAAAATCCCTTTAACACAACACCAACACAACATCCTGGTTTATTTCAAACCTGTTAATACCCACAGACAAAAACTGGTTCAAGGACAAGGACAAAGGACAAGGACAAAATTCCCAGTTACAAACAGAGCAATGTTGTGTACTCCAGCCACTGCAGTGAGAACTGTAATGAACAGTACATTGGAGAAACCAAACAACCTCTGCACAAGAGGTTATACCAACACCGCAGGGCCAACTCCAGTGGACCAGAATCTGCAGTACACCTCCACCTGAAGGCCACAAACCACTCCTTTGAGGACAGTGAGGTCCAAATCTTACCCAGAGATCTGTTCTTTAAACAGAAATGGTGGTCTCAGATACAACCTTCCTTCTGTCTACAACAGTCTCCTGAAACCCAAACAAAACAAACCAGTTTCACTCAGGTCATTAACATCTGAAGGAGCTGAGGCTGGGGAGGGTTAACCACTCTCACTCCAGCTGAGGACAAAGGACTCCTTACAACCTGAAACCACTCAGGCTATTCATAGTCTCCTGAACCAATAGAAGTTAGTTTCAGGACTAACTTCTCCTTCCTAGGAGCATATAAACCAGTTCTCTTACCAGTTCAATTTCAGAATTGAGAAAGCCTCTTACGAGGTGAAACATCTTCAACTTTAAAAATCAAGTCCAGATGACCTTTGAACCTTTCGTTGTGATTTGTAAAAGATGGCAGTAAAAGGAATAAATGAGACCAGCCATCAACCCAATAAAATTTTAGTCGACCAAGACCTCACCAACCGTTAAACTGACAAAGCAACCAGAGGCTGTCAACACTAGATAGGTGATGTCAAGCCATTGGTTAACAGGTAACCGATAGTCGTTTGCTAAGACTACCAATTAATCGATTAAAAAATTAACCAATTAACCCCGAAAATTGACCAAATGTGCATCTCTTACAACATCTGTCATGCAGGAGATGGGGGGGGGGGGTTAGGTTTCCTGACAGGGAGCCAAAACCCCAGTCACAAGGGGTCAAAAGCCAGCAAACTCATTGTGCCAGTCCCAAGCCCAGAAAAACAAACAGGGTTACATCTAGAAGGGCATTTCCAAATGAAATATCCAAGTCCCATGAATTTGTGATGAACAATTTCTCAGTGTAAATAAATCAGGCTTGTGGTACTTTAGTGTTAATGTTGGTTATGACCAGAGGCGGAGTTACACTGACTCTTGAGTAATTATTTGTATGGGCAACCATATGACTGCAGGACCACAGCCATCTTGTAGCAGTTTGGGATCTTACACTGCAGTTTATCTCAGCCTGAAAAGCTCAAAACAGCAATAAAAAGATTTTGCTAATTTCTCTGGCACTGAACCTCGTAGAACAAAAATTTCAAATGCATTTTGTAGCTTTCACCAAACTCTACCTGCACAGCACAGTTTGACTGAGATTGCCTTATTGGATTACTCAAAAAAATCATCTTTAATTGTTCTCACTGTCACATTCTAACATGCTTGGATTTTATATGACATTTGGGACCATTGGATGACTTTGATTATCAGTTAGTTAGTTAATTAGTTAGTTAGATTATTTATTGTCAGACTCAAGGTCCACATAAGAATCATCACAAAAACATATCCAACACACAATAATAAGCACATAATAAGCTGCAACACCACTGCAAAAACCTCTTAAAATACAATACTAGTCCTGTTTTACAATGATCATTTATAAACCCCAAGACAAGCGCAGCATCACAAGGCACTAAATGAATATATTAGCTTCTGTTCTATAGTGCACTTTGAAAAACAACCAGTGCCTTGTCTGAATAAAGTTGATTTGCTGATTGTGTTGGATTAGGAGAGGCTCAGTCCTGAATGAGAATTAGCTCCAGATAAAGACCCCAGTGTAGCCTCCTAACCCAGCGTGTGGTGCGGACTCTTAATGACACTGGTCTAAGCCCTGTGTTCAGATCGGTGGACATGCAGGAGAGGAGCTGAGGGGTGACCATCTGGAGAGGGACGAGCCATTGACCAATCACTGTGAGCGAGGAGGTGGGCGTGTTTGTCCTGGGCATCAGATTAACACAACTTCTCAGACATGGAGCAAAGTCCATTAAGGTACATCAATTTATTTTACATCTTCAAGACATCCAGAGATTATTTCTCTATTAAGACAAGGCTACACTGTATTATCCATTTCACTGACTGTTAGCATCACTAGCTACACACTGTAGCTGCACATACACAGATCAGGCATTATGACCAGCTGCGTGTTTGGTGACCATAATGTTATAAGTAAACCCTCAAAGCATTTTGGGCCCCAAATGCTTTTAATTCACAATAAATCAGTCAGTTTAAAAGCTGTTGGTATGAAATTTGGCCAGAATTATTTTTTTAAGTTTGCATTTAAGATCCCATGACCCCCTCTGTTGTAAGGTGTATAGAACAGAAGATATGCAGTTACAATAATCAATGTTATTAATTACTGACTTAGTCAAGGCTCTAAAAACTTCACCCCAAGTGATCCACTCTGCTCCTCATTTTTGGATAATATGGCAGATTTAGTGTTTTTGTCATCTAAAAAAAAAACAGAGGTTTTGATGACAAAAAGAAAAAGGCCATAAAAACAGACAAAATACTGATAAACGATAATAAACTTCATATCTATGGCTAGGTCGGAAGAGATAGAAAAGATTTCAGGCCAAAAAGTAAAAATAAAATATGAATATTTGACACTTTTATAAGTGCACTGAGCAATTTTTATGAGTGGCCCAAAATGGGTTCCGAAGTTAAAGAGTGTAAGTTTTTACAATAATCTGTCAATTTTCCAAAAATAAAAATGCATCAAACAGTTGAAGATGCTATAATCACTCTTTTAAACCTTTTGTTTAAACATTTGGAGGGGAGCAAAACTCACGCTAGATTATCCTTTATTGACTTTTCTTCTGCTTTTAACTCAATCCCACCTCACATTTTAGCAACAAGATTAAGTGAGCATTTTAACCTGAGTCCTAACCTCGTGGGTTGGATCTTAGATTTTTTAACTGAAAGAACACAGACAGTGAAAGTGAATGGCATTTCATCAGATAAACGCAGCTCCAATACTGGCTGTCCTCAGGGCTGCGTCCTCTCACCTTTACTTTTTATCCTCTACACAAACATGTGTCAGAGTAAATATGAGAACAGGTATATCCTGAAATTTGCCGATGATACAGTGATTGTCAGTCTCCTTCACGATAATGAATCTGGCCATGGCCCAGTCATTAATGATTTTATCACTTGGTGCGATGATTCTTTCTTGGTTTTAAACATTTGTAAAACTAAGGACATGTGTGTGGATTTTAGGAAGCAGGCTCCCACTCAGGATCCTACTGTTATCAAAGGCCAGCCTGTAGAGTGTGTGGAAAACTATAAGTATCTGGGCACCCTTATTGATTCTGATCTCAGTTTTAAAGAGAACTCTGAGATTGTTTGTAAAAAGGGTCACCAGCGTCTGTCCTGTCTTAGGAAGTTGGCCCGGTCCAACATCGATGCTACTATGCTGATTCTCTTTTACCGGGCTTTTATTGAACCTGTGTTGTCTTTTTGTATTGTGGCTTGGTCTGGAAACCTGGCTCTGAGAGATAAAAACTCTCTCCAGCAGGTTGTGAAGTGGGCCGGCAGACTCGTGGGTAAGCCCCAGCTCAGTCTGTCAGAGCTTTATACTACGCAGCTTCAGCGTAAGGTCAGCTTCATTCTTCTGGACTGTACACACCCCTTGCATAAGGAATTCCAGCTCCATCGCTCTGGACGACGATACGTGGTTCCTAAAGGACGAACCAAGCGGTACAGGGACAGTTTTGTACCCACAGTTCCGAAGTTAAAGAGTGTAAGTTTTTACAATAATCTGTCAATTTTCCAAAAATAAAAATGCATCAAAACCAATGTTGATATTAATTATTGACTTAGTCAAGGCTCTAATAACTTCACCCCAAGTGATCCACTCTGCAACTCATTTTTTGGTAATGCAACCTATTTAGTGTTTTTTATCATCTTAAAAAAATTGTTTTTTATGACAAAGGCCATAAAAACATTTAAAAAATTGATAAAAGAAAATAAACTTCATATCTATGGTTAGGCCTGAAGTGGTAGAAAAGATTTCATGCGAAAAAAGGAAAAAAAAAATTTCATTATTATATCATATATATATTATATGTTTATTAATATATTAATATTTGACACTTTCATAGTAATTTATGAGAGGCCTCAAGTGGCTCCCAAAGTTAAAGAGTGTAGGTACATTTTTAAGGTGCCTTGAGGGTTAAGGACCACCTGCCTAATGTACAGCGAGCGTTCATCACCGGTCCCTTGCACTTTTGATAGATCCTGACCACTGCAGACCAGGAACACTCCACAAGAGCTGCAGTTCTGGAGACACTCTGACCCAGGCATCTATAGCCATCACAATTTGACCCTTGTCAAACTCACTCAAATCCTCAGACTTGCCCATTTTTCCTGCTTAACAAAATGTTCACTTACTGCCCAATATATCCCACTATCTAACAGGTGCTATGATGAAAAGAAAATCTGTTATTCACTTCATCTGTAAGTGGTCATAATCATATGCCTGATTAATACAAGACTGGATAAACCTATACCAATTTAGCACACTATATCAGCAAGTGTAAAATCCACAAAGAACTAATACTGGGTCTTCCATGTGATGGATATTAGTTAAAAGAATTGGCCAATAAAAAACATACATGAAATTGTGGCAAGTGAAACTAGTAAAAATAAGTTTAGAACATTATCTTTAAGTAACAGAAGTAACAGTATGCTCCTCTTCCTGCCACAGGAGCAGAGGATAAATGGACATCCTTCAGCAGCCTGTGGGTCTTCTCATGAATCATTCAGGCCTTAAAAGTCTGTGGTCCTGTGAGTGACCACAGTATAATTCAACCTGGACATCACAGAAGCAATATCATCATCAGTTTGGGTGTCGGTTTAGTAAAAAGCAAGGTATCTGGACAAAGTTTGATCTTTGGAAAGTTTGGGGTTTATAAAAACTAGAGGTTGATCAATATGGGTTTTTCTATGGCCAATGCCAATACCAATTTTTAAAATTCAGAGAAGCCAATGGCCGATAAAAACACAGGAGATTTTTGGCCCGATTTTCCTAATTTTTATAAAAGAAATTAATATAATATAGCCATTTGTTTTAATAATGCTAATTAAAATGCCAAAAATTGGTTAGAATTGGATGGTGAGAACAGTTAAGAAAACCAATGAGGGAATCCCAGTCAGAACTTGGGGAGAGCTACAACATGCATTCGGACTTTTTGTTCTAAAAGTTTCTCTGTCTGAGAAATTAACCAAATCTGATTGCCGTTTTGAGCTTTTCAGGCTGAGATAAAACAATTTTGGACGTTTCCTATGAACTGCAGTATAAGACGCCCAAACTGCTAAAAGATGAGCTGATTCTCAGGACTTCCCAAAGCATCTTAAGCCCAAATCTCACAGATCTGTAGCAGGGCTGCTACAATGGCCTCTAATGAATTGAGTTAAAAAATTAGTTTTTCAGAAAACCAATAAGGCAATCAGTCAAACTTGCTGTGCAAGTAGAGCTTGGGGAGAGCTACAAAATGCTTTTTTAATTTTTGTTCTACCAGGTTCTATCCCACAGAAATGAGCAAACTCTTTTTATTGCCATTTTAAGCTTTACAGGCTGATAAAATAAAGCAATGTTGGATGTTTCCTATGAACTGCTGTGTAAGAGCCCACAATGGCTAGGGACGTTGGGGTCTTTCAGTTACATGGTTGTCCAAATACACTGGAACAGTGTACATGAGGTTAATCTGTAGGAAGAAAACTTCTTATTTCAACAAGCAGCTAGCACCACAACAAACCAGTATACATATGTAACATGTCGGGAAATAAACAAATCCTATCAAAGCCATTTGTTTGGCCAAGACCATAATTTATTTCACACACACACTGCAGCTAGTTCATTTCACAAGCAAAATTTACATTTGTATTATAAGTAATGTATCAACTGATAAAGGCTTCATGTAGGCCTGCAAAATTCAATGTACAGTTGTTGCTATTCAATACAAAGTCAACCTTTCCGTATCACAGTAAACTACTAGCAACATGAACATGACTTGGTATCACTGCATGAAAACTCCACCCGGAGGAGACCACAAAAAGAACAAATGGTTAGTTTTAATGTATTTTTATTACCACTGTGAGGTTTCATGCCTTTATAGAGAAAGCATGTACCTCTGAGCTATAAGATTCCTGATTTGAGTCTAGGTCTGTGCACTATAATATTAACTAAGAAATAGGAGAGTCTGCACTCTCCACCTGCCACCATCTTTGATTTGCTGTAGATCTCATGCATGATATTTGATACGTGTCTATAATGAAGTGTTTATACGTGACTAATATTTGCTTAGTGACAATGACACACATAACTTCTGCTCTGATGAAGCGATAGAGCCGGTTCCTTCCTGGTCCTAAAGGTCAGAGTGCAGTCTGGCTCACCTCCCGGCCGCTCCAAGCATATTGTTCTTCCTGCTGTGGAAAAGGTCAGTGTGAACGGCTCACATTCCAGCGTGAAAGGCCGGAAGCAGCGTCTGAGGAGATTCCCAGTGACAGCAGCTCTGCCTCGGAAATACACTGCTCTAAGAATAGAGCACATGTCATGTCTGACCCATATTCACACATGATTATTTTAATGAATACAAATAAATGTCAGCCACCACCTCACAATATATTGCTAATTTCTCATTATCTGGAACAAGTTTAATATCCATATCTCAAAGAACTACTTATTAAGCGATTGCTTGTTAAATTTGTGACTCTGTATGTCTCTGTGTCAGCCCTGCAACTAACCACTGTCCAGGGTGTACCCCGCCTAAGGCCCAAAGTTACTGGGAAATGCTCCAGTCAGCCCCAACATCTAAATGGATTAAGCAGAAGAAGATTAATTAATTAATTAGTTAATTTAGCCTGCCTAAATATCAATGTCCAGGCAGCCCTTTAAAGAATAAGTCATGACTTTATAGTAGGGCTGGGAAAATTATCGTGTTAACGCAGTGCGTTAATTTATTGATTTAATTGCGTTAATTTCAGTTGACGCATCGATTAATTTGATCACAACAAAAATATTACGACGACACTGACAGAGGCAGCAACACGCCACGGGTCTTCCAGCGGGGCAGAAATGCACTGCGGGAGCATAGAAGACGACACATTTCCGTTTCCATCCATCAGGCGTTCGAGATGAGACAGACCTGAGCAGTTTGGATCAGTGTCGGTCTGTGCGCAGTGCTCAGGTTAGATTTGTGTCCGACTTGTTCCCGACTTGCTCTGATGCCACAAGTGCGACGGTCACCGTGAGATCCAAATGAGACCAGCGCCTGAGCCCCCTGCAGGGCATCAGGAGCAACTGCAGAGGCTGCACGGCTCAGTGCATGATGGGAAAACGCACACAAGTTACAGTTTTGACCTGGATAAACCAACACACGCGAGAAGTGGATTTGGGGCGTGATGGTGCGTGATCTGAGCCACAAACTGTCCGACTTCAGTACAGGTGTATTTCCCCTCCTCTCATTGCGGCCGTGCACTCTCCTTCACAATCCAGGCGAGGCGCAGTTCATCTGGAACGAGCCTAATGCAACAAGTGAACGAGCTAAAGCAACATGAGTGACCAAAAAGACACATTGCTAAATGGACAATTCAGCTTCAAATCTTCACCAGACAGCAATATAGACAAAACAAAAGTTATGTGCAGTCTATGCAAGGATGAGTTCAATTACCACAGGAGTAACACAGTTCATAGTATTTACACTGTTGTGAACCACAACAATTGTTATTAATTGAAGAATTAAACTTATTTTTGTTAAAGTTCTAAAAGAGATTACACATGCTTTTTTAGGTAAGTTTTGTGTATTTGTTGGTTGTACCTTATTTAGGCAAACTTTGTCTGAGTTACAGCTCTCAAAGAGACTATTAATTTTCTTTGCGAGTTTTGTTTGCATTGCACAGTTTACAGTAAAGAATGTGAAGGTTAAGTCAAAATAAATGTTCTAAATTTACAATTTTGTGTTTATACGTGAATTCATAATACGATTAATCGCGATTAATAACTGGTAGTTATTAATCGCGATTAATTGCGATTAATTTTTTTCAGATTTGCGATTAATTAGTTGTTGTTTTTTTTATCGATTCCCGGCCCTACTTTATAGCTGTATGGTAAAGTTCAATAAAAATGTCAAAAGAGCATGAGCCATTGAAATGCTTATATTAAAAAGTAGAGTATGTTATTATAGACATGTCATGAACTTATACACAGCGCATGGCTATGCAAAAATATGTGAAGGTTTAGCTTCTTATGGCTGGAAGCAGCTAATCGTGGGTCTGGCCCAGTCAGACAGTTTGACGAGGTCAGTCTGTTTGGTGAGTTCTGCACGGTCTGACGAAGTAGGAGACAGCTGGACCTAGTTCTGGCTGATTTAACATGTCAAAACGGTGTCAGGCATCAGCCTTAAAGGAGCGCTCTGATTGGCCGTGTGCTCCACTTGCAATCTGTCATACAGCTCATAATTAACATTAAAATATAATACATCTCATGAATGACTCACCGTGACGCTACACTCAAATTAGGTTGGAGTTCTATTTTTCAAGCGTTTACCAGCAATCTGCAGAGATACAGCCAGGAAACATAGGAAACAGACACCAAGTGTCAAAATAAACTTCTGCTACACTTTCAAAATAAAGGCTCACTGAAACAGCGATAATGTGAACACTGCACACAGAGAAGTTAATTCTTCAGGGGGGAGATATGTAACCACCTTTGCAACACCAAGCAGCCAATTTACAAGAACAACATGCAGAAATAGAAGGTACAGGGTCAGTAGATACCACTTTCTGTTTAGACGGTGAGTAGTGTAAAGCACAGGGGGGAGATCCACTCATGCAGTGTAACAGCAGCAGCTTTGAGGCCCTCGGTGTAAATTGACGCTTTTAAACAGACACGCATAAATTCGGCCTACTGCTGCGACGCCCACGTGAAGTTTTCAGTGGGAAATCGGGGTGAGATAATCAACCTTTTTTGCAGAGGAGTCCTGGCCCCAATGGGGATATATTGTACATGTTTTTGGTGGTAGGGGAAACTTACGCAGACACAGGGAGAACATACAACTCCACACAGAGAGACCCTACATGGTCTGGGAATCAAACCCAACACCTTTTTGTTGTGAGGCAGGTGTGCTGTCCACTAGCCCAGCATGCCGCCTAGTTAACTAACTTTAGCTTGTAGCCTTATGCAGATAAAAATATAACAGACAGCCAGCTGCATCATTATTTCATAATCATTGTTGTGATAACACGTGTTTAAAGTAGCGCGTGATTATTATTCACTGAAAAATATTTGAGTGAAACACTTGAATGTTGCAGAGGTTTATTTACAGAAGCCCATTATCAGCAGAGTTTCATGACTAGCCCCGCCCGCTGTTGTAAATAGTTATTTGCATATGCGCAGATACTGTGCTCTTCGATGGTGGCCCTGAGTCAAAAGTGTGTCTGTAGACACTTTTTGTGCTGACCAGGGGAGATGTGAGGTCACAGAGCAGTTGTCCTGCCTCTTCTGACAGCAGTTGGGCATTGAGTTGGCATGTCCCAGCCTTTAATATTAGCTCCATCTGTTGTTTTTCTGGTGGTCCAAATAAACCAGATGATAAACAAAAACCAAACAGCTTTTCATTGATAATACTTACACTACATAATTGAGTAGTTGGATTAAATTATATTAATGGTTTGTGGTATTTTTCCCAGTTTTTTTACAGAATGAGGCACAGGGAATGAATGAATGTGGCACTATAATATGCTACATATGTTTGTTTGTTTTTTGTTTGTTTGTTTTAGTCAACGCCTGATTTCCAAGTAAGGTTACATACAGTCAAAGCCTTGAAGACCAGATTATGGTGCTGCTACAGTGTACATGTGTCCATGTACAGCGGTATTTTAGAGCACGCTGCAGTGTGTTCTGTAATCTGTCCATCAGCCTCTGTGTGTGTGCTCTCTGTGTTCTCTCTGATGACTTCCGCCGTTTACCGTTTCCTCACAAACATCCTTTGCTTCAAACCAACTACAACTTCTTTCAGTACATTTACAAGAACTGTACTTACAGCCCAGCAACACTACTTCTCTTCACATTTAAAAATACAAGATACATTGTTCCCTCATGTGTTAGAACTGGTGATTTAGGAGCTGTCCTAAGCCTGGAAAAAAAGAGAGGGAAGCTCAGGAAGTGCATTTGGCATAAAATCTAGGCCAAATCTATTTAAAAATCACTGCACACAAGGAGGCAGAAGATATGCAAAAAATGCTGAAAAGAAAAGTTTGTAAGTTTGTTTTACTGTCAGAAGTTTGAAAAGTTGAGTGGTGGAAGTTAGTTCATCTTCTCATTTACAATAAGGTCAAAACTCCATCTGTCTGGTTTGTACTGAACAGTACTTTTGTGGAAAACAACATTTCTGGATTTAATTTTTGAATTTTTGAACACAGCTGCCCTGGGGCAGACTGACAAAAACGTGGCTGCCATTCTGTGTCTACAGCCTTTTCAGCCACCACCAAACACACAATGACATTCATACAGGTAAGGTGGGTAAACGGTCATGCCCAAGGACACAACAGCAGTATGAAATGAGAAGAGCAGAATCTGAACCGCCAGCCTTCCAGTTACAGCAGTGTTCCTGCAGGTATGGGCAAGTCTAATTTAATGCTTTTTGACGCCATTTTAATGCTATTTTTAACATTTTTAATGTCACAAACATACAATCGTAGCAGCTTAAATTGTTGGAAGCAAACTAATTCCACCTGTCTATTACGCTAGTGTAGGCTACAAATTTTTTTTAGAGAACTACAGCACTTTAAAATTACTGTATGCACTTTAACCACATATGCACTTTATAAATAGGCACTTTAGAGCCCGTGGAATGTGAAATTTTTATGACTTGTTGAATTGTTTAATTGTTGCCTTGTCCTGTCTTAAATGTCAAGGGACTACGAATGAAAATTAGCTGTATGCTAACTTCAGCGCATTTACACATGTATTTTTTTACTGGTGTTCATTAATGTGCATTGTCCCTTTTAAATAAAAAAAAAAAAAAAAAAAGATAAATTTAAACATATTAATATTTAGAAATAAAGCTAATAATGTCAGCTATTTTACTTCAAAATTATTTTAATTTTTTAATGTTTGATATCTCAGATACAATGTTTTTTTAATGCAATTTAATGCCTTAATTTTTGCAAAATCAATTTATTGACTTAATGCTTTTTTTTACCCGGCAAAAATCCTGTATAGGATGACGACGCCACCAATTTAGCCACTGACTGTAACTGTACATATTACAGTTACAGTAGCATATAGTGTTGTATGTATTAAGTGTGGACACTGGCTGTGAAAAAGGTTTTTTTCCCATTCAATGAAACCATCATAACAACTAGCAATGTGCAAATCAATACCAAAGTATCATTACTTTTGATACCAACAAATTTAATTCAACAATCAATACAAATCTGTATCATTACTTTTGTAGCAATGACAAACAATGTTATTAGTTTATAGTACAAATTGTAAGGACAATTAGTACAGACAAAAGCTGGTATCACACATAACTAACAGCAGCCCATGGTATACACTGATGATAAAACTAACCATTACAGTTATTATAGTATTTATATGTCGTAAAAACAAAATGTATAGTCTCCTCCTCATAACTCAAAACATTTTCGCAAGACTACCTGCTTTTGGTTGTTCTGTCTGCTCGTGGTGGAGGTCTATAAAAGATCATGGCAGAGTAAATGGGCTGAACCAGTTCCGCTCACAGGGGGGATTCCCCGCCTCACACTGCTGTGGTTTTACCCACAAATTTAAACATTCCTCCAGCTTCTCATCTCTCAGCCTCTAACTGCTCAGTGGAAACACTTTTTTCTCATCTTATAGCTGCATTTATGTCTTCATTTGGAAAATGGCAGAGCAGTGGACCCACAAAACAACTAAATCATATCCACACATAACATTTTCTAATTTAGACTAGGTTTTATTTTCAAACCATAGAATGAAAGCAGAACTAGCAAGAAATGTCTATGTATATTTAAATTTTGATCATATAGCTGGTATCCATCATCCATGGACGGCATGGTGGCATAGTAGTTAGCACTCCTGCCTCACAGCAAGAAGGTCCCGGGTTCGATTCCCAGACCGGGTGGGGCCTTTCTGTGTGGAGTTTGTATGTTCTCCCTGTGTCTGCGTAGGTTTCTCCTACCACTAAAAACATGTACAATAGGTCCCCCATGGGGCCCGGACTCCCCTGCAAAAGAGATTCTGACTCTCAGTGGGAGATTCATCTTTTACACTTGCTTATCCAGGCCCAGGCTGCAGGGGCGGCTGTCTGAGCAGAGACACCCCTCTCCCTCGAAACTTCCTCTAGCTCTTTCGGGGAATCCCAAGGCGTTCCCGGCCCACCCGAGAGAGAAAGTCCCTCCGAGCGTTTCCTAGGTCTTCACCGGGACCTCCTTCCTTCTTCTCAGGGAGGTGTCAAGAGGCATCCTAAACAGTTACCTAAGCCCCCTCCTGGCTCCTCTTGATGTGGAGGAGCAGCAGCTCTACATTGAGCTCTGATATTATACTATTGTTTCAGCAATTTTATATTATGTCAGGCATCCACTGGGCTCCCTGTGAGTGAAGTAGTTAGTTCCACTGCTGTTAGTGAGAGTGGTTAGAGGTTTGATTCACTGATGTGGAGCCAAAAACTCAAGCTACACTTTGTGGTCCCAAGACTGGATAAATAAAAAGGGTTTCACAGGAATGTAAAAAAAACTCTGGCAAAAGTACTCTTGCTTCTAATATGATGAGGCAGCTCCTGATTAAATACTTTTTAAAGTTAAGGTAAACTTGTAGACAAAAATATAAAATATGTGCAAAATTGTGTCCCAACAAAATAAGAAGGCTCCCAAGATAATACCATTTCAAAATTTCTGTCCTGAATTGATAATATTCATTCATCTTCCTTGGCTTATGTGGGTCACAGGTTACTGGAGCCTTCCCCAGCATCTATGGGCCTTAGGCGGGGTACACCCTGGACAGTGACCAGTTTGTCACAGAGACATCTAAAGGCAGACAACCATTTACACTCACGTCCATTCACTGCAGGAGTCACCAAATCACCTAACACCTAACACGCGTCTTTGGATGGGGAAGACACGGAGACTCCACCTAGAGCTAGTGTGGCGGCCGGTCTGAGGGTACGGTGGCCCTGAAGTGCAAGTCACGCCAACAAAATGAAAAACACACAAACAAAAACACGCACACAAATTTGAAAACACAGACACAAATTTGGAAACACGTACACAAATTCAAAAACACAGACACAGATTTAAAAAACACACAAATTTGGAAACACACAAATTCAGAATCATGCACACAAATTTGAAGACACGCACACACATTTGGAAACACACACAAATTCAAAAATCCTCTTAAATTTTGAAGCAAAAACTAAAACACTATAGCAAATTAGTGCAGCTGTTTATTGTATTTGCCTCAGTTAATGTGCTTGCTTCCGAATGAGTGTGCATGTTTCCGACTTTGTGTGCATGTTTCTGATTTTGTGTTTCTGAATTTGTGTGTCTTCCCGAGTTTGTTTGCTTGTTTTCATATTTGTGTGCATGTTTCCAAATTTCTGTGTGTGTTTTTAAATGTATGTCTGTGTTTCTGGTTGGTAGTAAGATCACTAACCGCTCTTTAGTCAACCACTCTGAATCTAATAAATATCCTACTACAAGTACTTTAAGGACTGTGGCGCATTTGAAGAGCTTTGGCAGAGAAAGACAGAATAATGTGATGATGTCACGTCAATAAAGCGTCCTCTCTGTCCGTTCACACAGACGATGATTTCATGTGACACTGGCATGGGCTATGAATGGCTGCAGGTCACATGACAGATTATCCACTGGACGCCATATTGTGCACATACAGAAGCAGAGATATGTTATTAAAAACCGACAACCCACTCTAATCCGAAGACACAATGTAGGGCGGATTTCCACTGGAATGGCACGGAATGAGTCAGATCAGCATGGCACAATTTGACATGTCTTTGCATTGTTTAAAGAGTACAAGGAATACCAACTTAAAGGGGAACTATGCAGCTTCTTTGACTTAATCAAACAGTTTTAGCATCAGGATGATGGTTAAATGAGTTTGCAGGGAATTAAGCTTCCTTCATTTTCCCCTAGAGCAGTGTTTCACAACCAGGGGTACGGGGACCCCCAGGGGTACGGGGACCCCCAGGGGTACGGGGACCCCCAGGGGTACGCGAGTACTTTGCAGGGGATACTGGAATTTTTTTCATAACTATAAATATTTCAAGCTTAAGTGTCTCATTAACCGCTAAAAACTGCTATTTGAATTATTATATTTTGTTACAAATTTTTAGGTTTAGTAGCTTATTTCAAAGGGGAGTTATTGAAATGTTGTTCTTAATAATAATATTTATTTTATTTTTTATATGAACATAAAATATACAGTAAAATAAGTACTGGAAGTTTACATTGTTATATTTTTATAGTATTGTTTTTATTTTTTATTTATTTATGTATTATTATTATTTTTAGTTGTAGTAGTAGTAGTATTTTATCTTTTGTTTGAATTTTAAAAATGCAGGAGAATTTGCATCTCAAGTAAATAATAATTAATAAAAAGTAGTAAAAAGTTTAATAAAAGTATTAATAAATGGTGATGTTTTATATGACCACTTTTTGAAGAAAGATCAACACAGTTGAGTGAGGGGGGTACTCGTGGCATGACAAAGGGGGTACACGAGACAAAAAAGGTTGGGAACCACTAGTGAATCTGAAAAAACAGCCTTGCGAGAACGGGCGCATCAGCCCAGTGTCCCTGAAGTCTTGAGTCTCGCTAGAAAGGGACATTCCTTCATTTCTTAGATTTTTCATAATGACAGAGTGGTCAAAAGGCATTGGAAATCTTTGTACAGGTAAAAGGAGGGGAAAACAAGAGTCAAGCCGAGCCAGGTATTGTCCAGCCCTACCAACAGCTGTGAGAGTCTATGACAGATCTTGAGTCTTGCTGTGACAAGTGAACTTCCCCTTTGGGCATAAATAAAGTATATCTCATCTAACTATCTTGTTTACTGGCTTGAAAACTTGTTTTGGGAGTGTTCACGAGCAAATGTGTTGCATGCCTATAGCTCCCTTTAACACTCACCATTGCAATCTGTACTCATGAGTCAATTGGCCCTCACTCCATTCCTGCAGACTGACCACTGGTACCTGTTTATTTACAAAACTCTGATTGGTAAAACACCAACATATCTTCGATCTTTACTACACATCCATAACTCTAGTTACTCACTGCGCTCTAGCAGCTGGATTAGTTTGGTCGTCCCTAAAGCCCGCACATCTTTTGGTCACCTTTCATTTCAGTTTTCTGGTGCAAGTGACTGGAATCAGCTGCAACAGTCACTTAAACTCAGTTCATTCATTTCAATCTTTGCTTTTAAGAATTCACTACAAGCATTGGTGCAAGATCTGTGTACATGTGTTTAGCCACTTGGGCCTTTACCATGTGATACTAATATACTGTATATAATGTATTTTTTGTATAATATTGTATGAATGATAGATGTTTTTCTTTTGTTGTCTCATATTTCTCCTCTGTGCTGCCGGTAAACTGCCTCTTGGCCAGGTCGTCATTGAAAATGAGAATTGGTTCTCAAAGGGCTTTCCTGGTTAAATAAAGGTTAAATAAAAATAAAATAATAGTTCTTCACAACAATTTGGTCAAAACCACTTAGATATACACCAATATAAATGTCAGTATCAAAACTGACCTCACAACTAGACAACAGTCTGTGGCACTGAACAGAAAGGTACTCAACCTCAAACAGTGTCAAGATGTGGCACTGCAAAACTAAGAAAATGTACTGTCTAATCTCTACATACTGCCATATCAGGACAGTTGTATTTGGGTGGTTGACTTGATGCCCACTATCCATAATCAATTAAAATGTTTTGTTAGATAATGCTTTTCTCCCTCCAAATTTCTGTCATCAGTGCCACACAGGGCCTACTACAAAACCTTTAAAGTTTTAGAAAGAAGTTGTGTGTCATTTTTTGTTTTTTTAATATTAAACTGCAAAATGTCGTGCGGTGTGACTGTAACATTCTCAAAATACAACATTTTCAAAAATAATCACTAGTGTCTGGGTTTTTGGCATAATGTCAAATACTTGTACTTTACTAGACACTAAAACTAGAATCCTACAATAAAAATTAAAATAAGTTTAATCTTGTAATCAAAATGTCCTGTGGTGTGAAATGAAAAATTTAGTTTTCAAACAAACAGCTGCAACAAATGTCATTTAGAGACCAGACAGACCTCTGGAGTTAAGGCTGTGAGCTAAAGGGCAAAAAGAACTGTTAGTACACTCTTAATACATTTTAGTAAAACCCAAATTTTCTCAAAAATATTAACGTGTGTCTGTTTGGTGTCCGGGTGTGACAGTTGTATTTTTCATAAAATTTAATTCTAAACGTTAAAAATAATTTTTTTAGGATGGGGCCGCGATTCATGTATCAAGTTAGCAGAGTGGGCATGGTGAATAATTTATGACGAGAATTTAAATGGCCAAATTGTAGTGATTGTCCTGCGGTGGGACAGAGAAAGTCACATTAATAATAATAATAATAATTAATAATAATAGAGTTACACTTAAAATTATGAATTGCTTATGAAAAACTTGCTTTACACTTTATATAAAACTGATTTATATTTGAAATTATTTTTTTAATTTTTGCATTCTACCTCAAAGTTGTGTCAAACCGCTGGACAAAAAAAGGTGTTACACCTCCAAACAAGAACTACCCATTTGTAAATAGTGGGGTAAATGCTCAATTAAAGACGCCCTAGCTGATTTTCCTCTTGTATTTATGGAAAACTAATTATTCAGTCATCAGCACAGCATAGTAGAAGTTGTTATAAAGCATTTTTGACAGAGGGGGAACTAGAGCAGGGACTGAATTATTTGACCAATCACATGCTCAGAACAAAGAAGGAATGTCCCATTAGGATCATGAACTCTTTCATTGGTTGCGTCCAAGCTTGTGCACATCTTTATACACTGGAGTACTGGTGGAAAGCACTGGCTCCACCTGCTTACCTTTTAACTCAAACTTCTTTTTCAGATTCTCAAAAACTGGTGTAGTGGGCCTTTAGGGGGAATATTGATTTGCACTCATATCCCCCGGCCTCACCTCAGCCTTCTGCGCATTTCTGACGGTGCCTCGTATAATTCTCTGTGATAGATGTTGATTTGATGAGGTTACAGAGTCCAAGAGCTGAGTCACTGTTGGCATCTTCAAAACCTATACCCCTCATGTGGGTGCCATCAGTCTAAAAATGGTCAGTATCACTGACTTATGTGCATGTTTTGGTCAAGTACATACTAAGAGATGCCACACAATAACAAGGAATTCAGTTTGTTGTGGAATATTCTTGGCTATTTCTATCTTTACAATGTCGGAAAATTAAAACATGAGTTGCACACAAACCAGAAATGCACAAGAATGCAACTTTGGAGTGTATGCAAATTAGCCATGTGCTTTTTGGTTTCAATTTGACCCTTTTCTTATCATTAACAATTTTTTTCTCTGTAGTGTAACAAGCATTTCATTCTATTCAGGGAACACCAGAAGACAGAATAAAAACAGACAGTGGCTTGCCTTTTTGCTGCATGGCTGCTCAAAAATAAATGGGTCACAAGGCTGACTCATATGAGATTTTTGTAAGAAATATTCCTACTGCTATCATGGAAAAGATCTTAACACAATTTTAGTATGCATTACACAATATGTTCAAACATGTTAGAAGTAGTACTGCAAGAAAAATAAATAATGAATAATAGTATAAAAAGGTAATAATAATAGTAATAATAAAGATTAAAATAATAAATTTAATTATTCCACGATTAAGAGTTCATACTATTGCACATGTATGGATCCTATTTCATCAGTTGGTTCAGTTTAAAACCACATAAACAATCAGCCACCAGTCTGGACCATGGCTCACTGTGGACTGCAGAGAGCTGTTAGCTGTTAAGCCTGGGACACAACCTACACCCAACCACTCTCAGCAGAGGCGGGGCAACTGCTTTTTCTCCTCACGTCTCCCTTTGTCACCACTAAAAGAAGCTGCAGACACGCTGCAGGGATTCAGACTCACGACCGAGCAGTGCGCATGTGCAAGACGGAATAACTATTTACAACAGCAGGAGACATTAATCACTAAACTCTTAGATAAAACTCTAGTAAACAAAACTTCGCAAAACACACGTTTAACTCAAGTATTTATCAGTAAATAATAATCATACCAACTCAATTAAACTGGCTGATCACAGTAATGAATAAAAGACAGCCAATCACCAAACACGTTTACACGAGAGCGGAGCGGCTCTGAGCGGCTCCCGCTGCAAGACCAAAACACCTCCTCCAGCGTTTTCTAACCTTTGAGGATTCAGAAAACGTAACCCCCGTCTTTGTGTTAACAAAAGTCCAAACCACAATCAAACCTTTGCAGATTCGGCAAAATGTGTTGTCGTCTAAACAGCTCCTTAAATAAAACTTCTAAAAGTGGATACACTTAGTATTTAATTCTAACCAGGCTCTGACATTACACGCGTGGTCGAGTTTTGATTATTCATAATTTGCAATATTTGATGGCTAATGCTATATGCTATAGGAAGAAATACAGTGTTTGGGCTACAGAGTTCTGAAAAGTGCCCAGAGTAGCTAAGGCAGCAACATGACATCAGCTCCAGCAGCCTACGCAGCGTCTACATATTAATGTCTATGATAACAACAAGCAATGACTAGCAAAGGCAAACAGAATCTGTAAGGAAAATAAACATTTTCCATATAGAACTTCTATATAGCTATATTTAGAAAGTGTTCTATAAAAATAAAGCTATAGAAAACTTCATTTAAATAAATATTTATTTGGGAACAAAACCAAGTTAAGACGTTAATGACTTTTGCCGTCAGTCTAATCAAACAAGTACTAAGTGTGTTTTATTAGTTAGCTGATAAAACCTGTACTTCCATGGAATCTCTTATCATACTTGATGCTAATTAATTGTTAATAAGCAGGAGAAAAACGGGAGCATGATGAACATACACAGAAATAAAGCAACATGCAACCAATCAGAGAACCCAAACTCTGCTCAAAGCTGGTGTGTGATAATGCCACAAATTCATGTTTTGTCAGCAATGGCAAAAATTGCAGTTTGACCAAGGATTTCTGCTTAAATTGTTCCCTTCCAAGATTAGGACAAGTGACAACAGCAACCATTCAATGTGAAAACTACCTTTGAAAAAATAACAATAATATTAATAATAATGACACTTAAAACACTTTACCTTAGTCAATTTTTCATTCACTCCACAGTACCACATTGTGGCAGTGAGCTGTCAATGTAGCCACAGCAGCCCTGGGGCAGACTGACAAGACACGTGGCAGCCATGCCACACAAACAATAGCTCCAACCAACACACATTCATACAACAGTGCCACCAACACTGGAGGCAAGGTGGGTGAAGTGTCGTGCCTAAAAAGACAACGGTAGTATGCCATGCTGGTAGCGGGGATCAACCCGCCATCCTTCCATTTCATGGGTTAACTATTTAATTATCTTATCTGATCAGAAAATGTCTCGATTTCAATAAAGATGTTATCCAAGATTCTTTCTTCAAGAACGTTTGAGGTAGCCTATGCAGGTATAACAAATCACACTGTACATTTTTATATTGAAATGATAAAAAAGTCACCCATTTTTGAACATGAATAAAACAGTATAATATTTTACACCTTTCAGAGATGCTAATTAGCTCAGCCATATGACCTACATTTACCCAACAACAGGGTGATGTATCAGGCCAGAAAACAATGCATTTTAGAAACATCAAAAGTCAGCCTCTTTTAACCATTTCAAACAGCATCAACATCCAACCCATACCAAGGACGTCCGAGCATTACTAAGCCAGTGGCCTGACAGTCTGGGAGGATGTGTAGATATGATGCAGCGAGCAGCAGCAGGCCTCCATCCTCACAAGCTGCCATTCCCCACATCGTGTGAATAATATTGCAGCACACACACACACACTCCACTCCACTCACTACTCCAGCAAAAAGGGGCCTGGTGGGCAACGATGGTGTGTGTGCACACGAATTCATGCGCAATGAAACACCGCCCAGCCAATGGCGCACGAGCCAGGCTTCCAGCAGCATGCTCCCAGCCTGATGTGGGGCTATTTCAGAGGGGCGTGGATGTGCAAAGAAGAGCCAGAGCAGGAGGGAGCAAAAAAAAATGGTGTCTGCATCCCTGGAGGAAGATGGGAGGAGAGGATGGAGATGGAGAGGCTAGGATGCTGCTGGATAATCTAATAAGGAGTAGGCCTAGCTGTAATAAAATATATTGTAGTGGGCTTCAAAATGGATGCTTGTTTCTGAGCTTTTTCCACCTATTTCTGAGGCTTTGGAGATGAAAAATATGAATGCATATATTTCAGAAGACCAACCTTGTACACTTGGCCATAGGTGCCATTTCCCACCACTTCCACCAGTTCAAAGATTCCAGCTGGATCCTATAAAAGAAGAAATAAATAAAGACATATTTCAGTGGGTTTTTTAGACATTTCGAGGCGGGTGTGCTTGGTTTCCCTGTCAGGTCCGCCCGCCCCACTGGCCTCCAATGCCAAAGCAGGGTATTAGACAAAGAAAATCCACCGCAGGGCTATGTCAACAACAGCACCGCTCACATTTAGGTTTATTTTCGAGTCAAACGAGCAAAAGACAGGCGTTGCAAAGCCGCAGTGATTGACGCTTACCCGCAGAGATGCTAGGTCTATATCCCCCAGACTTTTAGCCGGAGACTCGTTTGCCATTTTACGCACAAAACCTTCAGAATGCACAGAATAACAGCAGTGTTTTTTGCGTCCTTCAAGCAGACGGGAAGTGGCTCATCCTCGACGGAGTGTATGTTAAATCCAGCCCGTGCTGTGTTCGCTCAGAAGCCGCTCTCCTCCTCGCAGTAGTCCCCGCGAAGCGCCGCTAATGCCGGAGGAGCGTCTGCCGTCAGTGTGTGGCTGCTGGGACTCCTCAGGCCACGCCCACCCGCTCTGTGAGCACAGCTCTCTCTACCAGAGTCTCTCCACAAGCCCCGCCCCCTCTTCGCTTCTCTGTGCAGGGCCGCTGCTAGGATCAGAGCAGACCGAGGGCAAATAAAACACACATTATTACTAATTAAAAACGATATGTTTCATTAGAAAGGTCTATCTTTTATTTAGAGTAATATTTTTTGTTTAATCCACCTTTAACTTTTCGAATATTTAACAACTTTTTTATTATTACTGCCAGGGGAGTTAAAAAAAAAAAAAAAAAAAATCTTTACATCTTTATTTTAAAGAAAATATTACATTATTACAAGATATTATCACGTTTCTCAATATGCCATGTTATTACAAAATATTATCATGTTTTATGAGATATTATCACACGTCTGCAAGATATAATGTATTACAAGATATTATCACGTTTCTTATTATACCATATTATTACATGATATATCACATCTCTACAAGATATTGTGTTATTACAAGATATAATTATGTTATTACAAGATGTTATCACATTTTTAGAAGAAATTATCTAGTTATTACAAGGCACTGGTGTATCACATTTTACATAATAAATACTTATATTTGCTTTAACAAATTCTTTGCACGTTATTACATAATATTACCTGATTACCTTTGGACAAAATAAGTATTTATCATGTAAAACATAATACGCTAGTATCTTGTAATAACATAAAAATATTTTGTAATAACGTGATAATAATTTGTAATAACTTGAAAATATCTTGTAAAATCATGATAAAATCATGAAAAATGAAAACACAAAAATATGTTGTAATAACATGATAATGTTTTGTAATAACATATTAATATGTTGTAACATGGGAATGCCGTGAGGGCAAGCAAGGCAAGTAGGATTTGACCAATCAAATCTAAAAAATACACGGATTAAAACTATAACAAAATTAACATTTGATTTTGTCGTCCCTTCCATAGAGAATCAGTCTATTACCTGCTTTCAGTCAATATTTTTATCTGCGCCCTGCTGGCCACTCCAGGTACTGTCAAGGCAAGTGAAGGTACCTCTCTGCCATTCGTTTCTGTCATTTTCTCCTTCGTGGAGGCGGAGTCATGGTTGCCTGGAAATTCCAGACTCACCGCTGTACCAGCAGATGAGTCTGGTCGCCTTAGAATCAATTCGATTTCTAGGGCGGAGCAAACCCGAGTTAACGGGCAGCGGAGTTAGCCAATCAGAAAATGGCGGACGTGACGTTAACAAAGCGACAAGAAAGTGAGAAAGTAAACAAACGGAGTAGTGAAGCCACGAGGGAGGAACGAGGGAGTTATTTCAACATAACCGTACCACACCGCTGAATGAAACAAACTCTCGGCTCCTCGGTGCGCCATCTTGGTTGTTGTCGGTGAGGAGATGCGTACGAGTGACTGCTGCTTCGCGAAAAACACGTGACTTAAATAAACCAATCAAAATGCACGGTACAGGTTGGGATTTGAGTAAACCACTGCGGACGGCGTGGTGACCAGACTGATATTTCTCTGTAGAATAACACAGAGACATATCAGTCTGGATTTTCCAGGCAAGAGTCATGGTGCACTGTTTCTTCCTGGGTCTTGTCAAGCAGAGAGCCCATGGATGTATTATAGAACTGGATAATGAATGACGTCACGACGTCCGTTGTTTTCAATGGCCGTGCTCAATGGCGCATGATGCCAAAAAAGTTTTTTACTTCTGCGTTACTTCCACGTTGTGCGGCCCATAGAGCAGGCGCACTGCGGCCCTGGAGCAAGCGCGGTGTTGCTCCGCGTATCACGTGACCAGCTCTGACCAATGGGCGCGATGGCGGGCTAGAGCGGTGACGTCACAAAACATAAAAAGTTATTTTTTAGCCAAATTAAAGATTTCGAAGAGGGGAAAAAGTCCATGGTGTGAAAATAGATGATAAACACTACAAGATCCGACCATTTTCTCAGCTGTAGGTGTCCTGTCAGCCCAGCACCAGGCGTTTCTGTTTACATTGCACTCTATAGGAAAAATGGTTTCTGGGCTGCATTGGATTTTTTGCTGCAGTTCTGCGGAAGCGGCAGCTAGGAAATTTGGCATCAGTTAAGAGGGAGCGCTGCCCTATCCAGGTCTTATTATACATCCATGAGAGAGCCCAGCAGCTTGTTTTGGAGGCTCGCGCATGCGTGCTGTGGTCAATGACAGAGGTCGCTGGCTGATAGCAGCGGGCTATAAGGCTCGTTCGAGATGAGCCAGACCTGCGCAGTTTCGATCGGTGTTGGTCTGTGCGCAGTGCACGCCAGTTAAGGCCTCGATACACCAAGGCGACTCCCAGACTGCCACCGAAAAGATGGAGCGACAGCTCGTCTCTTCCCGTCTCCTCTCGTTCCCTCCCGTTTCCTCACGTCGGATGACCTTTTTCCCTCTTCATACACCAAAGCGACAGCCGACCTAAAGACCTGTGTCTTGTGCATGCGCGTGATATAATTACCCCCCCAAAGTGGCAGATGGCGCTAGCCAGTGAACAAAGATAAACGGAAGTGACACAATGTTTGCGGAGTACATGCATGTAGCGCGCCTTGGTCTGCCACTGTTCTCAGCTTGTTCGAACATTTGAGAAGCGTGATCATGGCCGGTTTGGACATTGTTTTGTGTGGATTAGGAGCCGCTGCTCTGTTACTTGAAGAAGGTAACTTTCCGCACGGAATTGCGAAAATTGCAAAAATGGTTACAGTACGCTGCCACAGCGGTTTTCACCTCTCGTCACTCCTGTCACTTCCGCTAAAATTCCTGTGAGCTGATTGGCGCGGCAGCTGTAGTGCTCAGCCTATCAGAGCGCTTCGTGCCAAAGACCAAAGACGCCGATTCAACAACAACAAGGCCAATCAGCAGAAAACTGGTCAGACGGCCTCCGTCCTGGAGCGATGGGGGCATGACGGCGCATACAGATCAAAAGGACGGAAATGAGTGACGTGGAAGAACTGTTCAGACGGCTTCAGATGGGCGATCGTCGCCTTGGTTTATGGAGGCCTTTAGATTTGTGTCCGACTTGTTCCCTGACTTTGCTCTGATGTCACAAGTGCGACGGTCACCGAAAGCTTGTGAGATCCAAACGAGACCAGCGCCTGAGCCAGCTGCCGCAGTTCATCAGGAGCAACTGCCGAGGCTGCACGGCTCAGTGCATGATGGGAAAACTATTGAAGTATAATCGCGCCAAATGTATTGAGCGCACAAACCCAGTTGAGAGCGAGCAGGTTCAGATTTGTGCAAGCAGGTACAGGACTGAGAGAGCAGAATCTGTCAGCGCGCTCTCGTTTCTGTGTTAGCTCGCGCTCCCTTCTGCTAGCTCGTGCTCGTTTCTGTGTCTGCTCTCTGTATCTCTCTCCGTGTGTTTTAGCAGTCGCGCCAAAACTATTGAGAGCGCACAAACCCAGTTGAGAGCGAGCAGGTTCGGATTTGTGCAAGCAGGTACAGGACTGAGAGAGCAGACTCTGTCAGCACGCGCTTGTTTCTGTGCATGCTCTCTCTCTAATTCAGTCTGTTTTTGCTGCCTCTAAGCACTAAGACTTGAGAGAGCGCAGTAATACTTTATCTAAAAAAAAAAAAAACGGCATCAGGACACACCCACATCCGGACGTCCGATCAGTTTGATTTTCAAAGTTAAAGCCTGTGCCAAATCTTTTTATTGTCTAATTGACACAAACATACTGTCCACTCAGTTTGTCAGCAAAATAAACAAAAAAACATTTGTAGTATAACATATTTAAATATACTAATAAAGTTTATAAAGCTTTTCTTACTGTGTTCCTGTTTATGCTTTATGCCACGTATAAAAAGAAAAGCCACGTATTGATTAAATTAGTAAGCCATTTTGTAGTACTTATGTTACACCACTTGGTGGCAGTAATGTCCATTTCAGTGAAGCTTACTCTCCAAGGCTGTATTGAAATGTGTGACTGTAATAAACCAAACATGGTGTCACAATGCTTAACGCCTTTCTCCATGGCATTAACAAATTTTACTAAAAACTGGTAAACATCATGGAACTCGTGGCCATTGCTTTGTTTTGGGTAATTAATCCAGGCATACTGTAGGTCCATAAGTATTGGGACACTAGCATAAGTTTTGTTGTTTTTGCTTTTTTACCAAGACTTCAAACACAGTTGTAATTAATATGTGCTGAAAAACCCTTTTAGACATAAGTATCATCAGCGATTATACTTCCATAGAAAACGCCCACCTGTCAGCAGTGAACGGACAGGTGATTGGATCTGAGTTTAGTGCTGTTCGGAAACGTAACGCACGTCACTTCACTGCCCCCCTCTCCTCCTCCCCCGCATCTTTTTTTGTGCCCTGCTGCTCAGTGTGAAGTAGAATATTATTAAAAAGATTGTGCACAATATCTGCTGTTATAGGAGGCTGTTTAACTTTTAAAATGTGTAAATTTAGACATAAAAGCTAAGAATCACTGCTGAATGTGCCTCATGTGTGCTCCAAAAGAACACCTCATTTACGCACAGACTGTGGTTAAGCACCGGACAGAAAAGTTCTTACAAATCAGTTTAATGTCCTTTATTTTCAAAATCATATCTAACACACGCGAGAAGTGGATTTCGGGCGTGACGGTGCGTGATCCGAGCCATCTGAGCCCTCCTCTCATTGTGGCCGTGCACTCTCGTTCACAGTGCAGGCGAGGCGCAGTTCATCTGGAACGAGCCTATAAGCAGCGCACTGTGCAGCTTACGGCCCCATACATTACAGTGCACATGTGCCCCCAGCTAGCCAAAGTGTCTAACAGCGTTTGTTTATTTATTTATTTATTTATTAGAACTATAGAACACAACAAGAACAAAATACAAACTCTGGTAGAGGATAATAACATACAACAACATACACGCTAGGGGGCATACAAAACACATGCATTGGACCAGCAAGACTTTGTATCAAACTTTTAACAAGAGGTGCCAAAAAAACAAATAATCGAAAATAAACTAAAACAATAACAATCTCGACATTTGGTATGAGATGATTTTAGTAGTTTTCCAAGTTTTCAGTTGGGTTAATGAGCTATAATATAATTTAAATTCATTCATGAAACAGTTTGTCACCTCTCCATTTGCAACAATGAATGTGGGATTTTGCCAGAACCATAACAATATTAACAACATTGGAAGAAAACACGTCCAAGTTTTCCATTTATAATACAACATTAGAAACATTAAACGGAGGAATACTGATTTTGAGATTAATCCAACTTCTGATGTTCACCCAAAAGTTGTGAGAATAGTGACGTGTAAAAAACAAATGTTCCAATGTTTCATCCTCCAGATTACCAAAAGTACATAGAGCAACATCAAATCTAAATCTTCTTTTAAGAAATAGGGCTACAGGATAAATATTATTAATTATTTAAAATGAGTCTCCTTCACTTTAGGAGAAATAGGCCATTTAATAAATTTAGAATGAGCATTAATCATTACAGATTGAATGTTTGTAAAGGGCAATTTCTTAAAAGAAGCTCTATTATAATCATGGTAACTCGTTTGTCTCATTCCATCATTTATAAGCTTGTTATTACATTTATAAACAACCAAGTTGCAGCCATTAACCTGTAAGGTTGGCACCAAAACAATCACCATCTGAGAGTATAAAAAGATATTCTTAATGAACTGAATCAGTGATGAAGGGATCGCTCCACAAACTTTCTTGAAATCATTATAGCTACACCTAAAATTAAATTCTATATTATATATCTATATTCCTATATCTATGAAAGATGAGAATGTCAAAAGTTTACCATCACAATCCAATAGGTCTTTCACAAATATGATGTCCTTGTCAAACCATTCATGTTTAAATATTGATTTCCTACCAATTATTATTGTTCTATTATTCCAAAGAGTTGATCTGTGAGGAGAAAAATTGTGATTGAATATCAGTTTCCAAAAGTGAAGAATTTGTTTATGGAAATTTGACAGTGCAATCAGAATCTTGTTAATCTCAAAATCGCATTTCAAAAGGAAGTCAATTCCTCCGAGCTGCTTAAATATGGAACTGGGAACATGGAACCACATGGAATTCTGTTGCATCAAAAAGGCTTTCAACCATTTGATTTTAAATGTACCAACTATGGCTTCAAAATCTAGTGCATTGATGCCACCTTTATCATATCCTTTAACTAATTGGGACCTTTTGATATAATGAGTTTTGTTTTTCCACAGAAACTGAAAAATTATTGAGTTGGCTTTCTTTATATTTTGGGAGGATATGTACATAGAATGACAGGGATAGATAATCCTGGAAATGCTTTGGTGAACAAGTTTCTTCCAAAGATTGTAAATCTCTAGTCAGCCAATGGCTAAGGCCTTTTTTCATGTTTAATAACCAGATCAAGATGTTAGACTCCTCTCTTCTGAGTCCATTTTTAGACAATAAAATTCCCAAATATTTAACTTCATTTTTAACCATAATGGACAAAATAGATTGGTGTATACATGAATGAATGGGAAGAATCTCACATTTTTTATTATTAAGAGTTAAACCTGACGCCTTAGAAAATAACGAAATCATATTGAGAGCTATTAGTTTTTAAAAATAGTGCCGTGTCATCAGCGAACTGACTAATCTTGTATTGTCTACCAAAAATATAAATTCCCTGAATTTCAGGACTATTATTGAAGAGGACGGCCAATAACTGAGTAGTTAACATAAACAATTTGGGGGAAATAGAGCAACCCTGACGAATGCCTCGTTGGACAGTAAAGCTGGGAGTGAGTCCTGGATTTAAAGAAACTCAACTATAAATGTCATTGTAAAACATCCTGATAATGCCACAAAAATTTTCACCAAACCCCCAAAATTTTAAGGCGTGTTATGTTCCGTGTCTTGTGTCCTGTTTTCTGTGCTTGTTTCCCTTGTGTTTTATTTTGTAGTCTTGGTTTGTTCTCAGTGTTTTTCTGATTTATTTCCTGCTTTTCGTGTTTCCTGCCCTTTGTGATTACCTGCCCCGCCTTAATGTGTTTCACCTGTGCCTCATCCTAGTGTGTATTTAAGCCCTGTGTTTTCCCCTGCCTTTTGTCGGTTCATTGTCGAGTATGGTCGTTCCTTTGGTTTTGTCTCCTCGTGTTCTGTGTAAGTACCTGTGGATTAAAGTTATTTTGAGTCTGTATTTTTGGGTCCGTTCCCTCCTTGTCTTCCTCGAAACGTGACAAGGCGTCTATCAAAAAAGAATGCTCTAGTGTATCAAATGCCTTATAGAATTCAAGGAATAATATCAAACTATCGAGGTCAACTAAATCACTATAATCCAACACATCCAATATTAACCTAATGTGAATTATGAAGGCTTCTTCCTTTAATAAATGCTGATTGACAGTCATCAACTATCTTTAAGTCCTCTGTTTAGATGATCTGAAAAGACATGAGCTAAAATGTTATAATTACATAATAAAATGATTGGCCTCCAATTGTCCAAATATAATGTGTCCTTGCTAGGTTTAGGAATTAAAGTGATTATCCCATGCTTCATTGTATTAGAAAGATTACCTGTCCAGATGCATTCCAAAAAAGCTTCATACAAAATCCCTCTAATGTCTTTCCAAAAGAATTTGTAAAATTTTGCTGTTAAGCCGTCCAGGCCTGGTGACCTCCCAGGGGACATCTTAGATAGAGCTGTATCTAACTTTTCAATTTGTAAGTTTTCTTCCATAATTCGTTTAAAGTCAGAATCAAGAATTTTATTAAAACCTCCTACAGTTTGTAGAAGATTCTCGCAATCTGAGTCAGAATGACTGGATCTATATAAAGTGGAATAAAAGTTAAATATCTCCCTATTAATCTGATTTTGGTCTTCAGAGACAGAACCATTTATAGACAATTTATTAATTCTCTTTTTAATTTGTCTATGTTTCTCAAGATTAAAAAAATATGAGGAGTTTTTTTCTCCTTCAATCCAGCGAGAACGAGACCGCTTTCTCTACATATAAAGTATCCAATTTGCTCTGTAGTTTATTTAACTCAACAAATTCTTCAGCTGCCAAGTCCTTCTTTTCGCAGAGATTGTTAATACTGTTTAGAATACTCTGTTACCTATGTCATTTTAATCTCGAGGAACGCTTACTTGTTTGTAATGCAAGTTCTCTTATTTTACACTTAAGCCATTCCCATTTACTCACAGGTGACATTTCCAAGTCATCAGTTACCATTATTAGTTGTCTACTCTTTGTACAAAAAGATCATCCAAAAGCATATTATTAAATTTCCAGATATGAGTTAGACCAGGCCCTTCCCTTGTAAACTGAAGAGATAAAGTGATGACACAATGACTGGTTAAGGGTGACGCAGATATAATACACTTATTAATATAATTTATCAGAGGGGCAGACATTAGCCAGTAATCCAGCCTTGAACTTTGACCATTCCCAGATGCATTAAACCCAGTAAACTGAGTAACTCCAGGGTTTTTTTACCTTCCATTACCCAATCAAATTCAACCATCAGGTCATCATAATTGTGACAATGAGCCCTTGGTGGGTTTCTGTCTAACCAAAGATGGCACCAAGTTGAAGTCACCTCCAACTATAATTCTATCAGTTAAATAGGATTGTCTATGTTCTATAATTTGTTCACACAACTCAGAGATTAATGTTTTGTTTTTAGCGCTTTCACTGTATCCATAAACACAAACCAAAGTAAGGATCTCATCATTAACCTCCGCTATCACTATCAACCAATGACCATGAGTCTCACTAATATGGTGAATTATTCTTCCAGGAAATCTATTCAAAAGTATCATCACACCAGCTGAATGAGATGTCCCATGACTAACAAAAATCGAGTCACCCCACTGCAGCTTCCAGAAATCAACCGAATGAGTCTCTTGTAAAAAAAAACAACATAATTTGCTTTTTGCTCCTTACAAAATAGAAAAAAGGCTTTTCTCTTAACATTGTTCTTTAGCCCCCTAGCGTTTAATGAAACAAACGACAACATATCTGAAGATTTAAGTAAAGCACAAGAATCTTAAGATACGCAGAAAGTGAGCATCATTGTCCTTACCAAAAAAATAAAAAATAAGGTGCACTTTACTTTCAGAACTATAACAGTTGTGTGTAAAGACTTAAATAGGCTTTAACCTATTCTGGATCCACTCTTTGATTGTTTATCATTGCATATCCTTCCTTCAGGAATGCTCTCTGTCCCCTCTTCCTAGCATCTTGTACCAGTGGCCACAGCTTGGCACACGCCTCCCTGTCTTCTTTGGAGAAATCTTCTTTAAAATGGATATGCATCTCCTTACAGACCCTGGCACATTTCCAAACGTCATCCCGGACCACTCTCCACACAAACTGTAGAATTATTGACCGTGGAGTATTGTTAGAAGTTGCAGCATTGCCCTTCTTTCCTTGCCTGGAAATTCTCTGTATAATAATACAGAGACATATCAGTCTGGATTTCCCAGGCGATGTGACTCACGAAGACGATCTACAGCGATGGGCACCGCTCTTGTCAAAATTCCAGTGACCGTCTCTCTGGTATCCTCACCATCCTTTTCAGGCAGACCATTTAACCTTAGGTTCCATCTCTGTTTGTATCGGGCGTGTTCAGTGACAGCTTCTTTGAGCCTCTTGTTGTCCCCTCGAAAATAATTTACTTTCTCCTCCAGTCGATCAATAATTTGCTTGTTGACTTTAATAGCCTCAGAGTTGGCCTCAGTTTTCATCTCTACTCCCTCTCTTTTACTTTTTAGGATGAGGAGCTTTCACTGGAGTATGTGCCAGATTAATTGTCTTTTCCTTAGGAATTAGCTCGTCTATTTCGATGTCAGCAACATTGCATGCTTCATGAAGAGCGGCCAAAGTCGTAATCGTCGTCATCCATTATAGCTAGCTTGCATCAACTTTTTATATTTGGCAATGAATTCAACTCAGGTCAGTGTCATACTTTAAAGTTGACCACTAAGTTAAAAATTACAATTTACACTAGTTCCTTATTGTAAACTGCACAAAAACTCACATTTAAGGACAGGAAGAAAACTATTTACACTGGAGCCTGCAACAGACGTCCGCCATCTTGGATTCTCTCTCTCTAACAGTGTTTCTACAGAGAAGTCATAGTTTGTAGCTTAAACCCTGTTCATGTTCCTCATGAGTACTGCTGCTGCATAAAACTGTGTGTCATATAAATGATAGGCTCACGTACATGGTTCAGTGTCAGATGTTCGTAAGAAGTGGAGCTGGAGGAGAGGAGCCAGGGCCCGGGCCGGGGACTGGATGTGAATATTACAGAACTGTGAATGAAGTGGGCTCTGGTTGTTCTGGACAAACTCAGCTGTAGGAAATACAGGACGTTTCTTCAAAAAAGTAACATGGAGTGGATTTGCAGCTTGAGTAGAGAGGTGAGAGTCAGTGAGGCGGTGTTTTTAATGTTTGTGGTGTGATGTGTAAGGCTTCTGCTGAGGTTTTATTACAGTGAAGCAGCATTAACAGTGCACTGGTCTGGTGTTGATCTCCTGATGAACCTCCCTCATCTGTGAGGCTGGAACCTCACTCATCCGTCCAACTTCATTTTAGTGCTTATGAATTAAAGTTAAAACAAAAACTTAGGGTACATTCTTTGATAAGGCGACAGAGAAGGCCAGCTTTGTGGAAAAAAAATATTGTAATGACATTCTTCTGTATACAAACAGCGTTACTACTAGTAATTCTATAGAAAGAGTGTGAGATAGATTGAAACATCCTACTACTCAAACACTGATGGGACTGCATTTAAGTGATTTTTAATTAAATTTAAATTAAATCAAAATGTTGTCAAATAAAACTTAATGAAGTCAAGGTGTCTGCTTGCCCACTTGAAAAAGTCACCGCATGCTACTGTGTTGTAATAATGTGATATCTCATATTAACATAATAGCTCATAATAACGTGATAATATCTTGTAAAAAGATGATATCTCATGATAACATATCTTATAATAAAGTGATTATATCTTGAAAAAAATGTGGTATCTCGTAATAACGTAATATCTCATAATAGCATACTATCTCATATTAACGTGATATCTCATAATGTGATAATACCTTCTAATTAAGTGATATCTCATAATGTAATATTTTGTAAAAATTCGATATCTTGTAAAAACTTAATGCGTTAAAAATGTGATATAGATGTTTGTTTTTTACTCACCTGAGAGCAACATGCTGCTGTACAATAACACTTTTATTGTGTAATGTGTATTGTTTATTGAAATGTGTGTGAAAAAACAAGTCCTTGTCATGTCACAGATATTAATAGATGAAATGTTCAGCCTATTTATATTCCCTGCCAATCATATACATTTAGGTCTGCTCCCATTTGAATAAAGGAGCCACTGGCTGGTACTCCTGACCAGGATCCTGGCCCAGATCTGGAGAAGTGTCACAGAGCACTGCTCAGTTCTTCCTCTGCTCCTGACAGGTTGCACCAGCAGCATTGGAGGATGGGTCAAATGCAGAGATTTATTCACAAAGTAAGAGCTGCCTGTACTGCCTGCAATACCATGAATCCAAAGACAGCTGTTCTACTTTCACAAAGGTAAACATGATCACATTCAACATTATTTCATTTTGTAAAATACAAGAACTTAGTGTATTTAATGAAACAACATTTGCTCCCTGTCAATCAATAATGTCTTGCTCCACTTTTTTATACCTCACTTGAGAAACAGTCCCATAACTAATGAGCCCATTCTGTACCCTGGTCCAGTGGGGATTGTACTGTCCAGTCTGAAGATCATGGGAAGAGATTAACCCCTGGTAACTCACACTAAGCCCAAAGATACACAGCAGTCCTGACCGTGACTTGATGCTTCGCTGAACTGAGAGCGTTGTGTGTCTTCTCTGTCCTCTCCTCCTTCAGCTCCATCTCCATCAGGCACTGTATCAGAGCCTGAGCGATGCAAAACATGGTTAATATTTGATCGTTTCTGCTGTCGCTGGGCCTGCATCATACTCCGCTACATTCAACACCCTGCAGTATTCATGTGCACTTCTCCAAATCTGTTATTCCCTACAATTTGGACTAATTGTGTATGCAGAGTGTGTATGTATGTAACTGAACTGACATAATTGAACTATACTGAAAATATGCAGCATTAATAAACTTAGTGGTAATGTTTTTCTAACAGAACATGGGCACACACGTTTGGTTGGTCTGGGACTGAAGCTTTGACCTAATATTAGCTTTTCCCATCCTCAGTGTGTTTCTCAGCCTGTCTCTGTTTCCATCCTCTCTGATGAACTCAGTGCTCCCACCAATTTGTACTCATTTTACTGCCTGCACTGCCCCCTGTAGGCAGAGTCTGAGATTGCATCCACAGTCTAGGAACAGAACTCATCCTAAAGTCAGAGGAAGGAGGTAGAGCAGACAAAAAATGTCCTCAAGAGATGTTGCGATAAAACTACTCTTAAAGTTAGTTAGTAAAATGAGCAGACAGAGTTCGGTATGTGTTTTATTTGCCAATAAAAAATAGGTATTAAGATCTCCCTTTACAAATATAGCAGGGATTTGCAGCAGATGGAGTACTCCTGGCCCCGCCCTCCCTGACCCCCCACCCCCACCCTAAATGTACACAGTGACTGCAGAACAGCCACTCATGGAAGGACAGAATATACACAGCACTCTTACTTACACACACACACACACACACACTTATACACACACACACACACACACACGCATACACACACTTACATGTTCTTTTTTTTACACAATCTTTAAAGCCAACTAGTGGGAAAAGACCTTATAGTGGGTCGCGGGCATGTATATTTTGATTTTCCCAGTTTTTTCCCCAAAGTAATCACAGTATTAGTGTGTGTGTGTAAATGTCCTGTGTGAAAGTGACAGCAAGAGAGCAGAGAGAGAAAGAACATGAACCATTTCTTAAATTAACAATAAAAGGCCTCTCCAAGATACATTGATATACATAGAAAAAAATAAAATAAAAATCACCCAACAGAAGGAGATCACCGTACACAAACAGTTAAGATCCAGACAGAAATATACAGGCCACCCCCAACAGCTAACCCCAGATATGCTACAACACTGTAAACAAAAACAAAAAAAAGTTGCAAAAATTCAAAAAGTCAGTCATCAGGATCCCTCAAGAGTTTTGAGTTTTAGGGCTAACTCAAAATCTCATGTTTTCAACTACTACTATTTGTTGTTCCTTCTATTTAACGTTCATATGTCTAAAAACTTTCAATTTTAAATTGTACTCACTATCATTATTTTTAGTATATTATCCACGGTTCATACACTAATGAACTGTTGTGTGTGAGTGAGTGAATGAGTGAGCGACAGTATTTAGGTCTATTGGAAGTGTTTTTTAGAATTTGTTCAAGTGATTGTTTTTTGCTGGATATAATATGAATGATGTACTAGTAACATGTTCTTAATTGACATAAAGCTTCTGTTAAAATCTACTGTAACATCTCCCTGTCCAGTACTGCAGGTGGAAATTAGCAGCTCTGCTAAAACCTGGCACAAAACAGATTTACCTTCTGACATCAATGTATTGTTCTGCACGTCCCTGTCAAATAAATAAATTCAAACTTTTTGTAACAAGAATTTTCCATGACTTTTCCCAAACTTTTGACTAAGAACTGAAAAATTACTTGTTTAAAGAGTGTTCAAAATGTCCAATGTGGTACATTAGAAACATACTTTTGATGCAATTTCATTTGTTAAATTTGGAAATTAGTGAGTTGAAGAAAAAATAAACAGCTGGGGCTTCATCCCCCAGAAATATATTATTCCACTAATTTTACTGACTTATAGCCTACACACAGGTGATTAAAAGATAATTATGCTATATTAGACTATAAACTAATCATCTAGTGTTGTTTTAAAGCATTACCAACGCCCATCAAAAAAATGATTTAGTTCATATATTTTGACAAAAAATAGATATAGGTGACTTTTTCCTTCAGTGAGAACACAGCCAAGAAGACAGTGTTTCTACTGACCTCTTATATTTACTGTGTTCTAGCTGGCGCAGGTTTAACTAGGCGGGGCCAAATGTTACAGTTTAAAAATTCCAAATCTTTTCCAGGACCTGGAAATTGCATTTTGAAATTCGATGACTTTCCCATGACTGTACAAACACTTATCAATAATAATACTTTTTCTGAACAATGGATAGTCAGTTGGCTGTAAGATGAGTAAAAAAAAGTTTTTGAAAGACATATGAACGTTAAAATGGAAAAAAAACAAAAAACAAAAAGTTTAAAACTTGAGATTTTGAGTTGGCCCCAAAACTTCAAAAATCTTTTTTTAGGTTTTTGCAACTTTTTTATTTTTCTTTTTTTACAGTGAATATGACAAAAAAACGATAGGAGAACTTATGCATGTCCTATGATGGTCAAATCTCATTGCACTTCAAAAAAAAAAAAAAAAAAGACTGTTCCTATAGTGTGGGCTGAACGCCACCCCACAATCCGAGAGAAAGAGAATTTTCCAGGTTTTTGCGCAACGTTTTGGCTCAGTCCGGAAGAAGAAGAAGTAGTAGTAGTAGTAGGAGAGAAGCAGCGTTTTCCACTTAAGAGTCTGTGAATAAGGAGCGCCCACACTACAGAGCCAGAGGCCATACATTCACTGGTGCTGCTCGTCGTAGTTGCGCGTCACTTTGTTTTGCTTCGAAGCTCGAGGAGAAGTGTCTGTGCGTGTAGACCGGAAAAAGACTGGACCAAAAGGGGGCTGTGGCGTTAGGGGTGATTGGGAGAGACAATTTTGTTCAATGTCACATTAGGACTTTTCTTCTCTTTTCTGCCGTTTTGTGGAGTAAACAGTTGGAGCTGGCGCTGGAATTGGTCAAAAGATTGAGTCCCTGCTCTAGTTTCCTCTGTCATTATAATAAAGTCCAGATGAGGTATCAGAGTCTCAATTTGACTTCTATTATGCTGCTATTAAATGTTATAAGTAAAAGGGAAAAAAATCAGGTAATGCATCTTTAAGGCAAGACACAAACTTTTTTTAATTTTATGTATATTATAAGACTAACAAATTAGTTTATATAGTTCCTTGCCTGATTGATTGTGCATTTTATTCCTAAAATCATGACCAAAAAAAATCATTTCAGGCTCTCATTTACCAAAACTCAAAATAAGATATACATAATTCACAAATTCAATCTAATGTGTCATCAAAATTAGGAATTTTAAACCCGGCTCTATCCAATATTCCGATTTAGTTTTTTGAAATGTATGCACATTTTTAAGTAGATAATAGCTAAGTGGCATATTAAAACATAAAATTACACAAAATTTGCAATACATTTGTTCTCAAGTTGATGCTAGTAGTCTACTATAACCTCTGTCAGATAAAAATCATGTCTCACCTTAAAGGGATTTATCATTTGGCCAGAGTTGTCCTGGCTTTAAGAATACCAACATTTTAAAGACAAAATGATTTGAGAACTAACTCCATGGTGGAGTTTAGCGTTTTTTAAATATCGTTTTTGTAAGTGGCACCTTTGTTATTTTTATTCTTGCTATTTAATTCAGTTTTAACACTATGTAATTTGTTGATCTTGTTTTTATTCCTTACAGTTTATTCCTCCTGACCACAACCAAATCCCAAAAGCAGAATTTTATTATGACATAATCTCTGTATAATATTTAAAAAAAAAAAGTATGTATATGCCACAGTTCCCCTGGTCCAATTTTTCTAGGGTCTGTTCCTTTTGACAATTCCTATTCCACATGTTGTTCCTTCATAACCTAAAGTCTGGTCAAAGTGACAGTGACCACCTGCCATCATCACATGCAGAAAAAACGATGCATTTGTAGTCTTATTACTGACAGTGATCATGTGCATTGTGAGAGGAAGCTGGCTGAAGAGAAGAGAAAAGCCCTCACACCAGCACCAAAAAGATCTATGTCCACACTGAAGGCTGCGTGAGAACAGGAGAGTCAGTCGTGCGAAAATCGTAACGTTGTAACATTAGAGACCACCTGTCCAGCTCTTTGACTTAAACTAACAGTGGATATTATTACAAATCACTTTTCTTAATGTCAGACTGATCAAGCATGGGACCGGTCCTTTAAGAGCTTAATCAAATTCTGTATTTTTTGTCAGCGTACTGTCTAGTGCAGTGGTTCTCAAACTGCGGTATGGGTACCAGTGGTGGCACGCGGGCATCTTCTGGTGGTGCTCAGTCTTTGGCAGTTTTGGTTTAGTTTCATTTAACTTTAGTTTTACTTTAGCCCTACTCTGGTTGGGGATTAAATTTGAAGTGCAGACCACTGCTTAGCCCTGGTTTAGTCCAGTTTTTGCTCTTGTCTAGTCCTGGTTTAGTCCAGTTTTTGTTCTTGTGTAGTCCTGGTTTATGTCCAGTTTAGTCCAGTTTTTGTTCTTGTGTAGTCCTGGTTTAGTCCAATTTTTGTTCTCGTCTAGTCCTGGTTTAGTCCAGTTTTTGTTCTTGTGTAGTCCTGGTTTATGTCCAGTTTAGTCCAGTTTTTGTCCTTGTGTAGTCCTGGTTTAGTCCAATTTTTGTTCTTGTCTAGTCCTGGTTTAGTCCAGTTTTTGTTCTTGTGTAGTCCTGGTTTATGTCCAGTTTAGTCCAGTTTTTGTTCTTGTGTAGTCCTGGTTTAGTCCAGTTTTTGTCCTTGTGTAGTCCTGGTTTAGTCCAATTTTTGTCCTTGTGTAGTCCTGGTTTAGTCCAATTTTTGTCCTTGTTTAGTCCAGTTTTTGTCCTTGTGTAGTCCTGGTTTAGTCCAGTTTTTGTCCTTGTCTAGTCCTGGTTTAGTCCAGTTTTTGTCCTTGTCTAGTCCTGGTTTAGTCCAGTTTTTGTCCTTGTCTAGTCCTGGTTTAGTCCAGTTTTTGTCCTTGTTTAGTCCTGGTTTAGTCCAGTTTTTGTCCTTGTCTAGTCCTGGTTTAGTCCAGTTTTTGTCCTTGTTTAGTCCTGGTTTAGTCCAGTTTTTGTCCTTGTCTAGTCCTGGTTTAGTCCAGTTTTTGTCCTTGTTTAGTCCTGGTTTAGTCCAGTTTTTGTCCTTGTCTAGTCCTGGTTTAGTCCAGTTTTTGTCCTTGTTTAGTCCAGTTTTTGTTCTTGTGTAGTCCTGGTTTAGTCCAGTTTTTGTCCTTGTCTAGTCCTGGTTTAGTCCAGTTTTTGTTCTTGTGTAGTCCTGGTTTAGTCCAGTTTTTGTCCTTGTCTAGTCCTGGTTTAGTCCAGTTTTTGTCCTTGTCTAGTCCTGGTTTAGTCCAGTTTTTGTTCTTGTGTAGTCCTGGTTTAGTCCAGTTTTTGTTCTTGTGTAGTCCTGGTTTAGTCCAGTTTTTGTTCTTGTGTTGTCCTTGTCTAGTCCTGGTTTAGTCCAGTTTTTGTCCTTGTCTAGTCCTGGTTTAGTCCAGTTTTTGTCCTTGTCTAGTCCTGGTTTAGTCCAGTTTTTGTCCTTGTCTAGTCCTGGTTTAGTCCAGTTTTTGTCCTTGTCTAGTCCTGGTTTAGTCCAGTTTTTGTCCTTGTCTAGTCCTGGTTTAGTCCAGTTTTTGTTCTTGTGTAGTCCTGGTTTAGGCCCAGTTTAGTCCAGTTTTTGTCCTTGTGTAGTCCAGTTTTTGTCCTTGTGTAGTCCTGGTTTAGTCCAGTTTTTGTCCTTGTGTAGTCCTGGTTTAGTCCAGTTTTTGTCCTTGTGTAGTCCTGGTTTAGTCCAGTTTTTGCTCTTGTGTAGTCCTGGTTTAGTCCAGTTTTTGCTCTTGTGTAGTCCTGGTTTAGTCCAGTTTTTGCTCTTGTGTAGTCCTGGTTTAGTCCAGTTTTTGCTCTTGTGTAGTCCTGGTTTAGTCCAGTTTTTGTTCTTGTGTAGTCCTGATTTAGTCCAGTTTTTGTCCTTGTGTAGTCCTGGTTTAGTCCAGTTTTTGCTCTTGTGTAGTCCTGGTTTACTCCAGTTTTTGCTCTTGTGTAGTCCTGGTTTAGTCCAGTTTTTGTTCTTGTGTAGTCCTGGTTTAAGCCCAGTTTAGTCCAGTTTTTGTCCTTGTGTAGTCCAGTTTTTGTCCTTGTGTAGTCCTGGTTTAGTCCAGTTTTTGTTCTTGTGTAGTCCTGGTTTAAGCCCAGTTTAGTCCAGTTTTTGTCCTTGTGTAGTCCAGTTTTTGTCCTTGTGTAGTCCTGGTTTAGTCCAGTTTTTGTTCTTGTGTAGTCCTGGTTTAAGCCCAGTTTAGTCCAGTTTTTGTCCTTGTCTAGTCCTGGTTTAGTCCAGTTTTTGTCCTTGTCTAGTCCTGGTTTAGTCCTTGTTATATCCTCATTTTTGGATGTTGAAGATGGTACTTCCAAAGCCAAATATTTTCTGAGGTGGTACTGGGTCTAGCACTATATGGCCATTCCTGTCCATTTCAGTTTTTTCAAATGTAGGATTTTTTTTCCATCATTACTGAGGTAGAATACTATGAGTAATCCAAATACCATCTCCTGAAACTTACCTTGAACAAATGTTTGGGAACCGCAGTTTTACATGACCAGAAAGTCACTATTGTAAATGCATAAGCAGAACAGGTGGCCTTTAATACTCTTGCACAGTTACCTCTTTTCCACCAGGCAGTGAAACATTCAGTTCTCAGGTTTCAGAGCTTGCATTAGGGCAACGTGCCATACACTACCATCTCCTTTGTCTGTGGAAGTCTCTGTGCCTCACTTCTGCATAAATAAGACACAGGCAGTCAAAGACATAGGGCCGAATCTCAGCAAAACTGCCTACTGCTAGATAGAGGTTAGTTTTTACAAAGGAAGCTCCACGCAGCTTTAACCATTTAGGCCACTTAATATCATTTTGCATCCAATAATAAGTGCAAGAGCTTGGTATTATTTCATGTTGCATTGGATGACGTGGGTGGAAAAGAGGTAAGAGTATGTAAGTATCCCGGTGACTGCTTGAGGAGATGAAGTGGAGTAGTGCATAGAAAACAGAGGTTAGAGGTCAGAGGTGAGCAGCGCCAAGATCATCGCGGGCGTTTGCGCGTGACGAAGATGAGGACCCGGCGAATGGCCATGAGTCGGTCTTTGAGGGAGTTCATGGCCAGAATGGTGAGCTGGGCCCTGTTCTCCAGGGGAAGGACGGCCAGCAGCCACCAGCACCAGGCTGGACCGCTTGGACTGGCCTGGAACAAACACACACACAATGCTGGGAATCAGTCTTTTTAACTTTGAACTTTCTGTATGTCATGTCACAGAACACATCTGAATATGTACCATAGTTATTCCATATATTTTTTTTTCTAGTATGGTGCAGATGAATGTTAAAAACACATGTAGAGTATAGCGTAGTGCTGCCTGGGGTCAAACTGACCTGTGGGTCTGGGTCCTTGAGGGGCAGCTGTCCAAAGTGACTGAGGATCTGACTCTTCATGTTGTCTTTGAGGGAGGTGAACCAGTTGTTGGCCTGCTCGTACACCGCATCATGGAGCTTCACCAGCTCCACCAGCTCCTCTCCCTCCACCTGTACAACACACAGTTTTACTCACAGGTAACTTTGTGGCTTTATCATATTTTTAATATTTAAAAAAAATAAATGGCACAGTCACAAGATTTAAATGACTCAAGTAGTTAAGTTCAACTAAAAGATGGAAATGTTTAAATGGGCATTAAAATGCAGTTATCTGGGGCACAGTCTCAAAGTGGTTAGTGCTCCCAGCAAGGAGGTTATGGGTTCAATCCTTAGGTCTCTGGGTGGAGTCTGTCCTCTCTGTGTAACAATGGGTTCTCCTTGGGCACTCTGGCTTCCTCCCACCGTCCAAAGACATGCATGTGTTAGGTGTACAGGTGACTTGCCCCAAGTGAATGAATGTGAGAGTGACTCTGTCAGTACTGCAACAAGCTGTCCACTGTCCAGGATGGACCCCGCCTAAGGGGCAAGGTTACTGAGATAGGCTTCAGCAGCCCTGACCTCTAACAGGAATAACAATGAATGAATGTAATGCAGTTATTTGAACTTTTGTTAGTAGAGCAAGAACACTAAACTAAAGTTCAACCAAGTTCTCTGCTCAGTGAGAAAGCTATGGAAATACAAAAAGCATGGAAACTTGTCTGATAAACTTTTAACTTTCATTTTAAACCAAGGAACCTGAATATGAAGCGTACCTTCTTGTCCTCCAAGTACTCGATCTTGGCCGTGTTGTAGCCGTCTCTCTGTCCGTGGCTCAGGACCTTAAACCGTGACACTCCAATGGTATCCACCACTGAGCGGCCGTCAGGAAAGAACTTTACGTCACGCACCTAAAAAGACACATCCATTAATATCAGATAAAGACAGCAGATCAAAGGCAGGAAAGAGGTGTGATCTGAGCTTTAACTCCAGCTGAAGTGGCAGTAGTTTGGTGTGGCCGCTGACCTGTAACATGCAGCCGTGGTCGGCAAAGCCTTTGAGCTCATCGGCGATGCACATGCCAAACTGTTTGGTGCCCGTCTCCATGGATCGGCGGATCATCAGTCGGTATCGAGGCTCGAAGACGTGCAGTGGGCAGGGGATGGTGGGAAAGGCCATGGTACACACGAAGATTGGCACTTCCTGGTTCAAGCTGTGACGTCAACAGGAAAACAAGGTCAGGCTCAGGCACTGTTATAGGCTAAGGTAATACTATAGGGGTCTGTTTTATTTAAACTGTTAAAATCTTTGATACCAATATATTAACAAGCCTGGATATACTGTATGTAAATACAGGGTAGCTCCAGGTTTTGCCTTGTAAAATTTAATACCTTTTCAAGACTTTTTAATGCCACTTTGAATTAAATTTAATGCCAGGATTGCCAGCAAATGAACAATAGTGTATGAATTTTACACAAATTAAATATTTGTACTACTCAGGCTTTTAAAATAAAATATTTGAGTGCCAAATACAGTTTTGCATTAAAAAATATTAAAACTGAAGCATACACTTCACTGATAAAGGTTTTTGTGTAAAGTGTATTGTGATGCTGTTTTTGCAACATGATGCAATATGTAACAAAAGCTTTCGGAAACAAGCTAAAGGCACAGCAGAGTGGGTGACTTAAAAACATTTTGGAACCATTTATGATAGAATTGAATGCCTAAATCCAACTTGCAAATAAGACATACTGTACTCTATTATTAGCTAAGAAGTATTACTTTAAAATATTCAGATTTTTTTTTACAAAGACAAGCATTCCTAAGCATATATTCACTCATCTATATATTACCAACAACACCGAAATTATTTATAAAATTTAAGACCAGGTCAGGTCAAACAGAATTTAATACCTGCCTACAAGATTTAATACTTTTAAGGCCTAGATTTTGACCACAACAAATGTAATACCTTTTTAATACTTTTAAGACTTTTGGCTGCTCTGAAATAATGGATGTATTTTCATATGTGTCACTCACTTGGAAAGCTCCTTCATCTCCTCCTCGTGGATCTTCTTCCTGTCCGCCAGCTCGTCTCCAAGGTAACGCTGGAGCACTTCCTCCATCAGCAGCGTCTTGTTGTAGCCCCTACTGGCCAGGTACTGCAATCACAGACAAGTTATTACAGCTATTCTGGTCATGTTCTAAGGCATTAAAAAACATGTGTGTCATGTGGTGGTACCTCGGACAGATTCTCCTTGCACAGTGGGCAGTTGGAATTATGGTCCAGGCAGCGCTCCAGACATTTGAGGCAGAAGGTGTGTCCACAGGGAGTGGTCACTGGCTCATAGAACAATCTACGGAACATACAAGGCCTTATTAGTCTCTAGTCTAATACAGTAATAGAACTCATTGCTTCATGTCTAATTTTTGAACACAACATGACATGGTGAATGAGAGGGCATCACCTCATGCAGAGAGAACACTCCAGGTCTCCACTGTCCAGGAGCTCAGCCGGGACCAGCCTCCCTCCACACACTGCAGCAGGCTGAATCCCACCACCTTCTTCTATAAAAAAACAAACAAACATCTGTAAGTTATGTTCAGGTAAATATAAGAGAATCACACTTGAATGTGTATAAAGAGAATAAATGAGACATTGAAAAGTAAGAAACTGTTCCACTACTGTAGAATGAATACCATGAAGATGAGACAGTACCATCTTTAACAGACTAAAATTAGCATTGCTAAATGAGGACAAAACAGGGACTAAACAAGGTCTAAAGAAGCATTAAACCAGGAGTAAACCAGGACAGAGTCAGACCAAATCAGAGCTGCAAAAGACTTCTGAGTAGCACCAGCAGAAGCCTGTGCAGAACCAGTGGTACGTGTACGACAGTTTGAGAACCACTGTACTCAGGTGAAACAAACAAACAACACATAGTACTACTCTTCATCTACAAATTATTATTTTAACATTAATAAAAGCTACACATGTTGTTAGACATGAATAACTGTTAGAATCCGTGATTTCAAATATGACCAAAATAATGGTTCATATATATAGATATGTATGCCTTTACCTTCAAAATAAAGGGAAATTAGGTTTGTGGTAAGATTGACCCCTGTCACAGCAGTCAGGTGACACTTCTGGAGAAAACGGCTAGTGTCAGTCAAAACGTGACAAGGAAATAAATGATAAAGGAAACATCACTCCTGCCTCTATCTGTCTGAAAAGAAATGATTCCATCTGACTGACAGACTGACCAAGATCCAATGGGAAAGAGGAGGCTCTCTCTGGGTCAAGAACAAAAATGTCAACAGCCTGTTTGAGTCTGATCACTTGAATCTCACACAGACCCACACACACACACACACACACACAGAAGAGTATTCTCAGGTGAGTCCACTTGTTTATAAACAAAGTCCATTTGGCCTTTTTATACTTGAGTTTCACAGACTCCCTCATGACCTCATGAACAACATATATTCTCAGCCACACTCTCACCGCTCTGTTACATCGATCCTAACACACCAAGACCAATTTATTGATGTTCAGTGTTTTTATTCCCATCCATTTGGAAAGGTAGAACAACAGCATTCCATTAAAAATGTATAAAATAAAGCTCTGCTGCCCCTGGTGGTTTAGGGGGTCAATCTGACCAAAAACCTAATTTTAAGGGTGCTCCGATCGATCGGCCGTGATCAGTGATCGGCTGATCATGGCTAAAAATAGTGATCGGTGATTGGTAAAATGGGCCGATCAGATTAAAACAAACACGCGAGGCTCTCACATTTTCTGTCCTTCAACTCTGGTTTGATTAAACAGCAGTAGCGTTATTTTAGCAGTGTTTTTAAGTTAAGCCCTGGTTATAACTAACACAAACCTGCCCTGGAGGCGCTGCTTTAAGTCCCCGCTGTGTCCCCGCCTGCTTTAGGAGCGCACGGGACAGAACCGAGGCGCAGCAGTGCGTGTATTTGCAAACACCAACGTAAATAGAGCTACAGCTAACCCGCTAACAGTTACGTTAAAAGGATTAAGAAAGTTCAGAGCCTGCCTGTGTCTTGTTGCGCGGAGAAAACTGTGCGTTTTGTGGCTTAAACTGCACCAAATGGCTGCTAATGGAAAGAGAAAGTAAAAAGGCAGCCCATGTGTCCGTGTGTCTGAGAGGAGCACCTTTCATCGTTGTCTTCTCTGCTCTCTTTGCACGTTTTCTTCGTTCAGACGTTGTCAAAACTGGCTGCAGGAGCTGTCTGCTCTTTAGTCCACTGTGTTTCAACCTGGTTTGGCTGCGCGTTACGCAGACGCAGGCGCTGCACCCGCGGACTCGCATTAAAGGCACCAATTAAGAACAGCTGATTTTTACATCAGCGGAGCATTCAAACAAAGCCACACAGACACTGGGCACACATTAAAGACCAATAATGCAACAAAACCTCTTCTAAAACAAAAATAAGTAGAATTTTGTTGTACTTTTATATTTACAAAGGCTACAGTATTTTTCAAATGGAACTAATAATTTGCCTGGAAAATCCAGACTGATATGTCTCTGTTATTCTACAGAGAAATATCAGTCTGGTCACCACGCCGTCCGCAGTGGTTTACTCAAATCCAAACTGTACCGTGCATTTTGATTGGTTTATTTAAGTCACATGTTCTTCGCGAGCAGCGTCACTCGTACGCGTCTCCTCACCGACAACAATAAAGATGGCGCACCGAGGAGCCAAGAGTTTGTTTCATTCAGCGGTATGGTACGGTTATGTTGAAATAACTCCCTCGTTCCTCCCTCGTGGCTTCCCTACTCCGTTTGTTTACTTTCTCACTTTCTTGTCACTTTGTTAACGTCACGTCCGCCATTTTCTGATTGGCTAACTCCACTGTCCGTTAACTCGGGTTTGCTCCGCCCTAGAAATTGAATTGATTCTAAGGCGACCAGACTCATCTGCTGGTACAGCGGTGAGTCTGGAATTCCCAGGCAAACTAATAATAGCCTGCATACATTACATTACTACACTGAAGACCACATGATCTGTATCGGCCATGATCGGTATCGGCCGATCACTGCAAAGGCTGATCGGTGATCGGCCTCAAAAATCCTGATCGGAGCACCCTTACCTAATTTCCCTTTATTTTGAAGGTAAAGGCTTAGATTTATTAGGTTTCCATGAAAAAAGTATTATAATGTGTCAAGATTACAGTGTGTCAAAAATGTGTCATTATAATGGAAGGCAATGGGCCCAAACGCGTACTTAAGGTAACGAGTGTAAGTTTTTACAAAAACCTGTCTTTGCTCCAAAAATAAAAATGCATCAAAACCAATGTTGTTATTAATTATTGACTTAGTCAAAGCTCTAATAACTTCACCCCAAGTGATCCACTCTGCAACTCATTTTTGTATAATATGGCAAACTTTGTGTTTTCGCCAAAAAAAAAAAATTGGGTTTTTGATGACAAAAAGGCCATAAAACATATAAAATATTAATAAATGAAAATAAACTTCATATCTATGGTTAGGGCTGAAGTAGTAGAAAGGATTTCATGCGAAAAAAGTAAAAAAAAAAAATAAATAAAATAATATTTGACATTTTTATAGCTATTTTATGAGAGGTCCCAAACGGGTCCCTAAGTTAACGAGTGTATGTAAATTTTTAAGGTGCCCAGAGGGTTAATGACTTCATGGTTTTTATTACCCTGTGGGAACCATGCCATAATCAAGCAGCAGTTTAGGTGGGTGAACAAGCAGTGAAAAAAGTACATGACTAAAAAATGAGGTTGTAGTGCATGAAGAACTAGTTTCTCAGTAAAATAAATGGATTTCCTCACGGGGAAATAACTGGCTGCACTCACAAGATCATTCATGTGGTGGGGTTAGTGTATGTATGTTTACAAACAGGTGGTACTACCATAAGCTTGTTCTATGACAAGGATGAGTGAGAACCTTCACGGGCAAAGAGGGCAGTGTCTCTTACCAGGCCTGAGTAATTTGGAGGGAGGGCTGAAGGCTCCGGAGGGTCCCTCACCGCTGTGTTTCCTCTTAAGGCCACCAGGGGGAGCTGGAAGAGCAGCCAGAACACTAGCCCGACTCTTACAGCCGCTCTCACCATCATTTGGGTCAGATTTACCAGGAGTGATACCATTCAGTCTGGCGTCTTCAACAGGAGCACTTTTACACACACTGAAGTCTGAGTCCTGGAGGCAGAAACATCACTTGGTCAACGTAATCTGAATGCACACATTTATTGTATCACGTTTATTTTTAATGTTGACAGATTAGTTACTTAGGGCAGCTCCAGGCTTTGTCAACTGAAATTTAAGACCTTTTTAATGCCATTTAGAATGAAATTTAATACCCACACTGTCAACAACCAAAAATGTATTAAATGTAAGATATAGATTAAATAATTCCAGTGCTACATAAAAATCATAACATTTAACTGTATCAAAATTTAATAACATTTCCCAAAAAGCATATTATAGACACAGTGTTATTGTGGTGGCACTTTAAAAAAATATCAAAGATTTGACAAATCTAATACCTGGTTGAACAAAATCTAATATTTACTGATTCGCCTTGATTTTGACAACATCCTTTTTAATACTTTTAAGACATTGGGGCTACCCTGTTTTTACAGTCTATTCTGTAAGAAATTCAGGCAAACAATATATTTGGACTTATAAAAGGGTTCCTGAATTATCAGCAAGTCTATATTAATGCTTTTTAATGCCATTTTTTATCCAAATTTTAATGTAACAAACATACAATTGCAGCAGCTTAAATTGTCAAAAATAATTTGCAAGTAATGTAACATAGCACCAATTGCTGAAAGTCAAACATCTGATGTGTGGGTAATTTAATTCCAATGGAAGCAAACTTGTTATGCCCGTCTATCGTGCTACTCTAGGCTACGGAAATGGTAAATTATTATTTATATAATGCATATTTATATTCAGAAATAAAACTATTAATGTCAGTGAATTTACTTCAAAACTATTCTGTTGGAATCAAATTTAATGGTTTTAAGGCCTTCATTTTTGCAAAATCAATTTAATGACTTTTTGGCTTTTTAATGCTCTCTATAAAAAAGTCAGCTCTGTCTTAAGATTATAGCACAAATGTACAGACAAAGATACTAAACTGCTGTTTGAGGGTACTGGAGAATCATAAACAATATCAAGGTCATGCCATGACTGGGTACCGGGCCACACTTTGGACATGTCAGACTGTCAGCAGTACGATCAGAGAAGACTGACATGTGACTATTTAAGTGTAAGCAGATGTGACCTTACCGACTCTTTAGTCCACTGTTTGCTCTGGTGATTACAGTCAAAACACCTCATGTATCTGTCTCTAAAATAGTCTGCTGTGATTAGAGCTGAAGGAAATGCTCTTTTATGCTTATTGTTTGCCATAATCTAAATGTATGAAAAGTAGCGTTATGTATGCAGTGGTACCTGTGAGGAAGAGGAGGCCAGTTTGTGTGCTGGGGCCCTCAGGGAGCCCAGCAGAGCAGTGGGTTTGATCAGGCGAGTGGCCAGCCCGCCCTGGAGAGGGTGCAGAGGGGTGGGCAGGTCCTCCCTCTCAAACACAGAGGAGAACAGATCACTCAGAACCTGCAGATCAACCAAACACAGGGGTTACTGGTTTATTCCACACAAGTGAGGGAAGTGAGGGATGTGTGGCTCTGCATCACATCGGCTCAAATACAAGGAAAAGAGACACCAGGAGGGGGCCAAGGAACCTTAAGGCCCACTAGTGCTGAAGTCAAGACCAAGACCAGTCTGAGTCCAGAGACCAAGACAAGTCTGAGACTCTGGGGTTTCGAGACCGAGGCTTTTAAGGGCCGAGACCGAGTCGAGACTGAGACCAAGGCAAACCAAGACCAGGTCAAAACTAAACCCTGTGAACTAACTCTAAAATTAAGGAGATTTTTTTTTTTTTTTTAGGTGGTTCAAGTACATTTTCTTCTCATGTTGGGCAGAAAGGCTATAATGACAAAAGGGGTGGGAGATGAGCCACCATCGATTCAATTATAGAAATCTTTAATATCAGATACTATGACTCTGGAAAGTCTGAAGTTTTTTGTTAATGGTCAATATCATCTCCTTAAAGCAAAGTTTGCTAAAGTAACAGAACTAAGGAACAGAAAAAAGAAACTTGGCTAAGGCTGTATATTATGTTGGAGCTGAATTTTATACCATCTATATTTGTGCCTTTTCTTTTACTGTATTGAACTGTTATTTTAAAATTGTTCAATTAAAAAAAAATGCTTCAAAGACATTATTGATCATTTTAATGATCTAATGCAGGGGTAGTCAATAGGCGGCCTGCAGGCCACCCCGCCAGAGCTTTTCATTCAGCCCCCAGAACATCCCCATGAACTCAAGAGTCCAACTAACAGTGTTTCCAAGTAGTTCGAGCTCTTACTCTGCAGTTCATAGAAAACACCCAAAAACGCTCAGCCTGAAAAGCTCAAAACGGCAATAAAAATGTGTTGCTAATTTCTTTGGCATAGAACCTCGTAGAACAAAAATGTAAAAAGCATTTTGTAGCTCTCCACAAGCTCTACCTTCCCAGCAAGTTTGAGACTGCCTTATTTATTTTCTCAAAAAACAAATCTTTAACTGTTCTCACTGTCAATTTATTAAAGGCCATTTTAGCAACCCTGCTACAGATATGTGAGATTTGACCTAAGATACTTTTGGAAGTCCTGAGAGAACAGCTCAGTGTGTCCCCAACTGTCTTTTATCAGTCTGGGTCTTACTCTGCAGTTCATACGAAACACCCAAAAACGCTTTATCTCGGGCCTGAAAAGCTCAAAACTGCAATAAAAAGATGTTGCTAATTTCTCTGGCATAGAACCTTGTAGAACAAAAAATTCAACTGCATTTTGTAGCTCTTCTCAAGCTCTACTTGCACAGCAAGTTTGACTGAGATTGCCTTGATGCCTTGCCTTTATGAGAGCAACTGGCCCATATAGTGTCTGCTGAGAAAAATTCTGGTCCTCGGGCAAATGTAGTTGGAGACCCCTGCTGTAGACACAGATGTTGATGTACCTTAAATGCTTTTTCAAGGCAACATATAATCTTGTGATGTTCCGGACCTTCACTCGAGAAAATTTTCACAAACTGGGCCTCATTGAATTTAAATTGATGACCCCTGATCTAATGCAACAGACTCAAATAAACAGAGACAGATCATGTTACTGGTCCTTCTGATGCAGAATACGTACTACTCCAAAATGATCAAGAATAGCATTTTCTTATAATGCTTGGTACATAAAATCTCAGAGACCGCCACAGCCGAGACTGAGACAAGACCGAGTAAAACTGAATTCGAAACCAATGCCAAGACTGGCCTTGTGCGCTTCAACACTAAGGCCCACTACCGAAGATTTGGGGAATGAGAAAAAAAGGTTTAAAAAATGCACACCCCCCCTCACTTTTATTTTCCTTTAATGTCAGATTGTGCTTTGTTACTCTTTTTACTGTGTTATTTTCTCTCTTTCCTGCGTTTTTGTGGTGTGAGCAGTTCGAGCCAATGCTGGAACTGGTCTCTTTTCAATTGAACTTGCCGCCACCATTACTCCAGTGTATAAAGACATGCATGACCTTTATTTAAAAAAAAAAAAGCCTCCTCTGTCTTTAAAGAGACAGAAGAGGTATTTATACAAAAGGCAGAAAAAAGCAGATGGTCCACATCACAGCCAAATCCAATCGGCGCTAATCAGGCTGTGTCAACCATCTGTGAGGATGTGCACTTTAAGACCCGTCTATTCATTCCTCACACCTATTCTTAGAATCATCCAAGAAGAACAACAGAAATTCAATCATAAAAATATCAGGCTTTTCTGAATTTACATCAATTGTAGTTTAAAAAATATAATAGTCCTGGACATGCTATGAACAAAAATAATACGACTCTTCTAAAGAAAGAATAAAGCAGAACACCACAAGATGTGTTGGGAACAAACCCTAACCCTACAGAACTGACAGCTGATCTGTGTGCTGTTATTTGAAAATAATCATAGACTCGGGACCTATGAAGACTTATGAAGCAGTGCAGCATTAATGAATGGATATTACCTTCTGAGCCTCCAATTTGACTTTGGTCCAGTCGGGCTTCAGAGCCACACAGAGAAAATACTCCTGCAGGGCCTCGTCGGTGTGGGAAGCTTTTGTTAGAGCTGTGGCTTTCAGATAGTGTGCCTGGGACAAGAACAAACACTAACCATGTCAACAACAGGTTCCTGGCAATTTAATAACAAATACACAAGGGATTTTTTCTATTTCAAGGGACATTACACCCACTGGCAAAATCACTTTGAAACTGGTTCAAAATCTTTTTCATGTCTGGTTAGTAATGAAATATTAAAAAATTAAAACTATATAACTGTGTATCTGACACAAATGGTTCACAGTTATGACTAGTGAAACTTATTTTTGGCAAGACCCACATTTTGACCTGACATGCTTTTTACAATCTTTCTATCTCTAAAGGGTTACCAAATTGAAAATGCCATGTGGGCTTGATGAATATATACTGATTAGACAAGGGGTGAGGCAAATCCTAGGTGGTCAAGTGGTAGGCCACTTTCATGAAATTATATGATTTTAAAAGATTTAAAAGGAAAAGTTCACAAACACAAATGAGTGTCCCACCTTGGTCCAGTGTGGTGTGATTCTGCACAGGCTGCTGGTGTCCTGCACTGCCTGATTGAAGTTCATCATCTCCATGTGCAACTCTGCCCGCTGTACAAGCAGCCGGCCTGTAGAGGGAGCTGCACACACACACAGAACAGAAAAAACAGACACATGAGGTCAGTAGCCAGACTGGGACTTTGTAGGTCTGTCAGAAGTAGGACACTCTCATAACGTGGCACGTTTATGCGGTAAGAATGCTATGTAACCTGCTGCCATAAACCTATACTAAGGTTATAGATTTGTGCCATAAGAATGCTATGTAACCTGCTGCATTAACACTATACACCTAAGGTTATGGGGATTTGGTTATACAAGCATGAAGGTAAGCACACTTTATGTATGGCATATGAAATATGGTATAGAAACGCACTTTTTTTAAACATCATCACATATCATAATTTGGTCAACCCTGCATCTAACAAAAAGCAGTTTCTTGCAGCAAATTCTATGTCTTGCTCCACCATGTTTACACTACCAAGAGAAGCAGAAGAAGCCATTTTGAATACTGGAATAACATGATCATCAATATTTAAAAACTCCTTATGTCAAAGTGAAATGTGCTATAAAACAAAAAGTATATTATATTATTTCTGGTCTGACTTACACCTTATAAGAACCACACTCCTTCACCAAAATACCTCTTTTATTATAAAACAATATAAGAGCTTTTTTTCTGGATATTTCACAATATATATGAATTTGTTTTGAAAGTTTATTAGGTCAATAGAGGTATTCAAATGATGCAATCTTATTATTTCAATTTTCAGCCTAGATTTTCCATACCCCAGTTTTTTCCAATACTGTTAATAGTTTACAAAAGTACTGGGTTGTGGACCTTTGTCATTTTGTCTCAGCACAACCATGAGGCCCTTGTTGATTCACATGGAACGACCAAACCGTTCACATGATCACACACTGGCCTTGGTCAAACTCAATCACCTCAGATTTCTCTCAGTCTCTATAAAGTGATTTTTGACTACAACACCGGCTGAGTGCTTCAGTAGTGAGACAGCTACCATATGTCACATTTGTCAACAGTGGTAAACACAATACTCTGGCCTCATAAGAATGCCCATACGGCCTGACAGACAGCAGACGGAGGCCTGCTGGAGCTGTTGGCCAACACTGAGAGGCAACAGCCAAAGTATGAGGCACTCTGCTCCTTTAACCCTTTACACTCCGGCCTGGGAACAATAAACGAGAGAGAGAGAGAAGAGAGAAGGGAAACCGGAAAAAAATGCACAATATGTCAGCATTTTTATTTATTTTTTTGGTGAAACTTCTGATGACTTTACCTTGCATTTGTCTTTAAGGTTTCCACATGAGGTTTCCGGGCTGAAGATGTAAAAATACATAAGACTAACATTTATTTCCTCTAATGATGCAAACCTTTTATTCTGAGGACACCACACTGTCTCACTTCAGGCCTGTGTCCTCCAAAGCAGAGGATGTGGTTTAGTATGGGCACATCTACCTTACCAAACAGAATCTGAAGCCTACTGTTCTGTACAAATTACAAAATGCTTATTGGTTGCTTCTGTAGTGTTATATGGCTCTTGTTTAATGAATTAAAACATTGTATTTTACTTCTTTTCTTTATACTGAATATTGTCAAAACATCTAGATGTATCAAATAAACTTAGCACAAAAAAGACGCAATTTGTTTTTGTTTTTTTTGTTTTTTTTGTAACAATGCTTCTTGGCAATAATCACTGGAAAAGCCAGTTTATTTTGCTTTTAAATGAATAGGAGAGCTGAGAACATGCAATGCTAAATGGCTCATTCTGTCATTGTATCGATGTTGTATAGATATATTGTTCAATGGATTGAATGATTAAATCTGAAGAAACAACACAAACAATGTATTTAATTAGCAAGCAGAAACCTCAGTAGAGTGTCAAAGAACCACACACAGACATGGATTAGCTTGGATGTGCTGTTAGAGTGACCAATCCAACCACATTAAACTGCATTTGTCCTAAGTCAGCCAAAGAATGGGATGCCATCCCACAGTGACGTGTGACCAGGCCGGTGACTAGCATGAGGTGCCAGGCGGTTGTGGCTGTGGTTCTTCCACACACTACTGAATATATTGCCAATATGTCTTGTTTCACACTTGGGTGCCACCCCCATACTCAGCTCAGCTGCTCATCCCACAACTGCATGTTGCTTATGTGTAAAAGGATAATAACCAGGCTTTCCATTGGCAAATTTGCTGCAAGATGCATTGTTAGGTCAAAGTTTATAATTTATATTAGGGATGCACAATAATGCAATTTTGAACCAATACCGATAATTTGAAGCTTCTTGCAACCGATACCGATAATAAACCTGTTAATTCTTTTTATATCAAATTTTTTACTTTACTCATCCTGATTTTGAGAAAAGTACAATTTAATTTAACAGTACAGCTCTTACCAAACTTCATTAACCCTGATATTACTTATAAAACCTGAAATACATTTAACAAATTTATGAAGATCCAGTGGAGCCTGACCAATATGGGTGTTTTAAGGCCGATGCCGATATTAGGTAACAAAAAAAATACTGATATCCAATACATCGGCCGATATGGTTATACATTAGGAAAAAGTATTTTTAAGCATTTTTCTTTCTGCTCTTGTGTACTTGAATATGGCATGTACACCCCAGGCCACTTTATTAGACTAAACATCTTTTTAAAATGTTGTGGAAAGATGCTTATTGTTCTTTATGCTGATTGTTATGTAGTTTGTAGTGGATATTGATGTGGGAGTATTATGTATTATATTTATTTATTTTATTTAGCTTTAACTACATTTGTTTAAGTTAAATTTCATTTAAACTTGCTGGGCAGTTTCCTATGAACTGCAAAGTAAACTGTTTGGAAACATCAGCACGCCCTCTGCTGCACAAATAGCAGAAGGCCATCATTTGCAAGTAAAGGTCTTATTCCAGCACACAGTAAAATAGTACTGTTTATATCGGCCAGATTTTGGCTGATACCCAATAAATTTCTAATGGGCTATATCCGATCCAATATATCGGTGGGGCTCTAATATCCAGCCTTCTCATAAGCACAGTAACACACACTTACACTGTTGGCTGTTTCCCAACAGGGACGGGGCTGAGAAAACCACAGGGCAAAGACTGCAAAATTAAAGCAGCTTGGGCTTTTTATTATTGGTCTTATTATCGGTTGAATTTTTAATTATCAGAATTATTTGTATGACATAATTGCCAATTATTGGCCCGATAATTATCGGGTCTGATATTATTGTGCATCCCTAAATTTATACCTCATATTTATATGAGATAAGTTATATCTTATCTGCATTAAGCTGGCCCCTGTCCAGGGTGTACCCCGCCTACGGCCCAAAGGTTACTGGGATAGGCTCCAGTCACCCGCGACCCCTAACAGGAATAAGCGGTAGAAAATGAATGATGATGAATGAAGTTATATCTTATATAGAATCTTTCGGTGCAGTATGTAGGTTGTGATATCCAGCTGACAGCTCTCTTCAAGCTCACTGAAACACCAGCTTCTTCAGGAACCAAACTGAGGCGTACTGACCCCACCTGTACTGCACCATTCTGTGCAAACTAAGTTAGGAGCTATATTATGCTTTGATTAAAGGTCCCCTATTCTGCTAAATCAACTTTAACCATGTTATAATGTTGTTTTCTCCTCAAAAAACATACCTGTAGTATTTAGTTTCATTCACACACGTTTAAGTAATCCTCTTTCTCAAGAGCTGAAAATGTTGATCTCACTGTTCTGTCAAAGTAACAGCTTCCAGATATATATACACGTCATTATTAAGTTAGTATTACATGGTTTTTAACCTAACGCACAAGTGAAAGCCTGAGAAAAGCACAACATAAGACCTTTAATGACAAATGCTATTATTGCAAAACTGACCAACTACCACTGCTCTAACTGACCACACTTCTGACATGCACTGAGGATGTAAGATATGTATACTAAGCCTCACTGATGGATTTGATAGATGCACAGCCCTATACAGAAGCAAGAAAAAACAAACAGAGCCTTTGTATTTCCTCAAAATCAGTTGTCTAAAGATCAATTATATCCTCACAGTAACACAAGCCTTGACATCTGAACCTCCGGTCTGACCCTGGGAGCTATTCAAAGACACTGGTAAATAGATGTTTAATGCAGCTCTTATAGAATAAGTAGGCCAGAGGTGGGACCAGGCTAGTTCTACATCCTCTGAGGATGCAGCGCAGAAATATGAGACCTACATTAATGAACGCAGTCACTCTTTATGTAACTAACCTGCATTTTAGCTCTGCACATAGAAACCAGCACCTGAGTATGACACATTTAGTCAATTGTTATTATGCCTTATATTTCACTACTAATAAGGAGTTCAAGCACTTAATGTGTGAACTCTGAAGTATGAATAAGTAGTTCAGCTGTGGTAACAGGAGAGCCGTTTCTTTGGCCTAAATGTTACCAAACAGTTAAAAAAAATGCCATGTTATAAAACACTGCAAAAAGGGGAGGAGCCTAGCCCCTTCCAGCAGTAGGAAGACTGCTGCTCTGCTCCACTTAGGCTCAGGCATTTCTTATCAGTTTGTGTTCAAGAAGTAATATAGCAACATTTTATACAGCCCTATGGACAATTCAACAATGTCTGTAATTAGTGTGGTAGAAAAAATAAAATAAAATAAAATAAAAAGGAATGGCATTTTGAACCAGTATCTTTAATACTGATGTTATGAAATCTCACCTTGGGCTGTGGGACATGTTTGACCTGCATGTACACTAAACCATGAGGTAATAAATATTTTTAAGGTTAATAAGCTATCAGCAATAATATGCAAATATAACTGACTGGAGAACTGGTTTAGCATCTCCAAAGACACTCCCACAGGATTTCTATTCTATACTAGAAAACACTTTCCAGGAATGTCCTCTCGCTGATTGCTACATTCATTGGTTCAAACACACACATCTAAGTTAAACAACATAAAGACATTCCAGCACTGACAACAGAATTATTTCCGATGTTTTTTACAACATTGGGAAAATTTCTTTTATGTTTTTAACAAACCAAAGGACATATATCTTCAATATATATCTTATGGATTAAAGCAGAACTACGGTAAATAACAGTTTCAGAGTCTGTGTGATGTTTCTGTTGTGGGGTGAATGAAGCATCCTGCATTGTCCTGCATCTCCTCCTGCTGTGTCTTGCAGTCTGAGCTGGGCCAACCTGATGTCGCTGAAGTCTCAAGTCTCGTGAGAAAGTGGCACATTGCGGTTAGAGCCAAACAACAAGATGGTTTTATTTCTTGATTTTTCTTGTGGCAGAGTGGCCAAATGGAAGAACTTTGTACTGTACTTTGTACAGATACAAGGAAGGGAAACAGAAGCAAAGCTGAGCAAGCGATCATACAGGAGTCAAGTGGGCTTGTGAGTATTTACGATAGTGCTTTAGTCCCAAATGTAGGGGGAGCGCTGTGAACGAAAACACATCTTCCTCTAAAAGTGGTTCTCAAACTGTGATACAGGTACCACTGAAGGTGTACCTGGACTTCTACTGGTGGTACTTGCAGAAGTCTCCAAGTTCCTGATTTGGTTTAATTTAGATCCAGTTTTATTCCTGTTTGAGGTCTGCTCTGGAGATTACATTTGTGTAGACAACTGTTTAGTCCCGTTTTAGTCTTGGATTAGTCCTGGTTATGGGTTTAGTCCTGCCTTAGCCCTTATTTTGTCCTGATTAGTACATTTTTTTGGAATGGCAACTTAAGTCAAAATTATAAACATGATAAAAACATGTATTAACAAACAAACGGATTTATGACTCACTTCAGTCTCAAATTAAAAACATTGCAATAAGTTGTTATACCAATACTAGGAACAATGCAGAACAATGATTCTTAAATATTGGGTCAGGACCCAAAAGTGTGTCACTGGGAGGTTAAATATAGTTTGAATCTTCAGCTTATGTGAAGCCTAAAATTATGTTTAAATAGAGCTGTGCCTAAAATCAAATTTAAAGTTGAATCGCAAGTATAGAGTTGATCTCGGTGATAAGCTTAGAGCCCTATCTGAAGAGCAACAGCAAAACACGGAGCAGCGGTCACCGCCCACCTGTTATAGCCTGAGCAACAGAAAACAAGAGTGGAGTTTAGAGGAATAACTAACTAAAATTACTATGCATTTAAAAACAAAAAAGCATTAAAAAATCTGCAAGGACAACAACAACTGCAGCAACAGCGCTAATGGTGGAGCAAGGCTAATGTTAGCATTTGCCGTGCTGCACAAAAACGGATGTACAGGCAATCGTGTTTCACTGCAATTAATCCATGGGACAAATGGCCAAAACTATCCATGTATATTTCAACCATTCTAACACCGCGGAAATGCCACCAGGTCTTTGGAAACGGGGCGTGCGTCAATTATTGTGCGTCTTGTTTCTTGAAAAGGTTTTGTAATCAGCGCGGAGTTTAAAATAGGTGATTTTAATGTGAATAGTCTGACGAAATGAGAGAACTATTAATTCATGGTAGTGTGTGGAGAGACAGGACAGTCCTATAGAAACAGACAGGAGTTTTCCCTGCTCTCATCATTGGAGTTGCTGCAGTTCAGACACTGCTCTCTCACACAGCAAGGAACGGGACATTTTCAGTTGTTTAAAACTTACACATTATATTTGTTTAAATTATTACAGTTATTAAAAACTAAAACTAAGCCTTGCAATGAAAGGCTTTACATTAAATCTCCCACTTTCCTGATTATTAGTTTGTAATTGTAAACATATAATCAAATAAAAAAATCAAGATCGACCAATATGGGATAAAAAATGATGTGATTAAATTTTGGGCCATATCGCCCAGGCCTATGTTTAAATGATATGAAATTGGTAAATATTTAAAAAAAAAAAAAACATAACCTAGGTTCTGTAAAGAAATAGGTCAAAATAAAATGATCAGAGATAAAATTGGGTCTCACAATCAGACCAAAGAGTTTTGCTACTACTGACAAGTTTGTAGTTTAACAAATTAATTGAATATTTCATTTCAATGAAGCAAGCAATGAAAGCATGTGAAAAATAAAACACAAGAATTATGCTTTTAGCCCTACCTCTATTTGTAAAAGGTATTTAGACACTGCACTTAAATAATGTCAAAGAGTTTATTTTTGTGATCTACATATTAGGAAAAGCTACAAGTTTTGTGTGGTATTCCAGGTTCCCCCTGGCCTCATTCGAACCAATTGTGCATGTTGTTTTGAAAGCACCTCTGAAACTGAGCCACAGCAGTGCAGTGTGTTATTACTCAAAGTGTTGGCTGCTTCCTCCTCTGCAGAAGTGTGTAGTAGATATCAGAAATAGAGTGATGGATGTGTATGTGAAAATCTTCATGGGTCTGTATCTGTGCTGCTTAGGTAATGAGGGGCTGGGCATCATGTAACGCTTGACCTCAGAGCTGCTGCAAGGGCTACAACAGCGCCATCTGTCAGCTCCACTGACAAACTTACCTCAGGAAAAGTAGGTCACCAGCTCTAAACAGCAGCATTTTTATACAAACCAAGAAAATAGTCACTTACCTAACTCCACAGCTGCATTGTACTTCTCCAAGGCATCCTTCAAGTGTTGATTTTTCCACAGAAGCTCGCCCTCAATCCACAGTTTTCGAGCTTTGCTCTCGGTTGAAAAAAGTTTGTCGAGCAGGCCACTCAGGACTACATTTAGCCTCCTCGGGTTCTTGTTGTTGAGTTTGTATTTGCACTGAATGCACTCTTTGACAGTTTCATCCTCTAAGCAGCATTTGCAAAAAGTGTGGCCGCACTCCAGGGTCGTGGGCTCGTGGAGGAGACATTTGCAGAGGTGGCAGGAAAACAGGTCCAGGGCTTCGTCTTCTTCAGGGCAATCTGCAGAATCAAAACAACAATCATGGTCAAAGAATGTGCTGACTGAGTAAGCCATCATAACGGGGCTGTACCCATACCAAACAATAAATATAAAAAATCTCACTGAAGAACACCACATTTTAGGGGAATAACAACAGTGGACAGCGCAGAACAATAAAAAGCCAAAGAAATAGTTAGGGAACCCAAGATAGATCATATCCTTCAGTTTTATACTGAATAGTAGAAATGACACCTAAGCTTACAACATGCTATAATACATGGTATAAGGCTAATTCTTTAGAGGCATCAAATTACAAACAAGCGTTTTCACCCTAAAATCAATTAAACTAAGTGGCATAAGGCTGTACAAAATTTTAAAAAAAATCACTAGAATACTGGCAATTTATTGATTTGCACATTCATAATGTATGCATGTGTACTTCATTCTTTGAACGTGGCCTATTTCTGGTGACCTCTGACTCAGTGGTGGTGGGTGGGAATTGACCATGAGGTTAACAGCAGGAAAAAAAATAGTAATTTACCAATAATGTGAATTAATCTTACAGCTTTGTCACAACTAGGTGAAGGATAGACTTGTTTTCAAAACAAACATGGAAAACATGTGGCTAATGCACATCCTTCAGTGCTATGGGACATGTGCATTGAAATGGCATCATGCTCTATCATTGTCCTATTAATACCATTATAATAATAATAATAATAATAAATCTTTATTTATATAGCACTTTTAAAAAACAAGGTTTACAAAGTGCTGAACAGCACACAGCAATGTAAGACAATAAAATCAACAAAGAAAAGACACATGCAAGAGTGCAATAAACCAGACAGAAGTACCAAAATAAAAAGTCATAGTAAAATAAATAAATAAATAAATAGGTTATAAAAATGCCAGCCGATAAAAATGCATTTTAAGAAGTGATTTAAAAGATGACACCGATGGTGCCAGCCTTATCTTCTCAGGCAGGTCGTTCCAGAGTCGAGGGGCTCGGACCGAAAAAGCTCGGTCACCTTTTGTCTTGAGTCTCGACCCTGGAACAGCTAAAAGGGACCTGCCTGAGGATCTAAGGCTGCGGGGAGGCTCGTAGGGCGTTAGCAACTCAGCAATATAGCTGGGTGCCAGACCTAAACGAGCTTTAAAAGTAATCAGTAAAATCTTAAAATCAATTCTAAAACGCACAGGGAGCCAATGCAGCGAGGCTAAAACAGGGGTAATGTGTTGGTGTCTGTTAAAACCAGAGAGAAGCCTAGCTGCTGCGTTTTGAACAAGTTGGAGGCGAGAGATTATAAACACTATGGACTCAAATTTCTAGCCTCAAATCAAATTATGACTAGGCTACTTAAAAAAAAAAAAAAAATATTAAATTAGAAAGGTTGTTACCATAAACTATATTTATATAAACTTCATATAGCCTATACTGAATGGTAGTCAAGGTGGAGAGTGCCTATAGCCAAGATGGCCACCTTAACTATCAAATGCAGGGGGAAATACTGAAATTAACCATTAAAAACAATAACTATAAAATAAAAAAATATACAAATAAGTAAATAATTAGCATGCCAAAACAGAAAGATGAGTTAAATTAGGTTTTATTAGTGGTGGAATGTAACAAAGTAAAAGTACTTAGTTACTTTACTTATTTTCATGTATCTGTACTTTACTTGAGTAAATTTCACAAGGGATACTTTAACTTTACTACATTTTAGAGCAAGTATCTGTACTTTTTACTCCACATTTTTTAATTGGTGTGAAGTAAAATGTATCTTGAGTTTGTTTTTTAAATCATTCGTTTTTCACAGTACCTAAGCAGAAAAGATGCAGTAAAGTAGTACTCTTCAGAAAAGCCTCACCTACAGATTCAGTCTCTTCTGTTGCTAACCTTTAGTTTTCAGAACAGTTTTTCAGCAAAATCCCTCACATTTAACACATTCATGGTTCTTGAATCTGTCTGAAATACTTTTACTTTTTTACTCACAACCACATTTGAAAGCGAGTACTTTTATACTTTTACTTAAGTAGAAATGGGGCCACCCTCACCTTCATCTTCCCCACCGCCCCCGTTACTCTGGCCGTGTACGTTCCAGGGTATGCCCAGCTCCTTCTCTCGCAGACTCTTGGCTATAGTCTCCACGAGCAGGGGCAGTTCGTGCGGCTGCAGTTTGCTGATCCCCGCCGCGGTGCAGTACAACTCCAGCGCCTCTGATATCCGCCCCGCTCTGGCCAGAGAGTCGGCTTTCCTCAGACACAAGCCCCGGTCCGGATGCTGGAGGTCCGTGAGCTGGGAGCTGTAGATCTCTATGGCCAGGTCGTAGTCCCCGGCGCGGTTCGCCTCCTCCGCCACCTCCAGCATCTCTGGGCAGATCCCCGCCGCCCCGGGGTTGGACAGCGGGTGGACGAACACTTCGCCCTGGTGGTTCATGACCCCCGTCTCCATTTTCTTATGAAATATTAAGAGTTTTTAATTAAAGGTGTATTGTGGCTCCCCGCGCTGTTCAGCTCTCATCCCCATCGCCGGTGGAAGTAGGTTAGGACCGACTCCCAGCCACACGACCCCGGTCAATAACAACAGGACCTGTCAGTCACTGTTGGTCCATGTGCAGCTGCACAACAAGCTTTCTCCTCGGTTTAGTTTGAGTTCAAATATTTCTTTTATACAGGTATTGTTCTCTTGATTGCTTAACTTAATTCCTTCGGTTAGTTCAGATCATCTTATAACTCGGCTGTGGCAGGTCCAAACTAAGTTCTGCCACCTTTTTCACAGCAAATAGGCAGTGTACCACTTAATAAAAGTGACAAGTGTAACTTAAATAATAGTGCTGTTGTTCTAAAAACACTAATAATGTTTCCATCTATTAAACTCGGCAGCTGACAGTTAATTAAAACCCTCCGAGCTTAGCAACTATCTAAGGAGCTTAGATTTTCACTTAGTCTACCAAGCTAACGAGGAGAAAAACTAAATAAAGATAAAGTTTTCGTCATAAAGCGACGAAAAGGCCAGATATTTGTATGCTACAAGCCCAGAAGGGCACGGTTTTCCAGGCGAGCCGCGACAGAACAGAGGCGGTTGTTTTTATATAAGGGAGGCTGGGAGCGCTGGAACCGACACAGCTAACTAGGCTAACGCCAACAGCGGTTAACGTTAGCTGTCCTCTTTCCTCTCCGCTCGTCCCAAAGTCCCCGCGAGAAAAGTCTTTCTAAATGTCCCCCAGACTCGACCAATACGGTTATCCGAATCCAGGCGTCATGTTATAATTCTAAAAAATGTCAAAATCCCGATAGAAATAAAGCTTTTCTCTCGGCTTCCCATCTTGGTCGCTAGCCAGCTAGCTCCGACGGCTAAAGGTTGTTGCTTCTTTGGATCCCATCTCCGACTAAACGAAGAGCGAGCTCAGGGCGTCACGTGACCCACGAGACCCGTGGTGATTGGCGCGTTATGTGGCTCACTTATATAACGTGCTGCTGCTGATATTGTATAACCTTTTACTGACGGGGACTGTGAGCGAGTGGCCCAGCTTCAGCCCGGCTCCAGCTCAGCAGACACCGTTGTTTTTCTCCACGGCAGCTTCACATGTGAGACATACACAAACAAATTCCTTCAGGTAAAGACTATAGAAGTTTACCATGGCTTTAGAACTCCACTGTCTCAGTCCCCGGACGACTTTGAGTTCCAGATTGATTCATAGTTTTATGTAATGCTTTATATAAGCGCAGTATGAGGCCTTATTTTGTACTTAAGGGCACTCACTACAACTATATTTTTATATATTTGATAACATAAACACACCCTCCATACAGAAAAATATTTAGAAATATTTTTAAAATGACAGCAATATCAAAAAATAAAATATTACCTAGTAGAAAATAGTTTGGCTAATTTTATGTTTAGTGAAAGGTGTGCGAGAAAATGCCCTGTCTTCTTATATCTAGGCTACCTTTATAGCATTCCATTACACAGTAAATGCTCTAGCATTGTCCTATTAACAACATTATATATGTATATGTCCTATACTGGATGGTAGTCATGGTGGAGAGTGCTTGTAGCCAAGGTAGCCACCTTAACTATCAAGTTCTGTGAGAAACACGGATATTAACCATTAAAAACAATAATAACTATAAAATAAAAATGATACTAATAAGTACATAATCAGCACACCAAAACAGTAAGATAGGTTAAATTTTATGTAATTATATGTTATAATATATATATATATATATATATATATATATATATATATAGGACAATTTTTTTTTATATATATATATATATATATAAAAAATTGTCCTCTCGCCCTCCGCGGGCGGTTTCATCCATCCAAGCTCGGGTCCTCTACCAGAGGCCTGGGAGCTTGAGGGTTCTGCGCAGTATCTTTGCTGTTCCTAGGACTGCGCTCTTCTGGACTGAGATGTCTGATGTTTTTCCTGGGATCAGCTGTAGCCACTCTTCCAGTTTGGGGGTTACTGCCCCGAGTGCTCCGATGACCACGGGCACCACTGTTGCCTTCACTTTCCAGGCCTTCTCAAGTTCTTCTTTGAAGCCTTGGTACTTCTCTAGCTTCTCGTGTTCCTTTTTCCTGATGTTACAATCGCTTGGTATTGCGATGTCAACCGCAACGGCTTTCCTCTGCTGTTTGTCCATCACCACAATGTCCGGTTGGTTCGCCACTACCATTTTGTCTGTCTGGATCTGGAAGTCCCACAGGATCTTAGCTCAGTCATTCTCTATCACCTTTGGAGGTGTTTCCCATCTTGACCTCGGGACTTCCAGACTGTACTCTGCACAGATGTTCCTGTACACTATACCAGCCACTTGGTTATGACGCTCCATGTATGCTTTCCCTGCCAGCATCTTACAGCCTGCAGTTATGTGCTGGATTGTCTCAGGGGCCTCTTTGCACAGTCTGCACCTATATATATATATATATATATATATATATATATATATATATATATATATATATATATATATATATATATATATATATATATATATATATAAAAAATAATTTATTATTACCGACCTAAAAAATAATTTGTCATTTTTACGGTAAAATACTGGCAGCAGTGGTTGCCAAAAAAATACTGTTAAATTACGGTAAAACATTTCCTTCATTTACCTAAAAAAATGTATTGATATTGTTGATTGCCCAGTTCGCATTTTTAAAAAAAAACATTGTTGAACCTGAAAATGTACATGGAAACATGTTGTTATTTTTAATGGGAAAACATTTTTTAAAACTAAAAACTTACTTATTTTTGTTACAGTAAAATACTGAATTAATCTAGATACTACCATTGAAAACATTGCTTAATATGGATATTTTACTGTGCAACATATAAATCAATAACTGTTGACTTTTTTTTGCAATAAATTATCATAAAATTTACAACAGTGACAGTTATTTGTTTTACAGCAGGTGACTGTTATAAACACATAGCCTACTTTCTATAAATATAACTGTAAAAAACTGTATATTTATTAAGAAATGACTGTACTGTTATATTAATAACAGGATATTTCTGTAATAAAGACATTACTCATATATATTTTACAGTGTTATACTGTATAAAATACAAAAAATAAAAGTAAAAAAATACAATTTTGCCTTGTTTTAATATTACGTTAATATTCGTTCAACAAGAAATTAACAAGAAATTAAAAGACAGGTGAGAACTGACAAGCTAGCATTTAAACAAAAAGTGCAGGAAAAAATGGCACTAGGAAATTCCAGAGAAGCATGGCAGGGCATTAAGACCATGACCAATGTCCCCCCCAAGGGAAAAACAAAGCCCGCTATAGGCTATGGGAGAGCAGAGGAACTAGAGACAGCGAATGAGCTTAACAGCTTTTTTTCCTGATTTGGAAATGGATATATTTGTAACCAAGCAAACACAGTTTTATCAGGCACTCACTCTATTTTTGTCTACCAGGCTGAAGTTCGTTCTCTTTTTAAAAAAATCAATCCACGAAAGAGCCCCGGCCCTGATAATATCTGTGGTAACGTGTTGAAACACTGTGCTGAACAGCTGTCCCCAGTCTTCACTAACTTGTTTCAGTCATCTCTGGACCAGCACATTGTACCACGCTTATGGAAAACATCAATTATTATCCCTGTACCAAAAATTGTAAAGCCAAGTGACCCAAACCACTTCTGCCCTATAGCTTTAACTCCACTGGCAATGAAATGCTTTGAAAGAATAATTAAAAAACACATCATCGAGCAAACTCATCATTTATTAGATCCCTTTCAGTTTGCTTACCAACCCAGTAGAGGTGTTGATGATGCTATTCTTACACTGTTGCACTTGGTCCTGTTCCATCTGGATTTACTAAAAAATCATGTAAAAATCTTGTTTTTTGATTTCTCATCAGCATTCAATACAATAAGACCTAACATTTTGGCTCAGAGACTGATTGATGAATTTTTCCTAGAGGAGGGACTTGTTTCTTGGCTTCTTGATTTCCTCAGCCATCGGGTGCAGCAGGTTCCAATGGGCTCTGCGCTCTCAGACAGGACAACCACAGGTATTGGCTCTCTCCAAGGATGCGTCTTGTCGCCACTGCTCTACATCCTGTACACCAACAGCTCTACCAGCTCTCATCCCGGCAGGTACTTGGTTAAATTCACTGATGACACAGCTCTGATCAGTCTGCTCCAGGGGGACGAGCATGAACATGGTCCTGTCTTAAATGAGTTCATCTGCTGGTGTGATGAGTCCCAGCTCCTCCTGAATACAGCTAAGACAAAGGAGATGGCCATCGACTTCAGACGGGAATCTTCTCACTGTCCCAACATCATCAAAGGAGAACCCATCGACCACAAATTGAAGTGGGACAAATACACAGACCACTTAACAAAAAAAAGAGACTATACTTTCTTTAAAAACTGGTGTCTTTTAATGTGGACAAACTAATGCTAAAAATGTTTTACAGTGCTTTTGTGGAGAGTGTGTTGACGTTTTGCATTGTCTGTTGGTTTGGGGCTGCAACCGAGGCACAAAAAAATTCAAGGCAAAATTTAAGGTATCGCTCCCAACAGTCTGCTGGACATCTACTCAGGTCGATCTAAGAACAAAGCGGAGAAAATTTTATCCGATCCAAATCACCCACTCTTTAATGTATTTGAGCTGCTCCCCTCAGGGCGGAGGTATCGATATCCAGCCATCAGCAGAAATAGAACCAGACAATCGTTTGTCCCACAGGTAATTAGTTTACTGCATACATTTTCAAGTTTAAATTCTTAATATTAAATTATTATCTCTGTGTTCAGCTGGTCTGCACAGGACAAATCTAAATGTGTATATATATATATATATATATATATATATATATATATATATATATATATATATATATATATATATATAAAATAAATGTTTTTCTATTAAGCCAAGTCTTGTATGAAATGTACGGCAGGGGATCCTTGAGGTTGCCTTTAGTAACTGTGTGGCCTGGTCAGAGCCTGTTTTTTTTAATGAATTGATATATGTTGCATTTATTGTATGTTGTGTGCATGTGGGTGTTTCTGTTTTTGTTTTGATGTGTTGCATGTTTCAGCTCACTGCAGATCAATTTCCCTATGGGGCCAATAAACTACCTACCTACCAATCAGAAAAAAGACCATTGTTTTTATTTAAACTGCAGTACCATTTTCAAACCAGTACGAGCACTGCTGCTTACAGTGCTTTTAACCTCATCAGACTTTTTTTCTCTTCATATTTGCAGTATTAATAGAAATATGTAGTGTTGTAGTGCCCGAGACCGGTCTTGAGATAATTTCTTGGTCTTGTCTTGGTCTCAGCTGCAGTTTTACTTGGTCTTGTCTCAGTCTCTGAGATTTTTTTTTTTTTTTTTTTTAAAGTAAGAAAAAAGTAAGAAAATACTACAGGCTACTTAATAATTTTAAATTATAGTAAAGTAATTAATTTCCAGCATTAGAAGAACCTGGAAAATGTTCTGTCTCTGTTTGTTTGTGGAGTCTGTCACATTAGAGCACTAAAATATCAATGATGTATTTGAACCGCTTTTAAAACCTTTTACCCTTCATTTTTGTATTAGTTCACCTTGTTTGGTCTTGACCTGCTCTTGATTTGCCTTGGTCTCGATCTCGACTCGGTCTCGATCCTCAAAAGTCTCCACCGTGTCTTGGTCTCCATTCACTCTGGTCTCGGACTGGTCTTAATCTTGATTAATATAGTCCTGACTACAACACTAGAAATATGACTGCAGATTATTTAGCCAGACCCATTCAATTTTTCCGCAAAATTTTTCACCTCCAGGTCAAATCTATTCCCACTTAAGTGAATGTGATCTGACCTATCATAATTTTTATTCATCCATCTGCTGCTTATCCGGGGCGGGGTCGCAGAGGCAGCCGTCTAAGCATGGTGCCCAGACTTCCCCCTCCCTAGACACTTCTTCCAGCTCTACTGGGGGAACATCCCAAGGTGTTCCCAGGCCAACCTAGAGATATAGTCCCTCCAGCCTGTCCTCTTATTATAACTATCATATGATACCTATTATAACACAGGATTTCTGCAGAGTCTTTTAAAAGTAAAAAAAAAAAGTCTTAAATTTTTAAAGTCTGAACTTACGGCTTTATAAAAAGTTTTAAATTTGCCAAGCTGTGGACTATTAGGTCTTAAATACGTTTAAACAGGTCTTAAATATGTCACGTACATTTGATGCAACTACCTAAAATGTCTACTTAAATACTCAAAGGCATATAACCATTGTCAATACAAACGAGAGCTTTGACCTTTTCTGACAAAGACCAACATAATGCTTTGCGGAGCTCACTGTCACAGAGGGTCTCAGCTTTTTGTACGCTGCAGGCTTACAAAGTAGGTCTTAAAAAGGTCTAAAAATAAATTAAACTCATTGAAGTCTGTAGAAACCCTGAGAACAGTTTTTCTAAAATGGGAATTAGCTATGTGAAGTTTAATATTTTTTAATTTTTTATCTATTTGTTCTCCTGAAATTTTAAAACAGTACAGGTGTTCTGGGAAATTCAGTTTCCCCCGAGTTTCCCCTGCTGCTAAACATGTAATAGCTTAATAGAGCCGGATAATGTTTAACTGTGTAGTGTCTGTGAGTAGGCAGTATTGGATTAGGTTGCATGTCACAATGAACTCTAACCCTAACAGCTTAAAGAGGAAGAAATGCCGTTAATGTTATATTCACTTTTTTCAGCAGATGTCATGATTTGAATTTCTCATTGGCCAGTGGCGAAGGCGATCAGGGGCGCTAGTCAAAGGCACAGCAGGCAAATGCTTGGGGCCCAAAAACACAAATGGGGCCTATCCCTCACTCTGTAAGTGCCATGCTTCTTATGTAAACAAAAAAGGTCAAACTGCATTCAGCAGTGGAGGGCCCTCACACCCCTTGGATCAGAAGCATATGTGCATATCTCATATACTGTAAACAAGTTTATCTGCATTTGAAGTAATGGAGAGAAGATAACTGACAGTGAGAAAAGAAAAAAGAGGAGAAAAGAAAGCAAGAGTGGTGAGCATAATACAGCAGTTAATATAGCCCAGAGCTGGAATTCAAATTTTAAATGTTAAGTTTTTAAACATTAAGATTTTTTTTACAGTTCACAGTTTTTAATGTCAGATTTTATTTTATTCAGGATGCTGTGGGGCACTAAAAGGATTAACATATACATACATATGTACACATACATATTATATATGTTTATACACTATATTTCCAAAAGTATTTGGAAGTGGTTTGAACACCTGAATTTGGTTATTTGGGTGGTGGTGGTGGGGTGGGGGGTACTTTTGGCAATATAGTGTACGTATAAATAATAGTTTACTATTTTCATAGCTGAAAGTAGTGTGATAGTAGCCTGCCAAGCCACACTCTGCTACTTCCTTTTTGCAAGCTGGACAGTCTGGTTCCTCTCGTATATTAATAACTTTTCTGATTAACAGCATTTAGTGCTTTTCTTTGTCATCTGTTGGTTCTGTTTGAGGTCCGCGTTATTGTCCAGTTATTGTCTTGTCCCGTTGACATCAAAAAAACTTTTTTCCAACTAGCTTCTGCTGTTGTCCCTGTTCAGAAATAAGTACAGAACTGGTCAGAATATGGCGTATTCTTGTGTCTGTATTCTGGTGTTTTATGAAAAAAAAAAGAGAGTCAGGAATGCATGTTTGTTTGGGTCAGCAGTGCACAGCTTAAGTCCCACCCTTTGTTTCTCTGATTGGTTACTCCACCTGTCATTGTTCCGTTACAGAAACGAAATGTTACTGAAGGGGTACCAGATTAACTTCTTTGTATTGAATAGGAAAAGAGTTTGTCTGGCAGGCCAGGTTAGTGTGATAGACAGCGGAGTGAGTTTGCTTCCAGCAGGACCAAATTACCATCTCAACATTATTGATGCTTTATAAACTATATTTTACGGTACTTGCAAATAATATTTAAGTTGCTGTGATTGTATATTTGTGGAATAAAAATGGCATTAAGAACAATTAAATTAGACTTGCTGATATCTGCAGGAACCCTGTTATAAGTGGTAAAATGTGGGTTGGGGCTCCCCTGTGAATTACTCCTTTGGGCCCCGAGAGACCCTAGCAGCGCCTCTGGGCACTATAGGTATTTGCTAAGGGTGGTGAATGACTGGTGGCAGGTGGGCACCCGCCACTGACCCATGCTGCTGCCTACACTCAGTGAGGAAAACTGTTGGTGTGAGTCTAGTCAGTCGCAGTAAATAACAAGAAATCATGGACACTAGGAAGAGTTTTTAATCCATAAAATTCTTAATCTTTAAATCACTTGAACAAAATGAACAGTTTTTATGTTTTGTTTATTGATCATAGAAAAAAAGAACTAGAATGGCTTAACAACTGTGTGCACGTGCAGCAGTCTAATATTGATTGGGTGTATGTGTAGGAAGAGGTGGTTTTGGTGTGGGCAAGAGCCATGAAAACAATTTATTGGAAATCCCAGATCGGACCTAGTTTCAGCAATCCAGACAGGACGTAATGAATGAATGAATATTAACCTTTTAAACTAATCCCTGCCAAGTGACAAACGTGAATCTAGAATCCCAAATATTCACCAAAAGCAATCCCATCTGACCAATGATAGATATTTAACTAAAACACGGCAGGCTTTGGGTAATGCTTTGTTTCTGTGATAGGTTGTACAGTGGCAAGCAAAAGTATGTACTCCCTTAGAATTTTTTGTTTATTGTTGCCTTACAACCTGGAATTTAAATGGATCATTGAGAGGTTCATGTCAGTCACTTTACATCACATGACAACAACTATGAAAATGCAAAAAAATATATATATTGTGAACCAAATTAGAAATATGAGAAAAAGAGAAAACTTGAGCGTATAAAAGTATATACCCCCTCAAGCTAGTACTCTGTAGAACCACCTTCTGAAGGACTTTCAACTCCAACTTTTCTGGGATAAGTGTTTATGAGCTTGGTTCATAAAATCACTGGGATTTATGCTCATTCTTCATTTAAAAACAGCTCCAGCTCCTTCAGGTTGGATGCATTGTACAGCACAGTTTGAGTGGTTTTCTTCAAAAATTATCCTGTTTAGCTCCATCCTTCATTCCTTCAGCTCTGAGCAGTTTCCCAGTCCCTACCAATGACAAATATCCCCACAGCAGGACACCGCCATCACCAGGCTTCACTTTAGAGAGGGGCCACAGTCAGGGGCCACAGTCAGGGGCCAGGTTTGTGCTACACATAGCATCTTTCATTGATGGCTCATTTTAATTGTATCTGGACAGAGGACCTTCTCGTGTTTGGGGAGTCTTCCACGTGCCTTTTGGCAAACACTAAACATGTTTTGTTATTATTTTCTCCAAGCAATGTCCACTCCTGCACACAGCCCAGCTCTGTGGAGAGTATGGTTCAGAGTGGTCCTGGGACAGATACAACAGTCTCTGCTGTGGAGCTCTGCAGATCTTTCAGGGTCACCTTTGGTCTTATTGCTGCCTCTCTGATGAATGCACTCCTTGCCCGGTTTGTGAGTTTCAGATGGTCCTCTTTAGGCAGGTTTGGTGTGGTTCCTTATCTTTTACATGTTGTAATGATGAATAAATTGTGTTTTGTGGCATAATGACAGTTGAATTGCAGTGAGGCCAACTTTATCTAACTATTACTGTGACTTCTGAGGGCGAGTAACACCAGGTCTCATTTAGGGGCCTCTTTAAAAAGGGGGTGAATACTTTTGCACCCTCAGGTTTTCTGTTTTTCTGTCATATTTTTAATTTGCTTCACAATAAAAATGTTTTTTCATTTTCATAGTTGTTGTCATGTGATGTAAAGTGACTGACATAAACCTCTCAATGATCCATATAAATTCCAGGTTGTAAGGCAACATTACAAAAAATTCTAAGGGGGTACTTTTGTTTGCCACTGTAAGTATGTGAAATTGCGGGAGAGAGGTTAGTGCTCTTGTCTACGGTGTCCCTGAAGGGCAAGCCACATCAACAAATTTGAAAACACTCAAACAAAAACTGACCCATCCACAAATTCAGAAACACGCACACAAATTTGGAAACACACAAATTCAGAAAGTCAAAGACAAACATCCTACCTGTTCTGTAATTCTGTAATTTAATTTGCTGTAGTGTTTGAGAATGTGTGTTTTTTTTATTGTTTTTTTTTTATTTGTGTGTGTATTTCCCAAATTGTGTGCCTGTTTCTGAATTTGTGTGTGTCATACAAATTTGTTTGTATGTTTTTGAATTTGTGTTTCCGGGTTTCCAAATTAGTGTGTGTGTTTCTGAATTAGTGTGCATGTTTTCAAATTTGTGTGCATGTTTCTGAATTAGTGTGTCTTTCTGAATTTGTGTGCGTGTTTTTGAATGCATGCGTGTTTTTGAATGCATGCGTGTTTTTGAATGCATGCGTGTTTTTGAATGCATGCGTGTTTTTGAATGCGTGTGTGTTTTCAAATTTGTGTGCATGTTTTGGATGAATGTGAAAGTGCATGGTTGCTATGTGTCTCTGTCTCAGCCCTGAGGCTAACTGGCCACTTTTCGTACTGCACCCCGCCTAAGGCCCAAAGTTACTGGGATAGGCCCCAGTACCTGCCACCCATGATAAGAATAAGATGAATGAATAGACTTTTCCAAATTGTATTGGAACCATTCTATCAATTCCGATTGGCTGTATGTCTATCCAGTTACATTTAGAGGTAGTTAAAGGTACTATGAACAGTATATATTTTTTATACTTCATAAAAATGACCCATATTTGTCCCCAGACCTGATGTAAACATGGTTAAATCAAATATTAGTTCTACTGATAACAATGGTACTGTGGAGTTAGTAACAATTAAAAATATATTCTACATAATGGCCAATTTTTTTTATTTTTTATTTTGTTTGTTTTCTGGTTCTAAAACTGCATTGCTGATCTCCCAATCAGAAAAGAGACCATTTAGACTGCAGTACTGTTTTCAACCCAGTACAAGCACTGCTGCTTGTAGTACCTTTAAAGGAATGTTTTTCAGGTAATAGATGAATTCTGTAATAGAAAAAAGCTAACATGGCTAGTTTAGTCAGGAGCAACTCATGCAGTACTTAAGTGAGCTCATGTAGAGATTTCAATGCGTTTTCAGTCAGTGTAATGGAGAAATTAATATTACTGTAACCATTTTTTTGACCAGAATGTACCAAATTGTTTATAATTTCTTTTGCATTTTTCTGTGCTCATCTTGAGCTTGGATAGTATCTTAAACCAGTCCCGAGACTACTCCCCCTGCCTCTCTCTGTCTCTTTTACAACTTACCTTACAACTTTTTTCCATTACAGAATGAATCCGAGAGCTGACTGGAGACCGCAGACAAGAACTGATGGTTGCATGGGTTGGTGAGTCCCCGCGGTGACAGATTTGGAGACAGACGGCATGTGCCGCTCAGACCGGAGTGCCCCCCAGTTCAAGTCCTGATGGTCGTGGGCAGATGGAGGAGTAAACAGATCCCCAACTTCCGCAAACACATGCCTCATCATCTGTTTGCCTCGTATCTCATATCCCTTGAAGCCTTGTATCAGCTTTTCATTGACTTACCTACTACTACTACCACTATTAATACTACTCAGGGTTGCCACAGCTCAAACAAACCTTAAAACCTGTCCAACACAATAAAAAACAACCTAAAACACAACCACTGTAAATGTTAAAACAGTTATATGTAAGAAAGAACTCAAAACTTAACAGCAGCAACACAACAGTAAACCAATTAGGTTCCCACAAAGAGTTCAGTCAGACGACCAAAGTCTTCCTGGTCAAGGTGTCGAAATACAAAAATTAAAATGAAAACAAAAATTAAAATTAAACAAATTAACTGATAAATGAGTGGGACCCAGCAGTTTTTTTTTTTAGCAGTATTTCTATTTTATTTGCCATAAAATGACAACTATTTTCTTGGTGTTTTCTCCAGAATATTTTCTAAAATACCTGCCAAATGTTGTGAAAAGCAGCCCAAATTTTACAAACCAGCCCGATGCTATTTTTTCTAAGCCCGATTGGGAGGAAACCAGTCCAATCTGGCAACACTGACACTACTAACTCTTAACCGTTGTTCCTTATTTTACAAACCACAATCCATCTTTAACACATGATGTTTAGATTATTGGTTTAAAAAAAAGTAATTATTATCATCAGACTAATTTTCACTGTGTTTCATCATAGACACCATCAGTATGTCCCTGCAGGGCTCCTGTAGCTGCCCGTATACTGTGGTAAAGATAGGTGAGTGAGGTATATAGGTGCTTGTGTCAAAACCTACAAAATAGGAATGTTTCCACTGAGCTGACTTTTCACCCCTGATGTAACATGTGTGCCAGTTTCCCCGACTGCAGCAGAAGCAGTTTTGGTTTTGGAGTTCTATGATATTCTCTGTAGGAGTAGTTGCTGCTGAAGGAAACCTGGTCTTTAGTCTGGTCAGTACAATGGACCTGTGAGCTTGTAGTATTTGATGTAGTGTTGGTGTTTGTTCCTCCGCTAATTTCAAGGGTCAACCTTATAAATACCATGTCACATTTGGAAATGATAAATAATTCAAATATAAACAGGCTAAAATCGAACAAAGCAAAACTGAGGCCCTGTCCCACTACTTGTACGCTTGTGCCCTTCAAATGCAGGATCACACTGAGGGCCGCAAGTGCGTAGTGTGTCCCAGTTCTCTTCAACATTTGGAACCACACTTCATCATGCACTTTGCTGTGCCCTTCCAGTAAGTGTGGATCAGAGAGGACTTTGCTGAAGTATATTACTTATCTTTATATTTCATATCTCCTTTTTAACCCCCCTGCACCCTTGTGCACTCACGCACTTCATGCACTTTCAAAAAATGCACACTTCAACAAAGTATGTATTGCGTAGTGCTGGTATTGGGACAGGGCCTGACTTTTGATTCCCACTCTGACCTGTAGACCTTTTTCAGAAAAAAATGAAGTAATTACTCAATATTGCCTACTCATCACGTTATCCCGCTTGTTACCGCTTGTTTAAGGCAAAATAGAGCTTACTAAATTTCACATTTGCAGACGTAGTGACAGTTATAGAGGCAGAGACACCACCAATAGTCAGACAAAAGTTACACATTCTTTCATGAACAATTCTTTCATGAAGCAATTCATTTATGATCGTTGATTAGCAAGGAGAGCTGAAATTTAATCAACAATTAGCATTAGCTAATGACCAATGACAAAAGATAAACAGAGTAGTATTTAGCTCTGTTACACAGAAAATGTCTAAAAAGATTGTGATGATGTGTGAAAAAGGCTATTTGTATGTCCTTAGGCAAGACACTTCACCTATATTGCCTACTCCAGTCACAGTATGTGGCTGGCTGTGACAGGACTGGGCATCCAATGTAAAAACCTGCCAAATCACAGTGCTAATGATTTGGTGTGCAAGCCGATAAGGGATCAGCCGAAAGACGAAGAACAACCTGGTACCACTGTTTAAAAAATCCTCAATACATTCTTGTGAATATTTAAATAAGATGTATTTTTGATTTATGTGAAGACTTAATAACTTCTCACGACAGGACAGAGTTAGGGCATGTTTTCAGACTGCTTCCAAAGTTTAGTCAAACTATGATGAGACTTTGATACATTTACTGACACAAAACTGAAAAAGATGCATACTTACACCTCACAGTGAAAAGGAGTCTGAACTGCATTTTTCACTGACAGAAAAATGCAGTACTAAAGAATGATACAACAGGAACTAAACCAGAACTAAACCACAAAAAACAAACTAAACTAGAACTACAAAAACAAACTAGGTCTAAACCAGGAGTAAACCAGGTCTAAACCATGTTTAAAACTAGAACTCAGCTCAGACTATACCAAGACTATGTCGAGTCTAAACCAGGATTAAACCAGGGACTAAACGAGGTCTAAACCATGTCTAAAAGCAGAACTAAAACATTAAAAAACAGGTCTAAACTAGGTCAAACCAGGGACTACACCATGTCTAAACCATGTCTAAAACCGGAACTCAGCTTAGACTATAATATCAGGACTATGCCGGGTCTAAACCAGGACTAAACCAGGTCCAAACAAGAACTAAATTAGGACACCACCAGGTCTAAACCCCAACTCATCCAGGTCCTGGGGGTACACAAGTCCGGAAAGGTTGGAAACCACTGCTGTAGAACCAGCCACTCCCCAGTAAATGGTTCCTGCTGGCCTTGTGTTGTGGCCTAAATATAGAGCCACGTGTTTGGAGAGTGAGGATTCTGACCTCTGCCCTTCTTCATTCTACACATTATTGATCTTTTCACCGCTACACAAAACATCGCGACGCAACCTGAGAGTGTCACATTTTACACGTGTTAACATACGTGCACCAGCATACTGCTGCAGGTGAGTGCAAAGAATTTCTTCTGTTTTATGTGGATATGTTTCATGTCAGAACAATTGAAAATGATCACGTTTTTACAAAATATTAACATGTTTTAATATGATATTATCACATTTTTACAAGATATCACATTTTAACAAAATATCACATTTTAACAAGACATCACATTTTAATGAGACATCATGTTTTAACAAGATGTTATCATATTTTAATAAGATATTATCACGTTTTAATAAGTTATTGTCACGTTTTAACATTATATTTCACGTTGTTACAAGATAGGAACATAATCGAGCACAAATTGAGCTTTTCTCTTTTAGTAAGGAAATGCCTTATTTCTGTAACTTTTTTTACCCATGTTGGATTATGGTGATCTGCTTTTTATGAATGCACCTACACAGCACCTCAAGAAGTTGGACAGTGTGTACCACAGTGCTTTGCGTTTTATTACAGGCTGTGGAAATCGTGTCCATCATTGTAGGCTGTATGCTGTTGCCGAGTACCCCTCTCTGTATGACTCTGTAGACTTTCTCACTGGTTGATTTTTGTTTATAAATGTATTATTGGGCTGCTTCCATCTTACCTTTGTATACATATGGTTAGAAACCAACAGCAATATGGTTTATGCTCTCAAATGTTCTTACAGATGGTAGTTCCGAGGGTCAGGACAGAGCTGGGAAAGACAGCATTCAAACATGCTGCCCCTTTTTCATGGAACGAGTTACAAAAGGAACTAAACTTGACAGCTCTTATTACTTTGGGAGAATTCAAATCCACTATAAAGGAGCGTGAAACAAATTCTATTGGTAAATGTAATTGTTTTTAGAATCGCACTGATTGTTGTTGTGGTATTTTTGTACTAATCTTTTATTGTAGATTTCTATATCGTGTAATTCATGTTTGTGGATGACTGTTGTTTTGTATTGTATTATTGTAATTACGTCGTTGCTGCCCTCTTGGCCAGGTCACTCTTGAAAAAGAGGTTTTTAATCTCAATGAGTTTTTTTACCTGGTTAAATAAAGGAATAATAAATAAATAAATAAAATAAATAAGTACTCTCCATTTATCTGGGCTTGGGACCGGCATATATTGTGGCTGTTGGTTCCTCCCGCACCAGAGGCAGCGGAATAACCACTTCATTAACAAGGAGACTGATGGCTGTTGAAGGCATTTATCTTTATACAAAAGCTCACTTATTGTCAGAAAAATATGTCCCAGTCACAAATGAAAGGGAACAGTACAATAAGGGGTTTGTCCCTGAGGCTGTCAGACTGTCTAGAGCCTACAGTAATGCTCTTAATGTGCTCCATGAAGCACACAAACTCTGGGTGGAGTCTGCATGTCCTCCCCGTGTTACAGTGGGTTCTCTCCGGGTTCTCCCACTTTCTCCCACCCTTCAAAGACATGCATGTGTTAGGTGAACTGGTGACTCTAAATGTCCCCTAGTGAATGAATGTGAGAGTGAATGGTTGTCTGTCTGTGTTCGTCTCTGTGTCAGCCCTGCGACAAGCTGGCCCCTGTCCAGGGTGTACCCCGCCTACGGCCCAAAGTTACTGGGATAGACTCCAGCGACCCCTAATGGGAATAAGCGTAAGAAAATGAATGAATGAATGCTCTGCTTTGTTTTTTGAGCTTTTTTTGTTTTGTTCTGCTTTTTTCCTTTGGATTTGGACTTTCATTAGTTATTTTCATAAATATCACTTCGCAGTCCTGCTTTTTGGGTCCTTTTTTCCCTCGTGCCCCTCATATCATGAGAGTAAAAGAATAGAGGGTTACTCAGACATGGATGAATGAAATAAAACACAACTCCAGGTATGTATTTGATGAGGAAACAACATTATAACCTGATAGACAGCTCAGAAAAGTTGATTTTGCATAATAAAGCCCCTTTAATTAAAAGTAAATATGAAAACTATTTAAACTAAGCAACAAAAGCACTGCATAAAAAAGTGATGCACATACTAAACATGGCTACACTTCCTTTCCTCTAATCCAGTATTTTCTGGTTTACCAAAGATGGCCATTTCCTTGTACTATATTTCCTCTTGAGTGAACTGACATCACCAGCGTATAACAGAGAAGAAGGAGCTGAGTCATTTATTACAGCATGTTCCAAAAAGGTAAAGCCATCTAAAAAGAGCTATGACAGACTAATGGAGAGGATTTAGAGTAGATCATGTGCTGAGTGATAGTTCTCCTGTATATACTGTGTGCATTCATCAAACAGACCTGACCTATAAGTGACTCTTATCTAAACCATGGGTCAAAGGTCAGGAAATGTTTGAGTGTATGGAGAGATAAAGGAAATGGTTAGGTTGTTTTAATTTCAAATGCATTCAAATAAATAAAAGTATTGGTATCATAAAATAAACTCAAAAGAATCCTCCTTATTTGACCAGGATTTACATAAGGTTTGAACAGGGAGTATACCAACTAAACAAGCACCAAACCAGGACTCAACCAGGTCTAAACCAGGGTTAAACCAGGTCTAAACTAGAACTAAACCAAGACTAAACCAGGACCAAACCTTAACTAAACTCAATTTCCATGTGACCCATATGGGGCTCATGTGGAAATTTTAGTTGTAAATATGGGTCCCATGTGGGTTTGTCTGCAGTTTGGCCCCACTTGAGTTTGCCCATATTCCTAATGTGTTCCTCTTTAGCACCCTCTACAGCAAAATACAAGGGTGCAGTCTTGTGTGGGTTGTGTAGATTTTTTAGTGTAGACTTTTTTAAATATAGACTTTTAAAAACACTTTCTCTTGATCACATTCACACAAACGACTTTGACTAGAGGTAAAGTACATTTTCTTTTTGAGCCTTTGTAAAAAGTGATAATTGAGTGAAAAAAATGACGTGGTTCACCTGTAGAGTTTTGAAAGTGACTGTTTGCTTGTAATTTTACATTTAAAAAGAAGTCTTTGCCAGAAGTTGATGCTGGAGTCATGGGTGACACTGTTCTTCTGAGTCATGGTTGGACCATGACTGAGGTGGACTGGGCCATAATTGATACTGAGTTAGAACAAGGCAGAAAAAGCCCATAGGAAGAGACATACTGTATGGGATTTATAGTCCACCCTAAATATAACTCTGAGGCAGAGCTGTTTCTAGACACTATAGGGGCCCTAGGTGAGAGGGACAACAGAGGCCCTATATAGGCTTAAATGTTTTTGTAAATTCCCCTTCAAACCAAAAACATGATAACAAGGGGCATTTGATACAATATATCTAAGCATTATTAGAAGATCTCTTCTTGCCTCATCCTGAATCGTGGCCATTCATATAACAGACAGGTGAATGTGGCACAGTATAAGGCAGGGGGGTCCGGGGGTCCTCCCCCACCAACATTTGGATGAAACATATGTGATTTCCTCTATTTTGATGCATTTTAAATGATTAATATTTTAAGATGGTGACAATTTATAGTTTGACTTCTCTCCAGAGAGAGACCACTGAACCACACAACATCACTTCAGGTAAACGAGAATCCTTGGGGCCCCCCTTCAGCTCTAGGCAGTTGCCTGCCTTGCCTACTCGATTGTGATGGCTCTGCTCTCAAGTAAACCTCATGAATCATGATAAAACAATTATCATCATCATGTATAAGAATTACAGAGTCCGTAAGAGGCCATGGATTCATAACTTTTTTTTTCTCTCTCGTTATTTTGTTTTCTCGTTATAATGAATGAGAAAAAAAGTTATGAATCCATGGCCACTTACGGCCTCTGTAAAAAAATAGCATTTTACACTGTGTTAATAACAGTTACAGAGGCCCAGCAGTATTTTCGGAGAGTTTGAACTGTAAAGATAAAAAAGTAAAGCCTGAATCCATATCCTGCCATGTTAATGTGACTCAAGGTGTCTAAACAACTTAAAGAATGTGTAGTTTTCATGGTATTTCAGTAGGGGCACTAAATCAGAATCAGAATTCCTTTATTTTATTCCCAAGAAGAAGTTCTTTTTTGTTACAGACTAGTAACCCGACCAAGAGTGAAAAAATATTGAATAAAAAATGTAAATGTAACAAAAATATAATAAATATCTAAAGCACAACACCTCAGATGTGTGTCTGAAACACCCAGGTACGAATAAATAAACAATTTAAAAGAGGAACACACTGGGCAAACTCAAACCTGTGGACAAAACCACATACAACTCATATTTGCAACCAAAATGTGACCCATTTGGGGCCCTCATGGAAATGCTGGCTGGGAACCAAGACTAACTCAAGCAATAAACCAGGACTGAACTAGGACTGAACCAGGATCTTCTTTAAGAACCTAGTCACGTGTGAACAGTTCAGAGCGCTTTGGACCCAAGTCTGCCTCCTGGTGTTACAGATAGGAACTAGGGTATGTTCAACAAATCAATACAGTACAGTACATTTTTGCTTCATCAAACTGTTTTAAATGTATTTGTAAACTGACTTGACTGTCAGCATGAACACAGTATTAGTCTGGCATTTCATATCTCTAGTTTCCTTCCACTTATAGCGACTTAGTCTGGAAAATTCGCCACACAGGTCTTTTTAATTCACTGTACCTACTGCGCTGAATACAAAATGGTCTAACTTGTGTTACATTTGTGATTAAGTATAAATGGAATAAAACGTGTGTACTGTAGAGGCAGGTGATGTGTTTTTGTTATTTTAAAAGACTGCAATCACCTATAACAGAGCCATTTAACCTGACCCACAAACTCCTTAAAGGTACAGCCGGCAGAAAAACAGAGAGAAAGAAAAGTAATTCAAAACGTGAACAGGAAATAAACCAGCGCAAACTTTTATTTTTGTATTAAAAAAAAAAAAAAAAAAAAAAAAAAAAAAAAAGTGTGATTATAATGTGACCCTTGTCCACTAAGTTAAATGTCCTTAAACTTTTAAAGCTGCATGCTAGGTAGTATTGGTTTGTCTTTGTGTCTTTGTGACAGTACTCCAGCAGGTGAACAGGCAAAAAACTAAAAATACTTTATAATCAATCAATTTATAGCAATCACTTTATATTGCAGGAAATAACAGGATAAAGAGACACACATTGGAAAGCACATTTTAGGCTCTGCATTGAGGAAAGTAATTTTACTCTGATAGTTTTGGCAGCGGCACACTCCAGAAGCGTTCACAGAAGGATCCTGGCAAAAGTTGTCTCTGTGTCTCAGACTGACCCATGTCCAGGGCGTACCCCGCCTAAGGCCCATGATTACTGGGATAAGCTCCAGTACCTGCAACTTCTAACAGGAATAAGTGCAAGATGATGAATGAATGACTATGCAAATTTGTTCATATCAATCATTTATATTGAATATGTTGTCTGTGTTAAGTGCACTGTCTTCTACCTGAGAAACAATTGTGGCTGGAAGAACTACACGACAGAGGAGGGGAGAGTGGCCAAAAATTGTATTCAAAAAAGAGTATTGTTACTTCAAAATAATATTACTAAAGTAGAAGTAAACAGTAGTCATTCAAATAATTACTCAAAAACAAGTTTAAAAAAAAAAAACTACCCAAGTACTGAGTAACAGTTTGAATGTCTGATTTATGTTTTAGTGGGTAGTGTAAAATAAAGAGACAATTCTGATATTTCAAAGGGGATATAAAAATACAAAAACCTACCTGGAGTTTAAGTAATCCTGTATTATCTAGCACTGAGTTTCTGAGGCACCAGAATGCTCGTTTCCACGAGTCCCCGCCCACTCTAGGAAGCACTGACCAATCAACAAGCCCTCATACACCCAGTCTGCTCTCATTCATTTACCCCCCCCCCCCAAAAAAAAAAAAAAAAAAAACAGCGTACAGCTCTGTTTCCAGTGACTCCTCACAGGCATTTTTACTTTTGAAGTAAAATGGTATCAGATAAAAAGCTTAGTGCTCTTTTTCTCTGGTTATATGTTGAGCTTAACACTCTGCTGCCATCTGCTGGTTTCTTCATATGTTTCTTTATGGCACTAGTAGAATACTTATTAAACACATTTTATTTTAGTAAAATAAACGTGCTGCTGTTCTAGAGGAGACCAACACTGATTTAAAAATATGAGTAAAAGCAGAATATAGGCCCTTTAAGGCAGTGTTTCCGAACTGGCGGTACGGGAACCCCTAAGGGTACACATGCACTTTACAAGGGTTACTTGGAATTATTTTATAATTTTATAAGAAAATGGTTGCAATCTTTTCATATTCAAATATTGAAACTTGTGAAGGACAAGCTCTCGTGTCTAATTGATAATTGATTGATTAAAAATGATTGATTAAAATAATAAACTACTAGAAACTACTAGAAATATTATTTGAATAGGTGTGTTTGAAAGCTTATTTCAGAGGAGTTATTTAAATAATTACTTTTCATAAATTTTTCTTGTCAATTTTTCACAAGTTTAAATTTTTTTGTTGAAAAATACAGTAAAATAAGTAAGTGTAATAGAAGTTGATATTGTTAGATTTTTATTGTTTGATTTGTTGTATTGTTGTTTTAAAGTATTTTATTATATCTTTAATTGAATTTTCAAAGCCCAAAATGTTGGAGAATTAGTTTGTACAATAAAGTAAATATAAATTGTTTTTGTACTAATAAACAAACAAATAAACAAATAAACACAGACAACCACCTTTTAAAAAATGCACTGAATGAGGGGGTGCTCACAGTAGGACAAAAAGCCCAGGGGGTACGCAACACAAACAAGGTTGGAGACCACTGCTTTAAGGTGGACTTTATTGTCCCTGTAGGGAAATTTGTCCTCCATATTTGACCCACTCAGACATGGAAAGAACATGCACAAAGGGATTGTTTCTTCAAAATGATATTATTCAAGTAAAATTAAGAAGTATGAGTACCCACTTCTGCTACCTCTGACATTCAAACAGTGAACAGCTTAAACCTGAAGTATTTCTAAAAATGACCTACATACTGCAGGAGGCTAAGTTTAGAAGTTTAGAAGAGAGCAGAACAGCCTTCCTTCAAACATCCACTCTCTGGTACTTCAGACCTTGTGTACTGCGCTCCTGAGTACCTCTCTAATGTGTGTAGTACTTTTCTCACACATGCAGTCCCTCTGAGTGAATACTTCCTCCTCATGCTGCTGTCTCAGATGACTCATGTCCTCTGTCCTTCCGTGCCTCTGCTGACTCTCTCTCCTGCCTCCCACCTGACGGAACGCTTGTATAACCCGCCGTGTTCGTTTCCATGGTTACCCCCTGAAGCACACACCATAGCGTCCACTGGCGGCGGCGGCACGTGTCCTACTCACCAAAGCGGCAGGAAGACCCAGGGACCATGAACGCCTCTACAGATTCTCAGAAGAAAAAATTCTCACAGCGGGCAGCAGGATGACCCAGTATTGACTAAGTATTAAGTATTCTCACTGCCCTTGGTAAGGTTATGGAAAAAATATTCATGTACAAATCTGTATATTCCCAGAAATGTAACTTACTGACATACATACAAGGCCCATTCTTCATACAAATGCCTGATGAATGGCTAATGAATATGGATATTTCACAATTTTAGAGCTGCTTTTGATATCATAGATCATCATTATTAATAAAGACAGTTAAGAGCTGTATTTTTACACTATTAAAAAAAAAGTTGCAAAAATAAAAAAAACTCAAGGCAATAGGATCTCTCAACAGTTTTGGGGCCAACTCAAAATCTCAAGTTTTCAACAACTAATATTTTTTTGTTTACCTAATTTGATGTTTATATGTCTAAAACTTTCAATTTTAAGTTTTACTCACTATCATTATTTTTTAAGTCATCTTACAGCCAACTGACTATCCGCTCTTCAGAAAAAGTTGTTAAAATTGTAAAATTGTTTTTAGTTTTTATCAATAATAATACTTTTTTCTGAACAATGGATAGTCAGTTGACTGTAAGATGGGGTTAAAAAATTATGATAGTGAGTAAAACTTAAAATTGAAACTTTTAGACATATAAACATCAAATTAGGTAAACAAAAAAATATTAGTTGTTGAAAACTTTGTTTGAGTTTGAGTTGGCCCCAAAACTGTTGCACTGATGATGAGTTATCTCTCCCACAGAACTCAGAGGTGTTTTTAATAATGGCAGGTGGTCAGATAACAATTTAGCACGAGGAGTACCTCAAGGACGCTGTTAGGAACCTATTTTGTTCAGTTTTATTCTGCTAAACCAACTTCTCTCTTTTAATCATGTTATAATGTTTCCTCCTCAAAAACAGACCTGGGGTAGTATTTTGTTTTATTCCACATGTTTGAGTAATCCTGTATGACGAGGCGCTGCCCTTGTCAAGAGCTGAAAACGTTTGGTCTTGCATCTTTATGTAGACACATGAAACCTTCACTGCAGCAGAGCTGATATAAACTGCAGTGTTACAAAACAGGAAGTGTTGATGCAAATGTCCAAATCTATTTTAAAAAGCTTGAAAAAAACATAATGTTCCCTTTAACAATCTGCCTGTGAAAAAAGCTACAATATCTATGTATTCATAGATATGTTTTGTATTCTCTGTGAAAGAGATAAAATAAAATAAAGCGTAAAAAATGGTTTATAGATTAGTATTATCCCCAGGTTTTTTACTTTTGACCCCTAAAAGGTGAGTACATTTTATTTCTGAGACAACAGTCACAAAGTGCTTCACAATAAAAAGGCAAATGAAATACAAAATAATAAAATACAAAGACACTTTAAAATATAAAACAGTTTGAAAGGATCTGTCTCCTCGAGTTTTGAAACAAGTGTGAGGGACCATCAGCAGGTTCTGACTGGAAGATCTGAGACTATGGGAGGATACTGACTCAGGTCTGAGATGTAAGCAGAAGCCTGCAGTGTAAGACTCTGGAAGTCAGGACTATGGTTTTATAATTCATTCTGTAAGTCACTGGAAGCCAATGAGGGGACTTTAAAACAGGGGTTATATGGGCTCTTCACTTTATTGTTGGATATGCCATACATTTTTGAGGTCATGTCTGTATGTTAGTCTGTTACAACATCTAGTAATGGTAAGATTTCACATCCACTAAAGTCTGTTTTGATGTGACCAGAGTGTGTGTATGGTACTTCCTGGAACTGTATGAACTGTAATAAATGCAGTCTAATCTACACCTGCAGACTAACAACAGTAAAACTCTATGTTCTTACAAAAACACATGAAAGTTTATGATTACACATCCATCTGGTGATTCTGTTCTGTACAGGAAGTGCCGCCGTAGGTAACAGTACCCCCACCCCCCACCCCCCCTCTGTGACTGAGTGCATGTGAGAGGAGCGTGCACATGTCCGGCGGCCCTCCGTTATTCTCAGTTCCACAGGTGAGGCTGCAGAGGTCTTCACAGGCTCTGGGTCATTGTACTGCCCAGAGTGTGTGTTTCAGTGAGGCTGCACAGGTGTTGTGCTCAGGCTCCCTGGGTCATTACGCCGCTCTGTGTGCAGTTTATTTGTTTATTTGTTTGTTTACATGGACTCCCATTAGCTAAATCCCATGTTAATAATCTAAAAGTGCATTTACAACTACACTGTATACATTTAAAGTATCTAACACTGTCTGCCTGTTATATACTTTCACTGCAATATTTGGGACTAACTTGTTTCCCTGAGCCAATCTGAGCATACACTTCACAGTGATAAGTTTGTGGTTTACAGCAGTGGTTCCCAACAGGACACAAGATTTAGAAAAACTGAGGTTTATCATGTTGATGGCCACTTTAGTCCTTGTTTAGTCCTGGTTTAGTCCTTATTTAGTCCTTGTTTATCCCTGGTTCGAGTCAGTTCATTTCAGTTTTATTTGTATGTCCCAGTATCACAACAAAAGTCGCCTCAAAGGGCTTCACAAACAGTTAATCAAACATAAACACACAATCAACACAAACAATAACTACGCTAAACTAAACTCTTCTCTTACTTCTCGGTAAGGAAAAACTCCTAAAAAAAAACAACTGTGGGAAAAAAAGCAGAAACCTTATGGAGCCCATATTGAAGGAGAGATCCTCTCCCAGGACGGACAGGCAATGCGTCTAGGACTGTTAGTCCCTTAGTTCATCTATAGGATCATAGATCAGCTCTGTAAGGATTCATCCAGACGAGAGTGGGGTGACAGGAGCACAGATGGGGTCAGCTATGATCCAATCATCACTGGGACATCTGCCAGCAGCCAGGCATCTGAAACAGTCCCCACTCCCCCAGAGGGGAGCGGGAGAGAGGGACAACTTGTGAACAGCAATGAACTGATTAGAAATACAGAATATTAGATAATATTAATGACAGTGATAGAAGAGGAGCAGCAGATGAAGCCAGAGGTCAGAGGTCAGTGCACCATACTTCCCCCAGCTTCTAGCTCCTAGAGCAGCTTAGCTTCAGCTGTGGAGTTAACCCTGTTCCTGCCCTGACCATAAGCTTTCTCACAGAGAAACGTTTTAAGCCTAACCTTAAATGTAGAGACTGTGTCTGCCTCTAACATGAGCTGGAAGCTGATTCCATAAAACAGGAGCTTGGTAACTAAAGGCTCTACCTCCAACTGTACTTTTAGAAACCCTGGGAACCACTAATAGCCCTGCATTTTGTGAGCGCAGTACTCTGCTTGGTTGGTATGGTGGACCGTGAGCGCCACACAAAAAGGAATAATGCTTTATTAAAAGAATTTTTAAAAGAGCCTTTAATAAATGGATTACTAAATGCTTTTATTAAAAGTGTTTTTAAAAGTTTATTTAAGTACATACAGCCCAGTAACCCGCCGCCGGGATATTTTCCCATGTTCGTCAGTCACGTCTGTCATGCTGGGAGTTATGAGATGAGTTAAAGAGATTACTAAATACTTTTATTGAAAGAGTGTTTAAAAGAGCATTTAATAATTGGATTACTAAATAGTTTTATCCATAGGTTGGTATGGCACTATAACAACATTAATGTAGGATGGGGCTGTACCATTTACGGCCTTGTAAGTCAGGAGAAGGATTTTAAACCTAATTCTGAATTCAACTGGAAGCCAGTGAAGTGAAGCTAGCACAGGAGTAATATGTTCTCTCCTGTTAGTTCCTGTTAATAATCTTTTTTATTTTATTTATTTTATTTATTTATTTATTTATATGGGACAGCGTTGCTGCTGCGTTTTGAACAAGCTTTGGTTTAATCCTTGTTTAGTCCTTGTTATGGTTTAGTCTTTGTTTAGACCTCATTTAGTCCTGGTTTATATCTGGTTTAGTCCTTGTTTGGTTCTGGTTTAGTCTTGGTTTAGTGCTATCTTTTTCCTAAATAAGTCCTGGTTTAGAGCATTTTTAATCCTGGTTTAGGGGAAGGAAATGGTATTTGTATAGCACTTTACCTATGACACGAGTCACCCAAAGCACTTTACACAGAAGGGAAGGGGTTTTTCATTCACTCCACAGTCGGTGGTGGTGAGCTACGTTCTGTAGCCACAGTTTCCCTGGGGTAGACTGACAGAAGCACAGCTGCACACATCTGCGCCAATGGACCCTCCGACCTCCATCAACCACTCACTCACACCAGCTTGTTGGTATTTCCCCAGTGGTCTCCAATCCAGGCACTGACCAGGCCCTACCCTACTTAGCTTCCTAGGTCTGACAGGATCGGGCATCCACAATGTGGTATGGTTTAGTCCTGTGTAGCATACATATATAAAATATATATTTATATACTTAATTAAGACAAAGATTAAGAGTATTAATTCTACATCAGTACCTTGCGCTAACGTGCAGATTAAAACACCTAAACTAATGTCTTAAGAGGGAAAGGTTAACCAGCAGGGACTCAGTATAATAGATAAAAACCACCAAACTCAACTTAATTTAGATTAAGTATAACGTTTATTTACACAATAAGGTGGAATAGTGTACTGAGGCACAGGTAAATATTGAAAGAATGTAATTTTGAACAGAACCGCAGAATTACTGATTATTAATGATGAATTGTAGTGGAGTAAAGTTATAGTATGACTCATTAAATTATTGGAGATTTTAGGGAAAAAAGGTGGAATGAGACTCTGGGACTATTAGCGCCAACTCTGTCACACACACACTGGGCTGACTGTACTCGGCGCAGGAGGGGGAGGGCAGTGACAACAAGCCAGCCTCCGGGTTCAGCCAGGGGCTCAGATGTTGGTCCTCCTGGATCCGCAGGGTGTCGCAGGCAGATGTTCCCACTCCAAGCCGCAGTTCGTAGGTTTTATCCTCCAAAAGCTCCACAAGCCAGTCGCTAGCTCAGGTGTCCCGTTAAACAGCAGGCGTGATGCCGCTCAGGGAGAGTTTAGCTGTTGTTCAGCGTAAGGCAGCGTTAAAGTCTCAGAGTATGGCAAATGTCCCTTTTAATGCCAAATAAAAAACTTTAGAAGTATAACTTCTTGAAATAGACATTTTGGTCAAGGCAACGATTGTTAAAGATGGCGGTTGTTGCGCGACGTGAGGCTTTTCAAAATAAAATACAAAAATGATACTTAAAACAGTCAAATAAAAGTTTAGACGACTTATCATGAAAAGAAATTAACACCAGCAAAGTATCAAATTACCTTTGCTAGATGAAAAGTAAATGTGTTTACACCACTTCAATTTAAGTAGATTTTAAGGCATGTTACATTTACACTGAGTGGAACGTTTTGTAGCAACATAAACATACTGGTGAATAATGATACTGAATAAGCATATATCCAACCAATAATAAACATGATGATTTCAACAGTTTGCACAAAACATAGTTATGACATTTTCCTGTAAAGTAACATGTTAATGCATGAAATCCATCCCTTGAACAGATGAGTGATAAAGTCTTTATTACGCATAACTTTGTTGGGATGGACATTAGCAGGGACCACAGTCTGTCTTGGCCATTTCGGTCCTCAAATGCACAGAGTTTTTGATTTACACACACCATACAAGTTAATTATCTGCTCCCTGGAAACATGGTGCTATCCCGTACCAGGTCTCTGGTTTCTTTCACAGGAAGGAAGCCTCTTCTGGCATATTTATTGGGCTGCAGGACAGATATATGCCTTTGTTCGCGTCCTTTGACTTGAATCTTAACAGGGTGCACGGTGGCAGAGTGGTTAGTGTTCTCGCCTCCCAGCAAAGAGATCATGGGTTCGGGCCGACCAACGCACCATCACACAAACTCTCTGATTGTCTGTCTGTTTGTGTCTCTGTGTCAGCCCTGCATTAAGCTGGCCCCTGTCCAGGGTGTACCCCACCTAAGGCCCAATGTTACTGGGATAGGCTCCAGTCACCAGCGACCCCTATTGGGAATAAGCGGAAGAAAATGAAGAAATCAATCGTATCTTAATCATAATTTTCACTAGATTGAATTTATTTACTTATTAGGTTGCTTATTACTAGATTATTTGACTTGTTGCAAGTTAATCATTCCTGTTTCAAGCTATTTTTTTTTACTTATTTCAAGCATAATTATCAGTCCATGGAATAAGAAAATTCCACTTATACATATATTTACCCTATGAACAGATAATTTAGCTTGAAATAAGTAAAAATAGTCAAATAATCTATCCTAATAAGTAAATAAATCCAATATAGTGAAAATTACTTGAATCAAGATTAATAATCTGAATTCAAGTCATTTAAACTAATGTAGATATTGATTTTTGCTGTGAAAATAATGCAAAAAAACACCCATCCATTTGTTCGCGTCCTTGGTGCGATAAGACTCAGACTTCTCAGCTCCAAGTAGAGATACCTTTGAGTTAGAATATTAGCAGCGGTCCAATACTCCTACACCTGGTTTAGTCCTGGTTTTAGATCTGGTTTAGATCTGGTTTAGTCCTGGTTTAGATCTGGTTTAGTCTAGTAATAGAAAAACACCGAGGTCTGGACCTCTGTGACCTCTATGGTGCGTACGGCCATGGTTCCCAACCTTTTCCTCCGCCTGGACCTCTTGGGCTTTTTGTCAAACTATGAGTAACCCCAATACTTCTCAAAATGGTTTCATATAAAACATCTGTGTTTATTAGTACAGACATTTTATACTTACTTTATTGTATGTACAAATTCAACATAAAAAAAGAAAATACTAATAATATCTATAATAATAATAATAATAATAATAATAATAATAATAATAATAATAATAATATAAACTCCTGTTCCATTTACTCATTTTACTGCATACACTGGAAAAAATAAATAAATAAAAATGCTGCCTACACTCAAAAAGTCAAGGCAACAGGATCCCTCAAGGTTTTTGAGTTTTGGGGCCAACTCAAAATCTCAAGTAATAAAAACTAATATTTTTTTGTTCACTTAATCTGACGTTCATAACTTTCACTTTTAAGTTTTACTCTCCATCATTATTTTTTCAAACTCTTAAAGCCAACTCACAAACCATTGTTCAGAAAAAGTATTATTCTTTTGTTAAATTTGGTGCATTAAGTTTGTATAATTATCAATAATAATACCTTTTCTGATCAATGGATAGTAAGTGTAAGATGAGCTAAAAAAATTATAATAGTGAATAAAACTTTAAAAAGTCTTTAAATTAGGTGAACAAAAAGATGTTAGTTGTTAAAAACTTGAGATTTTGAGTTCAACTCAAAAATCTTGAGATCCTGTTGTAACATTTTTTTTTACAGTGTATTGGAATGTATGTCCAAAAACAAACACTTTAAAAAATAAAAATAAATAGTAATCTTTTAAGCATTTTAAATAAAGTTACTATGAATAAGAAATAAAAGCATTAATTTTGTTACAGAAATAATAATAAAATACATTATTGTATATTGTTTAAGCAGTGAGACATTTGAGCTTGTTAAGTTTTTTGGGGTCCCTCTTCTTATATTTTCTGCCCCGGGCCTGATCCTGTATGCTGAGGCGCTATCCTTCTCAAGAGCTGAAAATGCTCAGTCTCATGTAGACACATGAAACAGGAAGTGCTCCTGCGTGTTTCTAAAGCCCATACACTTTCACTGGACTTGTTTTGATCATTTCAGCAGTCAGATCATTTATCTGTCTGTTAGCATCATCTTGCTAATAGCTGTGCTAAATAGCCATTTTATGCTCTGTCCAGTCCTCACCATTGCCAACAGGGGGCATCAGACAACTAGTGTTCAAGTCCAAGTGTTCTCTACAAAGTCACAGTAACAGCTCCCCAAAAGAAGAGGTTTTCCACATATATATTATTTTAAGTTATAAAACCTGAAATACTAATGCAAAAGCGTCTATTTCAGAAAGACTGGGGGACAAAAAGCAGAATAAGGCTCCTGTCAGAGACTGGGCTGTTGATGCACTCAGAGGCAGATTGTTCCATATCCCATAGTCTGGGAGCAGCTATGATGAAGGCCCTGTCTCCTCTGGTGTTGTTGTATGTATTTGTCTGAAATCAGCTGCTTTGTTGGCCTCAGTGTTGTTCTGAGAGGTAAGAACAGGGGCCAGTACAGTGCACAGGGGTTATGTGCTCACGTTGCCCAGGGCCTGTCAGAAGCAGAGGTCTAGTCCAACCCACAGTAAAATGAGATGCATCCAGCTATGTCAAGAGTATACTGTTGGTAACGTGCTTACAGAGTATGTCTTTGAGACTGTAGTCTGTAGACTGCAGGAGGGGAGATCTCCTTCATTTTTTTACTTAAATTTATTTAATTTTATTGTATTTCTTCTTCTTCTTCTTCTTCTTTTTTAATTATTTAATTGTTCATTATTTCATTGTTCGGATTGATATTCAAGTTTGGCCATTTTTGTACTGTTTCCTACATTTTGTTGACCAATGTATTTTGTACTGCCAATGTTGATTGAACACTGCAAAAATAAATAACTAAAATAAATAAATAAACAAAATCAATAAATAAATAAAATCAATATCTGTATTTTTTAAAATGACTTGAATCTTAACAGGGTGCACGGTGGCAGAGTGGTTAGTGTTCTCGCCTCCCAGCAAAGAGATCATGGGTTCGGGCCGACCAACGCACCATCACACAAACTCTCTGATTGTCTGTCTGTTTGTGTCTCTGTGTCAGCCCTGCATTAAGCTGGCCCCTGTCCAGGGTGTACCCCACCTAAGGCCCAATGTTACTGGGATAGGCTCCAGTCACCAGCGACCCCTATTGGGAATAAGCGGAAGAAAATGAAGAAATCAATCGTATCTTAATCATAATTTTCACTAGATTGAATTTATTTACTTATTAGGTTACTTATTACTAGATTATTTGACTTGTTGCAAGTTAATCATTCCTGTTTCAAGCTATTTTTTTTTACTTATTTCAAGCATAATTATCAGTCCATGGAATAAGAAAATTCCACTTATACATATATTTACCCTATGAACAGATAATTTAGCTTGAAATAAGTAAAAATAGTCAAATAATCTATCCTAATAAGTAAATAAATCCAATATAGTGAAAATTACTTGAATCAAGATTAATAATCTGAATTCAAGTCATTTAAACTAATGTAGATATTGATTTTTGCTGTGAAAATAATGCAAAAAAACAAAAATCTTCACAAGTTTTTTTTTTTTTCAAATCTTTGGCGGTAATGTGCTGCAGTTAGCTTACCTTAGCTCGTAGCATTGTGCAGATGAAAAGATGTGATAAGAAATGTTTAATGTAGCGTGTATGATTATTACTCATTTATGAATAGGCCTACTTCAATGAAACACTCAAGAGTTGTGGAGGTTTATTTACAGAAGCCCATTTTCAGCAGATTTTAGTGACCGAGAATAATGGCCATCTTATTTAACCACTAAGTCAGCCACAGAGCCGTTCTCACAACACACAGTGACAGAGGAGGACAGTATTCTCCATCACAAAAGTACAGGAGTTGTAGTGTCTTTTGTAGTTTTTATACTAAAACATTTTCTCATTTTCCTACAAGAACAATGTCCTTATTCCCACAGCATGTTTGTGTTCTCTGACCACTCACCGTCCCTCCTGTTACCTGCACTCCGGCTGAATGGATGCTGTTGCCACGGTGACAGCTGCAATCTGCTGGACCACACGCAGGCGTCTCATTCAGCATAGATCTCCTCATTTATGCTTTGTCCTAGAAAGGGGCCAAACGTGACCATTACCTCCCACCAGCTCCTCTGGACACGTGTGGGGACAAGACAGGTCAAAACCTCACATCTTAAACTGACTCCTTTCTCAAATACTGACACTTATACAATGTACTATTCTGGAGTCATTGAGTGTCTTTAGTTACTCACATTTCTGGAAGTGCCTGGAGTAAGAGTAGCACTAAACCAATGACTTTGTGTTAGTGTTTTACACAAGTAACTGATGAAGGTGGGCCAGATCTATTCAATTCAATTCAATTCAACTTTATTGTCCCAGAGGGAAATTTGTCTTGGGCTCACAGTGCTGCCCACAGCTGCAGATTACATACAATCACAATCATCACAACAACCAGACAACAGTCGGTCAGCTCAAATGCACTTTTTCATACACAGAGATATGGCCACACCATAGCCATGTTACTCTCCCTTAGTACAGAACCAATCGGCACAGCCCTCCAAATAAAGGATAAAAAAAATCGCAGAAAAAAAAAAAAAAAAAAAAAGATAAAAAAAGCACCATTAAGAAATAAAAAGACTCCTACCTGATGTTAGGAGGCTAAATCTAGGCTAGATTTAAAGTGATTGTATGTATTCGTCTATTTTTTCAGCAGCTGCCCTGTACTATTCCCATTTGACAGATTAATATTTGTTGATCTAACTCAAGGTAAACGCAGTGTCAAGTTGAAGTCCTTGGGCAAGACATTGAAACCTACAGTTATGTTCAAAATAGCAGTCCAACATCACAAAGCTACGGAAGCCTATTGCGTTCACCTGAAAAAAAAAAGTTTCTGTTTTAATGAGCTAAGTTAGTTCTGTTTTTATGAGAAAAGTTCTGTTTTTATGAGTATAAATAACGTGGGTTTTTATGACAAAAGTAAATTCATGTCTATCACAACCAGTAAACGTTTAGCTCGTATTGAAGAGTTGCTCGCTAAAGAAAGGGCGTAAATGTCCCAACTACTTCGTTTAATACTGGTTTTATTTTACTATAGGCTTGAGACACTGGGAGATTTTGCTTTCGTTAAGTAATATTGGGTATAATCATTAGTTTGTCGACTCTGCGCGACAATCTCTGCGACATCTCAGGTCTTTGCGATTGACTTTGAATTCCTCTCCCCCCAAAAGTGGAACAAGATAATAACGACCATTATCCACATAAAAACATAAAATTATTTTACTCGTAAAAACAGAACTTTTCTCGTAAAAACAGAACTAACTTTGCTCATTAAAACCAAAACTTTTTTTTTCAGGTGAACGCAATACGCTTCCGTACAAAGCAAAACAATCACTGATGTTGGTAAAAAATATATTTCTACATGGCAAACGTGGCATACGTGGCATAGACCACACAGTTGTCAAATGCACGCTGCTAATTGTTTTTATTTGAATAATCAATTGAAAGGGGCATTTTCAAACAGCAGTGTGGTCTTTTCTCGATTTGATTTGGAGGGGCAAATACATAGCTCTTTATTTCACAAAACTCACAATTGGAATACTATCTTGAGGGCAGACAGTTTCCACCCTAAGCCACTCATTTTGAACATCACATATGGCCAATTCCAAAGGCTGAAAAGGATACGTGACAGCCCCAGTGATTTTGAAACACAAGCTAACGATATGTATCATTGTTTTCTAAGACAAACCTTGACCGAGCCCTCACAAAAGTTAAAACCATCACTAAAGATCTCTTGAAAAAAGGACAAAGACAACATAACAAGAAACCTTCCATCGTCTTCTTAACTCAATTTGGGGACTTGGCCTATGAAGTCAGATGCATCATCACAAAAAATTGGGATATTTTATTGAGTGATTCCACGCTCCAACCAGTGTTCAATGACTTCCCCATATTTTCTTAAAGGAGAGCACCAACATTAAACAACCTCCTGCTTAAAAACGCTGTGAGTGTACCTAAACAAAAACATGGCTGTCTCAAAAAAGTGGTACCTACAAATGTGGAAACTGCACTCATCGTAACAATATCTTGAGAACAGACTCGTTTAATGACATTTTCCATCAAAAACCCTACATGCGTAAAGAGTTTGCCAACTATAATACCACTTACATAATTTATCGACTTGAGTGTGAATGTGGTTGTTTTTACATTGGACGTGCCAAATGGAAATTCAAAGAAAGATTGTCTGAACATAAATACGCAATAAGGACCCAAAACGTACTTTATCCTGTGGGAAAACATTTCAAAGTAGCAGGCCATAGCAGCCCCAATTCACTTAAAGCAATGGTTATTGAGGTCATCTCACGCGACCTTAGGGGTAGGGACAGATTAACAAAAACTTCTCCAAAGAGAAACACGCTGGATACACACCTTGAAGATTATGAAACAGCCAGACCTCAATGAGGAGATAGACTATTCACTCTTCCTTTGCCCGCACTGCTAGGGGACATAATTCCCATTGTCCCTCTTTCTGCACCATCATAATACTCAATTCACAATACATCTCTGGTCATTTTTCTCCACTCAACCCCTGTGCGTTGAGCAATTCAGGTAATTTATGGCAATATTACCATACCATCGGGCCTCCTCCTGCCCGTCTAGAATGTTATGTAGCTTAAAAATGTTGTCCAAGGTCTTGTCTTGTTTGACTTTCAGGTTGAATGACTGTATTATGATAATTATGTAGATTGTATTTGATAATGTTCCTTGCAGTAAATGCAAACTGTTTGAACTTTACTCATTTGCTTTTCAGCCCAACTTGTTTTTCAGTGTATACCTCTCTTCATTATGAATACATTTTTGGATGTTTGTCTGTATATGTGACACATGGTGACCACACGATCACGTGACCTCTCTACACTTTAAATTGTGCACGCCTGTTGTTGTAACTAACCCTGATAAAGACTGATGAAGTCGAAACGCGTTGGTTCGTCACAATTAAAGATCCACAGCAATACTTCAGAGTGCCTCAGTTCCCTTTTTCATTTTTTTATCGCTATGTGCCTGACTATCCTGAAGAGCACCTGTTTTTTTTTTTTTGCCATGTTTGACGTCAAGAGCCACGCCATTTGAGCCCGTGCACTCTCCCTCCACCTACTTGTTCATAAACTGTAATTATTGTTTATTACTTGTTTATCCAAGATAAGTTGACTTTAACGGTCACCAACCGTAATGAGATGTACACGCTCTGAGTGTGTGATGAAGGACATGAAGCTCCGCCCCTGGGCCTGGTTAGTCCTGTTCAAAAACATGTCTGCAGACACAGCTAGAAAGTATCTGGATGTCAATAACAAAAAGAGACTGGTGAAGAGTACACAAAAACAAAGCCAGCAACAATTTATATGTATCATGGCCAAAGCATGCCACAAAATAAGTTAAATATGATGTGTTTAGGTTATTAGGTGTAAAAAAAATACAGATTTGTTGAGCATTGTACATGTACTGCTTTGTCATAAATAGTTTTAAATAACTTATTGTAAACACATACTGCCAGACACAACCAACCATTCACTCACTATGGGACACTGAGAGTGTTGTTTGTTTTTTTGTGTGTGTGTGTGTGTGTGTGTGTGTGTGTGTGTGTGTGTGTGTGTGTGTGTGTGTGTGTGTGTGTGTGTGTGTGTGTGTGTGTGTGTGTGTGTGTGTGTGTGTGTGTGTGTGGACGGTGGGAGGAAGAGGAGAGGACCACAGTCTCCTTAGGTCAGGCAGCACTTCTCACCACTCAGATAAAGAGTCATTTACTTTAGAGAAAGCCAGGACCAGAGACAGTGTAGAAACATTTCAGAGCCTTTATTGGAATGTGTCAAGGCTTTAAATACACAAGTCCATGTCTGTTCACAATTTGGTATTGAATAAAAAAAATGTCTAGTCTTTTTTTTAATACTGGTCTGAGAGTCAGGTTATGGATCTGAAATCTGAAAAGTCAGGGTGGAGAAACGTTACTATGGCACAGGACTAAACTGCTCCAGTACAGTTTTATCATTAATTCATTTTACACCAAATACCCATATATAAAACTTTTTCCATAATACACAGACCTTTCAAGTGGAAAATATCACAATAAAGACAGTATATGTAATGGTAAAGTTGTAGTTTTTCCTCAGTTAGATGTATGGCACTTCAGTACGCTGACACTGACTTCCTTATTCAGGAAAAAAAACACAATAACAAACCTTGAGCTAAGTCTAAGGTGAAGTCATTAAGAGCATCAACTACCGTAAACAGGATTAAGTCTATGAGTTAGTAATAACTGCCCCATGTGTGGGAATAAGAGTGCAGTTGCATGGGGCGTGCTTTAGAGAGAGCAACACCCATTACAAAGTATTAACTCTCTTACCTAGGCTGTAGCCAGAGCCACCTTCTAAACTATTCACTGCACAGTCTGCTTCACTTTTAACTGACCTCTAATCAACATCTTTACATGGAGAGCTCCTCAGGTGGGTCTTGGGATTTGTCTCCTCAGAGCCTCAATGTGTGGCAAGCACAGCAAATCCTCTGCCTCCATGTACCTGCCCTCTGCCTCCTTCTCTCTTTCATGTCCTTGTTAGTCTCATAGTTAAGACGAGCCAAGACTTCCAAAGCGTCCCTATTCTTTCCATCTTCCCTGGTTTAAGCCCTGGTTTAGTCCTGATACACATGGTTTAGACCAGGGGTGTCCAAACTATGGCCCGGGGGCCAAATGCGGCCCGCAGACAATTTTTTATTGGCCCTCGGACTTCATTCACAATTGGCCCAAATTGCCACAGGTAGCACTGTTTACTGCAAGGTTTGAAACGCAGGTAAAAAACTTCATTTGTGTGAGATGTACCTGGCATTAAGAAAGAAAAAATGGAAATTAGTGGTTGGTGGCGCCAAGAAAAAGTGACATCTTTTGTGGTGATGTAAAATATGACGCCTCGACTAAGTGGCCCTCCTGCACATATATTTTTCAGTATGTGGCCCTCAAGGAAAAAAGTTTGGACACCCCTGGTTTAGACTTAGTTTGGTCCTGGTCTATTCCTGTTTTAGTCCTGCTTTAGTCCCTGTTTTGTGTTCTTTAGTAATGCAGTGTTTATAAAAGGTGGTACTCAGTGTGATAAATTTGAGAATAGCTGGTCTAGAGCAGTGATTTTCAACTGGTGGGTCGGGACCCAAAAGTGGGTTGCAGAACCATTTTCAGTGGGTCACTGGCCTTTTTCAAGGCAGAAGTAATGAAAAAATGTAAAAAATGTCACTGTTACACCTCAGGTTGAAGTGAGAGCTGCTTCATTTTCTTCAAAGCACGAAGTCTTTCTGTATTCACACTGAAAGGTTAAGCAGAGGAAAAGTTCATCTTGGATCCTTATGAATTGCACTTTTTATTTCTCAGTTGCACTTTTTTATTTCATGTCTTTTGCATAAAAACACGACCTGAGTCTGTTAAACGAGCCTGACCAGCCAGACCAACTCTTGCCTGATGTCAGGCTCATAATCAGTGCTATGAAGTAACAGAGAGTTTTACCAGGACAGAGGCTTTTTATTTTGTGTTTGTGCATGAAAGCACAGCTGAGTCTGTTATAAAGGTTGTGGAGTTGTGGTTTTAAAGTAGGAGGTTGTAGTTCCCTCTGTAGCATCACAACTTGCTTGGTTTTGTCATTAAATGTGTTCCTTTTCGTGTTGCACACTTTGATACTCTAATATTATGATCTCAGGTTCAAACTGCAGAGTGTGTTTTTGTTTTATTATTACTTTTATATCTGGGTCATGGATCGTCATTACAGGGTGATGGTGGGTCCTGAAGCCAGACCAGTTGAGAACCTCTGGTCTAGAGAACACTAAAGATGTTCAACAGAGGTAAAAGAACACATGAGTGAGCCAAAGAACCAAGTGAGGAAAACGCACTAATTTTGTCGAGTCTGTGCTATGTTGATAATCAAAATTTTGCTCATTAATCATCATCTGTGTGTGAAATTTGGCTTATGAAACATAAAAAATAAACAAAAAGACAACATAAAAACATGTACAATACATTTCCAGCTGGTCTGTTTGGTCGTCTCAAATTTTTTTTTTTTGAACCAACTCCAGTGAGCTCCAGAGAAAGCCCACGTCCTGAGTCTGCCCTTACACGTGGATGCCCTCTTTGCCCACTGCCCTGGTCTAATGCCGCTCTGGTGGGGGTAGGAGTTAGGACATGACTCCGAAGACGGGGTTGTGGCGACAGATGCTGGGCCCGATCTCCTCGTAGTCCTTTTTGGTGTGACAGACCTGGTAGAACTCAGGCTGTGAGGGAAACAAGAACAACTCTTTAATCATATTCATCAGACAAACAGATTACACCTGCATTAACTACACAAAAAAACAAAACAAAACAAAAAAAAAACAAAAACAAAACACTATTCATTAAATTGTTAAAAACTGACTGGTGCCAGAATATAGTTCAGTTGGTTAAGCTATGGCAAAAATGCATGGCAAATATGGCCTGCCTCAACAACTACAGCCTGCCAGGTCACTCCTGTTTTTTTTCTGGTTTAGGCATGTGTACAATTAGATCATTATTTTTTAAACTTAATGTAGAGCCCTGCTTGTCTGAGCGGCCAGCCTCCTGGAACTATTCCTTGGAACCATTTGTGTAAAAACTGGCCCATTACAGTCAAGGGAACAGCCTCAACTCTTTTTCAAGGGCTCCGAATACATCTAATGCATTAATGCTAAAACATGGGGCACCTGGTGAAATATTATTTGCGTTTAGGTTTTAAATAACACTACAGCTTTTGGTTCATTATGCATCATGTATTCATCTGAGGCACACTTGTGTCTCACAGAGTAAAAGCCTTCGGAATATTCTCAAGTATCTCACCTCAGTAACAAGTACTTCTAAAGCCTGTGGGTCTTTTAAGTAATTAGGATTGACACTTGAGTAAAATGGGAGCTAAAATTAAAGCAGGCTCAAGTAATGACTGACTTCATACTGTGGACTGTGAGTCAGGAGCTTCAGAAACAAAAAGCACACTCATTAACTGTCAGAAAGACTTACAAACTGAGACAAATTACCCACAGTTAGAGTCTACTTCCTATGTGTGAGTGGCTCTGTGTGGATGTACTACTATACGCAACACAGAAGTACTTGAGAAGTACTCACAGTAGAAGCTAACATGGATCCTCCGAACCACACGGCGTATCTCTGCATATGGTGGGTGATCACCTGAACGTCGATGGGTTTGGGCTGTGGAAAAAATACAGGAGTTCAGTTCATATGAATACAATATTTTCAACGAAGGACACCTGGTCATGTGGGTTGGAACATCTTGGAACTGGTATAAAACAGAGCATGGCAGAAAACATGACATGCTAGCTTTTTACTTTTGAAAACTTGAAATATTTTTTTAAATGTTTGAACACATATGTCACCACTGTTTTCTGCTCTCTGTCAAACATCAGAGCTCTATTAGATCTACTCAAGCCTCTGTCAGTGGGGACTGTATTGTTCCAAAGTTCAGAACATCTTTTGGACAGTCCAGCTTCTCTTTTAAAAGGGAAGCTGGAACTCTTCCCACTAAGCTTTACACGAGACACTATATGAAAATGTGCCTTATTTCTTTATTGTCCTACTGTAAATGGACTGTGTATGTTTCCATATTTAACCTTTGTTGCTGTACTTACCATGTTTTCCACTGATATACTGTACTAACCCTCCTCAAAAGCCTCATATCAACAGGTGTTGAGAATCTGCATCTGGTTTGTCCAATGTAATGGTGATGTCCATATCAAATAAGTGAAGAAATAAACCTACCTAAAGCTCTAATGAATTTAAAGTTAAAGAAATGCAAGTCTCTCGACTTCATCTGGTCTAACAAGGGCTAAATCAAACCTAAACAAGGACTAAACCAAAGACTAAAACAAACAGAGATTAGAGACTGAACCAGAGTTTAACAGCTCTAATCTGGGGCTAAATCTGGGAGATTTTTTTAATGTCGAGAACAGTGGTTCCTAACCTTTTTTGTCTCGTGTACCCCTGGGATTTTTTGTCATATCATGAGTATCCCTACACTCATACGCATTGATAATTCTGTAATTGTAATAAAAAAGACATCTGTCTTAAATATACAAAGACAATTACTTAATTTATTGAAAATATTAACTATGCATTTTTTGATGACACTCAAATTTGTAAAACAATATAAACACCTATTTGACCTGGCCCCTAAATGAGGGCCAGGTCGAAGTAAATGGCACAAACTGTAGGGCTGCTCATTGATTCTGGTTCCCAAGTGACCACAGTCACAGATGTTTTCTGGTGCTCACACCCTGAACTATGCAGGCAGGAGCTGCAGAGCTCCAGTATTCCAATGGAAGGAGCCAGTGGTCATGCTATTCCCCACTTTGATGTACTGTATGTTAGTCTTAAGGTCCTGGACAAAGAACTCACCAATGTGCCAGCCTTTGTTGTTCCTGTTACTGAGTACCGGTCAGCAGTTCCTATACTAGTGGGGACCAATGTCATAAATGCCTCCAAGTGCCACCTCGAAGCGGAATATGGGAAGCAGTTCCTTGTTATGATAAAAGAGAAACACCCTGAATGGTACGCTGCCCTGATGGATGTGGGTGACACCAACCTTGGTGACCATGACGATCATGTAGGCCCTGCATGCTATACTGGCCGCAGAAGGTATGTACCTGCAGGCAAAGAAGTGAATGTGATGTGCAGAGTGAAAGGGGGGCCAAAAAGGAAAACATACAATGCTCTGATTGAAAGCCACGCCAACCCCCAGCTGCCAGAGGGTCTAGTAGTAGGCAGAGTCCTCGCTTTTGTGAAAAAGGGTGTTGTTCCAGTCAGAGTCATGAATCTTTCATGAATCAATCCTTGTCAAACCACATGTTCAATTGGCAGAGGTGTTCCTTATCAGAGATGTGTTACAGTGGAAAGACAACAGGGAGGGTCCTCGTGGGCTTGTGGCAGGTACCAGGCCTGAAGTATGCCAAAGCCAAGACCAAGTTGTGTGCCCAACCCAGTACAGTGGCATCCTAATCAGTTTGGTGGATCTCAGAGATGCTGCTGTAGACAGTGAGGAGCAAAGGGAACGTCTCAGGCTGCTGGTGGAGAATAACAGACATTTTCTCACAACACCGAATAGACTTTGGACACACAAAAACTGTAATCCATGAAATTCCTCTGGTTGATCCCAAGCCTTTTCGCCTCCCATACCGCAAAATACCACCTTCCCAGTGGCAGGATGTTCATAAACTACTGAAAGACATGGAAGAGGCAGGTGTCATTCGTCCTAGTAAAAGCCCCTATGCCTCGCCCATTGTGGTGGTGGTAAAGAAGGATGGGTCTTTGAGAATATGTGTTGACTACAGAAAACTAGTAGTACTGTAGCGCCAGAGATGCGTTCCCTCTCCCCAGAATTGAGGATGCACTGGAGGTCCCTGGTCAAGCTAAGTACTTCTCGACCCTGGACCTAACTTCTGGTTACTGGCAGGTGGAGGTGGCCGAGCGGGATAAGCATAAAACGGCCTTCACCACTCCTATGGGCCTCTATGAAGCAAACAGAATGCCATTTGGTCTACAGAATGCCCCGTCGACCTTCCAAAGGTTGATGACCTGCTGCTTCGTGAACTACTCACATCTCCTGATCTACCTCAATGACCTCATTATCTTTTCTAAGAATTTTGAGGAGCATCTGCAGCGTCTACAGTTGGTGTTCGACAGGCTGCGTGAACATGGTCTAAAACTAAACTCTTCAAAATGTCATCTCATGGGGAAGGAAGTCCAATACTTGGGGCACCTAGTGTCTTCGGAAGGAATTCGCACAGACCCTGAAAAGATAAGCAAGGTGAGGGTTTGGCCACAACCAACCAATTGCAAGGAGGTCCTGCAGTTTTTGGGCTTTGCAGGGTACTACAGGTTTGTTGAGAGCTATGCAAAGCTTGCTGCACCCCTGTACCGTCTCACCTCTGGTGATCCCAAAAAGAAGAGAAGGGGCAAAAAGACGCCGGTTGTTCCTGACTCTCCCTTTCTCTCGACTAATGAATGTACAGAAGCATTTAACACTCTGAAAGAAAAACTCACGTCAGCTCCATTATTGGGTTACCCAGACTACTCCCCACCATTTGTGTTGCAGACAGATGCCTCTGGAGAGGGTTTAGGTGCTGTCCTAGCACAAGTTCAGGATGGAAAGGAGAAAGTGATAGCTTATGCCAGTAGGGGTTTGAGCCCACCAGAAACTCGTTACCCGGCCCACAAGCTGGAGTTTTTAGCCCTTAAGTGGGCGGTGACTGAGAAGTTTTTTGACCACCTTTATGAGCACAAGTTTTCAGTGCTCACAGATAACAACCCCTTAAAGTATGTTATGTCCACTGCCAAATTAGCCTCTACTGGGCAACAATGGGTCTCGCAGCTGTCTGGCTTTGATTTTGACATCCATTACCGTCAGGGGAGAAAGAATTCCAACGCAGATGCCCTCTCCAGAATGTCAAGCCAGGATGTTTCTAAAGCACTTCAGTCATACCCACAGAGAGTGGCATCCAGGCGGGCAGAAAGGGTGCTGTTGGGCCCAGATCAGGTGCCTAATGACAAGGAAATGTGGCAGGCGGTGGAGACGTCCCAGTCGTGTATACCCGAACAGCAGCAGATGCCATACACTGATGCCGGGACTGAATGTCTCCCTTCGATGACTAGACAAGAACTCAGAGCTGCACAGAAGGAGGATCTTGTTATTGGGCCAGTTCTACAGTACAGAGCCTTGAACTCAAAACCTGGAAGGAAAGACAGGGAAACGTGGGGTCAGCGAACGTCTCTTCTCCTAAAAGAGTGGAGGAAGTTGGTTGTGAGAGATAGTATCTTGTATCGTAGAGTCCGAGATGGTCTGAGTGGAGTCATCGAACAGTGAGTCTTACCACAGAAGCTACATAGTGGAGTAATGACAGCTCTACACAATGAATCAGGCCACTGCGGGTTTGAACGAACATTCCCCCTCATTCGAGAATGTGAATGTGTGGTGTGAGCAGTGTGAGCGTTGCTGTCTTAGGAAGACACCTACAGCAGGTCTCAAAGCCCCCCTTGTTAGCATACACACAAATGCCCCAATGGAGCTTGTTTGCATCAATTTCCTGACACTAGAGAAGTCTGTGGGTAGGGTTGAAAATGTGCTGGTAGTCACAGACCATTTCTCCCGCTTTGCACAGGCCTACCCAACTAAAGACCAGAAGGCAACCACTGTGGCCAGGGTGCTCTGGAAAAACTTTTTTTGCCAGTTTGGGTTTCCAGCTAGGCTCCATTCAGACCAAGAGCGCAACTTTGAAAGTGCAGTGGTACGGGACCTTTGTAAGATCACTAGTATTGCAAAAACTCACACCAGCCCATACCACCCCCAAGGGAATGGAATTACAGAGAGGTTCAATCGGACCCTTATGAATATGCTTGGCACCCTGGACCCCCACCTGAAACCTCGCTGGCATGAGTATGTTGACACAATGACACATGCATATAACTGCACTCAACATGACTCAACAGGCTATAGCCCCTACTATCTTATGCATGGCAGGCACCCAAGACTTCCACTCGATCTTGTGTTTGGTCTGATGTGAAAAGACAGCCCCTGTGAGTACAGTGACTATGTCCGACACCTTCAAGACTGCCTGAAGTATGCCTATGCTCAGGCCCGCAAGAGCTCTAGATAGGCCAAAGACCAGCAAAAGAAACACTACGACCCCAGGGTAAAACGACTTACTTCTGAGCCAGGGGACCGAGTCTTGGTCAAAGTCTGTGCTGTGGAAGGTCGACAGAAGTTGGGGGACAGGTGGGAATCAAAGTATGTGGTTCCGTATGTGGTTCTTAAGAAACAGCCTGATGTCCCGGTCTATGACATTCGGTCAGAAGATGGTGAGAAAGAAAGAGTGGTTCATGGAAACCTTCTCACCCAGTGCATGTTTGTCCCTATGGAGGCTGAACATAACAGTGACAATGGAGAAACTGATCTGACCGCTGTCACAGCCAGTGAATCTGATGGAGAAGATTGTCTGAGTGAACAGGGGGTGGATGATCATGGTACAGATTGGCTGGAGGAAATAGAAATGCACGATGGGGTAGGAGAGCAGGTTGAGCGGAGGCCCCTGATGTCCACCACTGTGGAGAAGAATGGAAATGGCTCGCTTCAGTCAGGTGGTGTCTCACCATTAAAACCGGAGTGTATCTGAAGGAATCCCCTAAGAAATAGACGCCCTCCGAAAAGACTCTCATATCAGTTGAGAGCTATGGACTTTGAATCAGATCAGCAAACGATTGATCGGGGCCGGAAGATATGGCAGAGGGCCAGAGGACTAGCAGAGACTAAGAGACACTCACACTGACATTTTCATTCACATTGTGACGTGCATTCACTCATGCATTTGCCACCACGACACCTTTTGTCTGTTTATGTACTTTTGGTGGAACAGTTCTTGGTGGTTGTTGTTTCTTGTGTGTGGGACGTGCAATTTTGTAACTATGGGATGTCTGGGACGCCATCAAACAAAGTGGGGGTGGATGTAAGTAAGTGATATATATGTAGGTTCACCAGCAGATGGCGTGTTTTCTTTCTGTGTTTTTTTTTTTTTTTTGCCATCACTGTGAGGCTCATCAGCCCTCTACAGCCACCGTAATTTAGTTCTTCTTTGCGTTTTATAAGGTAAGGATGGCTCCCAAACGTTGTATTGACAAAAAAAAAAAACTTTAAGCTTTAAATGCAGTTACTAGCTGTTATTTTAGGCAGCAAATGTGTTCTAACGAGTCACTTTGTTAAAAGTGTAAATGTACTGATAAAATTACTTCTTTTATGTGAATGTTAATGAACTAGCTAAAGGTCGTAGCACGTGAAATGTACTATGGCTACCCTGGTGTCATAGCTTAATCTCTTGAATGTATTTTATTTTATAGCTGCTATTTTATTAAAAGAGTTTTTAAAAGAGCATTTAATAATTGGATTACTAAATGGTTTTATTAAATTAGTTTTTAAAAGAGGATTTAATAAATGGATTACTAAATGGTTTAATAAAAGAAGGATTAATAGCGTTATTCATTAATCCATTTAGGAAACCGATTTCTAAATGTATTTATTTTGCACAATGTATTAGCATCTCCTTTTAGCTTTTCCCTGGCATTCCTGGTCCTACTGGCTAAAGTTAAATAAAATAAAAAGCAAAGCGATGTAACGAGCTCTGTTATTGGTCAGAGCTACTCGCGCTCTGATTGGCCAGAAAATTCAAAAGTTCTATCAAAAATGTTGACAATATGAGCACATATTTTCATTTCAGATTATCTTCATTGTAACCAACTATATAATTATTCATAAAACCAGTTAAAATGAGCTACGTGCCTGTAGCAGAGTAAAGTTGTGACTTACAATCACGTCTTTGTCCACCATAGGGGTTATGCGCTAACTACTTCCACATTCGGCTAAACTGAATGATCCACTTCCGGTCACAGCTTGTAAGCGAGCAGCCGGACAAGGGCAGCTTCAAAAAACATATTTATGTCGTACACATCGCAAAATAAAATCACCAAACTAACGCTGCTATGGACTAACACAGATTTATCCTTCAAACAAGGGTTTTAGCATTCATTCATTCATTTTCTACCGCTTATTCCCGTTAGGGGTCGCGGGGTTTTAGCATTTGTGTGTTAAATATTTCACTAATTGCTGAGCGCGGAGGCGGGATATTGTTGTGTTAATTAACTCAAGCTGTCACCCGGCGCACTTTATTTCAGCGGATATAATAAAGAGCGCCGGGTGACGGCTTTAGTTAATTGACACAACAATATCGCGCATCCGCGCTCAGCGCTTAGTTAATCCATTTATTTGGGCGGCACGGTGGCATAGTGGCTAGCACTCCTGCCTCACAGCAAGAAGGTCCCGGGTTCGATTCCCGGACTGGGTGGGGCCTTTCTGGGTGGACTTTGCATATGTTCTCCCTGTGTCTGCGTAGGTTTCCTCCGGGTGCTCCGATTTCCCCTACCACTAAAAACATGTACAATAGATCCCCCATGGGGCCAGGACTCCCCTGCAAATGAGATTCTGTATCTCAGTGAGACTTTCCTGGTTAAATAAAGGTCAAATATATATATATATATATATTATATATTATATATAATATAATATTTAAAAATCAGACAGTGTGATTTTCTGGATTTTTTTTTCTCATTTTGTCTCTCATAGTTGAGGTATACCTATGATGAAAATTACAGGCCTCTCTCATCTTTTTAAGTGGGAGAACTTGCACATTTGGTGGCTGACTAAATACTTTTTTGCACACTTTTTTATACATGGATGCAGTCACCTTGAGTTTTCCTCCGCTCAGCTCCTCACTGATCTTGAGCCGTGCGTCGACGGTCCTCTTAAGATCTCTCTGCAGGCGCCGCCCAAAGTCCCTGAACATGGTGGAGCCTCCCGACAATACTACATTCTGTACAGGATGTGAGAAAGGGATTTGTTATTAGCCAATTTTTCAAATCATACAAATGTGGAAAATTGTCATCTGAAGTAAAATTAAAAAAATGTGGATGCTAGCAGAAAAGGCAGAAAAGAGAGTATTATTTATCATCCTGGTAAAATGAATACAGACCTGTTAGGTACAGAGCAGGACGTGTAGTGTAGGGTTACCTTGTAGAGAGGACGCCTGACATCGATGGGGCAGTTCTGGATGACCTCGTCCACCACTTCAGAGATGGGCTGGGTGAAGTCTGGGTTTGCAAACTGGCACAAGACAAAACAAAATCAAAACACAATAGAAGTCGCTCAAAGAATCAAATAAACACACAGACATACTATGTAGGATATTACAGGTTTGTATCCTCTACTGGATTAAACAGTAGAGGAGTCAGAGTTGCAGTTTGAAAAATAGCTCCAACAATTTGTGGGCATGTTGCGTGTGATTTACTTAGTAGCCACACAAATTAATACTGCCGCAAATCTGATGTGTAAATGAGTATTGAGTGTGTCAGAGTGCGAATGCCAAATGTCAATCCACTGCAGCAGATAAAGAGATGAATGTGTTTAAAGGCCTCGATACACCAAGGCGACTCCCAGACTGCCGCCGAAAAGACGGAGCGACAGCTCGTCTCTTCCCGTCTCCTCTCGTTAACTCCCGTTTCAGATGACCTTTTTCCCTCTTCATACACAGAAGCGACAGCCGACCTAAAGACTGTGTCTTGCGCATGCGCGTGATATAATTACCCCCCAAAACGGCAGATGGCGCTAGCCAGTGAACAAAGATAAACGGAAGTGACACAATGTTTGCGGAGTACATCTGCATGTAGCGCGCCTTGGTCTGCCACTGTTCTCAGCTTGTTCGAACATTTGAGAAGCGTGATCATGGCCGGTTTGGACATTGTTTTGTGTGGATTAGGTGCCAACAAGGAGAAGAAAGCGTTTGTTCCCCGAACAGTTCCGCGTGTTGGAGGATCTTCTTACGCCAATTATACGGTGTCGAAACACAAATTACCGGGACTGTATTTTGGTGGGAGAATGGCTGATGGTCACACTATGTTTCCTCGCTACAGGTAAGATCATTTTCGTGACATGTATGGTGACAGTACGCTGCCACAGCGGTTTTCACCTCTCGTCACTCCGTCACTTCCGCTAAAATTCCCATGAGCTGATTGGCGCAGCAGCTGTAGTGCTAGGCCTATCAGAGCGCTTCGTGCCAAAGACCAAAGACGCTGATTCAACAACAACAACGAGGCCAATCGGCAGGAAACTGGTCAGACGGCCTCCGTCCTGGAGCGATGGGGGCTGACGGCGCATACAGATCAAAAGGACGGAAATGAGTGACGTGGAAGAACCGTAAAAACGGCTTCAGATGGGCGATCGTCGCCTTGGTTTATGGAGGCCTTAAGACCCGTAAGTCTAGTCTCTCTGATAAACACACTACAGTTTTAACAGTGACCTGCACAGCATCAGGAAAGGAGAAAGGGAAAGGAGAGTTTCTTCTTTTTTCTAGAGAAGAGATGCAACAGAGTGTGAGGCAGGACAACGTAAGTTCAAGTGGGCCAGAGGTGCGTCAGGACACGTGTCTCAGTGCTTAGGAAAGGCAACAGGAGCAATGTAACTGGACTTAACGCTGTGACACTTACATTACGCAAAGCCATGTCTAAAGACTGCTCAATGTCCACTGTAAGGACCATATTAGGGCAGAAAAAAAGACTCATGGAAGTTTTATAGCAGCTGAAAAAGGCAAAAGTTCAGTGAAAATGATGGAAAAAGTGCTGCTGTTAAAGTCTGTCTCGTTGTTGCCTCTTTGTTGTCATCTTTAAGTCAACACATTATTGTTGTGTCTTTGTAAATGAGCCCTTTTAAAAGATTATATTTTATTTTCAATGCCCCATCTGAGCACAAACAGCAACAGTCTTTCCTCCGCAAAACTTGTGCACCTGCTCACATGCTAAATTTACACGCAGTATTAGCTCCTGTACTTGTGATAAATCATGCGGTGTCCGCTAAACTGTTTCATTTGCATTTTCTCCACCTTGAATTTCGTGCGTTCCGGTGAAAAAAGGCTCATTTTACATATTCATTTAGTCAAGAGAGCAAAATCTACGCTTTATTTACCACCTGTGAGAGACGCTAACCTCAGGTGCGCCTGGGTTTGCTCCACTTTTAGCACGTCTTATTCATTAGCATGGACACAAACTTATAAATCTGGCCCTAAATATCTTCTGTATTGAGGCACAACAACTATAGTTGAGAACCACAATCTTAGGTGAATGCACTAACTGAGGTCAACATTAAGTTTAGCTCTTTACCTCTGGGTGGAAGAAGATCTCCGGCCCCAGGAAGCGCTCGTAGCCCACGTCAATGGTGAACTCCTTCTTGCTGATGGCGTTGATGCCTGTATACTGTTTGATCCACTTGGAGCCATCTGTGTCGTACTTGCTGAACTCTTTGACCAGGTCTGGGCACACGTAGCTGAAACGCTCCTGGACAAGACAAAAGGAGAGAAAACCTAGGCACATTATTGTGCAGTGCACCATTAACATGTTTCATATCACATTAGATGTGGCATGTGCAGGCAGCTGAACAGCTTCACATGAGAACACCGTGGGATCAAATATTATGGTTGGGACCGTATGCTTTTGTCACAATACAATACTATCATGGTACTTTGGTGGCGATATGATTCATTTTGAGATTTGGATATAAGGCGATATAACAAGTATTCCAATTCGATACAATTTATAATTGCGATATTTTCTCTTTTTTTTCCTAATAATATTTTATTATCTTGCAGATATATAATTACAACACAAAACATTAAGGCTGGGGGTGGGGGGTGTATTATGGGACTCCATAATGGTAGTATCAGTGTTCATGTCAATGCAACCCTACAATATTATCATTTTCATTTTCACAAGTTATGATGCTACAATATTCAGATCAGGTCTTTAGTAGAAAAAGTCTTAGTATTTCTCTGGCCATCTTCAAAGTTTTTGTAACAAATATGAAGCTCCCTCCATATTTAATAGATCAAGATATTGCAGTATCCATAGTATCTCTGTATCCATAAAGAAACAGTCTGGTTTCTGTGCCTTCCAGTTCAGTAGAATTATTCTTTTGGTGCCTAGACGTCCTAATGCCCACAGACAATTGTTTGTTACTCAAATATTTTCTCCTTAAATTTAAAATTAAGTTTATTATAGTAGTGATGTGCAACATCAGCTTTCTCACTTTTGATTTGATACTAAACCAATATCAAGGTGAGTATCAACAATACTGATCCTGATAGGAACCCTTAGGGTCTCCTTACCATATTTTTTTGTGTATAATTGTTTTTGCATATAAACATGTATATTATAAAAGCTGCATGCATGTTACATATTATAGCTGTTTTATCCCACAGGAGCAGCAGAACAGAATGGAAAGTATTGAATTAAATTTGCATCAAAAGTATGACTGATTCCCAAATCACAAATTTACACACCAAAAAAAAGAAAACACAAGGCCTAAGTATTTAGAAATTATTTTATTTGTGTGGCAGTATCTGTCAGACCAAGTGCTTAGAAGTGCAGTGCTGCCCTCTACAGTCCTGGTAGAATACTTCACCATATTTGACTGTGAAGGCAGTGCAGTGCCACACAAAATGATAAAAAGGATCATAATACTCAATACTCAGAATCATGTTAAAAATATTATCATATATCACAAAACAATTTTTTTCCCAGCCCTATAAAAATACCTGTTATACAGTGAGAACTAGCTACAGGGCTGTGTGTAGAAAGATGGGACCCTTATTTTAGACCACTGCCGATGAGAAAAACCCATGTGAAGGCACCCACACAAAATGTTAATTCCTCTTCAACCACTTAATCACTGGGGGCTGTAGCCTACCCAGCAACAATGGGTAAAGCATGGACAATGGCTAGGTAATAGAACACATACACGCACAGAAGAGTGATCCTACCTTGACGGCCTTGGCGGTCTCCAGGGACTGCTCCGGGGGAATTCCCACCTCCCTCTCCCTGAGCAGCTGCTGGGTGAAGTAGGTGATGTCCCGGCCCGCGATTGGGATGTGCTTGATACAGCTACCGATCACGTAGCCCTCAGCCTGACGGAAACAACACAGAGCAGATATATGACTATGAAGAGAAGTCAGAGTCTCAAGTAGTGAGAGTAGTGTAGTGTCTGACTCATGCTGACTCATCACTCTGATCCAAGAGCATTTCTGCAAGCTCATATCCTGCAGCTGAGTAACTTACTCCACCTGCACTCTGTCCTACTTTTCACTCACCAAGTACAACTCCTTAATGTTTAGGACAAACTTTTCAGTCTTAGTACCACCACAGAAAGTGTTGTCTCTCCTAAGTACCATCATTAATGAACTAAATGGGCCTAAATCTTTACTCAACCAGGTCTAAACTGTGCAACAATATAGGGATTAACCACAAAAAATGCACCTATACCAAGACTAAGACCAGGACTACAACTGGACCAGAACCAGAAAAAGCTTGACTAAACCAGGACAAATTCCAGGACTAAACTGAGCCTAAATCCAGGGCTAAATCCAGGGCTAAATCCAGGGCTAAACCAGGTCTAAAACCAATACTAAGCCAGAACTAAATCCAAGACTATACTATGCCTCTACCAGGACTAAGTAGTCCCAACAAGAAAACAAGTAATAAAACTGGCCCTAATCAGGACTTGAACTGCTAAAGACTCCTGCGTACCATTAGAAGAGTACATCAGGGTTCTCGCGACCCCCTTTTTTCGACCGGTAAATGGACATTTTCCCCCAGCTAATCAAATATTATTTTACCCCAAGTAGTACTTCATACTGTGCAGTTACTGGTAAAGCCCAATTGCGTGTCCGTTTCGTGTCCCGTACGACTCCCGCAAGAAATAGACGCAATTAAAGTCAGTGCGTGAGTTCACACCAGCTGTGTTGCAGTACGTCTCTGTGTCCGGTGCTCCGTCAGAAATACGTATCAAGTCTATTTTTGCCGGATGCCAGATCCGTCAGGTATAAAGTTGATCAGAGCAGAGCGAGCCAGACAGGAAGTCAGACCCGGGTCCAGTGAAGAGGATCCCGTAAATTTCAAAATAAAATCACTTGTGCAGCCTCTCGCTCACATCGCTGTAAACATTAGGTCTTACCTGAGGACACGGGGTCACAGACGACATCGGACAGCATTAAACCTGAGTAAAATTAAAGTATTTATATACGTAGTGTCCTTACGCTGGGTTGAAGTATATATTTCTGTGACTTTTGGGCTTCAACCATGGTTAAATCGCCAAATAATCTCTAAATGAACAAGAGATCGTGGTCAGAGGCAAACATGGCTTTTTACCATACTTTTTACATGCAGTTCTCTGTATACATGGTTAATATCGTGTGAACTCATAACTTCCAGCATAAACTCGCTCCTCTCCCGTGAACTCGTGGTCTCCCAGCTGGCTCTGGTTGGAGACGTGCAGCACACGCAACGCACTCAGTGTGAATTGCAGTCCTTCAGAAAACCGCACCAGAGATGTACTGCACACGCAACGCATTCAGTGTGATTCAGATCGTTATGTGTGTTTGCTGGAGAGTTGTAGCTAAATTATTTTGTCACAAATGCATGGGACCTCGGATTATGAAAAACTACAGAGAATAACTCGATTAAGGTATCTCAACTGCATGATGTTTTATACATCAAAATATCGCCCAGATATGCACAGAGAGGCTGTTTTCAGGTAGGGAAATAGGGTAGGGGGTATCCGTGGAGGGGGATAACCCCAGTGATGCCGAGGTGATGCCAAGGGGGTTTCGTGCCTTTGGATTGGGCGCTACACGCGCAAACAACTCCAACATTAACATCTCCAATACGGACTTTTTTTTTTTTTGCAGAAACCCTGGTACTTGTACCATAGCTTGAGAACCACTGGTTTAAGAGATTTTAGGTATGGCTGTGTTATGACGCATGCGCCTGATAGAGAGGCTGCAAGTCCTAGTAGCTCCTTAACTGTGTGTTTATGTTTATGTCTTGTCTACACATTTAATGTTTGGTGCTGGACAACTGAATTTCCCTCCTTGGGGGGATCAATAAAGTATTTATCTATCTCTATCTATGAATAGTACATTTATTAGCTCGACTAGCTGTGGAACATCAAACTCAATCCATTGCCTATGACAAAAGGTGAACAACATTTGAGGACCTGCAGCCCTAGACTAAATGGGGAAGATTTATAAAACACTACTTCTATAGGAATACATTAGGAATAGAAGGAATTATCACAGTCTGTTTTGACAATTTTGCATTATTAATCTCTAAAAATACATCGCCATTAAGTGATAAAACTGATTTGAAACTCACATATGTAAATACTTTCACTGATAAATACAGATTAAAAACAAGGCCTTATTAAAATGAGTGGAGAAAATGTTATGTTAGCACTGACCACAGGTATGACGTGTGTGACCCCGTCTCCACTGTCGATCACAGTTCCAGTCAAAGTCCTCTCCCCCACCTGCCGGGACGTCCAGGAGGCGGCTAGAGCCAGTACAGCCTGAAACACACACAAGGTATATTCATTCATTTATTAGGTCTTCACAGGTCAGTTCACTATGTCAACTAGAAATGACGATTTAGGCAATTTCACAGACAGAGCTAAAAGGTACCTGCACTGCGATGTAGAGTCCCGGGACGTTAAAGGACTCGAACATAATCTCGGCTGTGTACTCTCTGTTCTCTGGTGTGTTCAGGGGAGGCTCTGTCTGCAAACAAAGTCAGGGAGTATAAACATATACCTAAGGCTATACAGACTTGAGACAACAGGTTGTTTTTAAGTTCTAAAGCCTGCTGATGCCAAAACCTCAGATGGAGGACAGGAGTCAGTATTACTCTATGGCATTATTTTTAAAAGAAATCTCCAAACAGAAAATCTTTTAATATTAAACCTCATCATTTTTGTTAGCAACTGGGTCCATAATATATTTACCTTGTTGTTGAAGCTACTAGCGCAGCCCAATATAAGAAAAGCATGTGATACATGAGATCTATGTTGAATACTGCAATCCTGATATGAGAGGCGATATTTAAAACCCCTTAATCAGACATGTCCAAATTGCAGCCCGGGGGCCATTTGTGGCACAGAGTGAGATTTCATATGGCCCTCAGCTTCCATCATAAAATGTATTGTGTATGGCCCTCTAGCACCATTAAGCAGTATTTATATAAAAGTGCATCTCTACCACTCTCAAGCCAGATTTGAACCTTTCACTGGTGAGTCTGAAATCAACTCCAATTTGAATTTATGACCCACTATACTATATTAAATATAAGTTATATCGTCACTATAAAAAATTAACTTAACCTAAAACAAAATTACCAAGAGTGTATTTGGTAAGTTTATCAATACAGATATTGCATTTGCCCATACTGCAATAATACATTTGTGATATACTGTGAAGCTGCAGAAGCTACCTTTCAAAGCCACGAGGCAGGTGATGGAGCAGCTCAGAAGAACAGAGTGAGAGAAGCAGTGCTCACAGTCAGCATAAACCACAAAACAACAGCATTATTTACACTTAAGTTGCAGATTGTGCCTTCCATCTCAGCCTCATACGTTAGGCCTGTAGTTGTGATGTTACATGAAAACAACCTATTGAAAGCTGCTTTATTGGTAGAGCATTTTTGGCGTAAACTGAAGCTAAAGGCAAAAATAAATGCAGTATAGTGAATGGTAACCAACTCCAAACATGAAAGAGAACATCAACTCAGTGTAAGTGTGAGTTACATCAAATTTACATACATTTCACACTTTCATATTTTGTTGTTTTTAGTTCCTCAAACTCCTAAATGTGGCTCTGAACCAAAAATAATGAGCAATTTCTCAGCAGCAGATACAGTGGAAATATCCTCTTTAGAGCACACAGGGAAGTCGTTCATTAACCCATGTTTAAACTGTATATTTACTCAAATCCAAGAGCAGTGTAAGTGCTATCTCTATTCTTCATATTCTGTTAAATGCAGAGTACTGAGGAGTGAACTTCAGCAGCTAAGCCCCTCTCACCAGGAGAAAGTAGTGATCCTCTGGCTCTGCTCTGAGATACTTAAAGATGATCTGCTCCATGAAGCGCTCCATCAGGTCCCAGTCCTCCACGATGCCATGACGGATCGGCCACTGGCAACACAAGTCGTCACATACATTAATACCGTATTTCCGAACTATAAGTCATGCTTTTTTTCATAGTCTGGCTAGGGGTGCGACGTATACTCAGGTGTTGGTTAGAGGGCGCTCTAGGCTTGTGTACCAGCATCTGCTGCACCTGTACCATTGACAATTTAAAATGTAAACATTACCACTAACAACTTAGGCTATAAAGACAACTGAGAAAGAGCGGAATAATTGGAAATGGAACTGATGCTGAGTCTGACGACAGCCACGCAGAGGAGGAAGCGGCGCTTCGTCTACCTCCGGAGTTGGCGGAGTTGTTCAGAAGCGACACCGAGGATGAAGAATTTAAAGGATTTAGCGATTAGGAGTGAGATGGTGAGTTTGGTGAACTTGTTATATTATGTTCTTTATGCTATAGTTACGTGAATAACTGTTAATATATTACGTTAACATACGAGACACCTATTCAGTTCGTTGTTTATGCTTCATGTAGCTGAATAACCATCAATGTGTTACGTTAGCATAGCGCACACCTATTCAGCTGTTGTTCTCTATTCTATTATTACTATAACTTGCCTTTCAAGATGAAATATCTGTTCTTGGTGTCGGAATTTGTAAAATAAATTTCCTTGCAAAATGCGACTTATATACGGTCCTGTGCGACTTATATATGTTTTTCCTTCTTCATTATTAATTTTTTGGCTAGTGCCACTTATACTCCAGAGCGATGTATAGTCCGGAAAATACGGTACAGCCACTGCCAACTATTTTCTGACAGCATACTGTAATGTCCATGGCTGAGAAAGAACTTTTCAAGTGTTGGCAGAATATTCAAACGTACGGATAGAAACAGTATGGGCAGAAATATTAAAATTAAATTATATTGTACCTTAGTAGAATAGGAGGGCTTATCCACTGCCTCGTCCCCGATAAAGAAGTCCAGGTCGTCCACTCCCTTCATCATCCTCCTCTGGGCCTGGTCTCCCACTTTGGCTGATTCTTTGATGGCAATACCTGACCACAACATATACAAGTATATTCATGTTTACATTTTTACTTTCACAGGGTAAGCACTTTATTTTACAGGGAATCTTCAATGAGGAGCAGCAGCCGGTACGTAGTGAGAATCAGAACAAGTGCAGAGTAGTCTTGAAGTACAGAATGAGCTTCTTGGCCTCCACCCTCCATTTAAAAACACAAATAAAGTGGAAGTGGGAATGGTCAGGGTGTTGTGAAGGTTAAGTGCCGTTTAGAAAAGGCCCTTTCTTTCTGCTGTGGTTTAAAGACGGACTTTGCAACTTTTTACCTTAAAGCAAACAGCTTCAGAGTCAGTGGGACAACTAAAGAAGTTGATACAGGGTGACTAAAGCCCCCTGTACCTTCTCCTTGTTCCAAACAGCTTTGTAAGAACAGGAGCACCAACCTGGTGTCAGACACGTCTGTACTGTTTAACATTGAAGATTTGGAGACAACTAAACACCCTTATTACTTATCCACCTTTGTAGGCCATGTTTGTAAATTTGTTGAATTTAGCTATTTATTCAATACGTTTATATATTGGCGGCAACAATGGCACAGTGGACTAAGCATTTGTCGGTTCAAATCTCGTCCAAAGCGTCTTGTGTCCCTGGGCAAGACACTTCACCCACATTGCCTACTCCAGTCACTGTATCCGGCATAAAAACCCTGCCAGTATTAGTTTGCTGGGGCAACCCCTAGGTAGAAGCCATAAAATAAATACATTATGTTTATATATGACCATATGAATTTACAAGGAGACATGTTGCCATTTACAAGTTGGTGAGGTGGCCATTTATAAAATAAATATATGCATTTTTTTCCCAGCATAAGTATGTTGGTCTTTGTCGGGCAGTTTAGTGTTGAACTGTTATCCTAGTTTTAAAAACCCACCTGTCAATTAAAGTGTATTAAAGTCTAACAAAGTAGGCATACCATATTTTTTATTTCGGCCACTTCATTACACTTCGGTTTACTAAAATCTGGTGACAAAAAGACAGAGGAAACCTTTATACGGATATGAGGAGGAGAACACGAGAGTCAAGCCGAGAGAGGGGTCACACAAGAGTTAACCAGACTTTCAGTGCTTCACTCTGAAATGTAGAGAGAGCTCTGTCAAGAAAAATGTGACCAAAACAGGGAACGAACAAGCACATTTGCATAGTTCCACGTTAAACTCCACAAACTCCAGCAACCTTAGCAGGACAAAGGTAACAAAAAGTAGATTTTATTACCCCCATAGGGATATTTTATTACCTACCATTAGTGAGCTCAAAATCCTTCTAAAATCACACTTGGTAGAGTAGTGTCATTGCTTTCAGTAGTGTTTCTTGATCTGGTTAATCATGAGTAAGGGTGCTCCGATCGTTCGGCCGCCGATCATGATCGGCCGATCATGGCTAAAAATAGAGTGATCGGTGATCGGTAAAATGGGCCGATCAGAAGGGCCGATCAAATTACAATAAACACGCGAGGCTCTCACATTTACTGTCCTGCAACTCCGGTTTGATTAAACAGCAGTAGTGTTATTGTAGCAGTGTTTTTAAGTTAAGCCCTGGTTATAACGAACACAAACCTGCCCTGGAGCTGCTGCTTTATGTCCCCGCTGTGTCCCCGCCTGCTTTAGGAGCGCACGGGACAGAACCAAGACGCAGCAGTGCGTGTATTTGCAAACACCAACGTAAATAGAGCTACAGCTAACCCGCTAACAGTTACGTTAAAAGGATTAAGAAAGTTCAGACTCTGCGTTTTGTGGCTTAAACTGCACCAAATGGCTGCTAATGGAAAGAGAAAGTAAAAAGGCAGCCCATGTGTCCGTGAGTCTGAGAGGAGCACCTTTCATCGTTGTCTTCTCTGCTCTCTTTGCACGTTTTCTTCATTCAGATGTTGTCAGACCTGGCAGCAGGAGCTGTCTGCTCTTTAGTCCACTGTGTTTCAACCTGGTTTGGCTGCGCGTTACGCGGACACAGGCGCTGCACCCGCGGACTCGCATTAAAGGAACCAATTAAGAACAGCTGATTTTTACATCAGCGGAGCATTCAAACAAAGCCACAGACACTGGGCACACATTAAAGACCAATAATGCAACAAAACCTCTTCTAAAACAAAAATAAGTAGAATTTTGTTGTTCTTTTATATTTACAAAGGCTACAGTATTTTTCAAATGGAACTAATAATAGCCTGCATACAGTAGATTACTACATTGAAGACCACGTGATCGGTATCGGCCATGATCGGTATCGGCCGATCACAGCAGAGGCTGATCGGTGATCGGTGATCAGCCTCAAAAACCCTGATCGGAGCATCCTTAATCATGAGTCTATGTGTTTGTTTGGAATTGTTGAGCTGTTATTGTGTCAGCATGTGTTTGTTTGTATTGAAATTTGTTGTTTTATGTATATAACTTTAGATTTTTATTCGCTGCCCATCTTGACCAGGACTCCCTGTCAGAAAAAATATTGTTTCTCAATGGGACCTTCCTGCCTAAATAAAAGTTAAATACAAAATAAATACAAATATTTTTCCCCTGCATTTTACCCATCCTTCAGTGCCGCTGGGGAAACCTGTCAGGAGCAGTGGGTGGGTGGGTGGGTGGGTGGGGGGGGGGGGGGGGGGGGGGTCTAAAGCTATCCTGGTCAGGAGAAACTAGCTGGAGAATTAGCCTATTGTTCATGCTGGGGAGAACCCTGAGGCAACCCACCCACCCACACAAGGAGAACATGCAAACGCCACACAGAAAGGCCCCACATGGTCCAGGTTTGAGAGTGCTAACCACCCTGCCACTATGCTGTCCTTGCAAAACTTCAAATTCCAGAGGTCCACAAATGGCATAAATTGCTTAGCTAGAGTTTTATGAGTTTTTGCTTGGGCCAGTCACACATGTGCTCTGCCTGTTAATGCTGGACTGCGTGGGGTAATACTCACATGATGGGACGATAAACTGTGGCTCTGTGTTTCCGGCATATCCCAGTTTGGTGTAACTGAAAGACAGAAGCACAAATTGGATTTAGAACAAGTGTCTGGCCTTGTTAGTATTCAGAGAAGAGAAGCTGGTGTGGGCTCCCGTCTCCCACACCAACAGTTCCTCCCTGTTAGTCTGTGAACTGAAGCCAGCTGCAGCATCTGTGGGCTCTGCTGAGAGAGGCCCATTCACAGCCAACTGGGAAACTACTCATATTTTTACAAGGAGAAAAAAATACTTCTGTTTAAACTGTGGAGCATAAACTACAGAGACCTCTGAGTTCAGCAGGAAACAGCCTTTATGTACTATCACACAAAACCACTGTTGTCTATTTTAGGGATACAAAACAACTAATATTTATACTAATAAGCTTGTTCAGTACAAAAATATAAGCCAGGCATCTTTTTATGGAAAATGGGTTTTGAATTGTTAATGTCCCTTACCACTGTTTTTACACTGCGTTTTTACACCGGATGCCCTTCCTGATACAACCAGCCTCATTCTGTGACTAGAATTCTGGGCGCTCTGTGGGCCATGGAGGTAATTGAACTTGTGACCTCCAGACGTTGCACTCACTGACTTAGTATTAGCCACATTAGCTGAACCCTTTTCAGATTTGAGGCAGGGTTCAGTTTTTGTGGCAGCCTTAATTTAAAAGGGAAGACTATTTGGGGAATCAGCACCCACTTTTAATTTGAGGCTGTTTGTATTCAAATTTTTGTTTTTTGTTTTTGTAACATGCGTTTCAAATTGGAGAACACTTTTTTTTTGACTAGTAAGTAAAACTAGCTGTTTAAAATTTGAGACAAGTCTTTATTTTAATGGACCTTTTTTAAGTTAAATTTTTGAAGCAACATTTAAAAATATTTCTCTGCTTTTATTTTTCTAATGACCAAAAACAATTTTGATGATGCTACTTTTTAATATAATCACTTCTTCAAATTTTGCATCTATTCTTTTTTAAATCTGAGGAATGGGGTTAAAAGATTTTAAAAAAAAATCTACCTCTGCTTTTATTTTTCTAGTGGACAAAAACATTTTTGCTGTTGCACCTCAGGCTCACCGTAACAGCAGCATGTTTTACAACCTTTAAGATCATTATGTGACTTAAAGAGGATGTGTTTAATACTGGTGCCATAAAGAAACGAAGATGATTGGTCAGTGCTTTGTGGACTGGGCGGGGGTTTGTGGGAGAAGCAGGGGTTCATGAACGCATCCATTTTGAGACCTCATAAAGGTCAGAGAATACAGGATTACTCAAACAGGCGTTAATGAAGCGAACTCCAGTTATGTTTTTGTTGAGGGAACAACATTATAAAATGATACAAAGCTAAAAAAAAAAGTCTATTTTGCAGTATAGGCCCTTTAAAAAGATAATTATAGACTGGTTTAGTTTAAGTTTAATCCAGATTTAAATCTTGATTTCATACTGTTTAGTCCCAAATTTGGAAAGCCCAGTATTTTTTGTGGTTAATATTTGGAGTGAAAAGTTTGAGAATCACTGGTCTATAAGTAAAGTGTAACTCTGACTATTGCCTCTGCCTTGCTATATTTAGTACTGTCCTACTTTGTACTTTTTTTTTTAATCCATGAAAGGTTTTTCTTCAAAGAATCTTTCTGGGCTCTTTAAAAGGATTGGCAGACTGTTTATAGGTCTATCCTCAGTGTCTGGTGTGAATGGCACATGGTAACCAGATGTAGTCCTGGTCTAACACTAGAGCTGCTGAAGAACTTCCTCTTCAGGGCCCCAGGGACTGATGGGAGATATACTGCCCAGGATCTGTTGGCAAAAGACACGGCCGGGTCTAGAGACTTCAACACAAGGACCACATCAGCACAAAACCTCACACAATTTTCACATTCAGCATTTCATATTCCCTTTAGTTAACTTTGGAATGTAGCTGAATTGCATTAATGTTGTTTTTCTTAATGAGATGTAAAACTCTGATTGGTCACAGTCAGTTACTGTGTTTGTCTATCACAAGGTATATGACAGTATATGATAGCCAGTCCTGTAGTGAGTAGTTGTTTGAGCGCAGTAAAGTCTTTGGATGCCTTCATACCTCAGAACAGTTATGGCTTGTCAGCTCCACAACCTGCCTGAACAAGAGCACCCAGTACTCCTCACATCGCACCCTGTACAGGACCACCACAGCTCAGCGAGTGCTCCCTGTGCCAAAAATTGTAATACTTATTTACTATTCACTAAGTGTGTTACATGCCCATATTTAAAAAGACTAAATCAATAACTTAAAGGGCTATATTCTGCAAAATGTACTTTTTTTTTTTAGCTTTCTCTCATGTTATAATGTTCCCTCATCAAAACCATACCTTGAGTTGTGTTTTGCTGCATTCATGCCTGCTTGAGTAGTACTCTATTCTCTGGGACTGAGTTTCTGAGGCCTCAGAATGCTCGTTTCTAGGGCTGCAACAACTAATCAAAGTAATCGATTATTAAAATAATCGTCAACTAATTCTATAATTAATTCATTGTTTTTTTAAAGTATAGACTTTGAAACACTTCATGTGCCGAGAGATGTTTTACTGTCAAGTTAGAGCAGAAAATCCACAAAAACAGTAACAAAATATACATCTTGTGCTTTGGATTGTAAAAAATATTTGTCTGTATATATGCGTTATCCACATATCTGCAAGTAGTGAAATGATAGCTTCATCTGGTAAAAAAATGTTGTAAAAGATCACAAATTTACTTGCACTTCTCTATCCAATTAATGATCGATTATCAAAATAATCATTAGTTGCATGAGTCATAATCATGAGTCAGTTCCAAAAACCTCCGCCTCTCCCATGAAACCCGCCCACTCCAGGAAGCACTGACCAATCAACAACAAGCCCTCTACATCCAGTCTGCTCTCATTCATTTATTCACAAAAGGGTGTACAGCTCTGTTTCCACTGATTCCTCACAGACATTTTACTTTTGTAGTAAAATGGCATCATACAAAAAATTCCAGGAAGTAAAAACGTCCGTAACAGAGTTGCCCTCTGCTGGTCCGATTGGTTTAAAAATATGAATAAAAATATAATATATCGCTTTTAAAATCTGCATGTCATGGATTTTATTTACCCCAACAACAGTTTTGTCAAATTTTACAATATCTTCACTACTGGTCCTGTTCCTCCTGTAACTATGGCTGCTACTTCTATAACTACTATGACCAGCACTTTGTGGGTGTGTGGCAAGACCAACCTCATTTTGCCAGCGAGGTCAAACATGACCTAATAATATTATATTTCCAATAATAATACATACTGCTACGACTACTAATGTCCTGGTATTAGTAGCAGTTACTACAACCAGGAGGTTGTGAGGAGAGCATGGTGCCCACTTTGCCATCTAGGTCAAAAAGTACTTGAGTACCTGGGTAACAGGATACTTTCTACCTTCGTTTTTAAGTCATTTTGAGCATGTTTAGTATTGTTTTCCTTAGTATGAGCCAAACATTAAAGACAGTTGCAGTCTTAAGGCAAGTCATATCCAGCATTTTTTTTTTTTTTTACCACAACTCACTCTTCTCAATTTTACAAAAACATTTTCTGTTTTTCCCACTTGTAGCCTTGTGTTAAGAAATCTCAACTGTTTAACAGCTGAAAACTCCACCCAACTCTGCGGCCAACACACCTGACACTTTTATCAGCTGTTCTGATTGGACAAAGCAAATCCCCACCTTTAAAATCGCTGATGGTGCAAACATTGACCATATGAGGACATCTTCCTGTACTGGTCAGATTATGTTTAATTATAGTGGTTACTTCATCGAAGTAAGCAGAACAGGAAGTGAGACTACGTTAAGAAACATCTGCTGCCTCAAATCTGCACACTGCTACTTTCCTGTTGACACTTTTCTATTTGCATGTTCAATTTTACTAACACTGGTACTGCTACAGCGGTGGGGGTGGGTGGGAGGTATGCAGGCATTAGCCCTGCTCAGGTCAAGTCTGTGCACGTCACACAACTCTGCATACCTGTCACAAGGACTGTCAGAGAAGGCATGAAAATTTTGCACTCAAGTAAAATTATTGTTACTGCAAAATGATCAGAGGTGGGAGAAGTATTCACAATCTGAAACTACGTAAAAGTACTGTTACTGCAAAATGATCAGGGGTGGGAGAAGTATTCACAATCTGAAACTACGTAAAAGTACTGTTACTGCAAAATAATCAGGGGTGGGAGAAGTAATGTCTGTGAAGACTCTCGCTCATCTATGTAAAAGTACATAGATGAGCGAGAGTCATCTATGTTGTTGTATGCTGGTTGACGTGACGCCCAATTTCCTAGTAATCAATTAAAAAGATTTGCTAAATGATGTTTTTCATCCTCCAAAAGTCTGTCAGCAGTGCAACATAGGGTCTTCTATGCAACCTTTGAAGTTTTAGAGAGAAATATGTTATTTATTATGTTATGTATGTTATTTATTATTATTATTATTATTATTATTATTATTATTATTTTGCATTTTAATGTTAAACAGTAAAATATCCTGCGATTTGACTGTAACATTTTCAAAATACAGATGTTTCCAAATTGAGTCATAATTAGGCAGGACATTGTTTAAAAACATAGAAATAACTGAGTTATGTTTAAAATGATGAATTGCTTACCAAAAGCTTTCTTTACACTTTTTATAAAACTGAATAAAATTTGAAATTATAATATTCTTTCTAGTCAAATTCGTTGGTGTTACACCTCCGTCAATTACATTTTAATCCACTGCTTAAAAAGTGCTGTTATTAAACAATGAGAAATCTAAGCACTGTCTTTAAATGAGCGCAGAGTAGATATCTGACAAGTCAGTTCCACACAAATACATGGGCTATGAAGAGGTAAACAAAACAGCAGCACAGACTGTGGACAGTGGAAAGTGGGATTTAACCCGAGACTGTTAAAGTCACCATTTAGAATTTATTAAAAGCTAAATTAATAAGTGAGTGGACTTTTACAGAACAGAAATTAGAGAAGTTTTTGAAAAAACGCGTTCGGATGCCGAGAAAGCACCATATATGGACTAAAGCGCGTAAACGAGGAAGTGTAGGTAGCTCTTGTAGGAAGTTGGACTGCGCATGCTCACAAGTAATAAGACAAATTTATACATTCCAGGAGCTGCAGAGAGGAAAGCTTCTGGTTTTATTTTGTATCAGGAAGCACCGTCTAAGTTCTATTACATTACATTACATTAGAATATGCAGAGACACGAGGCTTGCATGGGTTTAATGAATGAAACCAAATCAAAAACACTTCCCTTGCAAGATTTTGGTCTTGGAACAGCAAACACGAGCCTCCATTAGACTGTGTTCAATACATTAAAGCCTCCAGAGATAGTTTGACAACAGCTTTCACCTTAATAACCGCCATATGTAGCACCGTTAGCAGTCCGCTCACACGGCCAGGCTCAGCGGCTCCGGGAGCGGCTGCTGACGCCGACAGACGCGCGCCTCTCCCGGGCTGGAGCTGACACCGGAGCCCCGCTTTAAACTACTGCTTCCCCGACGCTCGGCGAGCTTACCCGGTGCCGCAGTCGACCACACACGCCGGTAGCCGTCCAGCCATCTCTCTCTCTCCCCGGGGGCTGAGGTGCTGCTGTAGAGGCTCGGTCTGGAGGAGCGGGATGGAGAGCGGAGCGTCGGGAACCCGGAGCCCGCACAGTGCAGTTTCCACTTCCGCACCAGCGTCAGGTCCAGGGGCAGAGGGAGAGGCAAGATGGCGGAGGCCGGGCCCGAGCGAGGAGGCGGGGCTCGGCAGCTGTCAATCACTGCCACGAGGCTTCGGTATGGCGCTCAACAGTGCCCGCCCCCCTCCGGTGCCGGTGTTCCGGGAAATTCGGTTCCCCCAAATTTCCCCTATCGAGCGCTAGGTAATGATTGTTTACAAGGAACTTCTATGTCAATGGCGAAAGAACTTTCTCTCATTTTAAAGTCTTTTTATGAACTTGTTGAATTAAACACATACTGTATACATCATATTCGAATGAATTTTCACTAATTTACTGATTATCAGGGGTGGTTCTATACCACTTTTAACTGGGGGGCCACACTGGGACCAGCCTTTTTGCCACGGGGCACATCTGACATTTTGATATAAACAGACTGGGACTTGTTTTTAAAATAACAGTTAAAAATAACTCTGATATCATCGTTGTAAACATGATAAACACATCTTCCCCTTTTGAAAGGCTAGAATAACCCTTGAAAGAAATTTACAATATAATGTGTTAGTTTCAGAAAGCATTTAGGACACTTCAGAGGGGTAATCACTAGGGGGCACAGGAGCACAGTTACAGGGGCACTGGCCGCCCCCTAGAACCGCCCCTGCTGATTGTTTGCTGATGTTTGTTTTGGGTAGCGACTGTGACGGCTTTTCTCTCATTTTAAACACAAAGAAATAAACGCATGATCTATGCAACATAATCCTGATAGAAATAATAATAAAACAGCTCTATTTCTCGTCAGAACACGATCTATAATTGATTAACGTTTGTTATTAATAATTTAAATACACAATATCACAACAGCCGTTGTCAGACATGGCTGGTGCGAATTCTTTATGAAAATAGGTTAATTACAGATTTTAGTATTTACAAGAATATGTCAATGACCCCTGCCTAAATGCCCTACTCCAAACCCCTCAGCTCTACCTACAGTTTTATGGCTACAGTTTTTAATCTTAACAATCCCGTTGGCTTTTACCCTTGTAAACTTTAATGAAGGTTATAATAAATCTGAGCTTTCATGGTTCTATCTTTGTGGATTTCTGGTGGTGAACTGAACTTAAGGGGCGGCTAAACCTCTTGGGAGGTGTAACAACTGCTCTTCTTTAGGAGAGGTTTCATGACAGCACTGCAGTGATATGTTCACTAAATGAGAAAGTTGAGGTAACAAACTGCTCAGTACAGATTTTAGAAATCTAGTGGGTACCACATCAAGGCAGCAGTGATGAACTCAGACTGGAGATGATCTCTTGGACTGTTTTGTCAGTGACAGGGGTGAAGTGTGTCAGCTCTGAGTCTGGATGGCTGCAGAGTTGTTATCTGTGTTGTGGAGCATGTTTAATACTCTCAACCTTGTCATTAAAAAATCTTGGCAATGGAGCTGGGGGTTTGTTAACCTGTTCACTGTAGCAAACAGGACACGTGAGTTGTTACTGCAGTTTGTAATAATTCAGAAAAATACCTTTCCCTTGTTCTACGCAGAATTTGATTGAAAACATTTAACATTTCTCTGTATATGACGTAATGAACCTGGAGCTTTGACTTGCGCCATTTTCGTTCGGCCCTCCGGCACTCCCTTTTCTGTGCCCTGACCGAGTCCGCATTTCTCCCTGGCGCCTTCTGCCTATTTCTAACCATTTTAACCTTAACAGGAGCAATGGTGTCCAGAACATTTACAACACTAGAAATATAGGAGTCCAACGACTGATCAACATTAGAACATGAGGTATTTTCAAACCTAATTATTTCCATAAACAGAGTCCCCGTGTTATCATTTATGTGTCTCCTCTGAACAACTGCAGGACCAGCAGCTGGTTTGGGAATGTTTCATCAGAACATTTATTTTTATTTTTTATCATTATATGCATTATAATAAAGACAATAAATAATAATAGATAGAAGGTTGGGATGGGTATTTAAAACTGTAGAGTAATGTTTGGACTTTTGTTTTCTGACTGAAATACAATAGACACACAAATAAATACTATATATAAAAAGAGCTGATATGCTTCAAAATAACTAAGCATATCTAAGCCAAGAAGGTAATACAAGGACATACAGCTCAATACTCCGACTTAATCTCAAATGAACACATTATAATGCAAAACTCCCATTGAAAACATAATATTATAACACTATACGCAATATTGCTGGTTAGAAATAATGCATACAAGTAGAATGTATTATTATTTTTATTCTATGATAGGTATTCTTTTATATAGGTGGCACCAGTATACCACAGACAAATGAATCCCACTTTGTTACAAGCATGCTGCTCCCTTCAGGTCTTGCTATTAAAATTTAAGTGGTAGCAGCAGTGGTGGAATTTAATGAAGTAAAAGTACTTTACAAATTTCATGTGATACTTTTACTGTTACTTGAGTAAATTTTTGCTCCTTTATCTGTACTTTAGTAAAAAAAAATGTGTACTTCTTCCTCCACTGGGTAACGGGTTCAAGATTCAAGATTCATTACTGTCATTTTCTCTACACGGGGAAGTCAAAATGCTGTATGTATATGTAAATAAAAGAGAAAAAGACTATGATAATTTCAGTATACGTCAAATACAAAATATGTCAAATGCAATGTACAATAAAAACAAACTAGACAAAACCTGTGTGCAGAAACAATATGGTAACAGTGCAAAAACGTACAGGTGCAAATACCAACAGCAGCAGTTTTTGGTGTCCAAAAGTTCAAATTACACTAAACTAGCATGCATTGAACTAAATTAAACATATGCCGATCTGATTCACTGAGAAAGACCGTTTTAATCATATATATTTTTGCTTGATTAAAGGAATGTAACTTTAGCCAGCACCAAAAATGTAATATTAGCAAATTCTTAAAGGAGATTTATCAAAAGATTAGAGCTCAGTGGTTTTAATAGTGGTTTCTTACCTAGCATTGAAAGCCCCAAGAACAGACTAAACAAGCACCTGTTGATTCTGAATTCTCATTCTGAATGCAGCTAAGTTTACTGCACCAACTTCAACTGAAATATTCACCTAATATTCTATTTAATCTTATCAGCACAACACACAGGTTTTCTAAATGTGAAACTGCATTATCCGCATTTCTAATAAAAAACTGTAAGAGCCATTTATGCCACTCACTCATATTGTTACACAAATGTACGCTATTTTGTCATAACTAGCCTACATTTTTATCATACAACATATTTCTTCTTGATGGTAGCGTCACCTTTACATCCAGTAATAAAGCAGGCTCGGTCTACAACAGAGGTCTTTTATTAAATAAAAACCTCAAGGTCCAAGGAACTAAAATATCCCACATTTGTAGCTGTCACAGTGTTTTGTTAGTGTCATGTTTGTTGTTGTTAATGTAAAGTCTGCGACATGTTACTGACACCTGTTGGCAGGGCGTGACATTTACTTTTTCTCACTGGCCACTGTGGCTGGTCTTTGCCAAAGGTTACTAGCCAGATAGTGTTTTTACTAGCCACAGTTTAATTAATGGAGTTTTTGTGTCACCAGTCAAAATGAAAATCTACTGCATTTGGCTGGATGAAATTATTAAAAAGCCTTTATTATAACATGGCTAATTAGTTAAACCAGGATACATGTTACATGGCTTTTTGGAAATCTGTGGTTGTCCTTACTGTATTTTTTTCCCTCCTTTTAAATATAAAACAAAAAACTCAACTAAAAAAACAAAGCAACAAATAGTAGTATAACAAAAATAAACAACACTAAGTAAATAGGTAGGAAAATGAATTAAAATAAATAAACAGCTGAACATAAATCACATATCGATTCACACTTCCTGACTGGGAGACCACAGGCAGTACGGGTCGGCAGCAACACACCATCACATTGAACACAGGGGCCCCCCAAGGATGTGTGCTGAGCCCCCTCCTCTTTACTCTGCTGACCCATGACTCCACTCCAACGCACAGCTCCAACCTCTTCGTCAAGTTTGTGGACAACACAACTGTGGTGAGTCTCATCAGCAACTGAGATGAGACAAACTACAGGAACGAGGTGAGACGGCTGGCCACGTGGTGCACTCACAACAATCTCTCCCTGAATGTGGAGAAGACGAAGGAGATTGTTGTGGACTTTGTGGGTGTTGTGTGCATGGTGGGTTTGACAGAAACGCAATTTCAGTTCTCTGTATGTCCTGTACATGTGGTATAATAAAGCAGACTTTGACTTTGATATATTAACTCACATTACACAAATTCCAAATTTTTCACACACACTTACAATTTTCAGTGTTTTCATGTTATCCAGCGGGGCAATAGACTGTATACAGTTCAAATCCCTATAAAAAACGAAAAGAGAGGCTTCTGGCCTGCAAATTTACATTTATGTGGAATTGCCATTAGTAGCAAACGAGTTTATATGCCGTTTCTTCTTCTTTTTTTCTATAAAACATGACCAAAAATGACATGATCATAAAATAACTTAAAGCTCATGTGTAACTTTTCCACAATAAGTTTTGATAAATCCTACGTCTAAACGAGCGGCTACAAACCATGCTACAAATGGTCAGTTCGTGTTGGTGTTGCCAGATACGCAAAACCAAATTATCGTACAGACAGCCCCAAATTATCGTACAAAAAAACAAAAACAAACAAACAAACAAAAACACAAACTAATAAGAAACCAGAACCAGAAATATGTTTGGAACTAAAAACCGTTTATAATGCTTGAAAAAGCACAAGGGTTGATGCCACCGGCCCCCGGGGTCACGTGTCATTATTAACCAATGAAGGACACAAACACAGTCTTGCACAAGTGTCCACTTATTGGAGGGTTTACTGCTGATCCAGAGTCAGTTTTTCTCCGTCGTATTAGAAAGGAAATTTTATGTGAATACGTAGGTTCAGCCTGACTCCAGATCAGATCAACAGCGAACTGCAGCAGAGAGGATAGAAATTATTAAACAGGAGATTAACCAAAATCCTGAAATGATCGTACATTTGTGGGTTTTTGAGAAAACTGATCGTACATCGTACGTCTGGCTACACTGCACATGTTACCTGGCTCCTGATTTTTGTTCAGGCGGAGCAGGGCCTGCCTCTGAGATCCTGGCTGAGGACGTCCCACAAACACGTGACAAACACACGTGTGCTGCTGCTGGAGCCATGGCGGACCTCCAGATGAAACTGCTCCGCAAGAAAATCCAGAAGAGAAGCGAAAAAAACAAGGAAAGGAAGCAGAAGCAGCAAACCCAGGAGGACGAGGCGGGTACGTGTCTGCCCCGGGACCCCGGCGCGGGTCCGGGCTCTTCGGAACCATACAAGTCCATCTGACCAACCAGCTAGCAGCGTTAGCTTTAGCTCCGTGCTTTTTAATAGATATACTGTCTACTGATACAGAACTGAGTAAAGTGCACCGTTATGTTAGGTTTAATGCTTTTGCAGACTGTAAAAAAGATAATAATAATAATTTGACATGTAGAAATGTAATAATTGGGGAGTTTCAGTAAGGCTGAAGTGTCACAACGTGTTCACATGGACTGCACTGCACCCATAGTTAGAGTTAAAACTTTATTTAGCTTTAGTGTTACAACAGTGTTTCCCAACCAGGGGTACGTGAAATTAGTTGATAATTTGATTGATGTTATTCACATGATTTTATTTTTCATTTGTGATAAATTTATTATGACTTTAATGTACACACCTGACACGTATTATATTATGTACAGGACATGACATTAACATTGGCCAAGTGCCAAATGCTGGTAGATTTCCATTTTGGCTAGTAGCAGACATGATCTGAGAAAAAAACAAAAACATGTAATAAGATAGACTACATGCAAAAAGTTCACATTTATTCTGCCAAGGTAAACCTGTTTCTCACATATTTGATAAATCCTTGTCTTGTCGTATGCTATAAAATAAACATGTGAAGTCATTAAATTCTGGCTAGTAATAAAACTAATTGGCTAGTAACTTTTAAAAGAACTTGCCACATTGGCCAGTGAGCAAAAAAGTTAATGTCAAGTCCTGGCTACATATTATTTTAAAGTTTATTTAGAACATAAAATATAGTAAAACAGATAATCAACACAAGTAAAAATGGTCTTGTAAAGAGTAATTTATATATAAAAAAAAATGATTAATTTTTTTTGTGATTGCTTTGTTTTTTATCAGAATAGTGTTTATTGCCATAGTAAATGAGAAGTTCACATCAATAGGAATTTGCTTTGGTGCAAACATAAAATAAGTCTAATTATAATAATAACAATAATAAAAAGCATGCAGGAAACAATATTAAAAAGTAAAATTAAATATGCTATAAATTATTATTATTCATGGAGTTTAAAAGAAAACCTCAGGAGAATTATTATTTACAATATAGAGTATAAAATATAAAATGTTGCTGTACTGTTTTATGAGCATCAGGATGGGGTATTGAATATGAATATGACAAAAAAGCTGAGGGGTAGACAAGAGTATAAAGGTTGGAAACTACCGCTATAACATACCCATTAAAACAAATGAGACATTGTGGTGTTACTGAAAATTTTTAATTCATTTTTAGCTTTTATGTCTAAACCAAATAAATTTTATGTGTTACTGCAGACCGTAGGCTCTCAGCCAGCAGTCAGATCATTCACACAGACAATAGTGCTTCCCACATTGTGCAAAGATGCCATCTGTAATTATATGACTGTGGCCTTGTTGTGTGTCTGACAGTAAATGGACTTGAGAAGGAAGCTTGTGAAGAACCATCAGAGACGACAGAGAGTGAAATTAAACCCAATAGGAAACAAAAACAGCCGAAAGAGGGGACAGTGGAGGAGAGCACAGCAGAAGATCCTGCAGATGCTCCAGTGAAGAAGAAGAAAAAGAAGAGGAAACTTGGAGATGCTACAGAGACGCCAGGTACTAATCCTGCAGTTTGCATTTTTGTCTCTACAGTGCTTTGGAATAGTCATAAAGTAGTGTTTACAGCCTCCTACAAAAAAAGAGTTACTAAAATAAATTCTAAAGAAATAGACTTAACCTCAGTGTAGTGTTGAATGGCTGTCTAGGTTTTTTATTTTATTATTTTTAGTTTGAAGTGCCTCTGGTGATAAAAGAGATAGTAGCTACAAATCTGGTGCTAATTATTTGCAGAAAATCTAGAACAGAGAGTCTCCTTTAAAACCTATGCACTATTTTGTAATGTTGCTTTTCAAAACAAAAATGTATTATTTGGACTTGGTTAATAGGTTTATTGCAGCTTAATAACCTACTACCAGTTAATGCAAACAAGCAAAATCTAATTAAACAAGACTTTAGATGCAAAATTATATGGAGCTATATTTGTCTTAATAAAATGAATTGATGCAAATGTAAAATGTTTTGATGCACGTGCAATTTATGAATTTTTTTCTAAAATTCCTAATTTGTAAATATTTCATAAATTAATCATTTTTGTCATTAATAAATCTGCAGTTTTGCATGTGAATAGTCCAATCTGCATTTGAGGATCATGCCATTCATGCATTTATCGCTTCTGCGCATTCGGATCTTTTTAAGACATTCATCCTGCATTTTGAGATGGCTAGATTTATTCACAAAAGAAATACTGTTCCAATTACGACCACTGGGGGCAGTTTTCAACAACAGGGGCTGTGTTTTAACTACTTCCTGACTGGAAGCAGCTTGTAAACAGAAGTTAGAGTTAGGACAAGGAGAGCAGCAAAAACACGTGGAGGATCAATCTGATTTTATTTTGGACAAACTGCTATCTAATCCTTTAAACAGGGGTTTCAGCATTTGTGTGTTTACTTAAGTAAGCCACATATTTAATGCACTCAGTAACCACTTAGGAGCCACAAGCCTTGAACTGTCACTTTCCCCTGCCTGTGTCGGTACTGTGTTACACTGCATTTAATGCACTCAATAGTTGCCTTTGCATTGAGCAGTTAAAGGAACATAATAGACCAAGTTCTGTAAACTGCTCACCTGGATTTAGTTATTATCTACCTAGCCCCAGGAGCACAGGCAGTCATACCCCTCTGTCCATCATCCTCCCAGGCACGGAGTTGTAAGCATTAGATCTGTCGGAGGGTAAACTAATAACCTACTGCTTTTATAGAAAAATATAAATCTGTACAGTTAGGCTACATATACAAATAATATTGTTCTATACAAAATACTATATGATTATTATGGAAAAGATAAAGGGGATAGTTATATGTACCTCAAACAACATTCAATAATAAAGCTTTTTTTTTTTTTTTTACTGTGGTATCGAAATTGGTTTGAGTTTTTTCCCAGTATTGAAATCAAGTTTGAAATTTTAGTATAGTGACAACACTAAGTTTTAAAATGAATTTGAAGGTGTGTTGCTGATTATAGTTTGAAGTAGTGATGAGGTCTTAAAATATTTTGAGAGGGTCTTCAAAAAGTCCTAAAAAGGTATTGACATCAAAATTCCTGCATATACCCTGCTATCCTTCATTGCAATCTGGAAAATCTGACTTTATCACCATAACATTTAAAATGAGTTGATGTACTCCTTCTTAATCCTATCCATCCTTGTCATAAACAAAGAACAGAAACATCTTCACTCTGCTCCTGTCTTTTCCTCCGAGCCCCTGTCTCCTACACCATCCCTGCTCTCACTGTTTTCTCGTACGCCTTTCCTTTCATTGTTGCTGAAACTCCTTTCTCAGTCATATCACCTGACCCTGTACACCTATTAACAGTGAAGCAGAATTACTTTAATAATTATTTAAAAAAAGAAAGGGGAGGGAAAAAAAATGCCTAATTTTTTGCCACCTGTCATCTCTGGGCCTCTGTAGAATTGTATTGTGTAGAGGTGTACAAATCTCTTAAGTCAAATAATATAATATATGAATGAATATATGAATGTACCATGTCAGTGTACATTCATATATTATTTGAATCCAGCTTCTGTTGTAGTGTGGTAGGCTGTAAAAGAACAAAGTGTTATTTGAAGTCACTCCTTGAAGGCATCTAAAGCTGAACACACTGGGAGACATGCCGTCTGTCAAACTATACCATGGCATTTGAAAACGCTTTACACGTGAACTGCAGGGGAACGAGCTTCACACTGTGTGGAGAGAGAGAAATAGAACTTGGGGATCAGACTTATTGAATTTTAGTCTTAAGTTTATTCAGCTCAATCTTATTCAGCTGATGACTCCATTTTCAAAGTTTTGTAAAGCTGCAGTATCATTATACCCTGTTTGTTCCAGTTGAGAAGAAGACCAAACCCTCAGAAGAAGCAGAAGATGGTGAAGAGGATGAAGAGGGAGAGGAGGTAGGAGCTGATGATGGACCAGAGACTGAGGACAAGACAGAGGAAGACCAAGAGGAGGATGACGAAGAACTGCCAGAGTTACCCTCTGGATTAACAGGTATGGAGTCCAGTTCAGTTTGTCAGCCTGGGCTCACTGCCCAGACCGCGGCCTTTTTGGAGTTGTCGACATGTTACTGCTGTAAGGCTGTCCCAGGACATGCATGTCCAGGTGAACTGTAGACTCGAAATATCCCAGGGAAGTACTTTTCCTCAGTACCACATAGTTTGGTTAAAGTTGTGAGAACACAGACCAGCCCCAATCAGGGGCAACTGTGTAAATCACTTTGAACAGTCTTACAAAAAATTATTAGAGCTACAGCAAAACACAACAATATTTTATTTTATAATACACTACTAAATAGCCCTGACACAGTGAACAGAAGGTTTCTCCTGTGGCTTTCATTTTGAGACGTTTTTAAAGGTGCATTTGGCAAAGTTTTAAATTTGGATCAAAGTAATGGACACGACTCATGATGTTCATGATGACTCGTGATGATGTGAGCGTAGAAGTCTTTTTGTTGTCTTTGTAAAACTCTAACCTCCAATTTACACCAACACCAGCAGCGTGTAACAACAGTGCCATGTCACTGACAGATAAACTGCTTTATATTTTACTCTGACAAGTCTGACACTTTACCCTGGGCACAACTGAAGCGCGGCCTAGAAACGTTTTGCTAAAGAAAGGCTGGAGTTATAAATTTTTTTACAGCCGGGAAACATGGGAAAACAAGCACCAAGTGTTAAAATAAACTCTTGCTACAGTCAAAATAGAGGCTCACTAAAACATAGCAGTAATGTACACAGAAGTTAATTCTTGGGGGGAGAAATATAATCTAATTGACGACACCAAACAGCTATTTTGCAAGGACAATGTAAAGAAGGCTCAGTAAACGCAACTTTGTCTTTCGACGATGAGTGGACAGAAAACAGAGGGTGGCGATTGATCTGCGCAGTATAGCAGGGACGACTGACACTCTTGGTGTACATTGAAGCTTTAAGCTGACGTGCACAAAACTAGTGCGAAGATCTAGTTTGCAGTAGGGCTGGGCGATAAGTCGAATTAATTTGATTAATTTGCATTTCTAATGATGACGATGTCAAAAATAGCCAAATCATAAAATCGAATGGAAATTAGCATCCTCCAAGCGCCACACTGTTTCCTGTGTTCTGGCTAATGCTACTGCTACCTCCCAGAGCAGCTTAAATAGTTACTGTGGAGACTCTGCAGATGCTAAAATCACCAATAATCACAGATGGGAAATTAGTTTGCCCAAAAGCGAAACACTGTAGTGTGACGTGCAGCAGTGGTAACTTACATGTCTTTCTTTATGTATGGTAATTAGCCATATACTCTGAAGTTAGCATCTTTTTATAGGCCTCATATGGAGTATGAATTATGATAAAACTGGTCTTTAGAAGCAGAGAGAGCCAAAACTAAAAGACATTAATGTCACAGTTAGAGTAATGCGCTTGCTATTTTTTTGTACAGACATTTAGAATATATAGCTAAAAACTATGCAATAATCTTAGTTAAATATAATAACCCTACATTTAAATAGCTTTTTATGCCAACAAGAGAAAAAATCGATTTTATTTTTTTAGCCATATCGCTCAGCCCTAGTTCGCAGACACATCATCCCACAGTACTTCTTGGTGTAAATTCGGGGTAACACCAGAACTTGCTCCACCTTTTGGGAAGCGCATAAAACTGACGGTCTGCTGGTCAGAAAGTATCCACATTTGAACAGTAGGAGAAACTATTTGTTTTTTTCTAAATTCCATAATTACTGCCTTTTTGTGTTGCCCACAAAGTGTTCCCATCATGCAGTGGGTGTCAGCAAAGGCAGACAGCAACTCTTGTGGTGATCTTTAGGAAGATAACTCTGGTCTTCTCACTGGAGAAACTACATGGACAATCAAACCCTCAGCCTCTGTAAATGTAGTATTTGTTGTGTCTCTGTTCATCCTTGTCACTTTTTAATGTTGTTAATGTTCCCAGGAGCCTTTGAGGACACGTCGTTTTCCTCTCTGGCCGACCTGGTCAGTGAGCACACTCTGAAGGGAGTGAAGGAGATGGGCTTTGAGCACATGACCGAGATCCAGCACAAGACCATCCGCCCCCTGCTGGAGGGGAGGTGAGTCACACCCTTAGCAGGCTTTTCTGTGTTCACTTGTTTTGGGAGAACTGATCTGATGAGTGCTGCTAGTTTATTTACCCCCTAACTGTGTGGTCTGCGTAGGGATGTCTTGGCCGCTGCTAAAACAGGAAGTGGTAAAACCCTGGCCTTCCTCATCCCCTCCATCGAGCTCATCTACAAACTCAAGTTTATGCCCAGGAATGGTAAGCAGTTGGGCTGTCAGGGTCTTCGTGATGACTAGGGATGTAACGATGCCAGGGTAGCCCCAAAGTCTTCAAAGTATTAAAAAGGTATTCATTTTAATTGTGTCAAAATAAAGGCCTTAAAATATTAAATTCCATGGGCAGGTACTTTATTTTATTCCTCTGGGTCTTAAACTGTCCAAATCTGAAACAAAGTCAGGTCTAGTGACTACTACTGATATCTACTGATTTACTTTGCCCAAAGTAAATTGTAGTTGTAAAAGTAAGGGCTATTTGATTAATGTAACATCTTAATTAATGTAACATTGTTCTTTTGTCATGAATTCTGGCCTTTAATTTCATTTCAAGTAGCATTAAAACGTCTTGAAAAGGTCTTAAATTTCACTAGGTAGAACCTGGAACTACAATGAATGCATCACAAATCGGCGAAAAATGTATGCTAAAGAGATTGTTAATCGGTGGAAATAAAAATGAATTGTAATGCCTCTTTTTAAACGGCGTGCAGGCCACCAGTTTTTAGTGTTTCATATTCTGGACTCACATGTTTGGCACTGGACATCATTACCTGGCCATTTTACTGAAGAGACACATTAATTTATATCAAGTTTTAGTTAACAGGCTTGTAAAATCACTGACCCAGCATTCTGGGAACATTAAAAGCTGTACAAGAGCTTCATTACTCTGAGCGGCTTGGAAGAGAGCTCCCTAGGGATGGGAATTGATAAGATTTTCTCCATGTCAGTGCCTTTGTTGATTCTGCTTATCAATCCCTGATATATCTGTGAATAAAAATGAACTAGATTTGTGACCAAATAGTTTATTATGAAGCAGAAATAGAAGCTTATTTTTATTTTATGTATGTGGGCCTATTTTAAACTGGGCTCACTAAACATAAGTAACATGTATTGAATGTACAGCGGTTAAATTATTGGAAATGTATGCTTTTTAAATAAACAGGATTGTGGCTTTAATATTAATTTAGGGGCAACAGAAGCAGCTTTGCACCTGTCTGTCTGGACAAAAACGCTCATTAAACGAAACAGTAGTCTGTATTACTGTGACAGTGCAAAGCAGGGAGGGGCCGCATCAGACAGGTGACAGGTGAGACAGGATTCAGCGTTTTCTATGGAGATTTCTCTTTTTCTATCACTCGTTCCCTTTCATTCTGTATTTCTTATGGAGCGAATGAGCTCCTGCTGTCACAGTGCGTGGACATGTAGCTCCTACCTCCGCGGCTCTGGCTTCACTCTGCTGTGTCCATGCAGTGGGACGTGAGCGCGCCAGGCTCCGTGTGTCTCCATCTCTGCGCTGCCGTGTCCCATGAGCATGTGTGCATTAATTAGAGAGGGGAGAACGACATGCACTGCATGATGAGCGCTGCGCTTTGTAGGCTGCTCATTGAAGACGACTTTTGCAGCAAAGTGAAAGTAAAAAGTTAGAGGCGCTGCTCGGGAGCGGGGCGGGTGTCGGAGCAAAACCTGCTCACACAAACACAGCTGCCCAAAGCAGCATCGATAAGAGGCATCGTTAACGGCAGAGGCAAAAGTGCCAATGGATTGGAAAAATTAGAACTGGTGTTCTGGGAAATTCGGTTCCCCCATGTTTCCCCTCGAATACAAGAACAAATGTATGCCCTTTTCTGTCTTTTAAATGCCTTTTCTACTAACTTGATGAATTAAACAAGTAACCTTTTTTGATACCGATAGTGTTTTATAGGCTACATACGGCTAAGGCGTTTTATTGTGTAAAAATTGATAATTAGTGAATGGAAATGTCTCAATTATCTTCACATTACACGAGTATCAAAAAAGGTTACTTGTTTTATTCATCAAGTTAGTAGAAAAGGCATTTAAAAGCGTCACATAGTAGTGACGCCATGAGCGCTGGAGCATGCACATTAAAGGGGAAACATGGGGGAACTGAATTTCCCGGAACACCGGTTCTTTTGATGCCCATCCCTAGAGCTCTCTCCTCTGTCTCACACAGAGGAGGAGCGCACACTGCTGCTGTTCACAAGGAACAACAACAAGTCCAGGGCGGACAGCAGAGAGACACCTCTGAAGGCATTGTTTAGGCCGCACCTGTTTGCTCTGTTTACCATCATTCACAAAGTAGCTTGTTAGCTGCGAGCTAAAGTAAAGCTAAGTGGCTAACAACAGCCTAAAGTATATCTGAAGTTTCAGCGGCTCCTCCCATGGAGCATTCCCATGGAGCTTTACTGTACATGTGAATTCCTTCACTGATATTTTTATTAGACATGACTTATATTATCCCCATTATCTTTCAATTCTGTTATCATATCACTGAGGAGTGGATTTATGAGAAGCTGCTTCTCTCAAAGGCATTTCTTGCTACTTTGGTGTATCTGTTTTTGGAAGAGAGTAGAAAGATAGTTAATAAAAGTCACAAAAAAATTTTTTTTTTTGACATGCCATTGTTTTAATGTATACTTTTTTTTATTCAGTTTCCTCTTAATAAGAAATGTAAAACAATTTAAGTTTGATAAGAGGACACAAATATAAAAGTAATTATACTGCAACTAAGTCATAAAAATTGTAATTGTGAACATAAAATGGTAAATTGAATCGTAATTTGAGTGCATCGTTACATCCCCAGTGATGACGCCACATTAAAGCCTTTATCTTAGTTTGAGTCCTGAGCTATGCAAGCCCACAGCAGAGCTGTGGTCAGCCCATGTAGCTTGTGATGTGTGAAAGTCCCTCTGACAGGACCCTGGTCTTTCAGGCACTGGTGTGGTCATCCTGTCTCCCACTCGAGAGCTGGCCATGCAAACGTACGGAGTGCTCAAAGAACTGATGACCCACCACGTTCACACCTTCGGCCTCATCATGGGGGGCAGCAACCGCTCGGCCGAGGCCCAGAGACTGGCCAACGGGGTCAACATCCTGGTGGCCACGCCGGGACGACTGCTGGACCACCTGCAGGTGAGAGAAAAACACATTTACCAAAGAACAGGGCCAGTAATGAATGCTTTACCTGTAGCTTGTTTTGTAATGGCTGTACACTTAGATGAATTTGTTTACTAAATTGAAATGTTTGTTGCCAGTTGTCTGGGAGTTAACCTGAACACTTTTGTGTGAAACCATATTTTCAGAACACACCTGGCTTCATGTTCAAGAACCTCCAGTGTCTGATCATCGATGAGGCCGACCGCATCCTGGAGGTGGGCTTTGAGGAGGAGCTCAAGCAGATCATCAAACTGCTGCCCAGTACGTATCTGTGAGACCAGACCTCCACCAAGGCGTTAACAGCTCCACCCCATAACTAATCATTACTGTCTTTTTCCTGATCATCTTGAGTGATGTTGCTATCAGACAAAATCTCAAATTTAGTAATTATTATGGACAAATTTTTGGATCGACACTAAAATGAATCAGTTGTTGTTACTTGGCCCATTACTAACCTCGTCTGAAAATTCATCATCATCAATCATTTAAATCCAAACATTACAGTTTTCATTATGTTGTTAACAGGTGAACACACAAACCAGTTCTAGCACAGACAGAACATCTTTGTCAAAGACTTGACTTAAAATAATGTATATGTGACAAACCTCTTCTTTAGAATACCTGTTACGTTAAATGTGCAGAGAACACTTGGATTAGGTCTCTGTTGCCCCCTGCTGCCAACAGTGGGAACTGGACAGAGCATAAAATGGCTATTTAGCACGGTTATTAGCAACATGATGCTAACAGATAGATAAATGAGCTGACTGCTCCGTATTGACAACAATTTAAATGATCAGATTGAGTCTGGCGATGTTGTATGGGCTTTAGAAACGAGAGGCACTTCCTGGTTTCATGCGTCTAAATAGAACCATGAGATGTTTCTGGATTGTTAGAAGAGAACAGGCTCAGTATACAGGATTACTCAAACAACTTTGTTTTTGAGGAGGAGGAAACAACTTTATATTTATCTTATCTGTAGAACTGATTGTAAATGTCACATGACTGAAAACTATGGCCTTTATGCAGTCTGCTGCGCATACAAAAAATCACAATAGTGCACCAGAAACTTTTTTGTGACCTATACAAACAATATAAGAAGGCTTTATATAATGCCTAAAGAGACGTGAGAATCAGCTCAACAGTGAACCACAGCAATGAGGCTATAAATCACAAACAAGACTGGAGCTCTAAAGGAAAGTACTTTTGTGGGTTTCTAGAATTATTGGCTGCAAATCATACAGAAGTGAAAAATTATGGCATCAAGACAATAATCGTACATGTGGCAACACTGATGAGCATGTCTCAATGAAGACGTGCTGCGTGTCAGTCTGTTCTATCTGTCAGGGGCTGTAATATCTGGAACAGTTTACCTATTAACATAAGAGAATGTCCTACATACTGCTCTTTTAAACACAAACTAAAAATCTGGCTTAAAGTCAATCAAAGCTGTCCTCACTAGAGAAGATTCTGCGTGTGTGAGTGTGTGTGTTTCCGTATTCTGCATGTACCTGCCCATGCACTGCATTTTTAGCTGATTTTGTTGTGGTAACTTGTGCGGTTGAACTTGGATGATTTTAAAGTTTTTATAAACTTTTCTACTATTGTAAAGCTAATGTAATTTTCATGTTGTATTGTGTTGTATGGTTTGTTGGCATCCTTACATCTTGCCCAGGGACTACAGTTGAAAATTAGCTTGTAGCTAACACTGGCACATTTACAGAAATGTTCATTAATGTGCATTGTCCCTGTTCAAATAAATAAATAAATAAATAAAGAGGGCGCTCACAAAAAGTCATGTGACTGATGCATAACTGCCATTTCATATAAGCCTCTCCTACTGCTGCGGTATATCTCTGTTGGTAGAGCATGACACAGAGCAACTACATCTTGTCTCTGTGTCGTGGGTTTGAGTCTGGACTCGCCCCTCTTGGCTCTCTTTGTGCCTTTTGATAAAAACAAAAAATGTAAAAAGGTTGCTGAGTAAAAACTAACTAAAGCAGTCTACATTACCATGTAAATGAAGCTACACCTTTTGTTAATGTTTTCTTTTGATTTTGGCAGAGAAGAGACAGACCATGCTGTTCTCGGCCACTCAGACTCGGAGAGTGGAGGACCTGGCTCGTATCTCGCTGAAGAAGGAGCCTCTGTACGTGGGAGTGGACGACAACAAGGACAAAGCCACAGTGGACGGGCTGGAGCAGGTCTGATTAATGCCCCCACTGTAGACAGGGTCTATACTCATGTTAGGGGAAAATACATGAGTTCTGTATTTTATGGTTACATTTGTCATAGTTCACATGTTCAGTGCGTGAACATGAACATGGTTGGTTCAGTCAGAACCTACTGCCTTTTTGTGTTGCCCACAAAGTGTTCCCATCATGCAGTGGGTGTCAGCAAAGGCAGACATAAACTCTTGTGGTGATCTTTAGAAAGATAACACTGATCTTCTGAATGGAGAAACTGCAAGGACAAAAAAACTTTTACTGTGGCAGAAGAACAAAACCTCAACAAAATGACTTTAAGTGTAGCGATTGGCTCTAGATGAAACTGTCTTTGAATAAAAATGGTTGCATTGGCTTTATTTAGTACAATATGTAATAAGGTGATACAAGCTTGTACCAGAACACTGTCCAATGTTTAGACTCTGTCCTGCTGTCCTCCTGTTGCTCAGGGATATGTGGTGTGTCCGTCAGAGAAGCGCTTTCTGCTGCTCTTCACTTTCCTGAAGAAGAACCGCAAGAAGAAGCTGATGGTGTTCTTCTCCTCCTGCATGTCTGTCAAGTTCCACTACGAGCTGCTCAACTACATCGACCTGCCCGTCATGGCCATCCACTGTGAGCTCCACTTTTACTATACTTTATATAGGCTTTAAGACCTCCAGCCTTTTTCACAAGAGCCACTTTTGTACCATGGTAGTATCCTATAGAAACATTTGTTTACAGAGCTCAAACACTGAACCGTGTCTCTTGTCTGTGGCTCAGGGGAAGCAGAAGCAGACCAAGCGGACCACCACCTTCTTCCAGTTCTGTAACGCTGACTCTGGGATCCTGCTGTGCACAGATGTGGCTGCCAGGGGCCTGGACATCCCCGAGGTGGACTGGATCGTCCAGTACGACCCTCCAGACGACCCCAAGGTCTGGAATAAGTTTAGAGTTGGGGCTGTCTATATATTTAACCTTTATTAAACCAGGCAGGTATTAAGAATATGTTGTGGGTATTTAGTTTGCGCGGCTTCTAACTAACCTCTTCAGGACGTCTTCTGTGAATGGTTAAAGCAGTGGTTCTCAACCCTTTCTCACCAAGTAACGCCTCAGAAAAGATTTGGCTTTACATGTACCGTCTTTAATGAACTACTATGAGCTTACCTAAAAAGTACGAAGCGGGGACTAAACCTGGGTAAACGTGTGTTCCTGTGTTGTAACAGGAGTACATCCACAGAGTGGGCAGAACGGCTCGAGGAATCAACGGCCGCGGCCACGCTCTGCTCATCCTCAGACCTGAAGAACTGGGCTTTCTGCGCTTCCTCAAACAGGCCAAGGTAACACCAGCAGCTCCTCTGTGCTGTATACCTGTGGTTAACTATGTATACTGCTATATACTGAATTTTTTCCTTATTTTATACTGTGATATATTTGTATCTTTTGTCTGATTTTTGGCTATTTTATATTTCGATTGTTTTTTTGTGATAAATGTTTTTACTCCGGCCTCCTCCCACCATCCAAAGCCATGCATATGTTAGGTGAAGTGGTGACTCTCAGATTGCCCTAGTGAATGTCTGTATGTCTCTGTGTCAGCCCTGTGACCTACTGGCCACTGTGTACCCCAACTGAGGCCCACAGTTACTGGAATAGGCTCCAGTATCCACAGAAGATTGAATTATTTACAAATCCAGGTCTACTGCCAGTCCTTTTCCAACACTGTAAAAATATATACTGTGAAAATACATATGACGATTACTATGTGTTTAACATTCTGAGTACATTAAAATAATTAAAGATTTGGAACAAAAGACTGTAAAGGAATGCCATGGCCATAAATCAGTTAATAGTTGTTGAAGTTGAAGGATAACTTCTCAAGAATTACAAGGACATGCCAGTGCTTTCCCAATTTGTAGAACCATGTAACATTTGTCAGTGTTAAAAATCCTTGTCTGTAACCAATAAATGTTTATTTTTTTCCTTTTTCAGGTCCCACTGAGTGAGTTTGAGTTTTCCTGGAGTAAGATCTCAGACATCCAGACCCAGGTGAAGAGTCTGACTCTAACTTTTATCTATTTTTATCTAGTGTTGCAGAATCTTCACATAACGTAAGCTATTATACAATGTTGTCCTTTAGTTGGAGAAGCTGATTGAGAAGAACTACTACCTGCACAAGTCTGCTCAGGAGGCCTACAAGTCGTACGTGCGAGCCTACGACTCCCACTCCCTCAAACAGATCTACAGCGTAAATACTCTGAACCTCCCCATGGTGGCACAGTCCTTCGGGTTCAAAGTGCCCCCATATGTCGACCTTAGTATCCTTTAGTACTGTGTTATTTACGATGCTATTCATGTACTGTATTTTCCGCGCTATAGGGCGCTCCGGATTATAAGGCGCACTGTCATTGAATGGTCTATTTTCGAACTTTTTTCACATATAAAGTGCACCAGACTAAAAGGCGAAACAAAACAGTCAGATAAGTCAGTCAAACTTTATTCCACACGTTCACCATAACGCCCAAACTTGTTCAGTTGTAACGCGTGAATAAAAAACAATCTGAGACGGCTAAATCAAACGATAGCCTATTCACAATAACTCATAACTGTTCAGTTAATGTTATAACAAAATACAACACAATACACTCACTTTTTCAGTTCATTCCTCGTCCACAAATCCCTCAAATTCTTCATCTTCAGTGTCAGAGTTAAACAGTTGGGTGATTACGGCAGTATTATGGTGAAGCACAGTATGTTTTACTCCGCGATGCTCCTGACTACAGCAGCTGTAAATAAATTCATATATAAGGCGCTCTGGATTATAAGGCGCACTGTAGTTTTTTGAGAAGATTGAAGGATTTTAAGTGCGCCTTATAGTGCGGAAAATACGGTAATCTTTTTTTTTTATTGGAGTTTTTCATATTATAAAAGTGACAAATACAAAAGAACATATACAAGCAAATACACACCCTGCCAGGTTAAAAAAATGAAGAGAAAAATATTCAAGGAAAGGTCCTCAGATCTTTAGAAACTTGTCATGGTTGTCTGACAATTTATACAGTATCTCTTCAAGGTACAAACAGGACATGTCATTTAAACATTTATGAAAACAGAGAGGTGCAACTGCTTTTCATTCCTTTAGAAAGACCTTCTTTGCAATAAATTCCAAACATTATGATGCTCGAGAGCATAGCAAATTTTGAATTGAATAACCAAGTATTACTGATAAAGCATCAGGCATTGTTTTCTTACAGTACTGAACAAATTTTTCAACAAAATTTCTTAAGCATAGGGCAGTGTACCATCACTCACTCTACACTTGTCACATTTTGGTGAAACAGAGGGAAAGAGTCTTTTGAGTTTAGTTTTAGAATAATGCAAGCGGTGAATAACTTTAGACTGTATAAGCTGCAGTCTGGCTTTAATTGACTGTAATTTATTCCCACCTAAAGCCTTCTCCCATAAATCATCTGAAATCTCAACATTAATGTGATTTATCCCAGCTACTTTGATATGGACAGAAGGAGTAGTCCTAGAAAAAAAAAAGTGACATTGTGAAATGAAATGCCTGGATGCAGGAGGTTTTCTCAAAAACTCAGAAACCATGTCATACAGGTAATTTATCAAATTAAGTGAGATTGTCTGACAAAGTTTTGTGTAGTAATATTTATTCAAAGTCCTATCTGCTACTTGTAAGGATTTATATAGTAGTTTTTTATACTCTTGATGGTCAGTGATGTATAGTCGCAGTCCAAGCAGACAGCATTGTGAGCTGTTGAACAAAACGGTCTCCTTTCCTTAACCCATGTCCTCTCTCAGACGTCCACAGCAGTAAAGGCGTAAAGATGCAGAAGCGCGGAGGCGGAGGAGGCTTCGGATACCAAAAGTCTAAAAACGTTCATAAATCTAAAATCTTCAAACACGTCAACAAAGGAAAGAGCGACCACAGACAGTTCTCCCGCTAAGACTTTGGACTTCACTCTCCTCCTGGACTCTGTGTGTCTGGACATTTTTAAGAGTTGATGTAGGGGCCAGTACCGTGCAGCGCTCCTTTGTCATGTATTTGCCTCATTTTTTCTTAGTATTTTGTAAATGTAAAATATATTTCTGAATCCTTGTTTTTTTTCCCCCTGTAAACTTCTGATAACCACAAATACAAGTTTCTAACCTCACTCTCACTGACTGAATTCATCTTCTTTCAAATGTTAGTATGCAAGGTTTATTGTATTCAGTCCATAATCTGCAGCACAATCTGTATTTTCAACTTTATGCTGCTCAGATCTCATTATGGTAACATACTGTAAAACTAGGTACTTTTGAGTTAGGTACAGGTACTTAAAAAACAGAAGAAAATACAAGTAGAAGTTAAACTACTGAATTTATACCTTTACAGGGTTCCCATGTGTTCTGGAAAACCTAGTAAATAGTTACATTTTCTAGCCATGGGACATGAATGGAAAATGAGAAAAGTCAAATGTGCTGAAAATGTATTTCTCCTTTTTCTGCTTCTGCCTTGTGAGCAAATGCAAACTGGTTTAACATTATGCAGTGTCTGTGGCAACGCGTCTCTCAAAATATGGAATCATGTATTTGGTAATTAGTTCGTCCCTTTTTGAATCAATGTGGAACGACCCCCTGACACATTTCATATCACCTGTCTGGTGCACTTACGATGTGCTCAGCATTGTTAGACATCTCATATAAGCAGATAGTTATTAATGTTATTGATGTTATTTATGGTTAAATTATTTACCACCACTGGCACACAATCACTGAGGCCCGAGTGTGTATTCCCTACTGCTGCAGGAATCTCTTCCTATATTAAAAGTGGCAATGCTGTCAGTGTAGAAGCAGAAATAATAGAAAATGATTAGAACAGCCAGTAGCGTAGCCTAAATGTACAAAAAGCAACTGATGAAAATTTGAAGTCATTGCAATTTCTGAATTTATGCATTTCTGATTTTGTGTGCGTTTGTTTTGTTTGCATATTTGATTTTGTTGATGTGACTCTAGGATACCGTTTTCATGCGGGCCTTTTAAAAAATATGAGAGAAGAGAGCATTTGACTTAAGTTCTAATTACTTCAGTAAGTTGTTTGCAAATATTAGTCACTGATTTTGTGGTGCAAATACAACCAATAGTGCCTTTGTTCCTTTAGACCAGTGGTTCTCAAACTGTGGTATGAGTAGCACTGGTGGTACTCAGGAATTGTTTGCAGTGGAAATTGTGATTTTGTTTAAGTTCTGCTGCTTGAGCTGAGGGCCAGTCCTGGATAAGCCCTTAATTTAATCTTAGCATGATATAGACTTTAGTCCTGGTTTAGTCTCATTTTGGCCTCATTTTGGTTACTTAAAACCTGCTAAAAATAAGTCGAAGACATGGATGTAGCAGAATAGTCTTTTAATGGCTATACAGTCCACTTGACTCAGTTACCAGCCACACACAAAAAAAAAAAAAGAAAATCATCATACTGGATTGTTCATAATTTACAAACAGTGACGTGCAGTGTTCAACTTTTACAGTGACAGGTCAGTAGGCAGGATTACATTCACTAAAATATGTACAATCACATACAAATCCCTTTATTAAAAATAGATTGATTACAAAATTAACATAATTCACAGGATAAATTACAAAGTGCTGTAAATGCTTGCTTTGCTACAAAATTTACTGTGACAGGATACAACATTAAAATCCAAGAGAGTCTCAGCGTTTTGAAGTTATTTAGTCATGTACCTGATGAGGCAGAGAGTTAAAGTTACAGCACCTTTTAGTGGCTTTACATTCTGGATTCTCAACTGGTGGGTCAGGTCCCAAGAGTGGTGCGGGCATGCCATGTTCTGAGCAGGCTGTAGAGTGAAGAAAATTGGAGGACAATATAGTGTTTTGAAATAGAAACATAAAATCAGAAAACTCAGGGCCTAACGTTACACCAGTTAAGGATCACTGCTTACAATCGTCAAATCATAACTTCCAAAATACTTAGTGTCAATAGTCAACCACCAAGATATTTTAATATAAACTCATATTTTTGGGGGGGGAACAAAAAGTACAATAAATCCAATATGAGGTACAAACCTGAAGCAGTATCCCTTTAGTTCTAGTTGACAGGTTTTGCAGTGAGATGGTTTTAAAACTGATTTGAACATATTCTGTGTATTAAGAGCTGCAATGAACAGCCGACTGAGAAAAGCCCTGGGTAATCCAACAGCTGCACGTGTTTGTTGTGGCACTTGAGGTTGCGTTTTTCATCAGGATTCATGTTCCTCCTTAACGCCTTCAGACAAAAAGGAGGTCAAGTCTCTTCTCTTCTTATAGGCTTTACAGTGTCATCTTTATATGCACTGAGTCACTGCTGATCACCTGTGAAGTAAAGGCAGAGCAAAGTATAGAGAGGGGAAATATTTACGAATAAAAAAATTCTCACTGTTGCTGTAACTATGTAAATGAACAGATGAGAAGTGTTAAGACTGTGTTGAGAGTGTGAGAATCTACAGAGGCATGCTCCCATTAAAACCTGGCTAAAGTAAAGGGGCAAAGCATTTAGTTTAAGAAATCAAAAACACAGGTGAAGTGTAGTGAGCCACCAGAGCATGCACACAGCACAGCAGTGAGACGTTAGTGAGCTCCAGCCTAAAGAACAAACAACAACTAACACCAAACACAGACAGGAGGGAAACAGTGGACAATAATAAGGTCTGTTTCATATTTAGAGGGTCATTTAAGGACATCACATCACTAGGAGCTGAGAATTTATATGGACACAGGCCCAGGACCCTATTGCCTCTCTGTAGCATCACAAAACAATAAGCCGTGACTTTAATGAAGGCCCATCTCCAATTTATGAATAGGTCTGGGTACCATTCAGATTTTTTCCAATAGCAGTACTTAAATGACACCTGGTTTTCAATAATGGTACCTGAGCGATACTTTTTCCTGATACCTATGGTGAGCTGCTTCATCTTCATAAAACACTTACAACACAATGATACTGAATAAAAGACACATTTGTGGAGCAAAGTTCTTAGCTGTAAGTTAAAAACAGTAGTTTGTATGATTTATTCTGTGTTATTTATTTGATTCATACATGCAAAGGAACCTCTAGCTATTGAGTAAAAATATTTTTTCCATAGCATACTAGTATTGTAACTTTTCTTTAGATACCATAAAGGTATCATTTAAAGGTACCCAGCACTAAACTAATTAGAAGTCAAATGTATGTTACAGGGTTCATACGCTTTTTTTTACCAAGAATTTTCCATGACTTTTGACTAAGTTTCCAAGACCTGAAAAATTACTTACACATGTTTAAATAGTATTCAAAATGTCATTAGAAAAAAACTTTTGCTGCAATTTCATTTGGAAATTAGTCAGTTAAAGTAAAAAACAAACAAAAAAAACAAACAAAAAAACAGTTTTCTTCCACCAGAAATATATTATTCCACTAATTTTACTGACTTTTAGCCTACACAAATAACAGAAATAGGTGACTTTTCCCTGCAGTGAGAACAAGAGGCCTGACCTCTTACATTTACTGTGTAGTAGTGGCCCAATGTTACTCACACTGTTTACATTTCCAAAGCTTTTCTAAAACTTTACACCAAAATATAAAATTCCCCAAACTTTTCCAAGGCCTGGAAATTGCATTTTAAAATTCCTTGACTTTTCCAGGTTTTTCATGACTGTACGAACCCTGATGTTACTAAAAGATAGATCTTAGAGTTCCATTTAAAATGTGCTTTCAAACCATGAATGTATAGAAGTAGAACACACATTTTTCTTTATGGCCTTGTCTTTTGGTTGGGCTCTCACAGATGCTAGCTGTAGCTGTCACGCTTTCTGTGTCACTCCTATAACTTATTATTAGAGTTATATAGAGAATGTAAGTCCACAGTTTCCTCCTGTCTGTGGTACAGATGAACAGGTATGGCATACAGCAGTACTGTTGGACCTTAGTGGTCTACTCTGGTGAAGGGAGGGCTGGGAGGGACCCCCCAGGGGGCACCATTCATCTTCTTTCCTAAACCTGTTTGAGAAAGAGAGCACAGGACAGTCTAGACAAAATATCTAACATCACACACAAATATATTCTCATAGTAATCTTATAGTAATGACAGGTGGGCGACCCTGGTGCAGGAGGTCAAGCAGGTCACCCACTAACCGGAGGGTGGGGGGTTTCATTCCCACTCTGACCCAGTGCATACCGTCATTGTGTCCTTGGGCCAGACACTTCACCCACATTTCCTACTCCAGTCACAGTACGTGGCTGGTTGTGGCAGGACTGGCTGTAGCGACCCCATAAGGGAGCAGCCAAAAGAAAATACAAAGAATTTCTTAATAAAGAACAATCTTGGTCTCAGCCAATCCAGCCAGCATTTATCTAAGTGAACTGATTTATGCTGCTACAAACTGAGCTCAATAAGAAACACAAGATTATACAAAAGAAATGATTTTAATGGGACTGCACAATATATCCCAAATATTTCGCTATATCATGTGACCAAATAAAAATATTTTAGTAATTCTCTTAAATTAGTCCTCATGTAGCTTTGTTTTAGTCCTGGTTTAGGCCCGGATTAAACAAGCTTGAACAGGATCTGAAGCTGTCCAGTCTGGTTGCACTCGGGGAATTCAAACTTTACTGAAAGGACTGGAAAATACATCGACAGGCACTTGCTCCTGTTACCTTTATATTAATAATGCATGTACAGTTCATTTTATGTACATCTGTATTGTGAAATGTTACATTACTGTTTTTATTGATGCTAATGTAATGTTCTGTGTGAAACAGGTCTCTGTAAATGTAAATAGTATTAAAGAAGGATTAATAGTAATAAAATATTGGTTTTAGCCCTGGTTTAATCTTTGTTCAGTTTTGATTGTGCAACAGTTTTGACAGGGACTTATATTTCTAATTTAATTGAACTGAACTCAAAATAGTTCACAACAATATGGTTAATCAATTCATTATCACAACATTCAACATGGTTATTGCATGTTTTTCTCATATCATTCAGACCTACATTTTAACATGGGTAATGGGCATTTTTGTTCATTGATTAACTCCTACCTATATCATCATTTACATTGTGATTAGTTCCTTTTCTACATTTAGGAAACTCACTCTGCTCTATATTCTCCCTGCTGGCAAACCTAAACATATCCAACAGCCATAAAGTCAAACCAAAGTTACTGATGGAGCCATTTACCATTAGTGTTGCAGGAGGGCTCTGTGGTCTCCCAGTTCATGGCCTTTTGGACGGCTTTCTTCCATCGAGCGAAGCGGAACTCACTCTCTGAGAAGGACATTCAACAAATATATAAAATCATTTTCAATTGAACTGTGTTTATGCTTTTGCAAATGTAAATGTCTGTCATCCATTTGGTTTTAGATTTGCCTCAATAAACATTTTAACTCAAAGAATATGAGAAATATTTCAGATAAAAAGCTGCAAGCCAATTAGTAAAGAGTTTGGAATATTTAGAGTATGATTACAGATATGTAGCAGTAGTTCTCAGGGCTGTAGTACCTTCAGTGTTGATCTGTGGCTCATATGTCTCTGATGTGATGTGTGGGAGCTTCTCTGGACTCAGACTCCACACCCCCACCCCCTCTGCAGCCCCCGCCGCCATGGCTGCTCCCAGGGCAGTGGTCTCTGGCATGGACGGCCTCACTGAGAGCATAAACAACACATTATATACGTACATTGCATACTCGTATACAGTACATCTGAAGTATCCATTCCACAGCCACCAAACTGGAAGCACCGTCAGAGCAGTGGTGTGGGAGGTTTAGAGGTACTGCCTAAACACACAAAGAGTATGCACATTTGGGCTCTTGATCTGCTGAGGGGCTGAACTCAACACCGTCACTGGAGAAGCCCATGGTGGGAGGATACAGACCGGTGAGGGTGGTCTCGGCTCCAGCTCAGCCCCATGTGATTGAGTTTTCCCCAGTGAACAGGGCCATGACCCTGCGCCTTTGGGTGGGGCAGCCGCCTCTCACTTTGGTGCGTGCCTATGGTGCCTATGCCACAAAGCAGAGCAGAGTATCCAGGCTTCTTGAAGTCCTGGATAAGAAGGTGCTCTGTCTGGGGACTCTGTGGCTGTACTGGGGGACTTTGGAGCTCACATGGGCAACATCAGTGCCACCTGGAGGGGAGTGATTAAGAGGAACAGCATCTACAATCTGAACCTGAGTGGTGTTCTGTTACTGGACTTTTGTGCTAGTCACAGTATGTTACAACAGCTCTTAATACAAGCAACTAAAATAATTCTCCACAGGATGGCAGTGCATTTCAGGGAGGAACCTGAAGAAGAGCCACTGCTCCTCCACATGCAGAGGATATATTCTGGGCATGTCCCACCGGTACCCCTAAACCAGTCTCAGAAAAGTATAAAGAGAAAGTCTTCAGTATAACCAGGTATTACAAATACTAATGGCATGGGACACTTTGCATGGCTTTTTTCCCTCAGAAATGCACGCCTGCACAGTACAAAAGTGTATGGGGTTGCCTTGTGTCTGCTGAGCAGAGTTTATTTTAACTGGGACAAAAGTCACTAAAACAAAACAGGGCTAAAGTGCATGTTCAGCAGGAGGCTGAGAGTTCAAAGCTGAGGCAGATAAAAAAAGGTTTGACCTTTACAAACACAGATATCTGTCTACTACTCAATTAGCCTCATGACTATTCTTCTATTGATTTTCTATTGTCAATTATTATGAATGTTAGATGCTGGTCAAACTGTGCAAACTCATGGGCAATCCAGCTCACCCACTTCATCGGATCACTTCATTTATACCACACTCCATCCAACTGTAAAAAAACTCACCTTTATGTTAAAGCTAACTCCATATTATTCATGCTCCTTCATCCTACCTTATTAGTTTTTAGTATCTTACACCTTCTTTTTGACTTTTTAAGAGTGTTTTTATGTGCAACTGAGCTACTGTGACCAAGCCATTTCCCATGTGATCAATTAAGTTGAGCTAAGTCTAATAGTGCTGTGGTAGACTTTTTAAAAGTGATTTATTAATATTATTAGATTATCATTTCCCTGATGTACAATTACCAACAGGTGTGCAGAGAATATCAGCCTGCAGCTGCATCAGCAGTCTGTTGGAGGTCATGCCTCCATCCACCTGGAGCTGGGAGAGAGGCACTCCACTGTCCAGGTTCATCGCATCCAGAATCTGAAACACAATCTTCACATTAAACACTGTTATCTATAATGAGATAATATACTGTATATATAAGGGACAAACATGGTGAGGGACAGACCTCTCTGGTTTGGAAGCACACTGCCTCCAGAGCTGCAAAGGCCAAGTGGTTTCTGTTTGTGAACTGTGTGAGCCCACAGATGATCCTGCAAACACCAAACAGGAAAACCGTGAAATAAAATACGAGCCAGCAATTCTTTGTTGGTGACTCAAAATGGATTTCTAGGGTCTGGAAAACATGTACATAGATTAAACCCTCCTCTGAATCCACTTCCACATACTATCAGTCAGAAAACATACACAAGCCAAAAATATAACAGACAAACAAAGCATTACATAAGACCATAAGACCAACTCCATATTAGATAAACGGTTATAACTGGTCTGGACTAGGGGTGGGTAAAAATATCGATTCATCAATGCATTGCATTATTTTTTTCCCCTTCATTCAATACCAATTTAGAAAATTGATGAATCAATTCAACCCCCAGGCCAGTGGGGGCGCAGTAGGAAACACCTTTGAGTGATTCACATAGTAGAGACAGATTTGTATAAATAAACTAAGACGGAAAACATGTTGGGGTCAGTTTGTTCTTAACCATTAGAAATATTGCGCACATTATTATTTAAACATATCAGCAGGTACTTCATTATTTGTGTATTTATTAATACATTGATATTGAAACATTTAAATCAATATCCAATCAAACTGATACTGAATTGCAACCTAAAGAATCAAAATTGAATTGTGAGGTTCTTAACAATACCCAGCCCTAGTCAGGACGGATACATTTTAATGGAACTTAGTTTAAATTAGATGGGTTCCAGAACCACTTCACAAAGAAAGAAGGTCTAATTTGACAAGCTATAAAAAAAACCTGGATTTTACTGAAATGTATCCACAAATATACACATCCGTTACTGTATGTAGTCATGATTTTGAATGTAAATGCTCGAGCTCCAGTTGGACACTACATACTACTGTAGGTCCCACACTCCATACTCTAAAGCATTTTATTAAAACTTGTATCAGTTGCCACTTAAGTATAGTGACTCAGGGACCAGGGCTGAGTGATTCATGTCATTTCAGTTATGAATACAGTTTGGAGCGAGTCCCTTTACATTAGTGGTGCTGTTCAGATTTGCTCTAGCGTCCACCCAATGTTATGTATTCAGTGCAGTTTATTCGAACAATTTCAAAAGAAATAGACATAAAATGTACATGCAGTATACATAACCAATGTTTGAAAAGGAGTGGGTTGAAGTGTAAACTTATGTAATCCCATCCACCTTTCAGTTCAAGATTTACAAATTAGCAGCTTCCTTTAAAACATTTTTTGAACTGGTGAACATTAGAACATTGTTTTAGAGCCCCATTGTATTTATAAAAAGCACATCTTGTTAAAAGTGTGTCAGTTAGCAACATAAGTTAGTGTTACCGCTATAATCTCTGTGTACTATCTTTATAAGCCTGTGTAATCATTGACCTAAATGTCGATAGTTCTGTTGGTAAATGTTCTATGGTTGCCTGTCTGAATGTGTTTCCAGGTATTTGGAAGACAGGGAGTGTGCATTTGTTAACTTCTATGTGCTTGTTTAGAATACTTTACTAAAACTACGTAAGGAAGGCCTTACCTATGCCTACAGTGTACAGTCTAACTCCAGCTACATATGTCATTTAAATAAAAATAAAAAGCAGCAGAAGTCTCACCCTCGTGCACTGGGCTCCCAGTAAGGGGCGTAGAGTCCTGAAAACGCTGGCACAAAGTAACACCCGTAGGAGGTGCCTGCAGCAGCTGCCAGCTTTTCTGAATTCAGATGAGTAAGAGTGAAAATGGTGTAAGTAAAAGACAAAGCTGACTTGTGCAGTAAACATGAGAAACTTAGATTTCAGCCAAAACATTATCCTGTTTTGCTTTTTTTAGTGAGTTTCTGAACTGAGTGTGCCACAAGCTACAGACAGCTGGAACAGTTCATACGGATATTTCAAATCAATAAAAAGAGTGGATACAAAATGTACCACAAAGGTTCTCAAACAAGAAAAATGAAGGCCAGCTCTCCTTAAGGCTTTAAAAGACTGAGCCAAAAGTGTTACCCTTTGATAAGACAGCAGAATGGGCTAACAGCGATGGGCTTGAATTGATTTTTTGGGCTTTTTAAAGTAGCCACTCACAGACAAAATGATAATAGATAATTTAGAAGCTTTATCCTGTGATTATTGAACACAGTTATTCTTATAATTCATACAATCCAAAACAGAAGAAATGGTTGGAAGAGAACCCACATCTTGAAGTGGATCATCTATTTTAAATTTATGGAGAGAACTTTTGCCACTTTGTTGTCATTTCCAGCCAAAACAAATCCCTTAACGAAGTCAAAGTTAATTTCAACCAAAAATTCGATGGGTAGTATTAATTCTGGACTGCAGATTGATCATGTCTGCCTTACTTCATAAAGTTTGTATAGAAACAGAGGAACAGGAACAGTGTCTGATACAAATTCATGCAATTCTGTGTAATAATATATGGAGATAAGAGAATAGAACTCATACCGATCTCTGAGGAGGACTGTACTATGCCCATGTTGTCTCTGAGCCACCGCACCACTGCTCCTGCTATTGCCACCGAGCCCTAATAAGCAGAAACACAGCATTTTGATCCCCGTGTGTCATACATCCAACCCAGAGAACATCAGGACACACACACACCTCCAGAGCGTAGTGTGCAGGCTGATCCTTTCCCAGTTTGTAGGCCACTGTGGTGAGGAGGCCGTGCTCCGACATCACCGGCTAAAGAACATCAGAATATTATTATGTTTATGTCAACAACAAAAATGTTTAGGCCACATACTTTTAGAGCAGATTTTATAGAGATTATAGCATCTCTTTTAGCATCTCCTATGTTTTTTGGCTTCCCAACTGTATTCAGAAGTATTATAATCTGTGTCTATTTGTTTAACAGAGGATGATTTGATAATTCTTAAAATAAGTGATTTATGAAATAATTATGTTAACTTCAAACCATAAATACAATGTGAATAATAATACAAGCAGTTTCAATAAGTGAGAATGTGTATGTATCTTTTTACCTTAGTTCCAGTATTTCTCAGCAGAAAACATCCAGTCCCATATCTGAAAATGTACAAGAAAAAAATGAAAATAAGACAGTTATTTTGTCTGATATGGATTAAATCTAGCCAACTTGATGGCTACAGTGCTCTGTCTCTTACGTGTTTTTGGCTTGTCCATTGCTGAAGCACATCTGACCGACTAATGCTGCAGACTGGTCACCCAGACACTGGAATAAAAATATGAATTAATTACATATCATAAACAACATGCAGTCAAAGTTGAATCATTTTAATGCAGTATTATATAAAAGGAATGGCTTCTAAGAAAGGCTTCATATTTAGAAATAATTGGACGTGTACTAGTTTAAATCTAAATCATTAAGGGTTTGCAATCAAATCAACTCTTTTTAGAACAAATGTACAGTAAGGTGCATGGTGCTGGAGCATATTTACATACAGTATTATCATTTAAGTTTCTTCTGCTTATTCCCATAGTTGTCACAGGTGGTATTTTGCATATTGCCTTAGGTGGGGCAAGAAATGCTCTTAACAAAATGACTAAATCAAAGCCAGACCTTATAAAGACATTGCTGTGTCAGAGTGACAGGACTTACCCCTGAGATGGGAACTCCTGCCAGAGAGCTACAGCTCTGGGAAACAAACATGGTGATTAATACTGGATGAGAAAGTGTAATATTAGACACATGCATGTACCTAATGCTGCTCAGTGCTGCTTTTATGTTTGAAAAGTTAAAAATATGTCATTGCGTATTATTATTATTATTATTATTATTACATTTTATGCTATAATAAAAGCTCCTAAACTATTCTTACTGTACTGTATGTGGTCATTGTTTTAAATCATAGCTCTGTTTTACTTTGAAGAATGGTATGGAGTGAATAAGTTGATATTTGCTGTTTGCTGATTGGTCAGTAACTAACCAGAGGCCAAACTATATCCACCCCAGTATTATTGATTTAACAGAACAGAAATGCAGTCAGTAATGCTCATAGATCCAGCAGAAATTATAATACACAAATGTGTGTGCTTTTTCTCCATAAAAAAGTAAAGACGGTCATATTCAAATACAGTACATATGTTTGTGTAAGACCAGTGGGAGGGGCTTGTTACATAAACATGTCAATGAGGAGAGAGGCTCAACACAATGATACTGTCTCAAACATTTAACATTAATTTCTCTTCTGAAAACCAAGTTTACAGACATGACTCATTCATATGATATAGCACACTTATTCCTTAAATATAATTTATTGCTGCAACTAACGATTATTTTCATAATCGATTAATCTGTCAATTATTGTTTTAGATAGTGAAGTGTGTGTGGTTAAAAAGTGTTAGTGTTTTATAGCTCCCATTAAAAAAATGTGAAAATTCTACCAAAAATCACTTAATTTTTACAAAAATAAACCAGATGTGTCACTGGAGGACATTTGGACAGAGCATATTTATCAAAAATGCAAAATGTACATCGTTTTTAATAATGTTTGTTTCTTTACTGCTCTGTCCTGGTAATACACCCTTGGCATGTTTCAGAGTTTGTGAATAAAACAGTTAACCATTACTAAATTAGTTAATTAGCTTTTATTTCAATAATCAATTATAATCAATTAATCCAATTTGTTGTTGCAGCCCTCATTTATTGTTCTTATTTGTACTTTGAAATATGGTCTAACAAATTTGGAATAAAATTGTTATGATTGGGATATACCAATCTCCTAGTGACCAACATTCTTCAACTACCATTTGCTGCCTGTCTATATCTAATCTAATGGCAGCATAGATGTAAGGATTTTTGGCATAAACGGCCTTCTTCTATGTAATTAAAATATATCAGATTATCTGAGATCTTATCCTGCCATTTATCAGGGCGAGACTAGGCACAGAAGTTAAACTCACTTAATAGCTTGTGCCATATTTTTATGGATGACAAAAAGTTACAAAAATCTTGTTTAAATCAGATTTTTTATTAGTTTTCCTGTCATTCCATCAGAGCTGTTTCCACCTTTAGAGTCTGTATCTGCCACATTCTTATACCTTTTCAATATGCAAAATAGTTTATTTTATTCAAGCCAAAATCACCTTGTCATCGTTAAATATCCACCAGTAGATCTGATCAGATTTATGACCTTTATAATGTCATTGACCGATTCACAATAAACATTTATGATACCACTGAGATAGCTTTTAAACTTTGACCTTTTCCAAAATAAAAGGCCTGATAGTGTATTTGATCTTACCATGTAGCCGTAAATCTCAGAGGAGCTCCTGACTTTGGGCAGGATTTTCATTGGAACGTCAAAGTACCTGCCATCAGCAAAATATAGTAATCGGTACAAAGTGAGGCACAGACATTTTGGCAAAGTCCTTGATGTGGACGGACAGAAACTTCCTGGCCTCCAAGTTTGATTAGTAAATAAAAGGAAACAAATATGGTTTTCATTCTAATTTATGTAAGTAAGTGAGGTATGTTATCCCCGTAGAGAAATTTGTTTTCCACATTTGGCCCATCCTTTAACGCTGCTGTGGCAACCTGTCAGGAGCACAGCACCCAAGCATTTAGGGTCCCTGGGTGCTGCACTGCACTTGATGGAGGAAAGCAGAGCACCCGGAGGAAACACACCTAGACATAAGGAGAATATTCAAACTCCATAAGGCCCCCACACTGTCGTATTTGAGAAGATTGAAGGCTTTTAAGTGCGCCCTATGGTGCGGAAAATACGGTATACAGTATACTTATGAAATATCTGTATAATAATGAAAACAATCATTTCAAAATATAGTCCAGCAAGACACACCCATTCACCTTCTTCTGGAACCCCTCACTTTCAAACCTGTTTCTCCCAAAATCTATCCTTTGATGGCTTGTTTGTTTTTTGAATGGTATTGGTTCCAAGGCAGTTTTTCCTGAATTCTAATTGGTTGTTTTCTTTTCAACTTGCTCAGATACATTCAGAAATAGTTTGATAGAAATAGATCTGCTCAGCCCTGTGGAAATCCAGCTCAATTGCTGGATTTCAGATGACATGACAACATTCTATAGGCCTGCTGTATTTAACAGAGATGGGGGTCAGGCAAAATGTCTATAGTTAATGCTGATTCCTCGGTGTGGTTGGATACATATAGGAAGAATTCTGGACCTTGCCTAATATGTTTGGATATTTCTTATAAAAATAGCTTAGAATTTCTGCAGGAATACTAGAAATTATATATATATATTTTTGCTAGCAACTGGGTCCACAACTATACCATAATACTCTTGTGGCTTAATGCAAAGTCTACTGACAGCAATCACGTCTGTGTGTTTGAATAATTTCACCAATTTTTTAATGCTATAGTGAAGAAATAACTTCACTTTAGGTAATGTGTGCTGACAGATAAGACTTTGAACTTTGTGCCAGTTTTTGTTTTATGCCAACCCAGTAATTGCAAAGTTATTAGCCATAAACCAAGTCAAGACGTCTGCATTCTGACCTGCCCTCCAGCTTAGTTTTAAAATATAGAGGTAGGGCTGAGCAATAAATTGATTTTTTCGATTAATTCGAATTTGTAGGGCAGGTCGACTTGTTTAAATAAAAATTGATTTAAAAAAAAAAAAAGGCCACCACTGGTGCTCTGGGCTCCCGTAGTTCATAGTGGGTAGGCCCCGCCCTCCCTCCACGCTAGAGGAACACAAACAACATGGCAGCGAGCAGGGAAGAACTCGTTCCTAAAAAAGGCACAGTGTCGTCAGTTGTGTGGAATTGGTTCAGGTTTGCGGCGTCAGACGGAGCACAAACAGCGCCTCGCTGCAAAGTCAGTCCCTACAGGATTTCACGATGTTGCGATCGCAACGACTGACGCAAAATCAAGCAAACCCCACGAATTCAAGCAAACCCCGCGAATTCAGCGCAACCCTGCAACTTTGTCCAAACTCCGCAACTCTCTCAGCAGCAGCGCACCGGTAATGCGCGGCGGAGGTCGGGTTGAGCCACAGACAAAGCGGCGTGGAGGTGCGATGCGGAGGACGGAGGTGCGATGCTGAGGACGGAGGACGGAGGTGCGATGCGGAGGACGGAGGTGCGATGCTGAGGACGGAGGACGGAGGTGCGATGCGGAGGACGGAGGTGCGATGCGGAGGACGGAGGTGCGATGCTGAGGACGGAGGTGCGATGCTGAGGACGGAGGACGGAGGTGCGATGCGGAGGACGGAGGTGCGATGCGGAGGACGGAGGTGCGATGCTGAGGACGGAGGACGGAGGTGCGATGCGGAGGACGGAGGTGCGATGCGGAGGACGGAGGTGCGATGCTGAGGACGGAGGTGCGATGCGGAGGACGGAGGTGCGATGCGGAGGACGGAGGTGCGACGCTGAGGACGGAGGTGCGATGCTGAGGATGGAGGTGCGATGCGGAGGACGGAGGTGCGATGCTGAGGACGGAGGTGCGATGCGGAGGACGGAGGTGCGATGCGGAGGACGGAGGACGGAGGTGCGATGCTGAGGACGGAGGACGGAGGTGCGATGCGGAGGACAGAGGTGCGATGCGGAGGACGGAGGTGCGATGCGGAGGACGGAGGTGCGATGCGGAGGACGAAGGTGCGATGCGGAGGACGGAGGACGGAGGAGCGATGCGGAGGAGCGATGCTGAGGACGGAGGTGCGATGCGGAGGACGGAGGTGCGATGCGGAGGACGGAGGACGGAGGAGCGATGCGGAGGAGCGATGCTGAGGACGGAGGTGCGATGCTGAGGACGGAGGTGCGGTGCGGAGGACGGAGGTGCGATGCGGAGGACGGAGGTGCGATGCGGAGGACGGAGGTGCGATGCTGAGGACGGAGGTGCGATGCGGAGGACGGAGGTGCGATGCTGAGGACAGAGGTGTGATGCGGAGGACGGAGGTGCGATGCGGAGGACGGAGGAGCGATGCTGAGGACGGAGGTGCGATGCGGAGGACGGAGGTGCGATGCGGAGGACGGAGGTGCGATGCTGAGGACGGAGGTGCGATGCGGAGGACGGAGGTGCGATGCGGAGGACAGAGGTGTGATGCTGAGGACGGAGGTGCGATGTGGAGGACGGAGGTGCGGAGGACGGAGGTGCGATGCTGAGGACGGAGGTGCGATGCTGAGGACGGAGGTGCGATGCTGAGGACGGAGGTGCGATGTGGAGGACGGAGGTGCGGAGGACGGAGGTGCGATGCTGAGGACGGAGGTGCGATGCTGAGGACGGAGGTGCGATGCTGAGGACGGAGGTGCGATGCTAAGGACGGAGGTGCGATGCTGAGGACGGAGGTGCGATGCTGAGGACGGAGGTGCGGAGGACGGAGGTGCGATGCTGAGGACGGAGGTGCGATGCTGAGGACGGAGGTGCGATGCTGAGGACGGAGGTGCGATGCTGAGGACGGAGGTGCGATGCGGAGGACGGAGGTGCGGTGCGGAGGACGGAGGTGCGGTGCGGAGGACGGAGGTGCGATGCTGAGGACGGAGGTGCGATGCTGAGGACGGAGGTGCGATGCTGATGACGGAGGTGCGATGCTGAGGGCGGAGGTGCGGTGCGGAGGACGGAGGATGGAGGTGCGGAGGATGGAGGTGCGATGCTGAGGACGGAGGTGCGATGCTGAGGACGGAGGTGCGATGTGGAGGACGGAGGTGCGGAGGACGGAGGTGCGATGCTGAGGACGGAGGTGCGATGCTGAGGACGGAGGTGCGGTGCGGAGGACGGAGGTGCGGTGCGGAGGACGGAGGTGCGATGCTGAGGACGGAGGTGCGATGCTGAGGACGGAGGTGCGATGCTGATGACGGAGGTGCGATGCTGAGGGCGGAGGTGCGGTGCGGAGGACGGAGGATGGAGGTGCGGAGGATGGAGGTGCGATGCTGAGGACGGAGGTGCGATGTGGAGGACGGAGGTGCGATGTGGAGGACGGAGGTGCGGAGGACGGAGGTGCGGAGGACGGAGGTGCGATGCGGAGGACGGAGGTGCGATGCGGAGGACGGAGGTGCGATGTGGAGGACGGAGGACGGAGGTGCGATGTGGAGGACGGAGGACGGAGGTGCGATGTGGAGGACGGAGGTGCGGTGCGGAGGACGGAGGTGCGATGCGGAGGACGGAGGTGTGGTGCGGAGGACGGAGGACGGAGGTGCGATGCTGAGGACGGAGGTGTGGTGCTGAGGACGGAGGACGATGGTGCGATGCTGAGCTATAGCGCGGAGATCGAGCGCACAGAGGTCGCAGGAGCTCACCAGCAGCAGCAGCAGTGGTGTGGATGGGACTAAAGGAGGAGATGAACGTGGTGCTTTCCAGTTTTGTCTGGTGTCACTCTGAAAAGCTGTCTGTGTTGCCATGGTGATATGGTTGCCTAAAAAGTTGAATGGGCAGCGTATTTAGACAACAATGAAGTTTGAGGTCATTGTTCTTTAAACGTTAATGTTGCAGGCTAATAACCTTCCTGAAAACCTAGCACAGCAAACTTCCTCTGTTTTTAATAACTGGACGTTCTACAGCACACAACAGGAATCACCAGAGAAGATCTGAGAGGAACAGAATCAGAATCAGCTGCAGGAGCCCAAAAAACAGCCTAATAACACAGCAATATCATTTTAAAAACTAGGTACACTTGGCCTGTTCAAATACAGGTATTTTTAATTAATTACCACCTCACATATGTTTACAAACAGATTTTGTTAGTTTTTACAGTTCTAGCTAATATTTTTAAGAAGAATTATAGACAAAAAAAAATTGCAACTTTTAGCACAACTTTTAAGAAAATCCCCTGCAAAATCACAGGGCCTTCTCTTCTATTTGATTTGTCTGAATGCACTTTAACCTCAAGAGGAAATCAAAGCAATAAAGCTAAACTTGTTCAGTTTGATTTTAAGTAAGTGGGGAAAAAATCATTTTAAAATCGTAAATTGAATTTCTTGTGAAAAAACATTGTTCAATCACATCTTCACATGCTCAGTAAGAAGCTCTGTCTGTGGGCTCACCTGCAGAGCTCGTGGTCCCAGCTCATAGAGTGGATGTTGAAGAGCATGGTTCGACTGGCGTTGGTCACGTCTGTGCAGTGGACCCCTCCATTCCTACCTCCTGTCAGACACTGAGGTGAAAGAATACAGAAATAAATATTAATCAAAGTGATGCGATTGTTTAAGCTAGATTTATATATTTTATGTAAGTGGACAAACGGGACCCAAAGTTGCTCCATATCATTTTGTTGGGACCTACTCTTTACATTACATTTTACAATCCAGACTATAACTTAACCATAACCTAATCAAGTCTGACATAATATATGATATCAGTTTGCTGAAGGCTTTATCGTGTGATACCGCTATTTATAGCTTAAGATTAGAAAAGCATAATAAATCATGACACTAATGAAGTAATCACTTCATAATCACAAGGACAATTCCTTAAAACAATAATAATTACTACTTAGAAAAGCAGCAGATTAATTTATTTGAACGCACTAAAGCCCTCTACAGACACCACTGCCTCTTGTGATTCTCTTTGGGTTGGGAGGATTTGAGTTCAAACATGAGAGGAGGAATCTCCGAGCGCGTGTAGTGAAAGGCGGGGGATAAACACAGCATGATAATGGCTAATTAGCACAGCTATTAGCAACTTGATGCTAACATAGATATAAATGAGCTGACTGCTTCGTAGTGACAGCGGTTTTACAGTTGAAATACTCAGAAAAAGGTGGTATCAGGTGCTGTTGTGCATTGGCTGATTTGCTTTCCAATTGTTGAGTAGTACCTTGAAGTTATGTGCAAGCGTTTGTGTGGCATTAAATAATAATTTCTTGGTGTGGAAGTTGAGCAGTTGCTGTCTATGGCCTGGTGTTGATGCTGAGTAGCCTGCACTATAAACAATGCACTATCCCCTCCGCCCAGAGTCATCACCAGGCGCCACTGCTCTCTAGAATATCTTAATTTGTTTCCCCATGCACTGTGCATCCACGGCTTTTCACCTCTGTCACTACAGTACACTGCTCTGCACTAGTAGTTAGTATAAGAAAAACAATATCCATAGCAATGAAATGAGCAAGTGTCTGCTACAGCCACAATATACTATAGGGCTCCAAGCCATAATTTTAACCAAATTCAGTGGAATTAGAGTTAAATTAAAGAGTACAGCACCTTCCGTCTTCCATCTATACTGAAGTTAATGCTGCAGACTTACCATCCAAAGTATTTAAACAAACCCTCGCATAGCCGCTCTATCAGACATGTTGTCGGCTAAATGAGTGTCTGACCAATAATCAGCATTAAAGTTCAAGTCTCAGCCCATGTCCACAACAATCAGCCTAATATATATGTCTATCTCAAAAAACACAAAAACTTCTAATCTTGAAAAGAGAATCCAAGAACCACATAAACACTCCATTAGCATGTAAAAAGCAGAAATGACTATATTGTGATCACAAAATGAGCTGTGTTGAGAATGTTTTTCATTTATTGTGTGACTTATGTCTTAAATATTAGAATGTGATATTGTTTGCAGTGTTGCTGTCCTAACAGGAAGTGAGCCAGCGGGTGCAGACGTGTGTAATAATCAAGTGAAACCTGGCTAGGTCATGAACTTTGGGGACGTCTGTCTGGTGATCAGTCGAGACACATTGAGTTAAACAGGAACCCCTCCTTTACAACCCAAGATCTTGTAATAGTTTTCTGCAAAATAAATACTCAAAGGCAACTGATTGGAGTCAGATATTTATTTTTGATAAATCCGCATAAACGAACACGACGACAGCTGCCACAGTTGAATGTCTCAAATGGGAATAAAACACAAGAGTTTCAAGGATATCTTACCTTTTCTCTCGTTCCTCAGTCTACAAAACTAGCAAGTATACTGAAGGTCTTCCAAAACCCTAGTATTTTGAGCCATATCACTAAATATGTTAAAGAAGCCCTTCCTTGACGTACCCAGATGATCCAGGAGTCCACGGTCCCGAACATGGCCCTCCCACTCATCACAGCCTGCTTCACCTCGTCCACATTATCCAGCAGCCACCGCAGCTTCACCGCGCTGAAGTACGTGCTAATGGGCAGGCCTGTCTTGTGCTGCAGAAAACATACAATTCTATCAACATTTCCACAGCGGAGTATACAGTGATGGGGCAACACTCCTGTCCTATAACCAGATGGAATCAATACGGGTTGCAGCACACAGATCTGGAGTCAGGTCCAAAGAAAACTTATTAAAGTAACATTAGTCCCCTGTGCCAAACAACTGCGGTCCATCATTGTTCCTGTACTGTCCAGCAGTACTTTTAGCATGTAACATTTTGCTTATGTAACACTAATTGTAAATACTGAAATGCTAATGCTCTCTACAACTATTGCAGTTACAGAAATGTTAATGAATGTACATTGTCCCTGTAAAATAAACCAATAAATAAATAAATCTAAAACCCTAGTCACACTAGAGGCGGAATAAGCTAGAATGCCGTCAGAATGAAAATTCTTTGTATATTCCTAGATATTCGAAGTGCAATCTAAAAATTCTGAGTGCGATCCAAATATACGGGCCCATTCTTGTGGCCGGCCAGAATGTTTTGCTCATGCTCAAAACTTTCCAGGTGCATTCCAAGTATTGAATGGCATTCGAAGTGTATTCTAACGCCACTATGACTGCATTCTAAATATTCTTATGGCATTCCAACAGCCTTCGAAACATTCTGATCGCATTTGAGGGAGAACCGAAACTTGAAATCCTGCCAGAATGTCCCGAATGTGCTCCAATGAGCCGGAATGCAACTCGAATGCATCTTGATTGTTGCCGAAATCTATTTCCATAGAAAAAGAATTGAGCTGGAATACATTTCAAATGCCGCCGGAATCTTTTGATTGCGGCTCGAATCCGGCTTGAATGCAGTCTGAACGCCTCCACTGACCCTCGAATGAGTTCTGATGTAATTAGACCACCACCGAATTGTTTAAAAGCGCAGCCAGCTGTCACTGGAATGTCAGTCGAAACTGAGGAATTGCCTGGTCACTCAACATCACATCATGCCACCAAGGATGAAGGGAGCCAAGGTGAAGAACTCCTCCACTGCCCGCAGCCATGGACTGGGCAGAGGAGCTGCAGCCCAAGATGGCCCTGAAGAGCCAGCTTCTATTTGAAGATGCTCCAGCACCTTCAGAGTCTGAAGCTGAGTCCACAGCCCCTCCCCCTGCTTCCCAGTTGGGCATAATGTTCTCCTCCTGTTTCTCCTCCTGGCCTCCTCCACATCTCTTTCAAGCAGGTCTTGCTGGAGCACAGCAATCTGTAGCAAAGCAACATAGTCCAGGGTGTCCATTCTCTATGGTGGCTGAGCTAAGACTGATGAAAATGCTAGACTGGGCAGCATTTTATACTCTATTAGGGACCATTCCGGTGCATTCTTGATACACTGAACATTTGTGTTACATTCTAAGTACATTTGAAGTTCATTTTAAATGTTCGAACTGTATCCTGTTTGAATTATTTAACGTTTGAACCATAATTGGCAGCCATTCCGGGAGCTTTCTGACTGCATTCATGGTACAGCATTCGAGGCACCTTCCGACCAGACTTCAGCCGGTATTCGGCCAGCAGTCAGACCACACTCGTACGGCATTTGAAGTGCATTTTAAATATTCTGACTGCATTCTAACAGCATTGTGTGCGGTGTTCCAACTACATTCGAGCTGAATTGAGAGCTAATACACCCGGAATGTGCAAGAATCATGCCAGGCAGGTTCGAAGCGCATTTAGGTCAGCTTGAAATTCCCTCCCGAATGTGGCTGAATTATGAAAATTCTTCATTCCAGCTGCTTCTGCTTGATTACTGCTGATTCCAAATAAGTGTGACTGGGGTATGACTTTACACACATGCAGTCAGTTGCCTTTTGTCAAAACCTCCTTAAGCATAATTTGACATTTTTGGTGGCAAAAAGGTAACTCATCCATTGAAAGTGTTATGGCCGTAAGCACCGTAGTGGTCACAGAGGTCTGGACCTAGGTATTTTTCTATTACTAGACTAAACCAGATCTAAACCAGGACTACATCAGTACTAAACCAGACAAAATACTCTAAACCAAGACTTATTTAGGAAAAAGACAGGACTAAACCAAGACTAAACCAGGTCTAAACAAGGACTAAACCAGCACTAAACCAGGAGTAAACAAGGACTAAACCAGGACTAAACCAGGTGTAAACAAGGACTAAACCAGGACTACATTCGGACTAAACCAGGATTAAACCAGACAAAATATTCTAAATCAGGACTTATTTAGGAAAATGACAGGACTAAAACAAGACTAAACCAGGCCTAAACAAGGACTAAACTGGGACTAAACAAGGACCAAACCATGGCTAAACCAGGACTAAACAAGGAGCAAACAAGGACTAAACAAGGACTAAACCAGAAGTAAACCAGGACTATAAAAGGACCAAACAAGGACTAAACAAGAACTAAACAAGAACCAAACCAGGTCTAAACAGGCCACCAACATGATGGACCTCAGTATTTCTAAAATCCTGTGTACAGCCCTGGTTATGCAGTCTGCTTAATTATGGCACCACAACAAGTCCAGGTGAGTGGATATTCTCTGGATATTCCGTGACCAGACAGGTATAGGCATTTGCTGTGTCTCACCTTCAAATGGTTCTTGTTTCTTCCTGGAGCTTTGTTGATGAGCCTTTCCACTGTGGACTGAGTGCGCAGGTCCAGCCACACTATAGCCAAACATACATTGTTTATACAATACTGATAAAAACATTTTACAATAATATTTTCATCTCTGTTTACATGCATGTATGCAATTTGAGTTGAATATCCAGTAAGAGCAATGAACAAAGATTAAACTATAAAAGCAGATTAAAACAGGGAGCAACTGGTGTCCACAAAACCAATGGTGCTCAAGGAAAGGGTCACAGAAGATGAAGAAAACAAGATCCAGGCACTCACTTGGTTGAAAAAGTATAAAAAGCCTTTATTTCATGAGGGCTGGAGACATTAAAACACACCAACGTGTGTCGGTTTGCGCCTTCTTCAGGGTGTGAACACAAAGACAAATGAAAACACTAATTTATTCTCAGTGGTTGCCGGTGTGCAGCCAGGTGTATAAGAACTATAGCTGTCCTCCCTGACACAAGGGGCAGTAACAACACATTCTGAAACAGATAAGCTATAGTTGTCCGCTACACACAAGAAACAGTACCAAGACATTTGAAGTAGAGGAAAAATGATTATTCAATTCAATGATTTAAAATTATAAAAAGCATGAAAGATCCAAGTCCTCATTCAAGCCTGCGTAACTCATGGCCTTGAGAACATGAATCCAAAAGGCTTCTCTTTGTTTCAGGTATAGGATTTTGTCCCCGCCCCTGGCATCCATAGTGATAGCTTCAATGCCAGACACCTTTAAGGTAGAGTCACTTCCATGATGAGCCTCCATATAATGTTTGGCCATGGGATGGTTTAAATTTCCAGTACAAATGGCATATCTATGCTCAGCCACTCTATCTCTGAGCCTCCTTTTAGTGAGGCCAACATAGAAACAGCCACAGGGGCATTCAAGACGCTACACGGGTGGTATTACAGTTTATAAAGCTATAAATTGAGTATGTCATATTATTAGCTATATCCATGAAGGTGTTCGCCTTTACCATGTTCTCACAGTATCTACATTGGCCACAGTGAAAGTTACCATTTGGACGAGAGAGCCATGTGTTAGGTTTAGAGGCTGGAAGGTAGCTCCTCACCAGCTTGTCCTTTATTGTAGGAGCTCTTTTGAAACTGACTCCAGGGGGCTCAGGGAATACGTCTCTTAGGAGGGGATCACTCACAATAATGTCCCAGTTTTTCTTTATGATATGTTTAATCTGAACTGCCTCTTTACTATAACGTGTGACAAAAAAAGGCTTCTGGACTTGTGCCTGTTTAGGTTTGGAGGCGAGTAGTTCAGTCCTCTCCAGTGACAGCGCTCTCTCATGAGCCTGAGCCAGAAGCTCTGTTGGATACACTCTTTGGATAAAACTTTGTTGCATATCCATAGATTGGTCTACAAAATCCTGGTCAGAGTCACATATGTGTCTGAGTCTCTGTATCTGTCCATAAGGAATATTTTTTATTAACCAAGGATGATGAAAACTATGTGCATGGAATATTGTATTGCGATCTGTAGGTTTCCTAAAAATTGAAGAATGTAGATTGCCTTGGTCAACTTTTGTAATCTTTGTGTCCTTGGACAAGCCACTTCATCCACCTTAACCATGTACGAATGTGTCAGTATTAGGACTGCAACTAACAATTATTTTGTAAATACATTAATCTGTCAATTATCGTTTAAATTAATCAATTAATAATCGAATAGTAAAGTGTGAGTAAAGTGCTTAAAAACAAGGTGTTTTATACTTGCTGTTAAAAATGTGATAACTCTACCAAAAATCACTTAATTTTTACAAAATTTTAACAAGATGAAGCCATGAGTTTGCCACTTGAGGATGTTTGAATAGTGCATATATATACAAAGACATTTTGAATCAAAACTTCAAAATGTACATTGGTTTTAAATGTTTCTGTTGCTTTACTGCTCTGTCTTGGTAATAAACCCTCCTCTCTCAGAACAAGGCATGTTTTAGACTCTATGAAAACTCCAGTTAACAATTAAACATTAGTTAGTTTAGTTGACAATTATTTTAATAATCAGTTATAATTGATTTATCTAATTGTGGCAGCCCTAGTCAGTATGACTGTGTTTGGTGGTGATCGGAGGGGCGATAGGCACAAAATGGCAGCCACGCTTCAGTCAGTCTGCTCCAGGGCAGCTGTGACTACAGAAGTAGCTCACTACCAGTGAGTGGGCTTTGAGGAGCTTTAGAAGTTTGGAAAATGTAATATAAATCCAATCTTTTATTATTAACAGCCCTTGCTCTGCTTGACTCTGTTTTTCTTGTATCTATACAAATGTTTCCTCTGTCCTTTGGCCGCTCTGCCATGGCCAGCATCTAAGAAATAAAGCTATTGCTGGCTTGTTTTTATGGCTAACCAGGACGTGTCTCTTTCTCACAAGGAGGTAAAGGAGGCTTTATTTACCCTACAACATCTTGCAACTTTCTGCATCATTTAAGTTATCACATTCAATAGCTCTTTAATTAAAGTAAACAAAACAGTTGCATTGTTTCCCTTTAATCCTACGACTACAATAAACATGGACTCATTATAAATAGCAAGTTGAGTTTCTTTTAGCTTCCAGTGTATGTCACTTATCACAATAATTCAGTAAATGCATGAAGCTCCTACCAATGGCATTGTAGAGTGGTGCCCCAGTCTCCTTGTCCCAAACCACGGTCGTCTCTCTCTGGTTGGTCACGCCCACAGCTATGAAGGAGTAACAGTATACGAATAAGTACGAGCACGATCAATTTTAAAAAGTCACATTAAAGTAGTATGCAGACCTTTAATGTTGGAGATGTCGATGCTGAGCTGGTGCAGTTTCTCACACGTCCTCTCTAAGCACTCGTACACTGACTGCATGATCTCCTTTGGGTCCTCCTCCACCCATCTGAGACACAAGTCTAAATATTTAGATTCAATAATGCCTATAGGGACGTAATGATGCATCAAAGGAGTTAAGATTTGAAGATCTGTCAGGCAATTTTTGTTATTTCAGCACCACAAGGTATAATGATACAGTCACGTGTCTGGCACAAAACAGCAATTCATTATGTTGACCTTTAAGAAAAACAGGTGATTTTTTTTCTTATTTTTATGTGAAATTAGTTTTAATATCCAATATAACATATAATTAATATGGACGTGAAGATCTTGTCATCTCGCAAGATCAAAATATGACAAGACTCTCGTGAAGGAAGAAAATCAGTCCTGTGATTAGTTTGTGTTTGCCTGATTTACAGGGTGATTTGGCAGTGTATGTTCTATTAATGCATATAATGGGACTGGCACAAAGAGTACACCAAACTGTGATCCACTGTGGTAGGATTAGCTTTGTGTCCTGACTACATGAGTAAAAAGCAGTAAGTGAAAGCACTTGTGTAGAGATCAGTACTATGTCCAATTCAAGTTTTAACATGGTAAAACAGATTCAATCTATTCCAGGGTACTGGAGAGGAGAATTCGGCCGATAGTCGAACCTCGGATCCAGGAGGAACAATGCGGTTTTTGCCCCGGTCGTGGAACAGTGGACCAGCTCTATACCCTCCATAGGGTGCTTGAGGGTTCGTGGGAGTTCGCCCAACCTGTCCACATGTGTTTTGTGGATTTGGAGAAGGCGTTCGACCCTGTCCCACATGGTGTCCTGTGGGGAGTGCTCTGGGAGTACGGGGTCCGAGGCCCTTTGTTAAGGGCTGTCCGGTCTCTGTACGAACAGAGCAGGAGTTTGGTCTGCATTGCCGGTTGTAAGTCAGACCTGTTCCCAGTGCATGTTGGACTCCGGCAGGGCTGCCCTTTGTCACCGGTTCTGTTCATTATTTTTATGGACAGAATTTCTAGGTGCAGCCAGGGGCCGGAGGGTGTCAGGTTTGGGGACCACAGGATTTCATCTCTGCTTTTTGCGGATGATGTTGTTCTGTTGGCTTCATCAAACCAGGACCTTCAGTGTGCACTGGGACGGTTTGCAGCCGAGTGTGAAGCGGCTGGGATGAGATTCAGCACCTCCAAGTCCGAGGCCATGGTTCTCGACCGGAAAAGGGTGGTTTGCCCTCTCCAGGTCGGAGGAGAGCTCCTGCCTCAAGTGGAGGAGTTTAAGTATCTCGGGGTCTTGTTCACGAGTGAGGGAAGGATGGAGCATGAGATTGACAGACGGATCGGTGCAGCGTCTGCAGTAATGCGGTCGTTGTATCGGTCTGAGAGGAAGGAGCTGAGCCAAAAGGCGAAGCTCTCGATTTACTGTCGATCTACGTTCCTACTCTCACCTATGGTCATGAGCTTTGGGTCATGACCAAAAGGACAAGATCCCGGATACAAGCGGCCGAAATGAGTTTCCTCCGCAGGGTGGCTGGGCGCTCCCTTAGAGATAAGGTGAGGAGCTCAGTTACACGGGAGGAGCTCGGAGTAGAGCCGCTGCTCCTCCGCATTGAGAGGAGTCAGTTGAGGTGGCTCGGGCATCTGTTCCTGATGCCTCCTGGACGCCTCCCTGGGGAGGTGTTCCGGGCATGTCCCACCAGGAGGAGGCCCCGGGGAAGACCTAGGACACGCTGGAGGGACTACGTCTCTCGGCCTGGGAACGCCTTGGGGTGCCCCCAGTAGAGCTGGAGGAAGTGTCTGTGGAGAGGGAAGTCTGGGCATCTTTGCTTAGACTGCTGCCCCCGTGACCCGGCCCCGGATAAGCGGAAGAAGATGGATGGATGGATGGAAAATGGATTCAAATACTACAAGTTTTATCATTATGACTATATTCATTACAGTTATGGCATTATACAGTCCAGATATAGTGTACTATTGTAATCCAGTGTAAAGCAGCTGCTGTACGCTCTGAGTTCTAAACATAGAAGGGACTTACCCCTCTTTGGGGAAACTCTGGGTGATCTCCACCTGATGGTGACTGATGAGCTTTGCTGTCCTGGCATTGAAAACCTATCAACACACAAGTGCACACATTTCATGACTTGAGATTATGAGTAATGTTTTTAGTGTGGTAAAAATCTCTCACACATTCTCTTTTGGATGTCTTGATTATTTTTATCTTGTAGAAAAGTCCCATTTTGAATTTGCTTACCACTAGAAAGTAACGGGGGTATATCTGAAGAATCATATTAACCTGATCCTGGAGTGAGCAGGACGTCAGCACTTGTGTGATTAGGTAAGAGGATAAACACAGCACCGCTCAGCTGTATGTCCAACTCTTCTGAGGGACACACTGGCTCATACAAAGAGTTAGTCAGGTTGATTTGAGCTGGATTTTTAAGGAGTTCAAATTAACTTCCTCTTAAAGCAACTGGACAATCAAAAAAACTATTAAAGACAAAAAGAAAAACTGAATTATGCAGAATAAACAAACAAATAAACTACTACTACATTTGGAAACATTCTTGTATGTGAGGGTTCCAGAACCACATCATTGAAAAAAATGAATTTGACCGGCCAAGCTAAAGGACCCCATATACTTTTCTTACATTTAACCTAATATACATATAAAACTGGATTAGCATCCCCACATCTCTCGTTCTCATTATGTTTGTGTGCAATGACAACATGTTATGGAATGCTTTTTAACATATTTTTTTATTGACTTAGCAGTGCTGTCATCATATGCATGCCACCCCTGTGCTTCCTACACTGTTCGGTGGATACCCAGGCAACCATGTCAAACATTTTGCTTGTTTCTGTGGCACAGAACCTCCTAGAACAAAAAATGTAAATGCATTTTGTAGCTCTCCACAAGCTCTACCTGCACAACAAATTTGATTGGGATTGCCTTAATGATGAAAGATTAATCTTTAACTGTCACATTCTAAAATATTTGTTTCTGTTTTTAATATACATTACTAAAACAAATGGATATATTAAGTTTATTTCTTTAATAAAATTAAGAAAACCTGCCCCACATCTCAGTCCCAAAAGTCAGAAGTGTTTATCGTCCATCGGCTGCTCTGAATTTTAAAAATGAGTATCGGAATCGGCCATAGAAAAGCACATATCATTCAACCTCAATATAAAATATTGCCAGAATAGTTTGTGACCAAATGTATGTCAGTGTGCATCTGCCCCATTCCTCATGAGTTTGACCTGTATGCTCAGGTCTAGACAGCAGTGAACAAACAGAAGGGAATGAAAGAGGAGCAACAAACATTAACTTTAAACAGCCCTCATTTTCAGTAAACTTTGAACCGCTTGTACAAAGCACTCGGACTAGGGGTGTAACAAAACGTTTTTGCAACGATACGATATGTATCGATTAGAAGTGTTTCGATATGATTCAAGAACGATATTGGCTAATTTGGAATGATACAATTTGATACAATTCAACACCTTCGTATCGATACAGCAACCTTTTGCCAAAAATCATAAAAGTTTATTCTCATATGTAGCACAGCATATGTAGGGTTGATTATGTCCAGAGACACAGAGTGAAGAAAAGTTGAAAAAACACAAAATTTATATCTGGTTTTATTTTAACATACACATTTTTAATTTTAATATTTCCAATATTATCGATTGATACTTCATGTGTATCAATATTCACTTCCTAGAAAACGATACAATTCAATACATGGTCATGTGTATCGATGTAGTTGTATCAGAGGAAAAATACATCGATACAGTTACTGTATCGTTACAGCCCTAAGTCGGACCAAAGAGTGACCTCTGACACAGAGAAAAGTCTGAGCACAACACAGCATAACCCTGCAGTTCTATTACAAGCACAGTGTGACTGAGTTATTGCTTTTCTTATATGCTGACATTTTTAAACTGGGAAACTGCGTGATAGTAGGGCCACTGGCTCATTTTATAGTTTGAAGATTCCTAAAGAGGACATACAATATGGCCTGGTTTAAATAAAATATATAGATTTTATTTATTATTTTATGTGATAGGGGAAACCTACCCAGACTTGGGGAGAACATGTAAACTCCACATAGTAAAGCCCTGTACAGTTCGTGAATCTGACAAAGATAGAAATATGCCCAAAACACAAAATGTACATTGTTACTGTTTTTGCGGCTTTACTACCCTATTTTGTTGATAAAACCCCCTCTCAGCACATGGCATGTTTCAAAGTCTAGTTGTTGCAGCCCTAGAATGAATGTGAGAGTGAATGGTTGTCTGTCAGCATGTGTCTTTGTCAGTCTGTGTCAGCCCTGAGACTAACTTGAGCTTGACCACTAATAAGAACTAGGGCTGCACATTCAGTTCATTTTCTTTAATCAATTAATTGGTAGGCTTAACAAACGATTACTGATTAACTATTAACCACTGGCTTCACATCGCCTATCATTACATTTTATAAAAAACAGCTCTTTATCAAATTCAAAGTCATGAACCGTGATAAAAAGTGGCTTTTTAAACCTAAAGACAAGTTTATTTTATTTATTTATAGTTTATTTGATAGGGTCAGATACAACCAACATAGATCATTCTATCAAAATCTGATGCCTGTATCACAGTGTATATAGCCATGGCTAATTCGCAACACCTGTCCCTAGAAGGGCTTTTAGGAGTCAGATTAAATGACAGTGAAAAAAACAAAACAAAAAAAAAAAACAGTAAATACAATAAAATATCCAGAAACCATTTCACACAATAATACTATGGTTGAAATATAAAACGCTAAGTCTTCCAAACTTACACAGTACAATTTTATTATTTAAAAGTGAGCACAGTTCTGGTTTGCCTTTAGCCAAGTCTTAAGTCTGGAAGTGAACATTTTAAAGTCAGGTATAGTTTTAATGTCAGATGGTAGTGAGTTCCAGAGCTTAGAGCTCCTCACAGAGAAGGCTGTCTGTCCAAAGCTCGTCCTGCAGTACAGGACGTTACAGTCAGGATCTGTGGCACTTCTTGTGACTCTACTGCTGTTTTGTCTCACAATAAATGTACTTAACAGCTCAGGTGATACATGATTAATACATTTGTGAATTAATTTAAGAAAACAGAAATTAATAAATCCATCAAAACTCAATAAATTATATTTCTTAAGGATGGTACAATAATAATGACGGACTGGCTTTTTGTCCATAATTTTTATTGCTGGATTGTATAGAGAGCAAATAAGTTTGGTTGCAGTAGGAGCAGCCTGTGCCCATGCTGTCCTGCAGTATGATATTTGAGAAAAAATCATAGCCTGCATGTACAGGAGGGCTGTCTGGTTTGGAATAGAGTTTCTAATTTGTTTAAAACAATTATTTTATATATATATATATATATATATATATATATATATATATATATTGAACGACAAAAAAAAACTGTTGTTAAAGTTCATCTGGTCGTAAAGGTTCCCACGCTCCTGGAAAACCTGGAATATTGCTCAACTAAAGTTGTGGAAAAGGTGTAGAAGAATGATTTTTTTGGAATATTGCAACATTTCATGACTTAGTAAGACATTCCTGAGCCACTGTCGCCTCTGCTGTCGACATCAGACACTGAGTCATGTAATATTACATCAGTTTAAGACCAAGTTAGTTCATTTTTATTTATTTATTTTAGCCTTTTCTCATTAGGAGTGTTCATGGTTAATCAGTTAATCAATTAATCTGCATTAGGACCATAATCAGTTGAAAGAAATACTAACAATGAATAGTTCTGCTGTACAGTACCATTGGAAAGCAAGGCCAAATTAAACATAAAATGAACTGTTGTATACTGTTTTGTATACAAGCCTATATTGCAGTATTTTGGTAAACCTGACAATGAAAAAATAAAATACATTATTCCAAAATATTTAAATTCTGTAACAGTTAATTTTTTCATTTTGTAAATTAATATTAAAATGTTCTTTTAAATCATGTTTCCTAATAGAAAAACACATAGACTGTTTTTGACAAATTTAGAACCAAGTGATTTTGGATGAGCCAGTGTTGGATGTGAGACAGTCGGACCTCTGCAGCCTGCTCAGGTGACTCAGCGGGGCATAAAGAACTGCATCATCCACACAGAGCTGGCCCCTGAGCAGTGCAGAGGTAAGTCATTTATAAAGAGACCAAACAGCAAAGGGCCAAGTATAGAGCCTTGTGGAATGCCCATTTTGATGTTTGAGAGTGCAGATATGTCTCGATATATTTTAACACACTGTGCCCTAGACTGAAGATAAGATGTAAACCACATTACTGCCTCAGCAGAGAAGTTAAAACCTAACATTTTAGATAAAAGTAAACTATGGCTGACTGTATTGAAGGCCTTTTTAAGGTCGATAAATACAGATCCCAACACGTTGCCCTTATCCAGGGACTTTTTAACATTTTCAATTAAACAGCAGTTTGCTATTTCAGTTGAATAACCAGGTCTGAATCCAAACTGCTGTGGGTGGAGGAGCTGTCTGGCTTCTAAATGGTCAATCAGTTGTGCTGCTACAACTCTTTCGATGACTTTAGATAAAAGTGGTAAAATTGATATGGGGCGATAGTTACACAGTGTCCTGACTTCCTGTTTTGAATGCTGGGATGATTACTGCTTTTTTCCAAGCACTGGGGAATGTAAAGGTTGTTATGGAGAGATTAACAAGACATGTCAATGGTTTGACAAGAACATCTCTATATTTTTTAAGAAAACAACTATTCATGTTATAAATGTCATTTGATTTGGAATTTGAAAGTTGATTAACAATTCTCACAGAAGAGAGTTGATTCTCTGTGGGTTGAAAACTTTTGTTAATTCTTCAACTGATTGTAAAAGATATGAATTAAATTCATTTGCCATAGTGGCACAATTGGTTATATTATTGCCATTGATGGAAAGTTCTGTGATCCTTTTGTGTTTGTGTTTTGTGGGTCATATTATTTAAATGCTTCTAAAGTGAATTACTATTGCCTTTAGCATTGTCGATTAGTTGAGTGTAATATGTGGCTTTTGCTTTACGCAGCTCAAGTACAACTTTATTTCTTAAGCTTTTGTAATTCAGAAGGTCAGTATTAAGTTTTGACCGGAGAGATGTTTTTAGAGCCAAATCTCACTTTTTCATAAGTTTTCGTATTTCATTATTTATCCAAGGTACAGTTGATTTTTCTGGTCTAGATTTTATTCGCTTTTTGAATTTTTGTATTAGTCCTGTAGTAGCTGCTGTCATGACATTACAGCACTCCTCTACATCATTTAGAGCCATAATCTGTTCCCAGTTTATGTTATTGAGTTCCCTTTCAAATTGCACAGTTTTAGATTTTGGAATAATGTATTTTATTTTTTCATTGTCAGGTTTACCAAAATACTGCAATATAGGCTTGTATACAAAACAGTATACAACAGTTCATTTTATGTTTAATTTGGCCTTGCTTTCCAATGGTACTGTACAGCAGAACTATTCATTGTTAGTATTTCTTTCAACTGATTATGGTCCTAATGCAGATTAATTGATTAACTGATTAACCATGAACACTCCTAATGAGAAAAGGCTAAAATAAATAAATAAAAATGAACTAACTTGGTCTTAAACTGATGTAATATTACATGACTCAGTGTCTGATGTCGACAGCAGAGGCGACAGTGGCCTCAGGAATGTCTTACTAAGTCATGAAATGTTGCAATATTCCAAAAAAATCATTCTTCTACGCCTTTTCCACAACTTTAGTTGAGCAATATTCCAGGTTTTCCAGGAGCGTGGGAACCTTTACGACCAGATGAACTTTAACAACAGTTTTTTTTTGTCGTTCAGTGTGCACTGCTCCAAACGCCTGGACTTTAAAACAGGCAGCTGTTAAAGTTCAAACTGTGACGTGTGTTTGACCGGAGGACACCGCCACAGCATATATTTGAACAAGTATCTGTTTAAGAAGAGTTTAGTGATAAAAGACAGGGAACAGAAGCTAAAGGTTGTTGTACAAATATGGACCAGTCATCTATTAGTGTGGTATGTTCAAATGAAGACGATTGAAGATATATTTTAAAGGGTACAGAGATGACATGAGCAACTGTCTGTTGAAAATGATGTAAAACAAGTTGGATTTTATTCATACATTTCTTTCAAGAGCCATTATCTAAAATCTATTAGCCTTGACAAAGAATTCTGAATCAATATTTTCAACTTTAGCTTATCTTTGCTCTTTAAGAGGGCAGAGGGATAACCTCTTCTCTTGTGAAGTCTTTTCAATAGATTTCAGTCCACTTTAGTCAATTCTGGTTTGTGGCTGAAATCACTGGAGTTTAAAGATTGTCCTTGTGGAGCCTTTAAGTAGCCCATCCAAGCGCTTTCCCAACGAAGAGCTCACTGGTTCAAAATGTATAAAAAATATTTTTTGGATGAATGTTTTTAAATATGGGTGTAACGATACAGTAACTATAATGATACATTTTTATTCCTATGACACAACTATATCAGTATTACATCACCTTGCATCAAATCGTATCATTTTCTAGGTAGTGTATATCAATATACATGGAAAAAAATAGATAATATCAGAAATATCAAACCAGAATCACTGCCTGGCCAAAAAAAAAAAAAAAAAAAAAAGTCACCACGTGGATTTAACCAAGTAAATAGGTAGGTACCTCAGTACAGTTGGTCAGGTCTGGGTTCAGCAACGTTATGTGCCCAAAGAATGAGGTCAGCTGACTTCCTGCAGATACTGAATAACCAGGTTACTCCATCAATGGATTTATTCTTCCCTGATAACACGGCTTATTCCAAGATGACAATGCCAGGATTAATTGAGCTCAAATTGTGCAAGAGTGGTTCAGGAAGCGTGACTGGCCACCACAGAGTCCAGACCTAACTGAGAGTCTTTGGGATGTGCCGGAGTGACTGCCTGCCCAAGTCACACGCTAGTATTTTGTTGGACCTTTAGCTTTGATTACAGCATGCATTTGCTGTGGCATAGTTTCAATAAGCTCCTGCAATGTCACAACATTTATTTCCATCCAGCGTTGCATTAATTTTTTGCCAAGATCTTGTACTGATGATGGGAGAGTCTGACCACTGCGCAAAATCTTCTCTTGCTATAATTTGGAAAACTGGAATTTAAAACTGGAATCTAAAAAAGAAAATTAATTATTGACTATTAGCTAATTTTTAACTTTAGCTAAGTGCATTTTTTGTGCCTTGAGGCGAAAGGTGTACCTAAAAAGTCAGGGGTGTAGGAGGGTTCATTACATTGTGGCCAGTAAAAGTAGGCTACTAAATGGCAAGCAACTTTTGACAAAGAGTAGCCACGGTGGCCGGTGAGGAAAAAAATGTCAAGCCCTGGGTGTACTGCAGATGATTAGCAATGTTTACCAGTGACACAGATTCAGGTTAAATAAAGAGTTTCACTGTGAAGGATAAAGCAGCGGTGTACAGTGCAGAAGGACTCTGAGCTAAAGCTGGAGCCGCTCTTTTACTTTCAGCGCGTGTTTACTCACCAGAAACCGCGTCGAGCTCGTGCCCTGGTCAATGGCGGCCACTAACGGCTCCATGGTCCCGCGCCAGGTTATCTCCCCCCCAAATAAAGCCCAAACAAAACGGCTTCTGTGGCTTTAGCAGCGGCAGGACAGCGACGGCTCCTCCTTGTGCGGCGCTGTCAGGAGGACGTACCCCGGGCACGAGCGGACCAGGGCAGTGGACGTACGCACGCGCCGGAACCGGCTGACGCTCGAGGAACGATTGGATAAACGTCAGAGGCGTGAGAGGTATGCAGCCAATCAGATATGGGGGCTGGTTCTGACGTCTGAATGGGACGAAAAAAAAAAAAAAGTAAAATAAATAAATACATAAATAAATAATAAATAAATAATAATAATAATAATAATAATAATAATAATAATAATAATAATAAATAAATAATAATAAAGTTAAACAAAATCAATACAATTAAATTAATTATAAATACAATATTCAATCAAATGTAATCAAGTCAAGTTCATTCTTAATTTTGAGTTGTCTTTTTTTCCTTTTTGACTTTGATTTAAAGTTCTTGATTAAACTTGTCATTTTAATCATGTTTTGATGTGAAGCACATTGGTCTTTGTGTTGTTGTCACGTGCAAGAGAAATAAACTTTGATTGATTGATTTTATTGTAGTAGTAGTTAAGCTAACTCGCAGTTTTAGTTTAACAGAACTTCAACTTTTTTATGGTATTTTTTGTAATAAAATAAATATGACTTAAACCTTTTTGGACAGAACTATTTATCAGTGTGTTTTAACATATTTAAGAGATTCTTGTTAAAGTTTAAGTCTATGTCTAAAATCTTGTTCATAGGCTATATACTCACAATGTCAAAATAATATTTAAAGCGCAGTACAAATAATAAACGTGCTACTATATGAACACCATAAAGCTGTGTGTCTGCGGAGAGGACAGCTGTTACATCAGCCCGGCCTGTCCACCCTCTGCAGATCCCGCTCCTCTTTCAGGCACTCATCACAAAAACTGGCAAAGTCCAAAAATAGCAGCACTGGGCTTTGTCTGGAATTTGACTCAGCGCCACATCACCTAATATAAACCCCGGAAGGGAAACAGAAACTGGAGACTGTGGAGACATCATGGACTGTCCAAGAATCAGTCAAGTCCATTCTTCCAGGGGAGCCTGTGTGATTTTGAAATCGATTCCTTACAAACACTTTAAGATCATTAGCTCTTAACCTTTATTTTTTATCAGGCAGAACATTAAGAACAAATTCTTATTTACAATGTTGGCCTGGGCATGCCAGAAGCAGCCAGGGAAAGGGAAGGGGAATTCTTAGCTGCGTAAAGACACTGAAAGGGTCACTAAAATGAATAGGCTGCATTATTGGTAAAAATGTAACAATTTATTACTTTTATTATTTTTATTTATTAAATTTTTATCATAATTTGTCATTGTATTCAAAATTTTAAGTTGTACGTCACCGTTTACACAATGTACTGTGTTTCTGTGTAATCTAGTGAGTCACAAGTAGAAACATATTGTATTTTGGATGGAGCACTACTCCCCCTGCTGGATTTTTTCACACACTGCCTCTACCACTAGTACACATTGAATTCAGATTCAGTCTAAAAAACTTGACCATAATTCTGGGGCTATATGGACTTAACTAAATGCCCCAAAATTAAACCAGATCATATTACTGTATGTAACATAATGCACTGGTTAGAGCCTATTTTGATAGGAAACAAAGAAAGCAATGTTTTTCATAACTGTTTTTTCTTAAAAGTATAGTTATCTTAATGTGCACAATGTGTGTGTTCAAAGTATTACAAAGTGTGCAAAGCATAGTGGGAAAGTGTACAGGGTCATGACTGCAGAAAGCAAGACCAAATAATGATTAAGAGAGCATGTTCCCATCAAATGTACCGGTATAGGATTTAGGTATGTAAAGTACATATTTACTGTATGTGGGGTGCTTTAGTGACTCACCTGGCAGAGCACATTCTACATTACTTGCACAAGAACCTGGGTTAGTTTTACTACGTCTAATCCCCTCTTTATTTTTCCTGTCAGCTTTGTGTTGGTCTTACAAGGTTTTATTTTTCTTAAAATAATACAGTAACACTTGTGAGTAACGCACCGCTATCAATAAAACATTCATACATATGTAGTTAACATTATTTGAATGGGTAAGCAGTTTATAGAAACTGAATTAACACTGGTGTGTTGATAATAATAATAATAATAATAATAATAATAATAATATTGCATCAGTCTTATATACCACTTTATTGGACACTCAAAGATGCTTTACAATTGCATTATTCCTTCACTCCTTAGTCACACTCAGTGGTGGTGAGCTACTGCTGTAGCCACAGCTGCCCTGGGGCAGACTGATGGAAACGTGGCTGCCAATCTGCACCAACGGCCCCTCCGACCACCACCAAGACACTTCACCCACCTTGCCTGTAGTGTCTTGCCCAAGGACACAATGACAGTATACAATGACAGTACCAACTGAGCTACTGCCGGCCCGCATTGATTTACATAAGGTCATTATTACATAAATGTAACATTTATAACAAATGTTTATTATGTTGAAGTAATGTTTTATAAATAATAAATTAACTGCTTAAATATATTTAAAGGTACTGTAAGCAGCAGCGCTTGTACTGGTTTGAAAACAGAATTGCAGTCGAAATCAAAACAATGGTCTCCTTTCTGATTGGACGATCGGCAATGCAGTTTTAGAACCAAAACAAAAAAGGTAAATTAAAACATGGCCATTATGTAAAACATATTTTTAATTATTAATTACTCAGCTGTACCATTGTTATCAGTAAAATGAATTTGATTTAAAGCATATTAAACTCATATCTTGTGGGTCATTTTTATGGAATATTAAAAATATATACAGCTCATTTTACTACATTTAGCACCTTTTACTAATATTTAACAAATGCTTAGTAATGTGTAAGTTATTTTAAAGTGTTACCAATAATACTAAAAATACTAGTTCAATAAAAGCAGCACTAGCTGAGTAGAGCTATTCGCCCAACTGAAAGGAGGATCGATCCCCATTACCAGCAGTGCATGCTGCCATTGTGTCCTTGGGCAGGACACTTCACCCACTTTGCCTGTATGAATGTGTCAGTGTGATTATGTGTTTGGCGGTGGTCTGAGGGGCCACAGAAGTAGCTCACAAAGTTAAAGTTACTTTGACTGAACTTTAAATATATAGAAAAGCGCTACAAGACTCATTCATTAATATTAAGGAGTCAAACATTATGTACAGAAAAGTAACCAAGTAAGTATACAATGGACTATTGCAAGTATATTTTAATTGACCAAATAAATCTTAAGAAGAAGTACACACACAAATGTCATGTCATGTTGCAGAAATAATTCCCAGACAGCGCGAGTTGGGTACAGCACATCAGCATTTATTCCATGCAGCTGTTGCTCTGGTTTTTCTCCCATTGCACTGTACACTCAGAATACAGGACGAGGATTGGTTTGATCGGAATGCCATTCAATGGGAAAAGGGCTGGAAAACAAAGAAACATAATGACACGATATGACGAGACGACAGACAGACCCGCGACTAAATCACATTTTCAGAGTTTGATTCGTCTGAAGAAGTAGAAGAAGTCTGCCCAAATGTTTACCCTGCTTTGCTCATAAATGTGAAATTAAGATGCAAATGATATGAAAGTCTTTTGTTCTATCTCACAATACTGTCCTCGAGCCGTCCATTGTGCTTCTTCTTCAGGATAATAATACTTTTTTAGGAAAGATCACCACAAAAAAAAAAAAAAAAAAAAAGCTGCCATAAATTAAAAAGAACACCAAGAAGTCACAGGTCATTTGTAATAAATTAATCAGAGAACCGTGTAGGCCAGCTACAAAGAAAATCAAAAAGAGTTCCATAATTAAAACGTCACAACAATCATACTTCACAGGATATATGCCCAGCTATGAACAGTTTGATCGGAGTAGGTCCCAGGCGTTACATGAGGTTAAGTTCTCAAGTTTTTTTTAATTTTTTTTAGCATCTGGAAGCCATTTTAGATTAACCTCATTTCCACCAAGCACTTTGGTACGATTCAGTACAGTGCAGCATCCTTTTTATTGTTTGCAATAACAATATTCTAGTAAATATAAACGGTTTGATATGACAAAATTAAAGCACATATGCAAATCAGCAAGGTCATGTTTGAGTGTTTACACAAGATTATTCATTAAAAGTCCTGTATTATGCTTTTTTCAGGGGTTTTGAAATACTGTAGTTTTGGACATGTTTGCATTAGTATTCTAAGTTTTATAACATTATATATATATTTTATACATTAAAATAATGTTTATGTGGAACACCTCTTTGTTGGAGAGCTGTTACTGTCGCTTGGATTAGGTGTCTGTCGCCCCCTCCTGGCAATGGTGGGGAATGAACAGAACATAAAATGGCTAATTTGCAAAGCTGTTGGTAACATGATGCTAACTGACAGATAAATGAGCCGACTGCTTCATAGTGACAGCAGTTTAAGTACAGAAATGATTAGAATGAGTCTGGTTTCAGGTGTCTGTATAGAGCCGAGTGTTTTCAGCATACATGTTACTCAAACATGTCAACAAAATACTACCCCAGTGTGTTTTTGAGGAGGAAACATTATAACAGGACTAAAGGAGAGGAAAAGTTGATTTAGCGGAACAGGGGACCTTTAATTCAGAGGCGTCCAAACATTTTTAGGAGGGCCGCTCAGTAATGTGACTCCTTTCACCTCACCAAAATCCATTTTCTTCTGGGGCCACCACAGTAAATCATAATCCTAGTTACTTTGGCATAGGTTTTACTCCTATTTTACTCTTATTTATTCAGGATTTATTCATTTTTCCAAATGGGGTTCCAAATGCAGTACCTGTGGCATTTTGGGCCAATCTTAAATGAAGCCCGTGGGCCAATAAAAAAGAACACATTTGACCCCCCAGGACCCCCCTGCATTAATTCATCTTTCTCTGCTTATTCCTGTTAGGGGTCAAGGAACAAGAGAGTCAAGGAACACCTTGGAAACTGGCAAAGGGACATGGACAGAACACCAGTGACTCTCACACTGACTCACTATGGGACAGTTAGATTTCCACAGGCATGTGTTTGAATAGTGGCTATTTTTGTTGATAATAGCAGTTCATAACTTGGTTTGTAGAGCTGATAGGATAGATCAAGGATCTGTGAAGTCTTTTCATTACTCACAGCATAGTGACATACAATTAACTGTTTAATGCTCTTTTACCCTTGCCACTTTCCCAAAGCATATATTTTTCCTGTTATATATCTATGTAGTTTTAAAATTGTTATTTAATAAAAATTTTTTATTGTTGTTTCGTAGGCAGTATTTTGGCGATCCAAATAAAATCTCCTGCAACCCACTTTTTGATCCTGACCCAATGCTTGGGAACCACAGTTACAGACAAATATAATTATACACCATTTAAAAAAAAAAAAAAAAAAAAAGTTGCAAAAACTCAAAAACTAAAAGCAACAGGATCCCTTAAGATTTTTGAGCTTTGGGGGCCAACTTAAAATTTTCAACAACTAATATTTTTTGTTCCACTAATTTAATGTTCATATGTCTAAAAACATTCAATTTTAAGTTTTACTCACCATCATTATTTTTTTAACTCATCTTACAGCCAACTGACTATCCATTGTTTGTTAAATTTTGTATATTTTTATTATTATCAATAATAATACTTTTTCTGAACAATGGATAGTCAGTTGGCTGAAAGATGAGTTAAGTGAGTAAAACTTAAAATTGAACGTTTTTAGACATAAATTGAACAAAAAAAATGTAGATTTTAAGTTGGCCCCATAATTCAAACATCTTGATGGATCCTGTTGCATTTTCATCACATTTTTTTTTTTTTTTTTTTACAGTTTAGGTCATTACAGCAATACTAATACTGGATATATAACTTAATACTAGTTCTGACACTTTTTCCAATGAGGGAACATCTAATGGTTGTATGTACCAAACTGAATGTACCCATGCTGCTTGGTGGAAAAGAGTTCAACACTGATGCAACACATGAAGAACTTCCTGCTGGTCAGTGACAGAAGCTGTCCAGGCTGCGGGACGCATACAGAAAGGACAGGAAACGGTACATTTACACATGAATATTATATACATCAAACTAACACTGAGATGAGGTGTGAGCGGTCCGGTCGCTCCAGAGGGGGCTTGGCTCTGGCTCCCTTCAGACTCACACATGTTACACTTTAATTTAACAAGAGCTTTAACACCACTACATCCTCCAGGTGCAGGACAGGCGCTCACACATGGGTAAACACACTCGGGTGCAGTGTCCCAGGTCACTTAAGAGCAGCTTTTAGTATCCTTACTAACTTAAAAACATCTAAATAACATCAAAATGCTAATATTGCTGTGGATATAATAATGGTTTCCAATGCTCTTTTCTGGATATTGTTTTTTATACCAGTGGTTCTCAAACTGTGGTACAGGTACAACTGGTGGTGCGCAAGCTTCTTCGAGTGGTACTCAGAGGTCTTTTGTAGTTCAAGTACTTTTGTAGTTTAATTTAGAGCCAGTTTAGTCCTAGTTTAGACCTGATTTGGTCTGGTTTACCCTTGTTTTGTCTTGTTTTAGTTCTGGTTTTGCCCTGGTTTAGTTCTAGTTTAGCCTGGCTTTGCCCTGGTTTAGCCTGGTGTAGACCTGGTTATATCCACGTCTAACCAGGTTTAGCATTGGTTTAGGCCTGGTTCTGTCCTGGTCTAGCCTGGTTTGGTCTTGTTTTGTTTTAGTCCTGGCTTTGCCCTCTTTTATTCCAGGTTTAGACCTTGTTCTGTCCTGGTCTAGCCTGGTTTAGTCCCGGTTGAGACCTTGTTTAGTCCTGGTATAATTCCTGTTTTGTCCTTATTTAGTAATGCATTTTTCTGTTCCCTGTTTTATCCCTTAGGGTTTGTCCAGATTTAGGCTCATTTGAGTCTATTAAAGATGGTACTTGGATTTTTTCTTTCTGAGGTGGTACTTGGTGTGAAAATTTTGAGAATCAGTGTTCTAGACAAAAAAACAGCTTCAAATACAAAGTATGTCATGTATCTTTTGAACATAGTGGTTCAATTTAGAATGAAAGAAAGTAAACCTAAAAATAGCTAGATTAATTTGTAAAAGAACAGATCCCCTTTGCTGTTTCTGGATATTTTTGAAGAATATTACAATGTTACTCACATAAACATAAATTGCTGTAACTCTCTTCATCTAGTGGCAGATCATATATTGCTCCTATTTTTTGAGGCCACTTAAAAAACCTGAGCGTTGAAAGTTAGCACAGATTAGGGCAAGCCTGTGTGTTGTGTCTAGCCAGCTAGACGCCTTAGGTCCTGAGAGCCAACGTGGTTATTGCCATTTCAGCAGCAGGATCAGAATAAATAGCATAAAACATAATCAGAATTTGTTAAGGGTTAGAGACTTCATGATTTAAGACGGTTCAGGTTTCTGAAGCAGGCTTTTAAAGGGAAGTAAGATGGAGGGAACCTACTAACATGAAGGTGGCCGACTGGCAAAACTGTATTTTTGTGAGCCTCTTTCAGAAGTATAGTCATAGTATGGTGTTCAAAAAGGCCCACCAACAGCTGTCTTTCAGAGGAGGCTGAAGTGGCTGGGGTTAGCTTTCAGATCCCAGCAGCCTTTTGTTGGTAAAACGTGGAGAGTATACTGTTCTCCTCCATCCCTCTGTGGTATGGGTAGGGCTCGGTACCGTTCACATTTTTATACATTTTTTGATACTTAAACAATACCTGGTTTTCGGTACCAGTACCTGAGCAATACTTTTTTTAATACCTATGGTGAGCTAATTCATCTTTGACAATCATAAAACACAATAATATTGAATAAAAAATACATTTCTGGAGCAAAATTCTTAGTTGCAAGTTAAAACCAGTAAGTAACTTTGTATTGAATCAATTAAAATTTTTTTATACCAGTAGTAACTTTTCTTTCAATACCACAAAGGTATTGTTTAACGGTACCCAGTCCTACGTATTGTGTGAGGATGGATTTTATTATTTTATTTTTTAAAGAAAAAATACTTCAAAAAGGCCCACCAGCAGCTGTCTTTCAGAGGAGGCTGAAGAGGCCAGAGTTAGCTCTCAGATCACAGCAGCCTTTTCTCGGTGCAGTGTAGAATAGCTCTACCATGTATTGTTTAGGTGGGCCTATAAAAACATTTATAGGAAGAAACAATTGTGGCGCATCCTATTGGCTAGAAGTAGGCTTTCCAGACACTGAAGCCCTTTAAACCCTGCTTTAGAAACCCAGCCCTGGGACACTGCACCTGGTTCACAACAGAAAATCTCTCCCACACACCCCCATGAATCTTTTACAGTGATAAAGGGTTCGGCTTCAAGGCAAAGTACTTGAATTATTCCTGCATGGGCCGCAAGTACGCACCGCTCTAAGCAACATTCCTACATACAGTACTAGAGTTGATCAAGGTCCACTTGGTCCACAGTCCTACGATCCTGAGATGTCTAATGAAGTTAAAAATGTCTACTAGAGAAGGAACAAAAAAAAAAAAGAAAGAAAGAAAAGAAGGGGGCTTGGTTTACGCTCGCCGATAACTCCCTCAACAACGCGGGGTAAGAATGGCGCGGTTTAGCACTCCGACATGCAGCTTTTTACTGGCAGCGTTAGCCAGCTGCCCGCCATGCTAGCACAGTTCAGCGGGGGATACTACTGTTGTTGAGGGAGAGTCTTTTTTTGTTTTTTGTTTTGTCTGCTTGTGTTCATGCTGGTGTTCGTACTGTTAGTTCCAAGCATTCGTTTTTTTGCTCCGACCCTGCCACAGTGCAAATGTGAGCTTCGGGGAGGCTCACATTTCACATTCCATAAGCTCATGATGGCGATGGTTGTTCTGTCAAGAGGCTCCTTGTAGCTGGGCTTTAAAATGTTCGCCTTGTTTTGTCTTCCCCTGCCCCCAACAGCCTCGTCCTATGGTTGAAAGTCTTCTATTTACAGATAATCCTGAATTTTCCTTCAAAACTCCGACAAAAATAAATTATGAATGCTTCTCTGTCTACTGTACAATTATCATTCAAAAGGGGTTCCCTGCCATGGGTTGCCTGGATGCTATGCGAGGCGTCGGTGAATGGAGAACGGAAGAAGCTACGCTGGGCCTTTGCTGTAGGGAGCTTTTTTGGGAATCATTTGAGGTGTTATTGCTGTGGTAAAGCGGAGAGCAGAGCAGAGGTCTGAGCGTCCAGGCGGAGACAGATGAAAAGAGCCCTGTGGCGGTGAGGTTCACCAGGAGGAAGGAGGGCCCTTGTTGTTCCTGATAGTGGCATCGGAGCACTCTGCCTCAGACGAGTCGCAGTCCGAGTCACCGAACTGCAGAGGGTTCTGAAACAACGGAGGGGACGGGGTTACAGGTTAGTTATACTGTAGCATACTAGACTCAAAATTTTTTAGGCCATGTTCACATGTTCACAGAGCTTTATATTAAAACTAGCCAACCTGTCAAAGCCTGGTAGAACACATTTATTCCCACTAGCCACTTTGACCGGTTGGCTTTTATGCATGTATTGTAGCTTCAGAGGTCCTTAATTCCTGATGCTACCTTATTTAGTATAGCCTATAATAATCAGAGAAAAAAAATATGCATTGTAATGTAATGTATGTAAAAATGTAAACCAAGACAAACCATATGCAACAAGATACAATTTATTCTACCTATGTAAACCCATTTTCTAAATATTTGACAAATCCCTGTCTAAACACAAAACCAAATGCCAAGGCCTCTTGTATGCTAGAAAAATAAAACATCAAAACATTTGCTAATGAAACTGTGGCTAATGAAAATACTAATTGAATAGTAAATTTTGAAAAGGACTTGCCACAGTGGCCAGTGAGCAAAAAAGTTAACGTCAAGCCCTCAACTTGGTTGGCTTGGCTCTCTTTCACGCCAAACTGTCAAACAAACTAAACTCAATAAATAACACAGTAACAGCCATTGCCTGAGAGAAGTTCTCCACTTACTGAAGTATGCAATAAAATCCTCATCATTGATTAGTTGCAGCTCTGTCCCTACATCAGTCAGTTTTACACAGTAAGCAGACTTTCCAAGGACATGAACGCAAAGTAAAATGGACCAATCAAGGCCATCATTAGTTAGGAATTCAGTTTTTAGAACTAGCCCAGGCGTTTTCTCATTTAATATCATATTATCCTAGTTAAATTCATGTCTACTTGTCACAATGTGAGACTAGTGGTCTTTGGTACTCCTTATGAAGACAACAGTAAAGGAAGTAGTAGCCCAGTCTTTCACCATCCAAAGAGGGCAGCCTTTACTGCAACTAAAGAGCCTCTCCATAGCAAAGTCAAGTCAGGATTTTACCAAGCACCAAATAAGTAAGTTGTATGATCGTGATTAAAAACTGGCGTACGCCCTTCTCTGCACCCAACGAAGGACCTATAAAAATCCAATAGATGCCCTACGGCAACTCTCACCTGGCATGCACACAGTTTATAGACATGGCACAAAGGCAAACCACTCGGTGAGGTGGTGATGTGAAGCAAATTTGAGAAATACATGTTTGACTCATTTTTGACACTTTCACTTTATATTGCTTGAATAATCAAAAGATTTTATTCAGATATATTTATGTTCATGCACTCAAAAAGTGGAATGCACTGGCTCTGTGTTATAGCCTGTGGTGATTCCTTATAAAACCTTTTATTAATGAGGCCCCAGAAATAATACAAATGTGATAGGTGCTTAATGGACAATATAGTGCCAACCCAACTATCACTGAGACCAACAAATGTCATACACATAGATAACAGTACTGACCTCGTAGCTGTGTTCGTCAGAGCAGAGCTTGCCCAGGGAGATCTGGGTCTTGACCCTCCGTACAGCACACTCTTTGTCTGACAGGCCATCCGATTGAGTGGAGATGTCTATGGGGATGTCTGGAGTATGGGAGAGCAGTTCGTCCAGGTGCTCCTCCTGACTGGCACTCAGTCTCTCCAGTGGCCCGCTGTGGGAGTGGTCACTCAACCTCTCAAGAGGGCCACTGTGGGAGTGGTCACTGGTGTTCCCCTCTTCCCCATCGGACACCGAAAGGTTCTCTGAGCTGAAGGTGGAGTACGACTGGAAACTGCTCATACAGCGATGAGGTCTGCACCAGGAGCAGAGGAGAAAGAACATACTCAATGAAGCATTTTAAATACATGTGCGTCCTTGTAATGAACTCAGTTTCTCTCCTGTGTAATAATTTTAGTTAACTCAGAATAAATGAGACAGACCTCTGTCGCCGTGGAAACTCCACCTCACTGTCTACTTCTCCCTCCTCTTCTTCAGATGAATCATCTCCACCCTGAGAGACAACCAACACAGGGTTAGTCCATCTTTTCAGCAGAATCAAAGGCACACTTGCAGGTGTGAATACAAAATATTTACAAGCATCATCGTCAGAGACTCTTAGTTGCAAACTCTTACCTTCCTGAGTGGTCTGATGGTGCGGGGCAGGGGTGTGGGGACAGGGTTCGAGTGCTTGAACCCCTCTGGCTGTTCTCCCTCAGGCTTCTTTTCTCCATCAGAGACTGGGTCTTTAGTGGCCACTCCTGCAGAGGTCTGGGAGCCGTCCTGTGGGTAGTTGGGTACCTCCAGGTTGCTGGATGTGGGTGGGGTCTCCTGACAGCGCTGGCAGCCAGGGAAGGGGTGCGCTTGGCAGGGACATAGCAATCCGGCCCCTGCGCTGGGATTGGAACTGGTTGATGTGGTCCGCTGATGGGTATGGGCATCAACCGCAGTGGAGATGAGATCGGGGCTGGATCCAGAGACGCGGCGCTGCATGTGGTCACTCTGTGGGCTCCTGAGTGCCGCTGCGGGGCCAAAGTAGCGCAGATTGTTGGCACAGTTGACGACAGCTTCCTCGCGGCCCCTCAGTGGGAGGAAGGGGCCCTCGCGTCTCTCTCGGGGTGTGTCCTGATGTTGATGGTCCTTCAGAGACTGCGTGTCCTCAAGGGCCCCGGCGCTGGGTTTGAGGGCCCCGGGGAACTCGCTATGGCTGCCTTTGCTGTTGGCGCGGCGGTGACGGGGCTTGCTCCGGTAGCGTGTCTTTCCAGGAGGTGTGGAGACCTTGGGGCTGGCCGACAGAGGGGAGGGGGACGGCAGGGGGTCCAGACTGGGGATGCCATCAGAGCGCAGTAAGTCCGGCCTAAAAATATACACACACAATGTTCAAAGTGAGCAGAGTTTGATTCTCACCAAAATGTTTATAACTGAGAGGTACAACATGGACTGGTTTCCTACGTCCTGGGAACATGCTGTGGAGGCGTTTTTCTATGTGCAGGCATTGTATTTGAAGTTGATTTTTAAATCAATATATAGATACTCACATAGTCAATTTGGTATCAATTACTCGGATAAAGTAATGATACTAATTAATACATGTGAAATACACCCACCCAGCAGCAGATTGGACTGGTCCATCTATGTCATGTGACTGGAAATGCTGTGAGTTAGCTGTTTTGTTTGTCTTACTAGCAACACCTCACTACAGTACACATTAAAGTTGTTAAATGGCCAGTATTAGTCAAGTGATTTGTCTTTAAGGGTCATAAAGTTTTGATAAAAAATATAGACCCATAGGGAATGATCAGTATCGGTATCGATTAAATTTCCCCTAAAAGTAACCTGCACTGTATCGAATCTTAAAAGTGTGGTATCATCCATCGCTAAAATGCATACCATCACAATAACACACATACACTCATGATTAACCAGATCATGAAACACTACTGAAAGCAATGACACTACTGCACCAGATGTGATTTTAGAAGGGTTTTGAACTCATCAGTGGCAGGTAATGAAACAACATTTACAGATTCCTGCAGCTGATTCCATGCACAAGCTGCATAGAAACCAAAAGCAGTTTTACTGAATTCAGATCAAATACGTGGAACCTTCAAAAGGATTTTCTGGTGGTACTCAGGAGTCTTTTACAGTTCTGATTCAGAGCCTGATTTAGAGTCAGTTTTATTCCTGGTTTAGGCCTAGTTTAGATCTGGTTTAGTCCTCAATTTTTACCTGGTTTAGACCTGGTTCAGTCCTGACCTAAAATATATACAAGGCAAATCCTCCAGCTAGGTACTTCTGACCACAATCCTGGCTCATGATCTGAAGAAGGGTCCCTGGCCGCTGCACTGCGGTCGCCCACTGCTCCTGTCAGGTCGCCCCAGTGGCACTGATTTAAGGATGGGCCAAATACAGAGGACAAATTTCCCTACATAAACAATAATGTATACCTTACTTACCGGATTAGTCCTACTTTAGTTCTGTTTTTGCCTTGATTTATTCTGGTTTAGTCCTGGTTGTGAATAGTTGAATGTTGCAATTATGTGATTAATAATTACAGGCAATATTTCTAAATTAAATGTAATGCAAAGTCAAAATAGCCTGTAGATCTGTGATGTGAATAAACATTGTATTAGATAAGGGTGCTCCGATCAGGGTTTTTGAGGCCGATCACCGATCAGCCTCTGCTGTGATCGGCCGATACCGATCATGGCCGATACCGATCACGTGGTCTTCAATGTAATAATGTATTGTATGCCGGCTATTATTAGTTCCATTTGAAAAATACTGTAGCCTTTGTAAATATAAAAGAACAACAAAATTCTACTTATTTTTGTTTTAGAAGAGGTTTTGTTGCATTATTGGTCTTTAATGTGTGCCCAGTGTCTGTGGCTTTGTTTGAATGCTCCGCTGATGTAAAAATCAGCTGTTCTTAATTGGTTCCTTTAATGCGAGTGCGCGGGTGCCTGTGTCCGCGTAACGCGCAGCCAAACCAGGTTGAAACACAGTGGACTAAAGAGCCGATAGCTCCTGCAGCCAGTTTTGACAACGTCTGAATGAAGAAAACGTGCAAAGAGAGCAGAGAAGACAACGATGAAAGCTGCTCCTCTCAGACACACGGGGGACACATGGGCTGCCTTTTTACTTTCTCTTTCCATTAGCAGCCATTTGGTGCAGTTTAAGCCACAAAACGCACAGTTTTCTCCGCGCAACAAAACACAGGCAGACTCTGAACTTTCTTAATCCTTTTAACGTAACTGTTAGCGGGTTAGCTGTAGCTCTATTTACGTTGGTGTTTGCAAATACACGCACTGCTGCGCCTCGGTTCTGTCCCGTGCGCTCCTAAAGCAGGCGGGGACACAGCAGGGACACAAAGCAGCGCCTCCAGGGCAGGTTTGTGTTAGTTATAACCAGGGCTTAACTTAAAAACACTGCTAAAATAACGCTACTGCTGTTTAATCAAACCGGAGTTGCAGGACAGTAAATGTGAGAGCCTCGCGTGTTTATTGTAATTTGATCGGCCCTTCTGATCGGCCCATTTTACCGATCACCGATCACTCTATTTTTAGCCATGATCGGCCGATCATGATCGGCGGCCGATCGATCGGAGCACCCTTAGTATTAGAAGGTCTCATACCTCTTGGTCGGGGGCATCCCAGGTTTGTGAGAGATGCTTCCTTTCTTCTTGATGAGTTTCTCCACAGCATTAGGCCGGACGATGGGCCTGACCAGGTGACGCTTGTATGTCCCGGGATACTTCTTCTCCACTGCCTGTTCTCTCCTAAAGGGGACAACAGCAACACATTAGCATTGTGAAATGGTATAACACTATATGATAAAAATAATAACAGAAACAAGTCAATTACTGAGACCTTGATGTTACAGAATGTTCTGATAAAACCTCTGTAACAATCTGTTGACTGAGAAGGTGAATCCTTACTTCATGAGCTCCTTCTCGCGGACCTCCAGTTGCAGCATGATGGCACTCAGCTCCATGTACAGGTTGTTGGCTCTCTCCAGTTTCCTCTCATAGTGCTCTCTGATATCCAACGCATGCCTGAAAAGAACACAGTAGACATATATACTACCACTCAAAAGTTTTAGAACACCCCAACTTTTCCATTTTTTTTTTACTGAAATTCAAGCAGTTCAAGTCCAATTAATAGCTTGAAACAGTACAAAGTTAAGTGGTGAACTAAAAAATAATTTACATTTCAAAGGTATATATACAGGTATTGTTTTATGATTTGTACAGATTGAGGCCCTTGAACTGTTGCAGCTTTCTTTCTGGTGCTCAAAGCAACCGCACCTTCTGATGTCACTCCTTCCAATGAGCCACTTTGGGTGGAGTTACTACTGCTTTTAAATTTTCATTCACTGTGTGTTGATGTGAATGAGTGACTATGTAAAATAAAAACACTGCAAGTCACTTCATGATTCTGTCCTGATTAATTGAAGGTTAGTCTTGCAAAAGTTTGGAGCCGAAACCCAGGACACGGCAAAGTAAAGTCATCGTTTGCAAGAGAAGACCACATGGATAAACAAAGGAACAATGACTGATCAACTGGAGCGTCTGAAAAGGAAAAGATCGTCAATCAGAGCCTCTGTCAGTAAAGTGATAAGAAAAGCTGATAAAGAACTTGCAAAACCATGACCTGATTTTGAAAAATTGGAGGATTCGTTTGAAATGTTAATTCAAAAAGAAGCATGTTTGACAAAAATAGATAAATAAATAATGTTGAAGATGTAACCAAGACAGAAGATTTGGAAAATGAAGTGTCAAGGTCACTAAAGAACACATATTATGTATTAGACCAAAATAAAATGGGCACTAAAAAAAACGGTTCCACAAGAAGAGGAGGAGCCTCAATGGTTAGTTATGAAGGAGAGACTGCCAAAACTTGTCACTGAAAATATTATAAAGATGTGAGCAAATGGCAAAATCTTGGGGAACAATTTAAGACTGCTGTACACAAAAATCACAGTTCGGCTAAGACCGACAAATTAGTTATTTAAGATCAGACTTGTCAGGCGCTGCCGCTGATGTTGTCACTGGCCTGCCATTATCAGTGACTAATGAAAATGCAATCCAACTACTTCAAATAAAACGGCTACAATAGAATTCTGCAGTGCCACGCAGGACTTTCTGATGGTCAGGGGTTCATAGAACAAGATAATGCCCCAAAACATAAGTCCAAGCTCTGCCAGAACAAAACAGTACAAGGCAGAACATAGAGTGGGAAGCACAGTCTCCAGACTAAAACCTCCTCGAGCTGGTTTGGGATGACCTGGACTGAAAAGTGAAAGCAGCCTACATATGCCACACATTTATGAGACATCAGAGACATCAGAGCTGGGAAGGACTTCCTGAAGAATATTTGGTTTCCTTTAAAAGTTTATTTGTTCTATGCTCTCATTACAGAGTACAATGAGACATTGAACTGTATACATTTCAATAAACTGGAAAAAATTTGGATGTTCTAAAACAGGGTAGATTTTGTCTTGTGAAATTTAAGATCTTTTTAAGAGTTTTCAATGACACTTAAAATTGAATTTAATGCCAGGATCACTAGGTAAATAACAATAATCTGTATGCATTTTATGCAAATTAAATATCTGTACTACTCAAACACTCAAGTGTTTTATTTTAAAAGCCTAATATAGAGGAAATAACAATTCTGTATAAAAAAATCTTAAAACTGAGTCTTAAAGGCTGTGTATAGTCTGCGTATTGTGATGATGTTTTTACAACAATGTGCAGCTCACATACAGTAGACGTGTCACAAATGTTTTTGGAGACTTACAAACTAAAAGCACATTCAATTTTTTTTTAAACATTTATGATAGAATTTAATGTCAAATTCCAACTCACAAATAAGACTTTAGTTTATTAGTTATGAAGTACTACTTTAAAAGAGTCAGTATTTTTTGACAAGGACAAGCATTTAGTTAGGACTGAACATGAATGTGACCTCTTACTGCACAAGTTTGCATATATTCACTGATCTACAGTATATACTACTAACAACACTGGAAAAAAACTTTTTTAAATTCAAGACCAAGATGATCAGTATTTAATACCTGCCCATAAGATGTAATACTTACTAAGGCCTTGATTTTGACCAAATCAAATTTAATACCTTTTTAATACTTATTAGACTTTGGGGCTGTACTGTAAAATTTCTGACAGGTAGTGTAGTTTTTACTAACACTCCAGCCTTTGTTTTCACTACATAGGAGGGTATATTTACTTCTTTAGTTAACACATCTCCATTTAAAGATATGCCTGAAATTCTCTTTGCATAGTATAAAGCCACAAAATGTAAAAAAAATGTTATGTTGTGAACAATGCACTGACTACATGCTCCAGGGAGGTTAGGGACTGCAGTTGTTCTTACGCAGTAATGAACTGTACTACCCGGCAGTAACAGTCCCATTTGTCAACAAGTAAAGCAACTGAAATCTGTACAAAATACATGGCACTAGCAAGCAGAATGATCTTTTGTGTCATTCTGAGGTCTACTTGTCAGTTTGTACACACCTGAGCTCATCTCTGCGGCGTCGGATCAGCTCCTCGTCCAGGCGGTGGATACATGTGCCCTCGCTCTTGATCTTCTCAAAGTGTTTCTTGACCTCCTCCCGCCATTCACTCTGGAACACAAACAATGACATTCAGTGAAAATAAGTGAGAATAAACCAGAAAAAAGCAAAAGCAAAAAGGATGTTGGCCAATCACAGCTCAGCGGAGATACTGACCTGAGACTTGAAGTACGTCTCCTGTGGGGTCCCCAGAATATCTGCAGAGGCAATGTCCAGGTGAAGGAGGATCTGTCTGAACGAGGGTCTGTTCCTCGGTTTGCCTTGCCTAAAACAAACAATATGGATACATATTATGCCTGTTTGGGAGATGCAGAAAAGGTAGGGACAATATCAGTACAAGGATGTTTTCATAACTCAGTATTTGAACGGTACAGTGTCAGTCCAGAGTGCAATGTAACAATATTAGTAAGTGAATGGCAGAATATTAGCCTGGCCAACCAGACCACTTCTTTTGATATTCTAGACCAGCCTCTTAAATTTCCCAACAATAAAATTTCATGTCATGTTTTTCTCCACAGATTTCACACTGACTCTTGGCTAAAATTTGTTTTAAAGTAATATTTCTTAAATGTAATTTATTTAAAACTCAACTTCTTTTTATGTACTTAAAAGAGACAATCTCTGGAGGCCCCCTTGTAGTACCTTCACAGCCCCCCAACCACTGTTTTAGACAAAGAATTAGTCTGCTACTGTTTGGTTTGAGGTTGATTCCCAGGGGGCAGAACTAACAGAGGCAGAGTAATCAATCAGAGAGTTGGTCAGAGTTCTGCTGACCTGTATCCAAAAAGACATGGTGGCGTGGTAAAGTGACTGAGTGACTGTTGCCGGTTTTCCACAAAACACCATAACGCGCTGTTTTATGAGGAACTCTGTACGAAAGCCAGTCGTACAAAGACTTGTGGAAAAAGTGGGTTTGTTTGAATGTGGTTGTTATGTCGGATGGGACTTTACTGTGGTACTGTATCTTGGTTATTTTTTTCTGTAGGAGATATCTTCTGCTTTTGTAGGAAGCACTGCTGATAAACAGCTGGTTTTAAGCAATACAATGATTAACGATTCACTATGGCTGAGAATCCAGACCATCATGTTTTAGAAAAGAGAATGGGTGGGTCTGGCTGGCCAGGCTAGCAGAATATGAGATAACATAATTGTATGATATTCCGAAAGTGGGCAGTGGGCACCAGTGTTGGGACCAACAGCTTTAATCTATAACGGCATTACTAACAGCATTGTTTCTTCAGTAACAGAGTAATCTAACTAACTACTTTTCCCATGGGTACAATGCTGTTACAGTTACTGACAATAAAGTGTGGTGCGTTACTCTAAAAAGGAAACAGACAAGGAGCGGCTGTGAGCTCTTAACTTCAGTGGCTGAGTAGAGAGTAGGCTGTTTATCGTGCCTAGAGCAAGGCTCTGAACTTAATCCCTTGCAAGTTTGCCCACAACAGGAGCAGGGAAAACGCAGCATGAATTTAGTGTTGCTCACTTTCTCTGTGCGGCTTTGTGGCGCGTCATCAGTAGCTGCGTTTCCATTGACCATCAAATTGCACAAATTGGATTTGCGAATATAAATTTGCCTAATTGAAACACGACAATTTCGAAAAAACTCGCATTTATCGAAAAAAGTTTTTGCGCTTGGATGAGGTGGTTTTTCAGGCGTATCGAAATTGACATATTTCGCAAAACTGCAATGGAAACACTTTTGTCGAATTAAACGAGTCACGTGACCAACAACCGGATACCACGCTAAGTCGACAGGAAGTAGTAAAAGCCAAGGAGGATGGCGCTCCCATGTATAAGGGGCCTGTCGCTCCATGGCCTGAATAAGACGCCGACGTCTCCTTTGACGGCTGATGATGAGCGCGAGTGCCGTGGCTGAAACATGGATATATCTGCTGTAAATCAAAGTAATGTTTACATCCGTCGCCATGTTTTCTGAATGACTTATCGCGAGAGTAGGTTTGTTTTTATTCGCTTATGATTCAATGGAAACAGTGTAATTGCGAAATTGTGTTTTTTTGACATTTCTAGAATATCGATAAAATTTTGCGCATATGTGTAATGGAAACGCAGCTACTGTCGCGCATAAAAATCGTGTAATGCACAGCCCCTTTGTTGTTTATTTCTGACATGAAGCACATCATCATCACACGTCCAAAAGCCCAGGGGCAGTTTGTGTGAGCTCCATGCTCTGTCTGCACCATAGAGGTCACAGAGGTCAGAATTTACTGTAGCCTATAGGTTTAAACCAGATCTAAATATAAACTAAACCAGGTCTAAACCAGGACTCCAACAGGTCTAAATCAGGACTAAACCAGGTCTAAACCTGGACTAAACCATGTCTAAACTAGGACTAATCCAAGACTAAACTAGGTCTAAACTAGGACTAAACCAGGTTTAATCCAGGTCTAAATCAGGTCTAAGTAATGAAAAACTAGGTATACACCAGGCATAAACCAGGATTAACCAAGGACTAAACCTGGCCTCAACCTAAGTCATCGGACCTCCTTAAAGGTTCTAAAATATCTATGGTGTTTGATTGTTCTAACATAGTAAGTAACGCCATAGCTACTTTGCCCAATAACTAGTTACTTTTATAACGCAGTAACTGAGTTACTAACTCAATTACTTTGTGGGAGAAGAAATTTGTAACTATTCCATTTTTGAAAGTAAGATGCCTAACACTGGTGGGCACATATGCATACCCACCATGTCTGTTTCATGAGGATCTTGAAGCCGTCGGGGCAGGTGGAGGGCACAGGCAGGTGGAGACTGTTACTGCCCACTCCCCAGATGATGGCTGACGAGTCCACGTCTTTGTACGGGATCTCTCCAGTCAACAGCTCCCATAGCACCACTCCAAATGACCTGCAGCACACAGGTTTACACAAACACAATGGGTCATGTCCACAATGACACATCTTTAATGGAATATTTGCATTGGATCACTATAACACTATTACAGGTTGTTCTTTCTTACCAAATGTCTACTTTTTCGGAGACGGGCTCATTCCGGATAACTTCTGGGGCCATCCAGGCCACGGTCCCAGCGAATGACATCTTGGTGCTTTTGTCGCTGAGCTCTTTGGACGTGCCGAAGTCTGAGATCTTCATAGTGTCATTCTGGGTCACCAACACACTGCAAACACAACAGATGCACATTATACACTATATAATAAAATTAGTAAAAATACAGATTATATCACGTCTATAGCCAATCCAGTTATTACTGACTCAGAGCGGAATAATCCACATGAGATTTAACTGGAGTTATATGACAGTGCAGGTGCAGGGGGGCACAATATAACAGCATTTATATTAATATCAGACTATGGTTGTCACTAATTCTGAAAGAAATCAGTGTCCATACATTAACAAAAACATTTTCATTAGTAAATATATATCTGGAAATCAAATGTGCTGAAAACAAATACTTATAATTACTTTACAATTTCTGTCATGAACATGTTCACAAAGATTATCACAAAAAAGACAGTAAATTTTGTACTTTTACTTGTGTAAAAGTTTAAATTGTTTATGGAGTTTAAAGTAGTTTTTGTCCTCTGTGATGTAGTGGGTAGCACATCTAACTTATGATCAGAAGATTCAGGGTTCGAAGCTCAGGGAAGAAGAATTTGTACTTTCTACTCAAGTTTATTTTATACACAATACTTTTTTACTTTTACTAAAGTAATTTTTTTGTCAAGAACTTTTACTTCTACCTGAGTAATATTTTTTGAAATAACAGTACTTTTACTTGAGTACAGATTTTGAGTACTTCGTCCACCACTGCTCACTGGCCTTTAGCAGGTAGACCTAGATCCTAAGAAGTGGGGCCGGCTGGGGTCCTTTGCTGGAGGCTGGAGCTCCATCTGCTTCAAGGTTGGGTTGAGAGATGGTCTTCCTCAGATCTTAATAGTAATAAGTGGTTCTTTTTCAATTTCTGGTTATTTGAATTGCTGTTGCCGTTCTATCGTCTTGGCATTTTCACCAAAGAACTGCTGCTCACTGGATGTTTTCTCTTTTATGCTCCCCTCTCTGTATATCTTAGCAATAGTTAAGGTGAGCTAGATCAGCAGTTCCTGGCATACTAGTCTGTGCCACATTCAAAGTCTCTTAAATCCCCTTTCTTCTCCATGCTGGGGCTTGGTTTAAATTTGCAGGTTTGTTTGTTTGTCTTTAACGTGTCTCCTGTCAGTGCTTTTAGTTGCTGCAATGTGATTGGCTGACTACGACTCAACAGGTGTACCCAGAGGTGCGTAGTAAAAATTGGGTACATTTACTCTGTTACATTTACTTGAGTAACCTTTTGAATAAACAGTAGTTCTTTGAGTTGTTTTAGTGTAACATACCTTCCTATTCAATTTGAGTAATATTATTTTGAAATAACAGTATTCTTACTTGAGTATTTTTTTTATCCGATGTCTATGTTACTATGTAAAGTTTTATATTGAGAAAAAGTGAGTACTATTGCTATTTTTTATTGTTTAATACAAGTGCATTTTTTGGCCCCCTCCTTGAACCGCCACCTTACCGTGGTGGAGGGGTTTGAGTGCCCGAATGATCCTAGGAGCTATGTTGTCGGGGGTTTAATGCCCCTGGTAGGGTCTCCCATGGCAAACAGGTCCTAGGTGACGGGCCAGACCAAGAGCGGTTCACAAACCCTTATGAAGAAAAAAATAACGAGGCCAGTTACGTCGCCCGGTAAGGCGCAGCCGAGGCCCCACCCTGGAGCCAGGCCTGGGGTTGGGGCTCGATTGCGAGCGCCTGGTGGCCGGGTCTCTCCCCACGGGACCCGGCCGGGCCCAGCCCGAAAGGACGACGTGGGGCCATCCTCCCGTGGACCCACCACCCGCAGGAGGAACCGTAAGGGGCCGGTGCAAGGAGGATCGGGCAGTGGTCGAAGGCGGGGGCCTCGGCGTCCCGATCCCTGGACACAGAAACTGGCTCTGGGGACATGGAATGTCACCTCGCTGGGGGGGAAGGAGCCTGAGCTTGTGCGGGAGGTTGAGCGTTACCGACTAGAGATAGTCGGGCTCACCTCCACACGCAGTTTGGGCTCTGAAACCCAACTCCTTGAGAGGGGCTGGACTCTCTTCTACTTTGGTGTTGCCCGCGGTGAGAGGCGGCGGGCTGGTGTGGGCTTACTCATAGCTCCCCAGCTCAGCCGCCATGTGTTGGAGTTTTCCTCGTTGAATGAGAGGGTCGTGTCCCTGCGCCTTCGGGTTGGGGACAGGTCTCTCACTGTTGTTTCGGCCTATGGGCCGAACAGCACAAGGGTGTCCATCAGTGCACGTGGCACCAGGACACCCTAGGCCGGAGGTCGATGATCGACTTTGTAGTCGTGTCATCTGACCTTCGGCCGTGTGTCTTGGACACTCGGGTGAAGAGAGGGGCTGAGCTGTCAACTGATCACCACCTGGTGGTGAGTTGGATCCGCTGGCGGAGGAGGAGGCCGGACAGACTCGGCAGGCCCAAACGTGTTGTGAGGGTCTGTTGGGGATGTCTGGCTGAGCCTCCTGTCAGAGGGGTCTTCAACTCCCACCTCCAGGAGAGCTTCAACCAGATCTCGGGGGAGGTTGGAGACATTGAGTCCGAGTGGACCATGTTCTCCACCTCTATTGTCAATGCAGCCGTCAGGAGCTGTGGCCGTAAGGTCTCTGGTGCCTGTCGTGGCGGCAAGCCCCGAACCCGGTGGTGGACACCGGAAGTAAGGGATGCCGTCAGGCTGAAGAAGGAGTCCTATCGAGCCTGGCTGGCTTGTGGGACTCCCGAGGCAGCCGACGGGTACCGGCAGGCCAAGCGTGCCCAAGCAGAGGTTGGGGACTCGGAGGAGGATTCATCCATCACCCGGGCTGAAGTCATCGAGGTGGTTAAAAAGCTCCTCGGTGGCAAGGCACCGGGTGTGGATGAGATACGCCCTGAGTACCTCAAGTCTCTGGATGTTGTGGGGCTGTCGTGGCTGACACGTCTCTGCAACATCGCGTAGCGGTCGGGGACAGTACCTCTGGACTGGCAGACCGGGGTGGTGGTCCCTCTTTTTAAGAAGGGGGACCGGAGGGTGTGTTCCAACTACAGGGGGATCACACTTCTCAGCCTCCCCGGGAAAGTCTATTCCAGGGTACTGGAGAGGAGAATTCGGCCGATGGTCGAACCTTGGATTCAGGAGGAACAATGCGGTTTTCGTCCTGGCCGTGGAACAGTGGACCAGCTCTACACCCTCTATCAGGTGCTCGAGGGTTCATGGGAGTTCGCCCAACCAGTCCACATGTGTTTTGTGGATTTGGAGAAGGCGTTCGACCGTGTCCCTCGTAGCGTCCTTTGGGGGGTGCTCTGGGAGTATGAGGTCCGAGGCCCTTTGTTAAGGGCTGTCCGGTCTCTGTACGAACAGAGCAGGAGTTTGGTCTGCATTGCCGGTTGTAAGTCAGACCTGTTCCCAGTGCATGTTGGACTCCGGCAGGGCTGCCCTTTGTCACCGGTTCTGTTCATAATTTTTATGGACAGAATTTCTAGGTGCAGCCAGGGGCCGGAGGGAGTCAGGTTTGGGGACCACAGGATTTCGTCTCTGCTTTTTGCGGATGATGTTGTTCTGTTGGCTTCATCAAACCAGGACCTTCAGTGTGCACTGGGACGGTTTGCAGCCGAGTGTAAAGCGGCTGGGATGAGAATCAGCACCTCCAAGTCCGAGGCCATGGTTCTCGACCGGAAAAGGGTGGCTTGCCCTCTCCAGGTTGGAGGAGAGTTCCTGCCTCAAGTGGAGGAGTTTAAGTATCTCGGGGTCTTGTTCATGAGTGAGGGAAGGATGGAGCGTGAGATCGACAGACGGATCGGTGCAGCGTCTGCAGTAATGCGGTCGTTGTATCGGTCTGTTGTGGTGAAGAAAGAGCTGAGTCGAAAGGCGAAGCTCTCGATTTATCGGTCGATCTACGTTCCTACTCTCACCTATGGTCATGAGCTTTGGGTCATGACCGAAAGGACAAGATCCCGGATACAAGCGGCCGAAATGAGTTTCCTCTGCAGGGTGGCTGGGTGCTCCCTTAGAGATAGGGTGAGGAGCTCGGTTACTCGGGAGGAGCTCGGAGTAGAGCCGCTGCTCCTCCACATCGAGAGGAGCCAGCTGAGGTGGCCTGGGCATCTGTTCCGGAGCCTCCTGGTCCCTCCCTGGGGAGGTGTTCCGGGCATGTCCCACCGGGAGGAGGCCCCGGGGAAGACCTAGGACACGCTGGAGGGACTATGTCTCTCGGCTGGCCTGGGAACGCCTTGGGGTTCCTCCTGAGGAGCTGGAGGAAGTGTCCGGGGAGAGGGATGTCTGGGTGTCCCTGCTTAGACTGCTGCCTCCGCAACCCGGCCCCAGATAAAGCGGAAGAAGATGGATGGATGGATGGATGGCAGTTTTTGGCTACTCTACCCACCTTCACCCCTTTAAAAAAATTAGGTTTTAGGTCAATGGGTCACATAAAAAATATAAAACATGAAGAAAAAAAAAGTTTTTTTGTTTTTTAATCATTAACCCCTGTCCTCAGAGAGAGCAAACGTGAATTATTTAATTTTCATATTTTTAAATGCCAATTAGTTTACATAATTTCTAAATAAAACATGAATTATTTACTATTCAATAATGCAAAGTGTTTTTTTGTTTGTGCAGGGATCACTGGCCCCTAACAGGTTACTAATTAGCCCCAACACTGATTTTTATACATTTTTACTTTTTGTACCATTACAAAAAAAAATCACACACAAAAAAGACAGAAACTCAGGTTCTTCCACTTAAAAGCTCTAAAAGAGCTGGTTTACAGTCAGTGTAATCTAATGGAATTATAAGGGAATTATTTCCCACAATGCAACGGTGGTGATTTTTTGTTTGTGTATTTTTAGCCTCTGACTGACAGGGTTACAGAGGAGTGAAAATAAGTGATTTTAAGGCAAGCCAATGGGACCAAAAAGGGGTTTAAGAGGAAGAATGTGAGTTTTTTATCTGGACAGTAGAATATTAAGTTTTTTTCAGTTGTGACGGTGAAATTCTAAAATTAATTTAGTAAGTGGCTAATAAGTGGCCTGTGAGTGTACATCACCAACTATACACCACCAAAATAGCCCATGTATTTCCCCATCAGCTGATTATCTTCAGTATTGACACAGTAATTGTAACTGAAATTAAAAATACAATGGTGAAAATACAATAGTGCTGTCATTCCTACTTAAAAGGTTTTTAAATTATCCACTGCCTCCTGCCCTTCAAATTTCTAAAATGTTGACTCCTTTGCTTATTCAGATGCACAAACTGCTGTGGCTGATTCACTCCATTAGATGAATTAGAGTGACCTTTTGAGCCAGCTCTCACTGTGCTGACTAACACTGAACCTAGTGCTGCATCACATCACTGTATCGATCACACCATCAGCCTACTACAATCTGCATGGGACCACAAGACAAGCAGCTCTCTATGCTCCACAGGACAGCCCAGAGAGGAGTCCAGACAGGGGAACACTGTTTAACTGTGAGTGCTATGGGCAACAGATCTCAGAGCAGCTGCTGACAGTTCACTGAGATCTGCACTTCACTGTCGGAGTAACAGCCAAAAGACGCAAGCAAAGGAGAGAAAGAATCTTAAAGGGCCCCCTACATTTTGGAATAAAAAAATATTATTAAAGCATTATCATCATCAAGATACACCAGGGGGAGATGCAGGCAGCTTTATTAATTTTGCAATAACTTATTTGGTCATTACAAGGACTCCAAAGGACTTCAAGGACTTTCATTAAGATAAAAAGTTACATACTTTCCCCAAGTGATAGCTGTAGATTAGGGAACCTGACCTGAACCTGACCTGTACCTAAACCATTACCTGTAATTATAGGCTCACCTTGAGCCTATTCTAGTTGACGTTTATTTGTATAATCCTGATTTGTTTGATGGATAATGATACGCAGACACATATCTTCTCCCCTCTTTTTTGTTTTATTTCAATTTTTACATACTTGTTCTGTGTTGTTGTGGCGTAATTCTTGTTTATGTATAGCTGAATGTGTTGCTTTGTGTATACAGTTGTATGTATGTTAGTTATAGTTATTCCTGCCAAAGCTTCTTGGCCAGGTCATGTTCGTAAATGAGAACTGGTTCTCAAACATTTTAACTGGTTAAATAAAGGACAAATAAATAAAAATAAAATAACAATGTATGTGTTAACCTTCCCTGCTTTGGTCTCTTAACCGTGAGGGGTGGGGGCGTTCCAGGACGTTCCAGGACGTTCTTACTTCGGGTTAACTCTCTTTGCTCCCTTAGCTCTTTGTTTATAGAACATATGGCTCACCACGGTCAACTAACCAGCCTCAGTCACCGTCTCTCTCAACCCAGGTAACTTTATCTGCTCGAGGATACAGTGGGAAGACCTCGGCCATACCTGGCCCGAACCTTGGAGCCAGTCGGACTCAGAAAATCAGAAAATGGTAACTCTACTGTAGATTGTAGTTGAAGCGGGTTGTATGGCAAACTTATGGATAGTTTGGTTGGAGTTTGAAAAGCAAGGAAGAAGTCTCACAGAGGGCTGCTACACAAAAATGATATGAACAAATTTGAGCAGTCTGAGCTGACAATGCCATATCCTCCTTAATCCATTTTTTAAATGACGTGTTATTCAAAATTGAGAAAAATAAGGTGTCTTTCTCTTTCAGTTATAATGAGAAAAAATATATTTTTCAAAATGATAAATTAGATATTTAATTAGGAATATCTTGTTAGCATGTCGATACCACTGTAACAAAGCCATCCAAAACAAGCAGAACGACTGGTGTAGTGCACAGCAATAAGAAACAAACCAACTTAACGCTATTATCAATTGGGTGAAACGGAATAAATTAATACATTTCTAAAACAATATGAATTGTCTTTGGCACTAAATATATGCTAACTAAACCTTCTGACCTAAATTTGATTATTAATAGAACTTTGGTTGAGCAGGTGACTAAAACTAAACTCCTGGATGTTAAGCTGAACAGTCTGCTTTCTTGGTCTGATCAGATCGACCACACTGTGTCAAGGATGGGCAGAGGCATTGCTTTGTCTCAGAAGTGTTCAGCATATTGTCGACCTTCAGTCATGTGGACAGTTGTCCAATCTTTAGTCTTATCACACCTGGAGTACTGCTCAGTCATTTGGCCTAGTGTTGCACAGAAACCTTTGAAAAAACTTCAAATTTCACAGAATAGAGCTGCCAGAGTAGATCTTGGCTGTTCGTTTCGCACCAGTGTGAGCGAGATGCACACTAACTTATTTTGGTTGAAAGTAGAAGACAAAATAAAGTCTAGCCTTCTGTGTTACATGCAGGAAGCAGCTGTCTGGCAGTATGAGACAAACAAGGGGCTGTTATTGTTTTAAAAAGACTTTAAAACAAACACTTATGAATTATATTTAACTGATGTGATGTGCCAAATGGGCTATATGCACACGTTACTTCCGCGTTCTCTGTCAGGCCGCTGAGTCATTTCCGGTTGGGAGAGCCAATGTGGAGCAGCGTTGTTTACACGAAAATGGCTGAGACTTTGGAGTTTACCCTGGTGTCTACTCGAGCTACCTAAAGTCACAATAAATGATGTTAGGCGCATTGTTCGTCTGTTTAGCTCGACACCACAGAGCAAAATGGAGAAAGGATTTAAATTCTATATATCATCCTACATAACTAACTTTGAAGGCAAGTTGCTAATGCTAATTAGCATGAGACGAATATTTTAAATGGCTTTCTTTATTTTCATGACCCGTTAGTAGTAGTCTAATCACATTACAGCAGAGTGTTTCTTACTTTTTGTCTGTGTAATTTTCAGTGTCAGGTAAAAACTGTGACAGGTGAGGTTAGAGCTCGGTGCTACGCTCAATGAAGAAGGCAGAGGCACCTCATCAGCTGAGAGTAGGACTACAGCCTTAATGTCACGTTCAAAGTCGGGATGTCCCGATCAAGAGATCATTATCGGACACTGATCAAGGAATTTTTTAATGATCAGATCGAATTTAGTCACGTGATCAGGTGATCTTACATTTTACATCTGCTGCAAACCAAAACACAAACTACTGCAGCATGTAGTAGTAATGTGGCAGTAGGGCTGGGCAAAAAACTAATTAATTTGGTTAATTTGCATTTTTACCATGGACAATGTCAAAAGAGGCTCTATCTATAATCAGCTTCAGTGGAATAGGTCCTCCAAGAGTTACAGCTGTTAGCAGTGTTGTGGCTAATGCTAGCGCCTGCAGCAGCTTAGTTAAATAGTAAATGTGTAGACTCTGCAGACGCTAAGAACACTAATAATCACAGAGAAAGGGGTCAGTTTACCTTAGTAATGCCTCCGTTTAGATCTGGCAGCAGTTTGTCCAAAAGAACAGTGTGTGATGTGCAGCCTTCGACTTACGTGTCTTTGTTTATGTATGCTAATTAGACACATGCTTTGCAGCTTAGCGTCTTTTCACAGGCCTCATGGTGTATTTTATAACAGACCTGGCCTTTAGAAGCAGAGAGGACTTAAACTAAAAGATTTTTATGGCTTCACTGATGTCACTTTGAGAGTAATGCACGCTGCTGCTGCTTTGCTGTCGTCTTGTTCAGACATTTAGCATAAAAACATAGCTATGCAATTTGTGATTATATTACAGTGTTATTATATTAAAAGGTTATTACATTACAAAATGCAAAAAAGTAATAATGAAAAACATGGATATTGCGACTCGGATGGGCCAGAACCAAACATGAAATGATTAGTATGGGATCGAGAGTTGATTGGGACATCCCTAGTTCAAAAAGAAAAGAAAGAAAAAGAAAACTTTGTCCTTTTGGATGTCATCATGTACACACACTCTGACAAAAAAAATACAATTTACTAAAAACAAACGAAAATGAATTAATAAACAAACTTGTTATTTGTTTCGGGAGGTCGATGTCTACCGTCAGCCATAGCCGGAAGTGACTCCGCGGACTTATTTTTAACCGGAAATACGTCACGCAGTTCTGTGCATAGAGCCCATTATCCAGATGGATTATGTGTGTTTTGCTTTGTATACATGTATTTTTAATGATAGACTTTAATATAATTATGCTTTTTATATATACTGTTACTGTTATACTTTTTACGAATCCCAGGAAGACTAGCAACCACATGGTGGAAGCTAATGGGGGTCCAAATAAATAAACTAATAAATAAATAAATTCCCAAAGAAGCCAACATTGCCTTCTTTGCAGGTGTTTCTACAGTAATTAAGCACAGCTCTACAGGCATCAAAATGACATCAACCTGGACAATGTCATCTTTTACATTACAATTGTAAGTACATCTGTCCTAACTGTGAATCCTTTCTCACTACTGATGGTCATCAACAATGTCATCAGCTGTATGACAAGTCTGAGGGACATATAGCTATCCAAGCACAAGTACCTCCTCCAACCCAAGAGCCATCATCTAATAAAGACAGTAGTCACTTATTTCAATCTATGGCTAGAAGAACTCACTTGGGAGACTTGAGGTCACGGTGGATGATCTTGTGGAGATGTAGGTAGTTCATTCCACTGGCGATGCCTGAGGCCCAGTCCACCAGCAGCCGGGGGGTGACCTTTCTGCCCGCCCGCAGCACCTCGTACAGCTGACCCTGAGCGCAGTATTCCATGATGATACAGTAACACGGGGCCTGCGTACACACTCCCCTAAGACAAAAACAGAACAACCTTTTACCAGATCTAATCAATAAAACTGATGAAAATGTCTTTCAATGGAGCGTACTTGAAGCTGATGATGTTGGGGTGCTTGAGTTTCCGCAGGTGTTTGATGTCCGTCTCTTTCTGCTCTCGCACTTTCTTGATGGCCACCTCCTCAGAACGAAACTTGCCCAAAAAGACTGCTCCTTGTGCTCCGCTGCCCAGCCACTGCAGCTCAGAGATCTCCTCGAATGGGACCTCCCACATGTCTGCAAACACAGGTACAGCACGTCTCTTAGTTTCATACACTAATGTCAAATACTTTTTTTTTTTTTTTACAAAAAAATTGAGATGCTATGACATACACTGGCATAAAAAAGGGTCCAAATTCAGAAAATAATGACATATCATACAGGTATTTATGTTCCGGGCACAAGCTGATTGTAAGATTTATGCAAAAAAAGTAGAAAAAAATATAAAGTTATACATTTTTTATGGTGTGTTTTTAATGGGAACACTTTTGTCACTGAACAGGAGCAACGTAACAAATTTAGAGAGTGTAAAAATGAGGTAATATTAGATTTGTGTTTAGAGTATCAAAATTAGTGATAAAATACAAACCTAAAAACGTAAGCTCCACTGCCAAAAAATGTAATTTGTAAAAGACATTTATACCCATTGAGGCACAAGGGTGAAGTGGAGCGTCAGGCCTTTTTGCACCATCACCACAGAATGTTGTAAAGTTAACCTATTATCTGTGCAGTGGGATCTACAGTAACCAGAGTGTTCTGACCCGGCCCAGTTGTCCAGTGCAGAGCAGGACGTCCTGAGTACGGCGAGCCTACCTCTGACCTGACCTCATTCAAACAGGGCTCCAGCCTCAGCTTCACGTTACACACAGAAACATTAGCACTGACGATAGTTCAGTGTCCCTCTCTTCTGTCAAACTCAAGTGAAGTCCAGTTTCCGACTTACAGGATTATCACCCTGACCTCAGCCAGTGTGTCCTTTCAGTTCAGCTCATTATATAGTGTGTGTTTCTAACTGGCCCTTGTAGAGGCTGTGCCCCACCACCTTAGGGCCAAAGTAGGGATGCCTGTGTGATCCTTAATGGGACCTTTACAGTGCAAATCCCTCTTTTTCTAAGTTGTCATATTTTATTCTTTATTCTTTCTTTTATTGTCCCTTTAGGGAAAATTGTCCTCTTCATTTGACCCATCCTTCAATGCCTTAGGGGCAACCTGTCAGGAGCAGTGGGTGACCACGGTGCAGCGCCTGGGGTCCCTTTTCCAGATCTTGAGCCAGGATCCTAGCTGGAGGATTAGCTTATTGCACATGTTTTAGGTTGATATGGAAACCGGAACTTCCAAAGGAAACCCACCCAGACACAGGGAGGAAAGGATTCGAATCCGGGACCTTCTTGGTGTCAGTCACGTTGTGACCCTTGTACAAAAATGTGCATGCTCAAAAACTGCTACTAAATACTTCAATTTCTCAGTAAACTACTTGAAATCTACTCATAACTACCAAACATTAAATAATTGTATGGATTTTATGGACTTTAAATGCCAGTTTCATTTTATGAATTTTGAACTGTGTATTGCAAAAAAACAAAAAAACAAAAAAACACAAAAAATGTATTATTTTCCAAATAATAAATAGTAGAGGGGTATGGCTTTGGTGATGATTTGAGCCTTGGATGTGTCAAAGATGAGCAGTAAAATTGATTTGACTGTATTGGTATTTTTTATGTAGTGAGAGATTTAGATTTTTGCACTCTTTTTGACCCTTATGTACAAAAATGTATGCGCTCAAAAACATACATCAATATTTTTCAGGTTCATAAAGAGTATATAGAGTATAAATGACATGAGAGAGTAAAAAAAATTGGATTTCAAAAATTTGTCTAAAAAGAATGCCCCAAGCACTAACGCCAAAATGATCACTAAGTGGAAAAAAAAAAAAGTCACGCAAAATGTAAAAAAAAGTACACAGGGGAGCATTAGTTAATGCGAAGGACTGAAATATGCTGATAATTGACCAAATTTGAGCACAAGGTCCATGTATATTGCAAAAACATTCAGTCAGGCACCAAATGTCCAAAATGAGCAGTCATGTCTGACATCCCATGCTACATCTTGATCTTTATAGACCGTTCTCAGTCACGTGACTTGGTTTGTTGGCGCTGCCATTTTGGATGCAAAAAGCCGGTGTAGCTGGATAGCGATTAGCGATCATGCATAGAAATTGAGTTCATATTTACCACTTTCTACACCGTTTCAATACTTAACGTTAAGTGTTCAGGTCAGACAGCGACATTTAGAGAAATGTTCACTTGTCGATGCTTAAGACCCATATGATGTCAAAATTACAGTTTACCAGTCTTCAACACACAATTCGCTTTGGAATACCACAACGTTTACAATTATTTAGTCAATCAATCGACAATCTCACTTTAGAGGGGCACAATTAAAAGCTCACAAGAGGCAGAGAGCTCCTTTGAGGCATAAAAATATTTTGTGGCAGGATGGGTCACAGACCTTTAGTATGGCCCTAAAACAACTGTTGTCCATGTGAGTAGGCAGATGAGAGACGCAGATTAGTGAAAAGGCAATATAAATACTTCAATAAACTAGGAGGTTTAAAAGTCTAAAACTATAAATCAGAATTTAAGGCCTTAAAAAGTCCCAAATTTGCGGAGATATGGAGAATTAGGATTTATATTTGTTTAACCTCATTCAATCTGGTGGCCAGATTCAGAAAGAAACTCCACAAAAACATAATTTGCACATAATAATGCATAATTTGTTATTATTATTATTTTTTTTATTATTTATTTATATGGGACAGCGTGTACTAATGAACAGCAGCTAGTGCCGTAAATACACCGGATTATAGCTCAGAGCTAATTTCCATCCGTAGTCCCCACTCACTCACTCATTCACAAAGTCTGAGGCACACCTGTGCAATAATCATGCTGTCTCATCAGCATCTGGATATGGCACACCTGTGAGGAGGGATGGATTATCTCGGCAAAGGAGAAGTGCTCACTATCACAGATTTGACAGATTTGTGAACAATATTTGAGAGATATGGTTATTTTGTGTATGTAGAAAAAGTTTCAGATCTTTGAGTTCATCTCATGAAAAATGGGAGCAAAAGCAAAAGTGTTGCGCTTATATTTTTGTTCAGTGTATGTGTAATTAATGACGATTCCTCAGTATGTCAAACCGAAAAAACTGACTTTTTACCATTGAACACTGGTTCCAGTCCAATCCAGGATAACACTCAATCAGTTCGTATAAATTCACAAGTAAATATCAAAATATATTTCCATAAAAGTATTCCATGTTGTGAAAATAATCCTGTAATCTCCATATCCTCGCGCAGAAAAGAACAAATACCAAGCTGTCCTGAACATTGTATTTTCTTTTTCTCTCCAGTTTGCTAAATGTCCGTGAAAACGTGTTTACCCTGCTAATACAGTAAGAACTGACCTCAGATCAGTTTTTACTTTATTTGATGATTACAGCAGCAACGATCTTTTATGCGACTTTTTCAAAGAATAAACTTTGTGAAACAGTGCAACACTAACTTTTTTACTTAGACAGCTGGCAGATGCTATCACAGATATAGGACACATTCAACTATTTTTGATGAGTAAAACTTGTTAGGCTACAGACAGCAGGACTGATCCAAATCGGGGCATGACAACCGGCTTTTGCCATCCAACATGGCCGCTCCGTGCTTCTCCGCAGAAATCACGTGCTCAGATGATGCTGGCTGAGAAGGGTCTATACAGATAAACATTTATACATCGTTTATATTTTCTTATTGGAATGACAGTAGTTGTTTTGTTTAGGCAACCACATGGCACACTCCTTCCGTCACTCTCACAGTTGTATTCTTGTGAGTCAGCTGTGAGTTAAGCTTAGACTGTGTTGGAATGTTTGATTTTAGTCTGACTGTGTGAAAGTGGCGTGACAGTGAATGCATAATCACTTCTTTTTATGTTTTTAGTGCTACATTTCTCCAGTTAGCTCATTAAGTTGTACTGTACTGCACATATTTGGGTGATCACGTACGAAGCCATGAAGAATCATCACTTGTTGCGTCTGAGGCAGTGCATGTCATCACAAGCTACTGTAGAGCTGTTTTCACTTAAAAGGTCCTAATCATAACCAGTGTGTTGTGGAACCTTTGCTTAATGAATAAAAATATAGTGTTTTTGTCTATATTGTATAAAAACAGAACATGTGACATTATGTGATTTACCCACTAGTATGAACCCACAAACAGATGAGTAGAGGCACTCAAAGTGGCAGACCTCCACCACCCTAAATCAGTGAATTCCAAACTGCGGTGCGGGGACCACTGGTCAGCGTCCCCAAAATGTCCACGAGTACATGTCATACAGAAATAAGATTTTATATCAGTGTTTCTTAAAGCAGTTGTTCTCAACTTGTCTGGCTTTGGGGCCCACTCTCACCCTGTAATGACAAGTCTCGACCCAAGTAAAATTACAGAAATAGTTAAAAGAAATATTTCAATATTAATCTTATTTAATAAACACATTGTACAGTCTGAACCTGAGATAATACAGAATATCACAGTACGCCAACACAAAAAAGAACCCATTTAAAGATGAACCAAACAAGTGGTGATGCCCGAGAGAGACTCGTTTCTTCTGTACACCTAATGTCCCATACTGCCACCTACTGTAAAGGAGTGTAAATTAACTTTTTTTTAAAACCCATGGAAAAAAGTTCTGTGATTCACTTTTGGGTGTCCCACCCCACCAGTTGAGAACCACTGTCTTAAAGTAAAATAGTCAAAATTAAGTCAAAATTGCTCTGTTTAAAGCCTACTGCACACCACTGTACACTGCACACTTGTGGGGCACATAGAGTAAAGCTAAGTTTAATAAATACAATGATGCACTTCGAATCATATTGAAGGTCCATCAGCGGATGCGCTGTTTGTGCAGAATGCTGTCCCTACTTTACATGCTGTCATTAAAAATTTGTATATACATTTATTATGTAACTGGAGGACTCTAAAAATGTAATTATTACAGTTTCAATAATGCCAAAGGGGAGCAGTGCCTGGTACAACTCTGGAGGCACAGGAGAAAGTGCTTGTATGGACTATAGGTCTAATTTATTCTCTTTTCTTTATTGTCTGTTGTTGGCGTCTCTATCTTATATATTATATATATGTAAGTGTGAGTCTGAAAAAAATATTGATTACCCCCACATGATTCCTTAAGCAAATGTATGATTACAAATAAGCTGTTTAAAAATAAAAAAAAACTAGTCAAATGTTCCTAAATTCAAACAGTTGCCTTTTGTCTGACATTATGCCGGCGTAGTGTTAAGTGGTCCACAATTTTTTTTATGATAAAGTGCTCCTTGGTCTGAAGGCCCTAAATCCAGACAGTGATCCAGATCATTATGACACAGTGGTAAAGAATCCTGTAAAAAATTCTTGGTTCCATACTAAAAAGTAATAACTTAGCATTGTTCCATTGCTGAAACTTTCTGAAAATGTTGTTAAAATTGGGTCAGAACTTTGATTTGCTAACATGACGGAGGTGATAAGAGTGATAGAGCCTGACCTTGCTGCTGCAGCTTGTACTCTGTGGAGTAGGTTTTCCCGATGATGTTCCACACCGGCCGCAGACATCCGAACAGCCCCTCCAGGAAGCCCCCTGACCCCGGGCCGGCTCTCTGAAAGTGCAGTTTGATATCGTCCGGATGGGGGTGCTGTTGCCTCCCCTCCTCCCCCTGGTGCATGGGACATTCTCCTGTCTGCTCCTCCGAACCGCTCATGCCCCCGCCGTGCTCGCAGGACCTGGGCGACACCTCTTCCTGCTCCTGCAGCTGCAGAACACTGTTATCAAAATGACCGCCCTCACTTCGGGTGGAGTCCACGCTCAGGGCTATGTTCTGGGGACTGACGCCCCCCTCCTCGTCCTGGACGGGGGTCTGCAGTGGGACGGGTAGGTGGGTGGGCGGGGCCAGGTCTGTGATGATCTGAGGAGGTGGGTTTGGAGTGGGCGGAGCTTGTGGAGGCTGAGGATTGGAGGATTTCTTCATGGCGTCCCCGACCACAGACAGTTTGAGCTCCTCCTTGAGCTTGCCCACCAGCAGGCTGGGGCAGGATGTCCAGGACAGCACCTCGGGGGAACTACCCATGGTGTCGTGAGGGTGCATGGGCTGCCCAGAGAGGAAGAAGAGCCGTCCTAACACTGAGGTTGCTGTGGGTGCACAATATCACCTGTGAACAACAAGAAAGAGCCAGTTAAAAATAGAAAAAATATAGTCATGTGAGTCAGTCATCTGTCTTGATGAAGTCATCTGCATTGATGTGTGCATCTGCAGAGCCAGCCTACAGTCATTTATAGGTTTTTAATGGTTATTATGATGGTCAATTAGTGTTTTTACTAGTCACAATTTAATTAGTTAAAGGTCCCCTGTACTGCTAAATCAACTTTTCTGAGTTTTTAAACCATGTTGTAATGTTGTTTCCTTCTCAAAAACAGACCTGGAGTAGTATTTTGTTTCATTCATGCATGTTTGAATAATTCTGTATGTTGATGCCATCTCTTTTGCAAGAACTCAAGTTGGTCACTGGACTCATTCTGATCATTTCAGTGCTTAAATTGCCATCACTACAAGGCTCATCTGTTAGCATCATGTTCCCAACAGCTGAGCTAAATCGCCATTTTATGCTCTGTCCATTCCCCACTGTTGCCAGTAGAGAGCGGGGCGTCAGACACCTAATCCAAGCATTTTCTGCAAAGTCAAAGTAACACCTCCCCAAAAGAAGACATTTTCCATGCATTTTTCTTTCTTTATTCAATATCAGTTCTGGATATACTAACCTCTAAATAGGGTTATCCCGGTGAGAGAATTTCAACTGCGGTAATTATGCAACTCAACACAGTGTGGTATAAGCGGTATAGCATAAGCTAATAATAACACCTGAAAAAAATTACATGTCCAAATGAATTTTGATTATAAAAATAAATTGAAATATAGTTAAGCCTCTGCTCTAACAAAAACCCGAGTCAGGCACGAGTGACAATGTCCTTGCAGCGTGTGTAACGTGGTAGCTTTAGAAAAACCCACATATTCACCTTATGTGGTTTGAGAGATGAGCTAAGCAGGCTAGCAGTGCTTCCCGCAGCACTGACTCTATAGAGCGCTTGTGTCACGCACATGCACCTGCAATAGGCGAGTTGAGAGGGAGGAAAAACAACTCTTATCGCGTCACCAGGTGAGTGGATGGTCATTCGAGTCTACAGCTCCTCCTCTGAGTAACACGTAAGCCTCGTGTCTGCTTGGGAAGCGGTTAGCTTCATTGAGGTAGCACAGCTCGTGCAGAAGCCTTTTCTTTTCTCATCATTAGTCCTCCACTCCCAGCTTCTCTGAGTGTGTAAACATTAGATGCTTCATAGTTTACAGTAAAATTAAACTGTGCATCCCATTAGTGTCTCACTAAAATGATAAACTGCGGTTACCGCGGTTGCTTGTACCCCCATGTGGTTGGATTGATAACAGATGATGATAATGTGGTCACCGCGACAGCCCTAACTCTAAAGTGCATAAAATTGAACTGGCCAAAGTGGCTAGTGGTAGTATTTTTGTTACTAACCAAAATGAAAATCTACCTACATTTGGTCCGTTGGCTACTACTAATATGGTGGCTGTAGTGAAAGACAATCTTGTACGCTGTCTAAGTTTTAGCAAACTATATAGTTTACAATTCTCAGATGTGAAAATTAAAATTACTGCCATAGCAATTACAGACTATGTCTCTCCACTGGCCTGGGAATGCATTGGGATTTCTCAGGGTGAGCTGGAGGAAGTGTCCAGGGAGAGGGAAGTCTGGGCATCCACTTCTCCGGGCGACCCACCCCCGGAGAAGGGTGGTGGGTCGCCCGGAGAAGCTGAAGAAGATAGATGGATGAATGGAAAAGTACAGAATATTATTTTCATAACAGAGGTAAAACTCATCATATACAGTGGAAAGAAAAAGTATTAGCACCACTTGGAAATACTAGGATTTTTGCATGATTTGGTCATAAAATGTGATCTGATCTTCAGCTAAGTCACAACAATAGACACAGTCTGCTTAAACTAATGCTGCAAATAATTGTTTTCATGTTTTTATTGAGCATTTATGTAAAGATTATTTATGTAAACAATCACAGTACAGGGTAGAAAAAGTTTTGGAACCCCTAGGCTAATGACCTCTTCAAGAGCTAATTGGAGTAAGGTGTCAGCCAACCTGGAGTCAGTGTGAGAAGATTGGGGGTGTGGGTTAAAGTGGCCCTGACCAATAAAAAACACTCCCCAGTTTTGAGTTTGCTGTTCTGAAGAAGCATTGCTTGATGTGAACCATGGCTCAAACAAAAGAGCTCTCAGAGACCTACGAGTAAGAATTGTTGACTTGCATAAAGCTGGAAAGGGTTACAAAAGTTTCTCTAAAAGCCTTGATGTTCATAAGTCCACATACGAGCCACTGTCTATAAATGGTTCAATACTGTGACAGCGTAGAATGCTCATTGAGGTGAAGAAGAATCCTAGAGTGTCAGCTAAACACTTACACAAATCTCTGGTACAAGCTAACATCTTTGTTAGCTTGTACCAGACTCAAATCTACAATGGGTAAAACATTAAACAAGAATGGAGTTCATGGGAGGACACCACGGAGGAAGCCACTTTTGTCCAAAAAAAATATTGCTGCACGTTTAAAGTTTGTAAAAGAGCACCTGGATGTTCCACAGCACTATGGTAAAATATTCTGTGGACAGATGAAACCAAAGTTCAGTTGTTTGGAAGGAACACACAGCACTATGTGTGGAGAAAAAAGGGAAAGCACACTGATATCAAAACCTCATCCTCACTGTGAAGTCTGGTGGAGGGGGCATCATGGTTTGGGGCTGCTTTGTTGCCTCAGGGCTTGGACAATGTGCCATCATCAACAGTAAAATTAAGTTTATCAAAACCATCTGTCCGCCAACTGAAGCTCAACAGAGGATGGATGATGCAACAGGACACTGACCCAAAACATTGAAGCAAATCAACGACAGAATGGCTTCAACAGAAGAAAATACGCCTTCTGGAGTGGCCCAGTCAGAGTCCTGAACTCAATCCTATTGAGATGCTGTGGCATGACCTCAAAAGAGCGATTCACACCAGACATCCCAAGAATGCTGCTGAACTTAAACAGTTTTGTAAAGAGGAAGGGTCCAAAATTCCTCCTGAGCACTGTGCAGCTCTGATCTTCACTACAGAAAATGTGTGGTTGAGGTTATTGCTGCCAAACTAGAATCAACTAGTTATTAAATCCAATGTTTACATAAATGCTCAATAAAAACATGAAAAAATATTTTTTTGCAGCATTAGTTCAAGCAGACTGTGTTTGTTTATTGTTGTGACTTAGATGAAAATCAGATCACATTTTATGACCAAATCATGCAAAAATCCTAGTATTTCCAAGGGGTGCCAATACTTTTTCTTTTCACTGTATTTTGATTTGGCGTTAAAGTTTTATGGCTGAGTTGTTCCCTGTGAAGCTGCCCTCCGCCTTCATATAAGTGTGGTGATTGTAGTTAATGCAAATCAGCCATAACAGCCGTGACAGTTACAAATACCCCACTTATCATATGATTGTGATCATAATATTGCTCAATTTTTAAGTCGCGCCATTTTTTTAAATAAAGGTCTTCAGTCAACTAGTAGTTTATCTCCTGTTATACTTAAGGATACATATTTGGTTAATTTTCTTTGACTGATTAACTGGTAGTCCATCTTAAATTATCAATTATCAATTAACCATTAGCTCCCAGCTTGACCTTCACCTATCATTGTTTTATACAAAACAGCTCTTTATTAAATTCAAAGTCATGAACCATAATAAAATAAGTGGCTTTTTTAAACTAAAAACAAATTCTAGGCTTGTATATTTGAGGAAACAGAAACGGTTTAATTTGCCCTAACTCTCCAGTGGTACTGTAACTTTACTCTACTGTACAGCAGAACTATTCATTGTTAGTATTTCTTTCAATCGATTATGACCATAATGCTAATTAATCAACTAACCAAATAACCACGAACACGCCTAGTTTTACTGTTACCACAGATATGATATTCTGTTTTTGGAGGGCAATAAAAATGCATCTGGTTGTGAGAAGGTTGTGTTGTTATCAGGCTTAGTTCCGACATGCATTGACTGCATTGTATTCAGCAAAAGTACCGTATTTTCCAGACTATAAGTCGCTCCGGAGTATAAGTGGCACTCGCCAAAAAATGCATAATGAAGAAGAAAAAAACATATATAAGTCGCACTGGACTATAAGTCGCATTTTTTGGGGGAAATTTATTTTACAAAATCTGACACCAAGAACAGATATTTCATCTTTAAAGGCAAGTTATAGCAAGAATAGAATAGAGAACAACAGGCTGAACAGGTGTGTGGTTTGCTAATATGGGGTCCTGTAAAAAGTGTATATGAATGACATTTTGTACACACACCACCATACCAATTAAAAAATACTGTATACAATTGAAAATAAAACAACAGGAAGTCTTCCATTTCCAATGTCACACAAGTCTTTAACCCTCTAAGCGCCAAAGTCGCAGAATTGCAACAAGCAACGTTGCTAAAAATAACAGCCCCTACTTCCTATTAAAATGTTAAATCTTGTTTCTACTCCCTTCGTCTCGGTGTCAGACACCCAGGACTTAGTTTCTAGCCCAATAGAATCATATATTGTCGTTCAAAATCTTTGAAAAAGACATGCTCAAAGGTGAGTGAGTCTCACGGGGAGTGGCGCATCGGAGCGCCTCCGTGGAGTAGTTTCCTATACAGTTTTGAGAGAGGAAAAGGCGAAAGTAGCTAATAAAATGTACAGCACTGATGAAGCAGTAGCTTTGATAACAGCTGACTCTGATTCTGAGGCAGAACATCTACTTTTTGAACCGAGAGAGAGTGAAGAGAGCACGAAAGTGAATGTGCGAGCGAGGAGTGGTTTCCTGGTGGTGGCGCTGCTGGAGCTATGCTCACAGTCACTGCACACAGCGTTTCTCCATCACTCTGCCCACTGTAGGTGACAGAGGCAGGTCTGCACTTAGTTACTCTGGCCCCGAGAGTGAACGTGAGGTCGGGATTAATGCAGTTTTGAGAGGGAGATGTGCGCGCGGGGCTGTAGTTCGTCCCGTGACTTTCTCCCGCGGAGGCGGGGCAGCACAGAGTCTCCTCAGCCGCAGTACCGAGAGTGAACTCGGCGGTTTGGAGTGAAATAAATGTACACCAAGCACTCCCCGTTCATTCACGCACTTTTCCCCGCAGAAGAGGCAGAGGTGGGAGAAGAGAGAGGCATGGAGAGAGGCAGGTGTTGCTGAGGGCGCGGTGGGAGCAGCGTGGCGAGTATAAACAGGACTAATGGTACGTTCACACCGGACGCGAATCAGGCGTCAAATTCGCGTCATTCGCGTCTAGTTGGACACGTGACCATTTTGAATTCACTCGCGCGAATTGAGGCGAATTGTTCGCTTCATTCGCGTCAAATGAGGGCGTGGCCGCTAGGGCTACTCCCAAATGAGCCTGTCTGGGTTTGGTCACCTGTGTCTACGAGGACCTCTCCCCAGGACACTGCTGCTGTACAGCAGCATTAACCCCAGAACAGAGCTGAGACAGTCTGGGGTTATTTCTTGTACATTAGCTCTCTCTAGTGGTTTTGGGGTCTGGTCTAGTCCCAGGCTCTGTATTTTCTGTTGTTCTGGAGAGTCCAATAACTGCTAATATAACAAGCACATCTCAATAGGGTATTTTGGTAAAGTTAACCCCCCTTTATATTTAATTGTATTTATTTGTGTGTTCTTGATGTCACGATGATCAGAGTGAGCCTCTGTCACAGGCTTGTATCACAGATAACAGCTATAACCACACTCACACAAAGCTAAGCAGCCATATTTATTTTATTTATAGTGTTTTCTATCAGGGCTGTTTTTGTTTCCTGTCTTCATAAAAGTAGAAGCTGCTGTAGGCTGCAGCTTTTATCTCCGGGTTCACTCTGAAGCCTCGATGATTGTTTTGCTGGATCTCTGAGGCAGGGATCTCCTCCTGTTACGTCGTACGTAACCACGTCACTGCTACAGCAGGTCCCTGATTGGTTAACGCACCACGAATGTTCACAGAAGTTCAAATTTTTCAACTTCCGCGACCAGAGCGTTGGACGCGAATCTGCGTTGTTCGCGTCTTCCGCCGATTCGCGTCTCCGCCTGTTCGCGGGACTCGCGCGTCAAACGCTCAATTCGCATCATTCGCGCCGCGCTATTCGCGGGATTCGCGTCGCACGAAAAAAATACATAATGCAGCACGTCCGCCTGACAATGACGTCACAATACGCAAAATATATGCAGATTAGATGCCTATAATTACTACAGTTATAAACTTTGGTTCATAACTGACATTTTTCTCATTTACAGTAAGATCCTATCTCTAATTATTTTTAAGCCACAGCCTTTTGAATTTTGGATGTCAAAAAACTATATTTTAGAGAAAAAAAAATCTGGCGCCCAAAGAGTTAATGCAATATTTAAAAATTGTCTGAAAACAGCCAGGCCACAGAGTAAGCACAAGTGAGATAGTAGCATAGAGATAGTGGCAGGGCAGAAGGATTATCAGTCTTAAAAGCACTGAGAGAGTGCAACATCTGGCACAGCAGCCTGGCTCTGTTTAACCAGTACAACCCCAGGTCACATTAGTAACACACCCATGGACCACAAACTGTCCTCCGGCCACTCAGCACTGGGAGGAAATCCACAACGTCTTAATCTGAATCCTCCAAGATTACACAAGACAAGGTCAAGGGAGGACTGCACCTTTTCTCAAGAGTATGAAGAAAATTCAGGTTAACCACTAAGAGAACCACTCCCCAAGACACCCAACACAAAAACTCTATGGAAAAGTACCAATGTGCAATATTTTCCAACTTAACATAAGTTTTTTAACAGATAAGTTTAGAATTTATGGAGCCCAAAGCCAGTGTCAGCTTGTACTGTCTTCTCTGATCTTACTGTGAGAGTAATGACACTATAGTTAAGGGTGTGAATACAGACAGACTTCTGCCTTTCCACTCAGCAGACCAGTACACTGATCACTCAGCTTTAACAATCTAAAAAACAAAAGAGATGGGCCTTGACAACTTCAACATGAAAACTGACCTTTACACCTAATATTTTGCTTGAATGATGTGAATTATGTTTTTCTTGACTGTCAGCCATCTGAAGCCACTCTTATAGTTCACAATCATAAAAAATGTCAAAGGCACAATATCTCACTTTCACTAAGTAGTGCTGGAAAATGCCTTTGAACAATATGGTCTCTGGTCTCTGGCAGGAAGCAAAGATCATGTCTGTGGCAGAGCGAAGCCCAGAACCTTTTCATGTTTAGAGCTGCTGTAGTGTCCATGCCAGTTTGGATTGCAAACTGTGTTTAATCATTCATTTGTTTTTGATTTAGTGAGCCAAGAATAAACAGGAAGAGGAGGACTTCCAATTAACATTTCCTGGCATGACTCAGGTTCAAGTTCTCATGTGCACGCGCTGGGTCTCAGGCTGCTGGTGCACACAGACACCGCTGGTGCACGGATGCTGCGCAGGCATTGATCTGAATCCATGTACTGTATCCGTGCGTGCTGTATGTACTGGGGGTAACCTGAGCTCTGGGAGAGTGTGGAGGCTGCCAGAGGGTCATGTATAATGCAGGCTAGACTATAAGCAGGCTGCTGAGAGTGCAGGGCAAGGAGAGAACGCTCTATCGGGTGTCCAATAAATCCGTCCCTACCATAGTCCAGACAATCAAGCTGTAATTCCACCCCACGGACACTTCTCCGAGCTGGGCCGGCTGACGTGGGCAGCGAAGAGGCGGAGAACAGGGAGGCTAATGGAAATATTCACAACTAGACACAGGACTGTACGTTTAACTAACGCTATTTAGGTATAAGCTCTATTTTTTTTTTTTTGCTTATGTATTTCATCAATATTCCTTCTAAAAAGTGCTGACAAGTTGACCTAGAGCTGTGCAATCTGGATGTATGAATATTAATATCATACATTTATAAGATCTACTTTCAAGTTGTATCAATATTTTGAAAGAGTGTCACACTTCTGTAGTCATTGTGATCACTGCTCATCTTAACGCAGTGGTTCCCAAACTGTGGTACAGGGAGTATATGGGTGCACCAATAGATGTAGGGGGTACAGAAACAAAATGAGCCTGATTACATTTTGAAACTGGAATATGAATAAATATACAGTCTGAAACCTTGCCTTCTCACATTGCCAAAATTACACATACCCTCCAGTGTTCAGAACATTCATGCTTGGTGATATGTTCTTTCTACAGATCTACAAGGTAAATGTTTGGTTGATGTCTTTCTTTATAATACAGAGTTGGTGTTGCTCACTGAAAATGTCATTCATAAATAAACAGTTCAATTTGGTGTGTGTAAGAGGTTCTATTTGATGTGTGCTGTCCTTACAGCCATTTGGGTACATGGCTGGGGGACAAATGCCTGAAGGGGTATGGGACTGTGAAAAGTCTGAGAACCACTGTATTAACAGATGCTGGGACGATGCACTTACATTAGATGGTTCATCTCAAATTATGGATGTGGGATTACATGTATGAACCCTGATAAATATTTACTGCCCCTAAACAGAAATTTGCTTCCTTTCAGTCAATAAAAAGGGACAATGTTCACATACAAAATGTACTGTCTTACTTTTGTGTTTGTATAGTTCATGGAAAATATTGGTGGTACAAATAACTATTAATAACAGAATGTTATTTGGAAAGCACCTCAACTTAAACCAAATTATGCTACTGCAACTACTAACAAGTGATGTTAAATTGCATATGAACACCTTTGACTGAAATCATACACATATATATGTACTTACACAGATCCGTGTTTGTCTTTTATCTCTAATGGAAGATCTGTGGATATACAAGTTCATCAATAATGTCCGCTGCACCTTACCAAGAAAGACTCAAGGTTTCACTTACACAGCTTTCAGTAAATGACCCTAACAGGGAAAAAGCACACACTGGCTGCTGCTGATACCAGCTATCTATAAGTCAAAGTACTGTGAAATGTTACAAGTAAAATGTAGTAGTGAAAGATTATGAACTAATGTTGAGAGTGGCCTACAACAGTGGGCTTTTTATTGAGAGTAAACTCAAATGGACCAATCACATGAGCATTATTTGTGACATCACAAATGTCAAGAGCTTACAGGAATATGCTGAACCAGCGTTAACGCTGGACTTTGAATATATTTAGCAACAATATACATTCATTGGCCACTTTGTTGGGTAAACCTTGTACAAACTGGCATCTGAAGTAGTCATCTGCTTTAAAGGGTATAATCTGCAAAATCTATCTTTTCTCTCTGTCTCCCATGTTATAATGCTGGTCCCTCAACAAAAACATACCTGGAGTTGCATTTTGTTTCATTCACGCCAGTTTGCATAATTGCCAACCGAGGCCTCGGTTGCACGTACATCCGCCCACTCCAGGAAGCACTGACCAATCAACAAGCCCTCTACATCCAGTCTGCTCTCATTCATTTATCCAAAGAAACAGTGTACAGTTCTGTTTCCATTTATACCTCACAGACATTTTTTTTTACTTTTGGAGTAAAATGGCATCATACAAAATTTTAAGAAAATAAAAAGGTATATTTCTTTGATTTTGTTCAAAATACCATCACAGCTGTGGACTCTGCTGCCCCCTGCTGGTCTCTTCACCTGTTTCTTTATGGCACCAGTAGAGTACTTATTAAAAATGTTTTCTTTTAGCCAGATAATGTTTATAAAGGTTGTAAAACATGATTGACCAAGATTGGTTTAAAAATATGAATAAACGCTAGAGGTCGACTGATATATGTATAGTATTTTTGCATTTTTTAGACAACTGGTCATTGGCTGATTCTTGCACTTGTATGCCAATTTTTAGTCAGGCACATGTTCAGGCAACCATGTGACTAAGAGACCCCAGCTTCCACAACCATCTTGTAGCAGTTTGGGCTCTTACGCTGGAGTTTATACTAAACATCCAAAACGCTTCATCTCAACCTGAAAAGCTCAAAACAACAATTAAAATATTTTGCTAATTTCTCTGGCATAGAACCTCATAGAACAAAAAAATCAAAAAGCATTTTGTAGCTCTCCACAAGCTCTACCTGCACAGCTTGCCTTATTGGTTTTCTAAAAAAAACAAAAAACTAATCTTTAACTGTTCTCACTATTCAATTCTAACAGATTTATTTGCATTTTAATATGTGCCACTAAAACACTATATATATATATATATATATCACAATTTCTTTCATACAAAAAGAATATCTGCCCTATATATATTGGTCTAAAAATCAGCAGTGTTTATGGGCCATCAGCTGCTCTGAATTTAAATAATCGATATCGGCATCAGCCATAAAAAAAAACATATCAATAAACCTCTAATAAAGGCGTATATTCATTCATTCATTTTCTATTTTTTTAAGGGGTCGCGGGTGACTGGAGCCTATCCCAGTAACTTTGGGCCGTAGGCGGGGTACAGCCTGGACAGGGGCCAGCTTGTCTCAGGGCTGACACAGAGACGAACACAGACAGACAACCATTCACTCTCACATTCATTCACTAGGGGACATTTAGAGTCACCAATTCAACACATGCATGTCTTTGGACGGAGAGAACCCATGGTAACAAGGGGAGGCTCCACCCAGAGAGTTCGTGTGAAGGTGTGTTGGTCACCCCGGGGCAACTGGGAGGCAAGAACACTAACCACTCTGCCACCCTGCACCCCCAAGGCATAATATATCTTCTTTAAATGAAAATTTTAATATACATGCATTCATGTGTGTAAGTTCATGTATTAACCTAATCTTGAAAAATAACAGAAAAAGGCAGTCTTACTAGACTGATCAAGGATAAACGTGGGTCCCACAAGGCCAGCTGACAACCATTACTAAAAATGATTTAAACAAAAGTAATATTTCAGAAATCCTTTTCTGAATACAAGTAAAAGCAACTTTGGCTTTATGTTGCATAAGCTAAAGCCAAGACTTTATATAAACAATCCACAATGCAGATCTACAGCAAAATGAATCCAGCACAAAGAGACGGAGATGGAGATAGATGAGGAGAGAAATTATCAGTGGCTAATCCTTTAATCCTGTCCAGAGCTCAGGGACAGGCCCAGACCCTCCTCCAGCGGAGAGTCAGCACACACTTCCTGTCATGGCTTATACTCAACCAGTGCTGATAATACAATACAGAGGATGGACAAGTTCAGGTAAACCAAAAAAAGAAGTCTGCGTTGATTTTGTATGAGGCTGTTCAGACCTCTGCCCAACACATGGCTGACTCCAATTCTGATTGTCTGTCAGACCTGCTGTGGTCATGTGACCTCCTGAGTCCACATGTGACCGGATCTCACTTCAATCCTGCTTCACTAGACATCCCTCTGGGACAATTTCTCCTTTTCTCATTGTTCTATTTAACTTTTTTTAACATCGTATTGAGAGAATAAATTGACTTTAGGCTAGAGCTGAATGTTTTTGAAAAAAAATCTAATAACGATTTTTATGACAGATATTGCGGTTGTGATTAGATTTGAATAGATTTTTTTTTTTTAAATCAATGTTCAGTTCATAGTTTACATTTTAAGCTTGTGATGGTGTACTGAGGAGAAGACTGAAATATTCACTGCTCATCCAATACAAGGAATCACATACCTTTTTGTCTGTAGAGGTCTAAACTACAGCTACAGACCTTTTGGAGACGGGGTATTTTGTTCTCTGCAGAAAACATTAAATCACATAAATATTTGCATCCTTTGCAATTTACTAATTGCAACAATATAAACTGAGATTTCGATTCAATTTCAATTAATTGTGCAGCCCTATCATTTGCTGACATAAAATCAATCATAAGCCAGAATTACAAATTTAACCTAACTATAGAGAATACAGTGGTTGGCCTTTCAGTGGAGAGGTTTGGTCATGGCGTATGAATGTGACTTCACTATCCTTGCATGTGTTTGTGTGACTGTAAACTGCCCCTTGTGGATGAATGAGAGAGTATGTTTGTCTGTTTGGTTATTGTCCAGGGTGTACCCCACCTATACTTGCTATAAACTCCCACAACCTAACAGGAATAAATATAGAGAATAGCAATATTACATACTGTAGTTAGCAATTATACTGCTGAAATGAAATACTCACGGTAGAAATACATTTACATAACACTTTCTTGAAACAATCAAATTAAAACTAAAGTGAATTTTCCCAGCCTTATTATTGGTTCTCCAATGTATTTGTTTTTTCATTACATTTCTGTAGTTGTCAAGACTTGATTTTGCCTATTGTCCGATTAACAGCCTACACGTGTCTGTACGGAGCAGGGATGTGCAGCAGCTGGTGTGGGATACTTGGCTGACTGAACACAAGCCTGCAAAAACACACAAATGACCGAGGCGTGTCAGGCACAATCCAATAATCCCACCGCTCCCAGCCAACGCTCCACTGGGACAGCGCTTTGTACCACTCAACACACTACTTTATGGACCTTCAGATGGGCTTTACCGCAGCTGGGAGAACTGCACACTACTGTACAGTCAATTCAAGTCTTTCACCTACTGACCAGGACTGAAAGTGACCCAAAGTGAGGCAGGTGAAATAACTGCTTCAACGGGTGTGGTGCTCTTGGCAACAAAATATTTCAATATTATAGGCATCTTATAATTATTCTCCTAGGCCAACATTGCAAATAGTGACAATAAGTTTGACACAGTTTTTTAATCTGCAGGAAGAGTTGCAACTACTACTGTTTTTATGTTATTTTTTTCACAGAATATTTGTCACTGTCTAGTTTTGAATTAAGGCTAAAATGCACACTGTATACAGCTGCCTTTTTTTTTTTTTTTTAGCATTAATGATTATTTATTCTATATATTGCAAGCTGTTGTATGAAATCTCTTGGTTCACACTATCTAAACAAACCAGACTCGAGAGGCATCTTTAGAGTATGTGCTATGTCTTTTAGTATGGAACAACTTTAAATTATGTTTGCACAGCTTGAACAAATTCTTCCAAAATAGGGCTGCACGATATGGGAAAAACAAGCAATAATTGATAGCTATGTTCAATATTACAATGATATTTTTCCGATATATTTTAAAATAGGGTCTACTGTTCAGACTGTTAATTTCACTTCAAACAAAAATGTAAGTCCCTGTATTCACAAATCAACACAGCATTAAAATCAAAACTTAACACAGAGTAAATCAGGAATAAAATGAGGCTAAACTGTGACTAAATTAAGGAAATTACCACTAAAACTGGACTTAAACATTTTTATGTAGTCACAACACATCTGGTCTCTGGGCTCTGGTAGGAAAATGATTCTTTAGTGTAAATCTCTGTCAGATGGAAGACCACTGTCATTGCAAAATATATGAGAGCCCTGGCAAGGTTCAGGTCATATAGATTGTTCATAAATTGTTGTTATATCATATTATTATTTGTTCACAGACACCCCACACAATTTTGTACAAGGTGTGAGGAGCCATTGTAAGCGAGTTTAACAAATGTTCTAGCTTTAAAATAAAGCTTCAGTTCAAAAGCAACTCCAGTGCTCATTTGTGCGTCGCAGCTGCAACATATATTTAGATTTTTGCGAGACAGATATTGCAATAATGATAATTTTGCCATATATTAGGGCTGCACGATATGGAGAAAACACGCGATATTTGATAACTATGTTGAAAATTGCGATAACAATATTATTGCAATATTTGAAAATAGAGTCTATTTTTTTTAACATAGTAAGATAAATTCACTACATTTCACAAAAATGCAAGTTCCAAGCCAAAACAGCAACAAAATCAAAACTTAACACGGACTAAACCAGGAATAAAACAAGACTAAGCTGTGACTAAATTAATTAAATTACCACTAAAACTGGACTTTTAAAACATTTTTATTTAGTCACAACACATGTTCTTTTAAGGCTCTGGTGGAAAATGATTCTTCAGTGTAAATCTCTGTCAGATGGAAGACCACAGCGTTATTGCGATATATTTAGATTCTTGCGATACGGCTATTGCATTTGCTGATATTGCGATAACAATAATTTTGCAATATATTGTACGTGGTTTTCAATACCGGTAACTGAGGAATACTTTTTCTGATACCCATTATTGGAGTAAAATTCATAGCTGTAAGTTAAGACCAGTAGTTTGTATGTTTTATCATGTGTTATTTATTTGATTCATACATGCAAAGGAACATTAAAGATCCCCCTTATTATTATTTTTTTATATCAGTAGTATCATAATTTTTCTTTTGATACCACAAAGGTATTGTTTGACTGTACCCAGCACTAATATTAAATGACAACTGGACCTTAGCTGACCCCATCTGTGCTCCTGGCCCGACCTGTGGGCCCTTAACCTCACCTCCTATGGACTTCCCGGTCCTCCACCTCACCCCCCCCTCCCCTGTCTGGATGAGGCCCACCTGCTGCATCCTTACAGACCTGAACTATAATACTATAAATGAGCTGATGGACTTTATTTAACAGTCCGAGACACATTTTGCCTGTATGTCCTGGAATAGTATCTCTCCTTCAATATGATCTCCATAAGGTTTCCTCTTGTTTTTCCACAGCTGTTTTTTTTAGGAGTTTTTCCTTACCGAGAAGGAGGGTCTAAGGACAGGAGTGTCCTGGGTCTGTTTAGTTTAGTGTAGTTATTGTTTGTGTTGATTGTGTGTTAAGTCTGATTGTGTGTTTATGTTTGATTAACTGTTTGTGAAGCCCCTTGAGGTGACTGTTGTTGTGATATGAGCTATATAAATACAACTGAATTGAGCTTAATGAACTATAATTAACTTACAAAATTGTCAATTTTAATTTCAGCAATGCACTTTTATATTGTTGATTTTTAACTGTTTGGAGGACGTCTTCATCTGTTCATATTCAAGATAAAATCCTCAGGCAACTACAAACCTGATTGGAAAAAAATCATGCAGCTATAGAGAAATAAATCATCCACATGTTAGACCTAAATGAGAGTTCATCAGCTTCAATCTGACTACAGTGTAGCAGCAGCTTATCTAAGAACCACACCATAGGCTCCAAAAGAGAAGACTGATGACTGTGATTCCACTTGGACTTAGATTCTATGTACTGTATTTTTTGTACACAGAAATCTAATTCTCTAGTGAGTAACAAAGTAGTATCTAGAAGTACCAAATGTGTTTCAAACCTTTTTCTGTGAATAAAAATAACCCAACAGAGAAATCCACAGTGACTCCTCAGGTTGGCCGCAGATGAATGAAAACACAGCCGCTGTTCCTCCACTCCCTCCCCTCAGAACCCCCCAGGACAGAAGCCCCATGTGTGTCTACCCTGCTCCACTCCTCATTAAGACAAACCCCCCGTTGACACCCACCAGGGGACGTCCTTTAGGTGACAGCTGCTCCACCAACAAAGACCAAATTTAGCCCCGTCCTGCCGCATCATTCACACATTTCCATGTCGACACTGCATCCATCCTGACCTTCTGCTACCAGTCCCCACCAATCTAAAACAGCACCAAAGCCACAACCAATCTGAAATGGCACTAAATAGTCTGTCTCCTAGTGTGCAGTGATTTGCATAATAATTTAACGTAGGTTTTATGCTAAATGCCCTTCCTTATTATTACACATTTTACACTTCTCAAACAAAATGTACAGCTGCCCATATACAACCAACCCTTTATCTACCAAAACCTTTCTTTGTGTAACTAGACTTTAGGCAGTGCAGAAAAAGATATTCTCTCTTTTAATAACAACAATTAATTCCATTATTTTACATTATTATAACTTGTGATTAAACTGTTTTCCTCAAATGCGTACAAGGACTTACTTTCACTTTAGGAAAGACTCAGTTGAGCCCAGTCAACTCAGACTATATTCAGACTGAACAACTGTCTCATGACACAAACCAAAATAAGAACACTAAGACTACCGCTTCCAGAGTGTCCCCTGCTCTCATCTCCTCACAGCTGGATGGAGGTAGTCCTCAGTCCCAGTGTGCTGAACGTCGTCTCTCCTGTATTTCTAAGCAAAAGCTACACTGTTGAAGTCTTTGAGCTCTTTTCTATGGGTAAAGGCAGACCATGGACTTTGATTTGTGCCATTTAAAGTAAACACAGTTATGAAACACAAACATGTAAACAGAAAGAGGATGTCACCATTCCACATATCCAAAGATTTATTTTGGTTTAATTAGAAAGGTTTATTTTCATTAGAGCTTTAAAGTAAAAAAAATCTTACTTGTAGATGTGCGTCTTCATAAATCTATTAGCTTTTTCCAAATGACATGCAGCAAGATGCTTTTAAGCAAAAAAAAAAAAAAAAAGATGAATGATTTATTTTTGAGACCCGAGTTATTATTTGACATTTTGAAACAAACATCTGCTGTATGCTGCAACCACACAGTCTGTCAGGACAGGTTTCCATACTGGTACAACGTGACCCAGAGGGAGGGCTGGACTAAAGTAGTGATTATGATTGATTAGGATTCTGAACTGTTTTGATGTGTTTATCAACTAGGCCTGCAGTTGTACTAAATACAAGAGGAAGAAAGCCTCATTGTCCACATTTAAACGTCACAGACAGAAAAATCAGCTTATGTTTTGTAAGCGGACACAGGCCACAGAGCGGGACTGGCAGAGCTGTGGGATGGAGTTTTGTTTTTATCTAGATCAAGTAGAAATCTATTGGAGGGCTGAACAATGTATTGCTAATTTATCACTAAAGCAATATTAAAAAATGTAGTCTCTCCCAATGTTGTGTTGCCCTAATCTAGGCAGTCTTCATTTATCATCAAGTTACTTATTGAAAAAATGTCTTAAACATTACAATTATACATACTTCAGAGCTTAAACCCTACACTAGTGGCTTGGGGCAGTCCCAAAAGTCAGTCTCTGGAGTAGCTGAATATACTTTTAATGTGCAGCTTAATTGAGAGCAAATATTGTTTGTTTGCACTAAAAGCATGTGGTAGTAAATGATTCAGAAAATCGTGGCACACACATAAAACAAATATCTGTATGTATATAAATTAGTGCTGGGATGCAATAAAAAAATGTAATGAATTAGACTTTGAATTAATCACAATTAATTACTTTTTTAGCAAATAGCAATTTTTTTTTTCCTTTTGGCTTCTCCCTTTTACTCTGGTTGCCACAATGAACCAGTCGCACAGTGATTTGGCAGTTTTTACGTCGGAGGTGAGCGGTATAGGACCGCTTCACCTCTATAACATGAATACAGTATGTCCAAGTGGCCAAAGCTGAAAGAGCTTCGCCAATGTAAATGTCCAGCCCTGGTTACTGTGAGCCAGAAATTAGGTCACTGGGAAGTGCTTCATGTTACCATAGAAAAGTGTAATTTAATCACACTTTTCTGTACTACAGCTGCCCTGGGGCAGACTGACAGAGATGTGGCTGCCATTCTGCACCTACAGCCTCTTTAAAACACGTTCATACAGTCAAGCTGAGTGTCTTGCCCAAGGACTAGAGGGGTCATTTTTGCATTTTAGTCAAACTGGCAATTGGCCGATTCTTGCCTTTTAATGCCAGAGTCAGGCACATGTCCGGGCAACCATGCAAACAAAGGACCCCAGCTTCCCCAACCATCTTGTGGCAGTTTGGGCTCTTACACTTAATAGGAAACATCAAAAAATGCTTTATCTCAGCCTGAAAAGCTCAAAACGCCAATTAAAAGATTTTGCTAATTTCTCTGAAAAAAAAAAAAAAAAAAAAAAAAAAAAATGTAAATGTTGTCACAGTCAATTCAATAGAAGCCATTGTGGCAGCCCTGCTGCAGATCTGTGAGATTTGGTCTTAAAATGTTTTGGGAAGTCCTGAAAAGCCAGCTGTGTGTGCCCCCAACCATCTTTTAGCAGTCTGGACTCTTACACTGCAGTTCATAGAAAACATCCAAAATCGCTTTATCTCAGCCTGAGAAGTTCAACAATAAAAAGATTTAGCTCATTTCTCTGGCATAAAACCAAAATTTAAAAAGCAAAAATTTAAAAAGCATTTTGTAGCTCTCCCTAAGGTCTGCCTGCACAGCAAGTTTGACTGAGATTGACGGATTGGTTTTCTCAAAAAACTAATCTTTAACTGTTCTCCCTATCCAATTTTAACACATTTCTTTGCCTTATTAAGAAATATTACTAAAACAAATGGCTATATTGTATTCATTTCTTTCATAAAATTAAGAAAATTTGCCCTACTTATTGGTCCCCCCAAAAATCTGCAGTGCTAATCGGCCATCGCCTACTCTGAGTTAAAAAAAAATTGGCATCAGGCATAGAAAAACTCATATCAGTTGACCTCTACCAAGGACATAACGGCAATATAAATGCTGGTGGTGGGGATCAATCCGCCAACCTTCCAGTTAGTGGATGAATAGCTCTACCTACTGAGCTACTGCTGCCCCAAACAAGCTCAAATGCTCAGCGGTTTTTATGCACTGGGTTCTGTGGTCACATGGCTGACATCTGACTCATGATCACTGATGACTCACCTGAACTGAATGGAATGTATTAACCTTTTCAGAAGTAAAATTTTGACCTCATTATTGAAGGATTACGGTTTTGCTCAGAGCTTACCATTGCTCAATTTTAATTTAGCTAAGTACTCAATTGAACGTCATTGCTCTAACAAGTTGGGGAGACTCACAGCTTGTGCCTCAAATAGCCCGAGCCAATACCAGCCAGAATCTGCAAAAATAAATAAGGGACCACCGTAGACAGACGTCACACATTCTCCCTGCAGCGCACTCCTCGCCGCCTCCTCTCACTCAGGCAGTATCCAGGCCACAGTGCTGCCTCAATACGCCATCCAGCTGCCTTCACTGTCTGCTATTCAACAGATTCATGGTCAGTCCTTTCATACGAGCAGGCGGTTTTGTTCCTGAAGCTCCACGGCCATTTATGAGTACTATCACCATATCCATCCGGAGCTATGGACAGAATAGGAGAACATGGTCCATAGAGCAAAGTATAATTATGAAAAGAGAAGTAGGACACTGGGGGGCACGGGGGCAGAGTGGTTAGTGCTCTTGCCTCTGTGGGTTCTCTATGGGTACTCCAGCTTCCTCCTGCCATCCAAAGACAAGCATGTGTTAGATTAGTGGTTCTCAAACTGTGGTATGTGTACCATTAGAGGCAATTTTATTCCTGTTTTAGTCCAGCTCTGATTAATTGATTATATTTTTAAGTTTATACCACTGTTTAGTCCTGCTTTAGGCCTAGATTTGTCCTGATTTAGACCTGGTTTAAGACTTGTTTAAACCTGGATTGGTTGTGGATTAGTCTTGGTTTAGACTAAGACTCATTTTTGTTCATTAAAGATACTACTGGTACTTTGTGTAAAAGGCCCTGCAACAAATTGGCCATTTTCCTGGGTGTACACCGCCTATGGTCCATAGTTACTGGGACAGGCTCCAGTCACCCACAACCCCTAATGGAAATAAGCAGAACAGGATGAATAAATGAAAGTAGGACACTAAAACAGGAGTTAGGCCACAGAAAGATTCAGGATTTCACCACCACCAACACTTGAATTCACAATGAATTTTTAGGCCTTTGTGGAAGTACTTTTGACTGCATGCCAAAAGTTTTCACAATTTCCACGACTTTCACCCGTTTGCCATGACTTTCCCAGGATTTAAAATAAATCCGGAATTGTTCTCCCAGTTTTCCAAGGCACTGCTCTGAAGGGACAGCCTCCCAGTGACAACAAAGGACAGAGAAGAGCCTTCTGGAGACAGCAGCGGATTGTACTGGCTCAGAGACAAAGCCACTGTGACAGACACCATTTAAAGAGTTCAGGATAGCAACACGCACAACAAGAGCCATGCAGATAAGGACATACGCTTTTTACTAGGGTTGCAAAATTCTGGGAATTTTCAAAGTTGAACATTTTCCATGGGAATAAACGGGAATTTATGGAATAAATAGGGAACTTACACAATTCAAAGCTGGGCAATATACTATAGCATAAAAAACACAAACACACTTCAATACCGCTGTTATTCCTCAGTCACATGTACATGTGGTAACCATTGACGTATAAGGGGTGGAGCTAGCCGTCCCACATAGTGTTCGGCTCCATGAGCGGGAAGCCTATTCAGTTGCCATTTTTTGCCATTTTGAACGGTGCCGTGTTGAATTTATGGAGCCGGAAGTACATATTTGTACAGTAAAGCAATGTCGAGTCCGCGTTCTCATGGCAACTGCAGAGCCACTCAGGAGCGAACTTGTTGAAGGTACACGCCCCCCGCAGACGTTCCCACGGTGAGACGACCGCGGCCTGAAGTGACTGTAGCCTGGGAGGCTGCTGTCCCAGGGTTAGCACTGCTCTCTGGCTGCTGTTTAACGTCAGGTAAAAGTTACACTCCTCTGACTAAGTTTGGTTTTATCCACTTCATTCTGAGGTTATCTGTGTTTTACACAAAGAGTGCATGTTAAAAAAATTAGCCCTCTATTACTGTCAACGTTAGCACTTGCTAAACGATGTTAGCAATGGATTAGACCCTGTGAGATTTTAGTTTGGTATCAAGTTTAACAACTGACTAACTTGAACTAAGAATATTACAGTCAGCAGGGTAATGCCATTTTAAAAAAAAAGTTCAGTGCAATGCAGAGAACTGTGATATTTATTGAGAAATGTTAAATTTAAAATGACTTGATTGTGATGATGATTGTGCTGACTGTATTGTATTATTGTGTTCTGTCAGGTCAACAGTGCTTAAACAGTTTCTAAGATACATTTACTTTTTAAATAGGTGCTTATGTTTAGTTCACGAGTTTCATCGTTTTTGTCAGCTCACTTACCTATCTGTGCTGCTACCACTTGCTTGACCAGAGCCTCCACATAACATCAACACCGAGTTACAGATTTTGTACAAATTGTGAAGTGCAGCAGCGTAGTAACACTATAGCTAGATTTATGTTTTTTCTTTTGGTTAGTACTGTGTATAGGAGGGACAATTTAAGACATGTTTTCACTTTTACTATTGTCTCCTTCCACAGCCTCTGAATCTCCTTGAGAGAACGACATGAAAACAACCTGAATGTTAAAGTAACCAGCTTTGTCAGACTCTCTCAGTATTTTATATTAATAAAACAATTTCACAAAGGTTTGTGAAAATAACACCTGCCTATGATGCGCTGAAATATTACAGTTATATTCTGAGTGCACTAAACACCTAAAAGCTGCTGCATTATGTTATGCATTAACTTTTTATCTCTCACAAAATAGATATAACAAATATAACACTTAATAACTTTCTACACTTAAACACTGCATATAAAAATCATCTGGTTTAGTAGCCATAATCCCTCACCACAGTAGAAAATAATGTTTCAGTGTTATGTCCATGGCACCAGGAGCACACACAGAAAATTACACATAAGTTAGGTACAAAGTTTATTGTAAAGACACAGGAGTAGTGGATGGATCAGGCTGTGATGTCAGGTGAAGCAGGCAGACAGCGCAGAAGTGTGTCAGCTGCAGGACCAGGCCCAAGAACCACAGATGAGCAGGTGAAGAGGCAGGAGACCAGAGCTGGGACAGGTAAGAGGACAGGACCAGAGCAGGATGACCACCGTGACCTGGAGACAGGTAAAAAAACAGAATCAGACGGCTCTAGCAGCAGGTGACTGTCATCGGACTCTGCAAAAACTGGGAGCAAAAAAAAAAGGCCCTAAAGACACTGCACCCGTAGTATTTGCTGTGGCAATGTGTGAATACAGTGACATACTGTATAAGGGACCTACGCTGACTGTAGCTGATTAAATTGTTGCGTGTTTAATGTCTTTGTAGGTTGGTCAAACCTGAGCCTTTGTTAAAATTGAAAGTCCACAAAATTAGAGAGACAGATGCAGAGCTGCCATCAGCAGCACAGCTCACACTGTCAGAGTGCACACAGAAGCGCCCTGCTGTAGACGCTGCGACAGTTTACACACAGTTTGGGGCCTAAGAGATAAGATGCTGTAACTTTTATAAAGAAGGGATGACTTCTACATAAGAATAAATAGCTTGCAGTCAAGATACAGTGCACAGTACATAATGTGTAATAGTAGTAGTTTCAAAGATTTAAAGTTACATTGGTACAATAACAGTGTCACCAAAGTTAATCTAAATCATTCTTCTAAGTCCTATAACTTTGCTATCTGCTGGTGTCATAAGAACATGATGTCATGTAGAAGTTATAAAGGAATGTAACTTTGTAATTGAAAATATTCTTTGGTTAAATTAACTATAAAACTTCACACCTGCTTATTGAATGCCTGAGAAAGCATGTCTGAACTTTTGACTGATACTGTATGTATTTGTGTACAGAAGTTACAGTTTACATAATTGACTCACAGCTTCTGATAAATCCTCTTCAGGACACAACCAAGAAGTGGATGGAGTCTCCAGCCTTTTTGCTCCCCTCGGCCACAGCTTCAGCCTCACAGCATCTCCTTCATGACATATGAAGAAAGAGTATTTTAAAATTAAAAGCCTGCAGGAGTATAACAATAAAAAGGTGCAGTGGTGTACATTTATTGAGATTGGCATGTTACTTCTGAGTAGTCATATAAGATTGATTGTTGTATTATTATTATTATTTTATTTTATTATTGAATTATTATTTTATTATTCCTGGGTGAAAAAACTTAAAAAAAAAAAAAAAAAATAGTAGAGGTAAAAATAGCAAGAATTACTCATTCATTCCAATTATCTGCTTAGGTCAAATATATATGAGATGACAAAAAATTGTTTTCTACTAACACATTCACTGAACAATTCTAAGGTATTACAGACCCAGGTCAACTTTACTGCAGGTTACATATTTTATGATATTTAATATCTTTGTGTTAGGAACTTGTAATAACATTTGGTCAATATTAAAACATTAAACTACCATTACATTAACATTAGTAGTGCACAGGGCTCTTTGAGTTAGCTTTAGCTTGCAAACGTTTTCTGAGATAGCAGACTTTACATATTATCATATCCTAGTAATAATAATAATAAATTAATAAATGTACATATTTACTTACCAAAAGCCCAGAGTAGTTTCTTAAGTGCCAACAGACAGTGAACAACTTTAATTAGGAGGTGAATTAAATCCAGTAAAAAGCTAAAAACAAGTGCTAACAAACTGCACTGATGAACAGCAGCCACGACTTCAGAGTGTCTGGGAAATGTTTAGTTCCCCTCTTACGACTAAAGTGAGCTAAACTCAAACCTAAAGACTGTCAGCAACTAAAACGAATATAAAGTTGAAATTGCAGGCGTTTTCTGCTCTCTAATGTCCTCCTGAATGGCTGTAAAATTGGCAAGCAGCAGCCCCCGTTTTCTCCGGCAGTCAGGGCGGCAACGTAAACAACGAGAGGCGCGAGCTGTCAATCAAACCTGTTGCTAGCTGTTAGCCCGAGGCGACATGGCTGAAAGACGGCTCCTGATTGGTCAGTTATTTTTGGCAGTATCTTTGGTTATGTGGCGAACCACAACATAAAAAAATTAGGACCACGAAGAGTGTGTAAAAACTAGGTGTCAAAGCCAGAATGATTAGCATGACAACAATAGTGACTTTGAAATGTGCTCCGATTTTACAACGGAAGTCAATGGCTCCCATTGACTTCCGGAGCCTCACACTACTTCCTATTTGGCACGCAGGGAGGTACGGGCTCGCTATGTCCATTCCTTCTACAGTCAATGGTGGTAACCTGCTTTGCATACACTTCTATGCACTCTGCATCCCCCTATCACATGCACAGCTGATCTCCACAACACTGCCAAACTCAAGACTGCAGACTCCATATTTCTGGTTAGCTCAACTATTAGGGTTGTAAAAATGTGTTTTGAGATATATTGTGATATTTTGGGGGCACAATATCAAGCATCATAATTCTTTATAGGTATCAATACAATTGTGACAACATCATGCATCTGCATCTGTTGGCAGGCCTATCAACACTAGTTTGGCTGCAGTTCCCAGGCTGGCCACTGGGGGTGGTGCCGTTTTTTTTCAGCAGATTAATGAAATGTGGTGTATTTCCCCTGATTAAACTGTGTCAGCTCAGCACATGTTCTCTCTTTTGAACAATTTACATTCCTGTTCTGTTTGACTGTGCCTCTATAAAACAGGTGGGTATTTGCTGTGTACTGAGGACAACTCTATCGTAGTTTGAATTGAAATATAATTGCAGAATTGCATTGACCGTTGTACCAAAAGTTTAATTTGCTTATTAGCAATATAGCTGCTATGATATGCTAAATGCTAATACCTAAAAGCCAAGCTAAGACCTTGGTGCATAAATCACCCTTACTTTAAAATTAAGTAGCAGAAAATATTGCAAAAGTCAATACTTAAAAAAAGTACTGTTTCTTATGCTTCGTCAGTCATTATAATGTGTTTTATTTATTTATATATGGTTTCCAAATTTGAAAATTCCCAAAATTTCCAAGCTTAACTTCCCATGGAAAGTTTCCAGAAAATTTCCTGAAATTTACCGGAAATTTTCCGCCCCTTTGAAACCCTACTTTTTACAGTGTCAGTCATTTGTGGAAGTTACATAGGGCACATAATTGCAAATATCTCGGTATATGTTAAACAGAGGTTGATCAAGGTAGTGGAGGAGGTTTAATTCATCATGATGACATGAAACAGGCAATAGTTTGACTTATGTTGTTATTGTTTACAGCTGCTAAGTTAGCATTAGTGGGGCTTCTAGATGCTGATATTGAACTGATTAGAAACAACATGAGATCCAGCTTAACACACGGGATGCGTCGGGCGGAGTTGCGAGTCTGCTGGCATCAGACCCACATGGCGGAGACGTGTGACACTCCTTCTCCACAGAAACGTCATTTAAAAGTCAATGTGAGAGTACAGCCTCAACATAGACCTGGCTAGGCTAGGCTAGGCTAACTATAGTTGACTGAATAGGTGTAAGTTTGCCATCTCTGTAGGCTGGTCAGTGCAAATGCCAGACTTTTTACAAGTGAAAGTGAAAGTGAAAGTCCTAATTCACAGTCCATCAGAGCCAGTAATCTCTCAATCATTCAGGCCTGTGTAGTGTTCATGGTAATTGCTAAAATATAACAATATGGTTATTTTGTGTGTATTTTGGGTGAAAAACGCGTCTCAGTGCCAGCCGCAAGCGTGAAAAATAGGCGAGGCTTCTATTTTCTAGGAAGCCCATGTCAGAGGCGTGTTTCAGCTGTCGCTGGAGACTCGCGTTTCACGCAGCCAATGTGGCTACTCTAATTTGCTAAGCTGGGCGCCGAAGTAAAAATGGCTTCCTGATGCAGCCGCAACACTGCAGTTATGCATCCTGTGTATTTGAGGCCTAAGTCTGATAATTTGACAATCATACAGACTTTCCTTACCTGAAAAAAACTTTGGATTTGGACTCAGATCTCCAACATTCTGGTGCACTGGTCCACTCATTACACTAATGTGTGCTGAAACATTAATAAGACTATGACACTGTCCTCATGAATTTATCATGTTAAAAAGTGTTTTTTCCAAGTATCTTGAGGTATAGGTCATTGTTTGAAGACGACTCCATATTTAAACCATATACTTCATTGGATGCATGGTGGCAGAGCGGTTAGCGTTCTTGCCTCCCAGCAAGGAGGTCGTGGGTTCGAGCCCCAGGCGGACCAATACACACCATCACACGAACTCTCTGGGTGGAAGCTGCATGTCCTCCCCCTGTGTTACCGTGGGTTCTCTCCGGGTTCTCCGGCTTCCTCCCACCATTCAAAGACATGCATGTGTTGGTGACTCTAAATTGACCTTAGTAAATGAATGTGAGAGTGAATGGTTGTCTGTCTGTGTTCGTCTCTGTGTCAGCCCTGCGACAAGCTGGCCCCTGTCCAGGCTGTACCCTGCCTACGGCCCAAAGTTACTGGGATAGGCTCCAGTCACCCGCGACCCCTAACGGTAATAAGCGGTAGAAAATGAATGAATGAATGAATGAATACTTCATTGGAAAACAATTGCTGAAAATGTTGGTTTAATGTTCATGTTTAATTATTAAAAACAACAAAACAAAAACATATCTAAGTCAATTTCATGGGAATTGTGGTGACAACTTATCCTGCTTTCAAGTGCATGTCAGACAATCAGCATGGTAGTTTTTTGCGGACTATGGGACTATTATGCATTATCTTAAGTTTTTTTTACAATTCACAACAAACTCACTGCTGAGTTCCACCAATGACACGTCAATAAAGTCAGAAGCCGGGCAGTTTGTGTTGCCTCTACAATTTTGATCAAATGACTTAATGGGGTGTTCATATGCTCTGTTATGTTAACCCAACATCAATAAAAGCAGCCTTAGCTCCTAAAAATCAGGCAGAATAGAAAGAAATCCTCAAAGGACTGTGTCGGTAATGTTGTGTTGGTTTAAAATGCTGTGCTATGCATGTATGACCCTGGAGCTGAAGAAGCTCTAATGTGTATTGATTGTGTGGCTCAGTCATTCTTCAGCAAAGGATGTGGAGCTGCAGCCACTTCCACTCATCAGACCTGCATTGGTTTTAGGTTGGAGGTTTTCATAACTACAATGTGTAAATGATTATTTCTGTCATAATAACTAAAAACACTATCCTAATTAGGACTATGGCTTCAGCTTTGAGACTTATATTTACTGTATTCAAATGATGAGCTATCAACAAAAGTACGCCATGTCAAGTATTTTTAAATTGTCGAGTATAGCAGAGTTTGGGGTACATGAGCACTTTGCAGAGGGTACTTAAAATTTCATAATTTATTTCCATGATCATAAGAGAATATTTGCATTTTTTTTTTATTAAACCACTAAACTTGTGAAAAAACGTTGCTCAAGTTATAACATGAAAGTAATTATAAATATTTGATTATTATATCTTGTTACATATTTTAGGTTTAATAGCTTGTTTACAGGGGGAGTTCTTATATCATTACTATAAAATGTGTTTTGTTTTGTTTTTCATTTTTCTTTGTAGTAAATTTATTATGAGTTTAAGGTTATTATTGTTATTTCATTTTATTAAGTAAATTTTAGGACTTTATAATGTTTTTTTCTTATTTTTTACTAATATGTTTTTATCTGTATTTTTATGATATATTTAAAAAAATGCTGAAGAATTTGTCTTTACAATAAAGTAACAATACAATGTCTTGTACTAGTAAAGAACTAATAAAGTTTTTTATGAAAACTTTTAGAGTAAGGGGGTCCTCAAGGTATGACAACATGCTAAAGGAGACAAACAGTATTGTATAGATTAAGTACAGTATAGAACTGATGCCCAAGTTTGTTTGTTTTTTTTTTTGTTTTTTTTTTGTTTTTTTGTTTTTTTGCGCTGCAGATATCGATTTTGGTGGTATTGGGATAATAATAAATTTACACTATTGTGCAGCCCAAATAGAGTACTATATGATGTGGAAATATGGAGCTTGTTTATAGGCCCAGATTGAACATTACAGATGGATGGATGCCCCCTCCCCTTGTGTTGTGATCTAAAGCCCAGCTGCCGGCTAGTCAGCTTGCACAGTTACATAAACATGCTTAGTAACAGAGGTGGGCACACAGAGAGCTGCTGCTGCTGCCACTCAGTTCTGCGAATACAACCAAACAAACCACATTTGAGATAAAAGAAGAGGTCATATCAACGACTATGAAATATTAACAATTTCTGAATATTCTAATGACAATATGACTATGTGCTGAACTATTTACTATATGTATGTTTTCATTTGCTTCTCTTTTCTTTTTGGGCTGTGTCTCTTTGAGCTTTTTTCCATGTTATAAAGTTGTTTCCTTATCAAAAACATACCTGAGCAATATTTTATTCTCTGGCGCAGAGTTTTTGAGGCCCCAGAACACTCTGACCCACAAACCTCCGCCTCTCCCACGAACCCCTGCCCACTCCAACAAGCACTGACCAATCAACAAGCCCGCTACATCCAGTCTGCTCTCATTCATTTATCCAAAAAAACAGTGTACAGTTCTGTTTCCATTTATACCTCACAGACATTTTCATTTCATTTCATTTCATTTTGTAGTAAAAATGGCATCATACAAAAAGTTTAAGAAGGTAAAACACTTTTTTTCTCTGTTTCTGTTCAAAAAAGCGTGACATACTGTAGCTGCAATGTTTTTAAATGTTGTAAAACGTGCAGCAGTTTTTGAGGTGACCAAGACTGGTTTAAAAATAGAAATAAAAGAATAATATGGCTCCTTTAAGTCCTTGATATTATAAACCGACATGACATTAGCATCTCATATTTTCAAAGATACAGAAATTCGTATCACAATATTCTTTAAGGTCAGTAAACTGTGCTTCTAAAATGCAAATAAAAATGTGATATGGTTTTAATAATTGTGGACTTGCACAATATTGAATGGTGAACAGAGGGAACTATATAGACTCTAGATAGATTATATAGATTCTATATAGATTCTTTGATTCGTTTCAGTGCAGCCAATGTGACAAATTTATTGTTAAAAACTTATTATGTCTTTATCTTTTGAAATATCACAATAATGAATGAACTATTACTATGAGGCGCCATACCGCAATAAATTTCATACTGTGAGGTTAATATTGTGATGATACTGTAATATTTAGATATTGTTACATCCCTATAAGCTTGACTTAGTACTACCAGGTGCGTACAACTTTTTAAAGCTCAAATTCAAGCACTTTCAAGTTATACTTTCATTTTTTTTCACAAGTGGATAAAACTATATTTACAGCTGGACGAATCTACATATATTTAAAACTAAATTCCCTACATGTCCTCGACCAATGGCTCTGGGTCTTTCCCACAGTGAATATCCACTTGTCACATTTGAATATGCACTCACACCACCAATAACCATTTGCAACGCCTGAATATCCACCCAGGCGGCCTGAATATCCACTCCCTACACCTGCATATCCACTCCCTACACCTGCATATCCACTCGCAACGCCTGCATATACACTCATGATATCTGAATATCCAATCACAGCACCCGAATATCCACTCGCGACGCCTCAATATAGACTCGCAACACCTGAATATCCACTTGCGACACCTGAATATCCACTCGCGATGCCTCAATATCCACTCGCGATGCCTCAATATCCACTCGCGACACCTCAATATCCACTCGCGACACCTCAATATCCACTCGCAACACCTGAATATCCACTCGCGACACCTGAATATCCACTCGCGACACCTCAATATCCACTCGCAACACCTGAATATCCACTCGCGACACCTGAATATCCACTTGCGACACCTCAATATCCACTCGCAACACCTCAATATCCACTCGCAACACCTGAATATCCACTCGCGACGCCTCAATATCCACTCGCAACACCTGAATATCCACTTGCGACACCTGAATATCCACTTGCGACACCTCAATATCCACTTGCGACACCTCAATATCCACTTGCGACACCTCAATATCCACTCGCAACACCTGAATATCCACTCGCGACACCTGAATATCCACTTGCGACACCTCAATATCCACTCGCAACACCTGAATATCCACTTGCGACACCTGAATATCCACTTGCGACACCTCAATATCCACTCGCAACACCTCAATATCCACTCGCAACACCTGAATATCCACTCGCGACGCCTCAATATCCACTCGCAACACCTGAATATCCACTCGTGACGCCCAAATATCCACTCGCGATGCCTGAATATCCACTCGCAACACCTGAATATCCACTCATGACGCCCAAATATCCACTCGCGATGCCCAAATATCTACTCGTGACGCCCGAATGTTGAAATATTTGAAGTCCTGGTACTCCAAAGCCTATGGTTATTATTTCAAGCATTTTCAAGCGCTTCATTCAAAATTCAAGCACTTTTCAAACCTTGAAAACAACAATAAAATTCAAGTATTTTCAAAGATTTCCGCCTGTACAAACCCTGATACTAGCCAGCAACTGTTTTGATGCAGTTATTTAGTTAGCGCAATTTGTCCAGAGCATATACATTTATCACATCACCTGAAGCCAAATTGTTAATTATTTTCAGAGTGAATGTATTTTTTTTGCCGTTATGATAGTCAAGTTGTATCAGTAATGGTGTTTAATAATTGTCAAAAATGCTGTAGGGCTCAGATGTGGCATAAAAGACATAACATAACTCAAAACATGACATAAGTCAAAATAAGAAAACACTCAATAAGATAGGAAAGATAATGTATTTTCAACATATTGCTTTGACATAGTTCTATTTTATCAGTGAAGCCTTGGTCACTGCTTTACCCACATTATAACCTCTAGTGTGTAATGTGCATGTAGTTCTATACTAACCCATGGGTACGGTCTACATTAGCATACACATTACAGCTGTGCAATGTACACGTGTGTCCTAGAAAAGACAGCATAACAAACAGCAACAGTTCTGCAGCAAGGTCAGGATTCCAGTGCAGTTACTACTCTCCCAAGCAGAAATGTCCAAGGTAATACCATACAATTAAGTAGCCAATTATTAATACATTTAGGTGATTATTATGTGGGTCTGTGAAGACAGCAGTAGCAGAGGTTAGAAAAAGGTTTAAAGGTCAAACGAAACAAGACAAAGCCTAAAAGTAGTACTGTCCTATTACCATTGTCAGCATTCAGTTTCAGATGTTTAAGAGCCTGGACATTGCAAATCCACGTCAGGGTAGCTTCAGTTTTTTTCTTGTGAAATTTAGGACATTTTTAAGACTTTTTAATACCGCTTGGATTTAAATTTAATGCAAGCATCAACAGAACAAAAATATTTTTTTAAAGTATAATACAGACAAAATATCTCCAGTGCTGCATTAAAAAATTATGAAAAGGGGAATCAAACATTTCAAAGATAACACTTCTTCAATAAAGATATTTTGTTATTGCAGTGAATCTACTTTTTTGTAATATTAACATAATATTTTGACAAATTTTAAGACAGAGACAAACCAAATTTAATACCTCTTCATAATATTTCATATTTTTAAGGCTTTGATTTTGACAAGATCAAATTAAATATCTTTTTAATATCTTTTATCTTTTTGCTTTTAAGACTTGGCACTACCCTGCATGTATAATTCACAGTTAATAAGAAAACAGTATCAGCCAACATTAAAGTGTTGCGAACATATAGGCCATGCTTGCACTAAATAGACACCAACTGGTCTCCAAAGATGACCAAAACACCTCACCTTCTGCATAACCTCCTTAACAAAAGGATATGAAACATTATATTGGCCCATAGTAAAGACTAGTTGATGATCAATATATAGACATTGATATGGATCTATTTTAGACTTGTATTCGAGGGTCAGTGCTTTGCCTACGTCTCAACCCGTCCTTCAGAGGGCACAGAGCAGCACTGCATCAGAAAGCAGTAGCATCACCACCACTAAGCTTAAAATAGCAACAGCACGCAGAGGCACACAACCGCTAGCTCTACGCGCTTCCCGGACCAGCATCCCAACAAGGCTTACATTACAACATCCACTGTTATTATATGGAAGAAATGTACACGACAAAAAGATGTGACACAAATGTCTCCAAAAGCAAATTAATACAGTAGTGGATTACTTACAGCAGACAAGAGTGAGATTCATGGCCCCATTGTCGTGAGGAAAGAAAAAGGAGAAGCAGATGGACATCAGGCAGACAGAGACAAACATCCCCGTGTTTCGGTGAGTGGAAGGCTGAGTGGAAGGCTGAGTGGAAGGCAGAGTGGGCAGCAGGCAGCGTCACCGGCAAAGCTTAACATCTGCTCACGTCACACTTTTCATGAATGGGTCCGTCTGACGCAGAGAGGACACGGCTCGGAGAGGACGGCGGGGGAGGGGTCTGGAGAAAATGGGAGGGGGGGCTAGGGGGAGGTGATGGAGAATGGATCTGAGGCAGCCGGTAGCAGCAGGTTAGAGCCGACCTGCCTTATTTGCCCCATCAATTAATATTATATACAAACGTGAATGGCTCCTCCTGCCAACTCTCTGCCTCAAAGTTAAACTCTAAATAAAGCCTTTTTAACACCAACAAACCTGTTTGGGTCTAACAGTGATCAATGCAGCCTGACATCCTGGACAACAGTATATCAGTAATTCTTTTTTTCATTTTAATTTATACTTTTATTTAACCAGGAAGTCCCATTCAGATTCAGAAACTCTTTTACTAGAGAGACCTGGCCAAGGTAGCAACCAATACAGTTGTCAAGACAACAAGTACTGCAAGATTAAGCAAGATAAACACACTGATCCAAACAACTATTTAAAAAAATAGTAAGCACGCCTCCTTTTCCACACTCTTTATAATTGCCTTAAATTTATCAACTGAAATGAGTGATTCCAGCTTAAGATCTCTTTGTAAATTGTTCCATGCCCATGGTGCAGACTAGGAAAAGGCTGTTTTACCCAACTCTGTGAGTGACCGGGGAACACTGAAATGCAACCAATCTAAGGAGCGGAGCTGGTAACTTTTGGAGCTAATACTGAGTAGGTTACAAAGGTAGCCTGGATGTTTTCCCGATATTGCTTAGATGAGGATTAGAGGCTGGCTGGCCGATATTATTGGCCGATATAAACCATGAGAAAATTATTGGTTATCGGCCAAAATCTGGCTGATATCCACTGATATAAACATTACTATTTTTACTGTGTGCTGGAATAAGACCTGTTTACTTTCAAATGATGGCCTTCTGCTATTTGTACAGCAGAGGGCACTGATGTTTACAAACAGTTGGGCTTTTACCCCCAATTTACACCAAAAGCAGAAGCAGCATGGAACGGCACCATTGGGGCAGCCGCGTCTGAACCGCTTTCAGTTTATTCAGTCTGACAATTCACACCGGTGGCGGCACACAGACATCTGCTTCGCTACAGATAGGTTTGAGCTCTATTTTTCGAGCGGCTCCGCAGCAATCTGCAGAGCTACGGCTGAGAAAACACAGGAAACAGGCTCCAAGAATCAAAATAAACTTCCAGTACACTTTCAAAATAAAGGTTCAATGAAACAGTGGTGATGTGAACACGGTGCATTGAGAAGTTTATTCTTGAGGGGGAGAAATATAACAGTTTGTGACAGAAAGCAGTCATTTTACAAGGACAACATGCAGAAGTTGAATGCCTGGCAAACGTTTTGTGTTTAGATGGTGAGTAGCCTGAAAAACAACAGGGAGAGACTGGCGCAGCAGCAGCAGAGCGGCCGCAGCTCTGTGGTTCTCGGTGTAAATTGACGCTTTTAAACAGACGCATACAAATCGATCTGCTTCTGCGACGCCCCTGGTGAAAATTCGGGGTTACAATGCAGTTCATAGGAAACAGCCCAAATCACCTTCTCATGGCCTGAAAAGCAATACAAATATTTTGCTCATTTCTCTGCCTTAAAACCTCATTGAACAAAAATTCAAAATGCATTTTGTAGTTCTTCCCATGCTCTACTTGCAGAGCAAGTTTAAATGAAATTTAAGTTAAACAAATTTAGTTAAAGTTAAATAAAATAAATAAATATAATACATAAAATACATAATAATACTCCCCACACCAATATCCACTACAACCTACATAACAATCAGCATAAAGAACAATAAACAGCTTTCTACAACATTTTAAAAATGTCCTGGGGTGTACACGCCATATTCATGTAAACAAGAGCAGAAAGAAAAATGCTTTAAAATACTTTTTCCTAATGTATAACTGTATCGGCTGATGTATTGGATATCAGTATTTTTTGTTACCTAATATCGGCATCGGCCTTAAAACACCCATATCGGCCAGGCTCTAATGAGGGTATACCAGTGTTGTTTTCTGCTTGTGGTTAGTGATGTCCAACCTACCAAATTATAAAGAGTGCAGTGGTGGGTGAAGGATTTTGCATTTGTTATAAATCATTTGTAGTGATGCATGATACACTTAATCAGGTTTATGTAAAATGGATGAGGCCGCAAGCATATGCAAAGTGTCACCATCATCGATCACAGACAGAATGACACAAGGCTGTGTTCTTGCCCAGTAGCTCAAGAAAAACTGGGCTCATGGTAGAAAATGATTTTGTAAACCTGTAGAGATAAGGTTGGGGAACGGTCTGGAGGGAGAGAGAGGGAGGATGAATGTGAAAGCAGCTGTGAACAGCAGGTCTGGTTGGTTGACGCTGGCGGCGCTGGTGGTAGCGCGTCTGAAAGTAGGACAGACTGTTTCGAAAGGAGAAAATCCCTTTGTACCAAATCACTTCACTCACCACCCATTGTATCAACATCCCACATGTGAATATCCACTACACACAGGTTTCTCATGTACTGATGAAGTATGAAAGAGCATATTGCAGAGGAGTATGATATAGTGTCCACAACTAACAACAACAAATACTAGGACTGAACAATTTTGAAAAAATATCTAATTGTGATTTTTCTGACAGATATTGCAGTTGCAATGAGATTTGCAATTTTCTAAAATCAATGTTCAGTTCATAGTTTACCTTTTAAGTATGTGATGGGGCTTTGACACTTGAGAGAAGACTGAAATATTAACTGCTGAACTAACACAAGGAATCACATGCCTTTCAGAACACGTCTATAGAGGTCTGAAAAACAGCTGTAATGCAGTTTATACACATTAGGACCCTGTGGAAACTGGATATATTATTCTTTGCAGAGGTCAGTATATCCCCTAAATAATTGGAGTTGTAACAATTTGCTAATTGTGACAATTCAAATTGCGATTTCGATTTGATTTCGATTAATTCTTCAGTCCGAACAAATACTGTACATCTTCTGTCAAAACAGAAAAGAGCAGTCAAACAGTCTGCATTAGACAAGGGTCACTTATCAGCAGCAACTAACTCTGAAAAGTGCACGCATGCACAACAACAACTACTGCAAATACAAACTCCTCATAAAACTAGGCATATTGGTCTGTACCAATATAGCAATGCAATAATAAATACACACCAACATTAACAGAAGTGCATCACAGGTAAAATAGATTTAGCATTAGCTCAGGGGCTAATGCTAAACTATTATTAGCTAACACTGGGAGCTTGAGAGGAAAAATACAAAAGCTCATAGCCAAAATGTCAAAAGAACTGCTTTTCTTTTGCTAAAGGTCATTTATAGCATCTTACAAAGTGACTCTGACGTTCACTCAGCGCCGAATCTTCAGCCTTTAACACAAGAGTCATGTATGACTCAGCACTTTTTACAATGCTTTTCTAGGGCCATCAAGTACAATAGACAGAGACACTCCACCAAGGTTTTTATTAGATTCAGAGCTCTGTATGAAAAGGTTATAATAACGCATTTATCGTAAAATGCTTACCACCCACAGCGTAGTGTTCACATAGGGTCCACTTTATGGTTGATTTGCAGCTTTTGTGAACTCAAAAATACATTCTTTTTTGAAACAGTACATTGGTGGTGCCTGTGTTATTTTGTGTAAATGAACAAACCTGAGCAGTAATCTGTGACCATTGCAGTCCTCTTCTGAGCTGCTCCTGGCTCACGTTTGGCTCTGTCTTGCTTTTAACCTGGGAAAAAAACAAAAACATTTACAGGTCACGTTAGAACCGAACAGTGACATTCTCAACAGGACTCAATAGCTAGATCATGAGATCATCACAAGACTGCAGTGAACAGTATGGTGTACAGTATATGTCCTCATAAGTTCAGATAGCTCAGATCTCTTGATCTCAAACCGGATTCAACAGAGATGACTTAACTCTTTACTTCCTATGACTGAGTTAGTTTTACTTGATTAAAAAGACCAGACAAGGACAGGAAAAGAATCTCTCCATCAACCTCTTCAGGTTGGAGTTTAAGTATCTCAGGGTCTTCACAAATGAGAGAAGGATGAGTGGGGATGGGTGCAGCGTCTGCAGTAATGCGGTCGTTGTATCGGTCTGTTGTGGTGAAGAAGGAGCTGAGTCGAAAGGCGAAGCTCTCGATTTACTGTCGATCTACGTTCCTACTCTCACCTATGGTCATGAGCTTTGGGTCATGACAGAAAGGACACGATCACAAGCAGCCAAAATGAGTTTCCTCTGCAGGGTGACTGGGCGCTCCCTTAGAGGGTGAGAAGCTCGGATACCCGGGAGGAGCTCGGAGTAGAGTCACTGCTCCTCCACATTGAGAGGAGCCAGCTGAGGTGGGGAGTAGGTCTGGGTACTGGGTATACTGACATCTGTCCAAACCATGGCACTACAGAGCTAATGTGAAGAGCTTTGTGTGAATATTAGCCACCTTTTTTCCATCTAAGTCACTGTGGCTATTATTGCAGCTGCTTTTGATGAAGCATAAGCAGAACACATTTTATATTAATTTAGACAATATTCAAAATTCAATGTTTAAACTATTTTATTTGCTTCAATTCCAAGCTCTATAGTAGCATAAAAATCTAATGGCAGACTGACTGACTGTAACAGAGGGGCTATAAAAACACAGTGAGGGTAAAAGGATGGGCTAAATGAACAGATGCTCCACTCCATCCTCTCCTTTTAGGCCCAAATCTCTGGGGACACAGATAGAGGGGGTGGGACACTAATGAGGCATGCCCTGGCTGGGTTTGGGAGATTGAGGGGGAAGGCATTATCCGGTGCGTGCCTGCAGCCACACCCAGCAGGGGGGGCACAGCCACAGACTGGGGGTGTCCGTCCCGGGGCGAGGCGCTGCACATGAGTCCAAATACAGTCCGTAACCAGCGTGAAATGACTCCTAAATGAGTCACAGTGCAGATGGCCGTGGTCCTGTATCAAACTGACAGAAGGGATTGAGCGAGTGTTGTGGCTGATTGTGGGATCTGCTTAAATCTGTTCAGAATCTCACTCATGTACAGCCAAAGCTTTGACTCACTGTTCAAATATACAAATGTAGCAAATGGGACGTTCTGAAGTTAGAGTCCATAACTGTATTAGCACAACACATCACTAGGGCTGAGCAGTATATCACAAATGTATTGGAATTGCAACAACTGCCACTGTAATATCCACAGTAGGGCTAAAAGCGATAAATCAAATTAATTTGATTAATTTGTGTTTTTAATTTTGGACAATGTCAAAAATCTAATTTAGCAGAAATTAGCATCCTACAAGTGCTACAGTGTTTCCTGTGTTGCGGCTAAGTGCTGATAGCTCCAGAGCAGCTTAAATACGGACTGTGGAGACTCTGCAGACACTAAAAACATTGATAATCACAGCGAAAGGAGCCCCTTTACCTGAGTAATGTCCTCGTTTAGATGGGGCAGCAGTTTGGCCCAAACGAACAGCGTAGTGTGACGTGCAGCAGTGGTAACTTGCGTGTCTTTGCTTATGTATGCTAATTAGCCACATGCTCTGGAGTTAGCGTCTTTGTATAGGCCTCTATGGTGAATAATGGCGGCTATTATAATAGACCTGGACGTCAGAAACAGAGAGGGCTAAAACTAATGTAATGTATAAGTAATATTTTTTTTAGTTACTTTTTTGTGTGCAGACATTTAGAATATATAACCTAGCTAAAATAAAACAAAATACTATGCAATAATCCCCACAGTCCCTAATCCACAGACCCTGAATATGTGACTTTACTGCAGATGCATATTTATTGCATATTGCTCTAAACCCAGATTATGGTAAACTTTTAATATTCTATTCAAAGAAGTTAGTCTGACACTTAAAGGTTTGAGTTTCATTTCTACATGGCGCTTCATAAGCAACATGTAGAAATGCTGGTTTTGCCATGAAACTCTAGTATACGCTGTATTATTTCTGAACTGCACCGACAGAATTCATTGCCAAAAACTTAGAGCCAGGCCTTGTGGGTTCTAGTCAATTCCAGATCCAATTCACATCTGGTGTTGCTGTGATTTTGTCCTTGTATTGCATTTTAATTAAATAATGACGCTCAGAAAAAAAAGCCAGAGAGCCAATATTCTAAGGGTTTCATCCACTGTGTTTGCTTAAAAACATGGTTCCAGAGCTGCTCAAAATGTATATTTAAAATATTGTCATTAGTGCCATGTATGGCTTGTTCCATACATGGCATTTCATGGATATGAAATATTTTTCATATCCATTTTTCAATTGAAAAGCAACTTGTTTTGCAATTTTCCAATTTATCAATATTGTTCTTTTTGCTGCCAAAAAAGCAAGATTATTTTATAGTCAATTTTAGTTTGAAATTGAGCAGCCCTGTGTCCCACTAAACACATAGCCGGGCAGAGACGTAGACTCATGTTTAGTCAAACAAACAACTTTAACAATTTGAGTCCAAAAACATTTAACTTCGAGACAGTAACATAACAGACTTCATGTAGTTTTTGTTCACTGAGTGCTGCTGAACACCTCTCTGGCCTTCATCACAGTTAGGTGAAAACATCCAGCGAGTCTTACAATACACCACACTATCCCCCCTGATTAACGCAATTTAAAACTCCAGTAATAATGGTACTGACGCAATAATTCAATTTTCTGTGACCCATTTTGAGACATATTATTCCTTATCTTTATTTTCGCCCTGTACACAGTGAGTATGTGAAAACACACCAGGGGATTCCCGAAAATAGCTCAAGGGTTAAATATTGACAAAGCAAACAAGAGCTGGAGATAAGACAGGAACATAGTTTGAAGCACTGAACTTCTGAGCTGAGATGCCAAAGGTCACATGATCACAGTCTGTTTGTCTGAGAGAGAGAAAGAAAAACACCACCAAACGAGTGTGGCATGGAAACACAGCACTGCCAAAACTCAATCAGAACTAAAGGATTCAAGAAATAAAAGAAGTTTAGATAAATGTTTAAAACTAAGTTAAACCACAGGCGAGGTATAACTTCAAACCAGTCTGACTTTAGTGTCAGTATCTGTTTCTGCTGTTCTCTAGTTTCTACTGACTATAGGCTGACCTTTACCTAGCCTTCATACAGTGTAAAAAATATATATAAAAATCATTGTGTTATCACGTTTATGCAGGTATACAACATCAAGCATAGTTCATGTTCACAACACAAGAGTGACCACCTGTCCCACCTTTTCTGTGGATCTTAGCCTATAAAAATGAGAATCAAGTTAAGAACAACTGTTTCGATGGGCTGAATATATGGCTGATGAGTATTGCTGCCCCTTTGTTTCAGGAAAGGCTTCTCTCCATGAGGTGTTTTTATTTCAATTAGTAAAGTCTACAAAATGTGTCTTTTATGTTAATGAGCTCTAGACTCATTCAGTTGGTAAGTTTGATACCGTCAAATAGCAAAACTTTTATTTCTCGAGTTTGTCCCACTTTGTCCCACCAAATCACACAACTGGTCCTACTTTTAGTACTCTTTATGGTGGTCACCCTACTGAACACAGGAAAAAAAAATTATATAATAAACATCTTATGCAAGCCACTGTGTTGCCTAAATTAAATGTTAATATCAGTCCAACCAGACCTTGAACTGCGACAACCAAAATTTAGCATTTTAGCAAGGAACTAATGCCCTGTTTAAGGACAATGTCACTGATGTCTGACTGTTTCTGTTCATAAATATATTTCATTTACAAATAGTTGTTTTATCAACCCTTTTATACAGAATAAATGCAGTAAGAAAAATAAATTGTAGATTTTTTGAGATATTTTGCCAGTTAACTAGAGAATGTATAGTAAATAGTAAACACAACTATTAACCACCAATAATAAATCTTACTACTAGACAAACCATAACTGTATTACAAATATTCCCACCTAATTAAAAAAAAGGCACAACCGTCCTCAATGCCTTCACACGACTAAACAAATGCATCAGTTTTTAACATACAAAAACAAGAACTTATGCAATTAACATCTAATGCAAAACCAATCATAAAGTGAATGTTACTAAATGCACTAAATTCTAGCCCAACCTGAGTCTGTGGGTCTGTGTGATCCCAGCTGTAGCTGCAGCCTCCCGCTCTGCATCCATCCCCGCTCTGACTCCCAGCAGCACCCGTGGGTGTCCTGTCCTCGCCCATGTAAAGCATACTGGCCCCGCTCTGTGATACGGCCTCATTACTATTTCAGCAGCAGCGGAACAGCACCACTGACAGCTCCTGTGTCCAACCATCAATAAGAGAAAACACTAAGTGGTTTACCTTTCCAATCTGCCATTGCACGCTGCAGCCGCCAGCACATGTCCTGAGCTGTTACACAACCGCACTGTTAGGACAACAGAATCAGACAGAACAATGGAAACAAATAATATACAAGGTTCCCATGCATGTGTATGGACAACCTGGAAATTTAGAGTTTGTGTCCCAATATGGAAATGGCCTGGAAATTTCACTGAAAGAGAATTTGATGAGTATTAAGAGCTCCAAACTAACCTTTTGCTTTTGTTGCACCGGCACGCCAAATTTTGTCTTTTAGGTGCACCAAAAACACAATAACACAGACTAACGTTACAGAACTATCCTGACAGCATCCCACAAACAGGGCTCAACCATCCCTAAGTGATTTATTATTTAGTATACAGAATATTTCTGTAATAATAAAAAACTCTTTTATAAAATAAAAAAAAAACTTTTTTGCAACCAATTATTTCTAATTTGTTTATACTTTGCTCATTCTAATTTATTACTGATTAATAATAAGCTACAAGAGTGTTGAACAAAAGTAATCGACAAAAAGTATGGAATTTGAACCACATGCCAAAAGTTATAAACACAAAGTTTATAGTCAGTTACTGCAGCAAAGACATGACACCACCAGGGATCTGCAACCTTCTGGGTCTAAAGAGCCAATTGTTCCAAAAAATATACAATGTAAAACTCTAAAGAGTTGCCACCAATTTTAAAGCATAAAAGTCACTTAATCTATAACTGAAACACAGCATATGGGTGGAAAGAACTGTGTTAAATACCGCACTTATCTCACCCAGAGAACTCGAGTTATGTTCTGTAACTATTTCCTGGTGCGTGTATGTGGCACTTGTAATCAGTCTGTGTGACAACAGCAGGGCTAAAGAGCCACTTGTGGCTCTAAAATCACAGGTTGCAGATGTCTGACACAGACCAACTTTCTTTTTAAATGCCATTTTCACAGCTTTGTGTCAAAGATGGGCCTCAGACAAAAAGATGAAGTTGCAGAGATGGTCATGTTCGCATTATAAAATAATAGTTTCAATGCGCGATGTTTGAGATACGGGAGAGAATGGAGTTAGCAGCATGTTAAATGTAGCGATTAAGCTAACGCACACTGCTACTTACAGTATTTTCTCACCTGGTAACTTTCATGATTGTTTTATGTCTAGAGTGAAGCCTCAGACAAACGTGAGTCTGATGAGCTCCATGCATGAAGCGCATATGGTCCACTCATTAAGCTTCAGCCGCTAAAACGCAACTCTAATTGGTCTGCACAGCGGTGAGAGAGGTGAGCAAAAGAGTTAACACTTTTTGCTAAATTAAAATGCTTATGAGGCAAGTTTTCAATTGTGCGGCTGCTGTGCACATCGTCCTTGATCAGTACTCATACAGTGACACTGGCTAAAGAGGGAGGCAAGCCGAGAATCTGCCAGGTGCACAAGTGCAACCAAGGAAAATATTTTGTTGCACCCATTTAATTTTTGGTCATGTGTGAATGGAGTACACATTAAAGATAAAGATAAAATCAACTTTTGGGGGCTTTGTCCCATGCTATAATGTTGTTCCCTCTTTAAAAACTGTAGTTGTGTTTTGTTTCATTCATGCCTGTTTAAGTAACTTTGTATTCTCTAGCACTGACACTCGGTTCTCCAAACCTCCGCCTCTCCCACGAACCCTCACCCACTCCAGAAAGCACTAACCAATCAACAAGCTCTCTACACCCAGTCTGCTCTCATTCATTTGTCCAAAAAACGGTGTACAGCTCTGTTTTCATTGATTCCTCACAGACATTTTTGTAGTATAATGGCCTCACACAAAATGTTTGAGGTAAAAAGCTTTTTTTCTCTGTTAAAAAAAAGCATTACAGAACTGCACTCTGCAGCCCTCTGCAACAAAGATTGGTTTAAAAATATAAATAAAAGCAGAATACATTCCCTTTAAAGCATCGCAACAGAAGGCTCAAAGGCAGTCATCTGGACTTGATTTTTAAAGTTGAAGATGTTTCACCTCTTATCCAAGAGGCTTTCTCAATTCTGAAATTGAACTGGTAAGAGAACTGGTTTATATTCTTCTAGGAAGGAGGAGTTAGACCTGAAACTAACTTCTATTGGTTCAGGAGACTATGAATAGCCTGAGTGGTTTCGGGTCATTAGGAGTCCTTTGTCCTCAGCTGGAGTGAGAGTGGTTAACCCTCCCCAGCCTCAGCTCCTTCAGATGTAAATGACCTGAGTGAAACTGGTTTGTTTTGTTTGGGTTTCAGGAGACTGTTGTAGACAGAAGGAAGGTTGTATCTGAGACCACCATTTCTGTTTAAAGAAGGTTTATCTTTTCTTGATACAGATTGCTTCTTTCACTCCTCGCTCAAACCATCCTTTCTCTCTGGCTAAGATTCAGACCTCACTGTCCTCAAAGGAGTGGTTTGTGTCCTTCAGGTGGAGGTGTACTGCAGATTCTGGTCCACTGGAGTTGGCCCTGCGATGTTGGTATAACCAACATCGAGGTTGTTTGGTTTCTCCAATGCACTGTTCATTACAGTTCTCACTGCAGTGGATGGAGAACACAACATTGCTCTGTTTGTAACTGGGAATTTTGTCCTTGGGGTGAACCAGTTTTTATTAACAGGTTTGAAATAAACCGGGATGTTGTGTTGGGGTGCAGAGCGCTTAGTGTTCTCGCCTCCCAGCAAGGAGATCGTGAGTTTGATCCCCGGGTCGACCAACACACCATCACACGAACTCTCTGGGTGGAGTCTGCATGCCCTCCCCATGTTACCGTGGGTTCTCTCTGGGTACTCCGGCTTCCTCCCACCATCCAAAAACATGCATGTGTTAGGTGAATTGGTGACTATAAATTGAGCCTAGTGAATGAATGTGAGAGTGAATGGTTGTCTGTCTGTGTTCGTCTCTCTGTCAGCCCTGGGACAAGCTGGCCCCTGTCCAGGGTGTACCCCGCCTACGGCCCAAAGTTACTGGGATAGGCTCCAGTCACCTGTGACCCCTAAAGGGAATAAGCGGTAGAAAATGAATGAATGAATGAATGAATGTTGTGTTGGCTAAAAATCCTTTTAAGTTTCTCAGACAGGCCGGAGATGTAAGGAATGACTATGTTGCTCCTTTATGACTCCTGTTCTTTCCTGTCCTGTTTTCTTGTCCTTTGGGATTGAGAGAAGACCCAGTTGGGATATCCACAGGTTCTGAGGGCTTGGCGGACATGTTGCTCTTCTTTCCTCCTTCCCTCAGAGCTTGTGGGAACCTCTTGGGCTCTGTGCTGCAGTGTCCTGATCACACCGAGTTTGTGCTGTAGTGGGTGGTTTGAATCAAATAACAGGTACTGGTCTGTGTGAGTGGGCTTCCTGTACACTTCCACATGGAGCCGCCTGTCTTCTCCAATGATAACTGCACAGTCTAAGAAGGCTAGGCTGTTCTCCGTGGCATCCTCACGGGTGAACTTGATGTTCTGGTCCAATCTTTCCGACCACGAACTAACACAAATTCAGAAAGAGGTATTATCCAAAGGGTTCAATTTTTCAGTAACACCTAAACAGATCCCTACAGTAGACCTCAGCACAGCCACAGAAACAGCCATAAAGAATCAGAAGCTGAAGAACTGAGGCTCAGAGTCTCAGCTGCCCTGTCCAGTGCTAAACCACCTCCTTCTAATCTTACCTCAGAAGAAAGGAAGTTCTCCCAATTTTCCAAGGCTGGTGTTTCACCCAGATACACCAGGGGAAGGTGCAGCGGACTGTTCTCACCCTGCAACAACTTCTTAAGCCATCATCAAGTATATACAGTATGAGGATGCAAAAAAATAGTGCACAGAGTTGGAGAAATATGGAAGTAATATCTGAGGATAATCATGTGCTGGATTTCCTTGCTGCAGTACCATAAGTGTAGGTTTGAAGGCAGAGAGGTTGGTACGTACTCTTCTAATACACCCATCACCCTGGACGGCCTGCCTCTGCCCCTGCCCCGCTCACACACAGACAGATTAGAGCTGAGCCCACCAACAGCACGGCCCAATCCACGCTCACAGGAAATTACATAACAATAAGTGTCTGCCGAGCGCCTCCTCCCAACTACCAGCACCTGATAATCCACATCAATTATGGGATTGAGAGCGCTTATAATGCACAACAGCACTGCAGCCAGGCTTAGATAAAAAATATTCTGATGACCACACAACAACTTTCTTTCAAACTCACAGCGCAGAGAGGAGTTTGACAGAAATGGTCACCTACATTATCACAGTTTTTCTTCTGTCCAAGTGACCTCTAAATGACAGCATGACAGCAATTCTCCTGTATTATAAATATACCAATTTGCCGCCGTAAAACAAAAACATGCAATCAAACTTTTATAGCCTAGCTTAAACTTCTCGCTCTGAGCTTAGCATACTCTGTTAGCCAGTCCTACTAGCGATAGCCAGTAGGTCTGCAACAGGACCTTTCATTTTTGTTAAATGTAGTAAATTTAACTTACTATGCTATGAAAAGTAGGCTCTATTTTCAAATATTGCAATAATATCGTTATCGCAATTTTCAATATAGTTATCGAATATCGCATGTTTTCTCCATATCGTGCAGCCCTAATCGCCAGATATCATATCGTCCGTCCACTTCCACTATCAATATAATATTGTATCATGATGAAAGCTGTGATTTACACACCTACTCAATAGTAAATATTCCACAAACCCTGATGATGACATTCTATAAAGCTCCCCTATTGGTGGCTTTTTTGCAGGCTGGTAACACTGTTTGCATTGCTTCTATATAGGACTGTCACAGTGACAGCATTATTGTCATAATCATATCAGGTGTTATTAGCTGCTATACCGCTTAAACCGCACATAGCAGTGTTGAGACTAATCTAACTACTATTACTATCTAATTACTGTATCGGAAATTCTTTCACCGCAACAGCCCTACTTCTATATAACTTATAACTATATTAATTTAGGGCATCATGATATGAAAAAATGTGATATAACTGCAACAACAACAACAACAAGCTAATGCACCTTGTTATAGTAAGTGTGGAGCCTCCTGTTGATGTAGTTCGTTTCTATGCCATTATAATGCAACTGGTATAAAAATAAAAAAAAATCAATATTATTCCAATACCTAGTGGAACCTAATGTTCCTTTGCATAAATCAAATAAATAAAAGAATATATCATGCACACTGCTGCTTCAAGCTTACAGCTAAGAATTTTACTCCAAAAATTGGTCTTTCATTCAATATTATTGTGATTTATGATTGAAGAAGATGAATTAGCTCACCATAGGTATCAGAAAAAGTATTGTACTGGTATTGAAAACCAGGTACAGTTTAAATACTGGTATCAAAAAAATCTTAAGAGTACCCAGCCCTTGTCGCAGAAGGTCATGTATTCAAATCTACCAAAAGGTGCCAAAATCTTCAGTCACAGTAATTGACAAATGATTCACCAAGCTCTGTACAAAAAGAAGCCGCTTAAAGTGTTAACAGCAACAACTTGTCAGATTGATTTCACCAACAAAAATGCCATCATTTTAACGTTTATTTTTAAATTATTATTATTATATTTATACATTCTAAATCTATATACCTGAAGATAAAGCCACCACTGTTTGTTACTGTGATTTTATACTTCCTGTTAATGCCGTCCCTCTGTTGTCATACCCTACAGTGACTTAACAGTCAGTTTACTTATCCTTTGTTATGAAATGATGCTTATTGCATGTGGGCAGCACAGTGAGCAGTTATAAATAGCTGTGTGTGTGTGTGTGTTTAGATCACGTGCAGTGGCGTAGGGCACTGGGCTGGAAACACAAGCACGGATCCTTCTGCTGCTCTTTCCGCTCTCCTCTGTAGCACCACTCAGAGCTGCTCTGGATCACAATGATAAATACTACTATCAAACCGGGCCTGCACCATATACAGCATACTATCATTATCACAGTAACACCCATGGCAAAGGGACCTGAGTGCCTTTTGTTTTTCGTCTGGCTAAACTTGGATCTGCTCATAGTCTGCAGCTGTGAGGGATTGGGCGCCTGTAACTGGGTTAAGCTTTGGGTCATTATAGCATTTTCTTATTGTTTTGCCTCATTAGAGTGCTTGTGTCTGTCCAGTAGGGCCACACTATATGGAAAAAACATGCAATATTTGATAATGTTAAAAATGATAACAATATTATTGTGATATTTTAAAATAGGGCCTTAACACAGACTAAACCAGGAATAAAACAAGGCCAAACTGTGACTTAATTAAGGAAATTACCACTAAAACTGGACTCTGTAAATATTTTTATTTAGTCACTACATATTTTACTTTAAGGCAGTGTAAATCTCTGTCTTCTTCAAAGATTCTTGAGATATGGATATTGTGCTTGCTGATAATAATTATGCGATAATAATTTGATAATATATTGTGCAGCCCTACTGTCCAGTATGAAATTATACTCTAAGCTAGGCAATAATAAGCAAGATCTGAACCAGGACTAAACAAGGTCTAAAGGGAGGCCTTTACCAAGCCCCAATAAGGTCAAAAATGACTATTACTACTACTATTACTGCTACTACTAATGTTACTACTGTTACTATTATTACTACTGCTACTACTGTTACTACTAGCACTACTGCAATTACTACTGCTAATACTCTTACTACTTGTACTACTGTTACTACTGCTACTACTACTCCTATTACTACTGCAACTATTGCTACCACTATTAGTACAGCTACTACTGTTACTACTATTACTCCTACTGTTACTTCTGCTGCTACTACTTAAATTTTATTTTCTACTAACATTTTAAATAAATGTCTATATTAAAGAGGAGCATCATCAAAATAGTTTTGTCCACTAGAAAAACAAAAGCAGAGGAAGATTTTTAAATATGTTCCCTCAAAAAAGAATCTCACAAAGCTTGTTTTAAAGAAAACCTCAGACATAAAAATAAAAATATCTTGTCTGAAAACAAAAAGTGCTCCTCAAAATATAAAAACCATTGTTAGCATTAAGGGTGTCCTCTGGAGTCCACAGTCAGTGTCCTGTCTTTTGTGCTGTCCCTCAGCTGTGTATTGTGTGAGGGTACAGACGTTTGAGGCCCTGAATGTGATGCATCTGCTCTGTTGTATAAATACGACTGCCCCCAGCGCCTCATGGGGAGCGCATTAACCACACGAGTGCTACGGCCCGGCCGTGAGAGTGCCACGTCCACACCGTACAGTACAATGTGTTAGCAGGGACCCGACCTCCACTGTCTACATCCAGTCAGGGGACCATTATAAAAGATGACCTCCAATCAATACCGTCAGCTGCAGGCCGGGCTAATGTTACTTGCCCGTGGGGCTAAGATACATAATGGCTGAATCCTTTTGTACTTCATATTGTTAAGGAAAGTACATGCTCCTCATTTCAAACCAGGGCTGAACGAGTTTGAAAAAAAATCTAATTGCAATATTTCCGACAGATATTGCGGTTGCAATTAAATTTGTGATATATTTTTTAAATTAAAGTTCAGTTCACAGTTTAGATTTTAAGCATGTGACAGAGCATTCACAATGGAAGAAAAACTGAAATATTCACTGCTCAACTAATACAAGGTATCAGATGCCTTTCAGATCAGGTCTGTAGAAGTCTAAACTACAGATGTAGCATGATTTATATACAGTATAATAAGACCCTGCTGAGACAGGATATTCTGTACTCCGCAGAGGACATTATATCACATAATAATTGCAGCCTTTGCAATTTGCTAATTGAGACAATTAAAATTGCAATTTCAATTAAATTTTGATTAGTTGTGCAGCAGCCCCATTTCAAAATAACCCTTATACCCCAATTTTAAAAAGTTAGGTCGTTACTGTTTAGTGACAAAAGTGTGTGTCACAAAACATCATAAAAAATGTATATATTCATATTTTTTCTACTTTTCTTGCATAAATCTTTTAATCAACTTGTGCCCTGATTATAAATACCAAATATTTAATTATTTTCAGAATTGTAACCCTTTTTATGCCAGTATACGTAATAGCACCCCCCCCCCTAAAAAAATCCACTTTGCATTGAGAATAATATTGTTTTTATACAACCCCCCCCCCCCCCCCCCCCCCCCCGAAAAACTGTGATGCTATTACATAAAGTGGCAAAAAAAATGTCAAAATTCTGAAAATAATTAAATAGTATTTATGTTCAGTGCAGAAGCTGATTAAAAGATTTATGCAAAGAAAGTTGAAAAAATATGAAGGTATACATATTTTACAATTTTTTTTTCACTGGGACACTTCTGTCACTTAACAGGATCAACGTAACAAATTTAGTTAGAGAGTGTAAAAATGAAGTTATATTATATATTAAATTTTTGTTTACAATAAGGTCATCTCATGTCACATCAACCAAGGCCTCCCACCTGACCACCTTGGATTTTCTTCAAGCTTGGTATGATTATTGTTCATATAACCAATAGGAAGTGTGCAAACTTTGGAGTTGGTATCCTTTGTAGTTTATGAAATAATAAGGTTTAAAAAGTGGGCGTGTCAGCCCAAAATCATGGCTTCTGCAAAATGCCACAGTTCCACTGCAGGCTGTACCTGCTCAACTGTTTGCTCCACATGAATGACATTTGAAAGTTTTGTTCTACACCATGTAAAGTCCACTGTGTGTAAAGCATAGGGTCCAAAGTTATATCATTCATTATCATATCATTCATTTTTGGCTACTCTTTTTCATTAGGGTAAGCTACAGTAAACAAGTCAGAAATACGTAGAGAACGGAAAGAAAAAATTCAGCCACAAGGGGTCACCACTGTGCCAGTCTCAAGCCTAGATCAATGGAGAGGGCTGTGTCAGGAAGGGCATCCAGCATAAAAGCCTACATGCAAAATATGATTTGCTGTGGTCGCTCCTGAGCAAAAGCAGAGCAGCCAAAATGTGCTTTTCGTTGTTTGTTATAGTTTTTATAATGATCATTTATAGAAGGTAATATTACAAAGTGTATAATTGAAATCATTTAGCTTGTATTTTCTAGTTAAGACATAAATGAGCTTAAGCATAATGCTGACAATGACAAATAATTTATAATAATTATAACTACAGCTGCTGAATGATCATTTCAGTTTAAGAAGTATACAAATACCAAGCCTTGTGGTGATCTTTTCTTTGTCCTGCTCTTACCTTGGAGTCCAGAACTTAGGACAGCTGTAATTCTGTATCACACCACCCTACCACCAACACACCTGTCCTAACCTACAAAGATGGAGAAGACAGGTGGCTCCATGTGGAACTGTACAGGATGATTCAAACCACCTGCTACTCGGTGTGATTAGGACACTGCTGTACAGAGCCCAAGAGGTGCCCATAAACTCTGAGGGAAGGAGGAAAGAAGAGCAACATGTCTGCCAAGTCCTCACAAGCTGTGGATATCCCAACTGGGCCTTCTCCAAATCCCAAAGGAGAAGAAAACAGGTAAGAACAAGAGCCAAAAAAGAAAACCCAACATAGTCATTCCTTACATCTCTGGCCTGTCTGAGAAACTTAAAAGGATTTTTAGCCAAGACAACATCCTGGTTTATTTTAAACCTGTTAATACCCTTAGACAAATGACAAAATTCCCAGTTACAAACAAGCAATGTTGTGTACTCCAGACACTGCAGTGAAAACTGTAATGAACGGAGCATTGGAGGGGCCGGGGGCTGTCGTGGCTGACACGTCTCTGCAACATCGCGTGGCGGTCGGGGACAGTGCCTCTGGACTGGCAGACCAGGGTGGTGGTCCCTCTTTTCAAGAGGGGGGACCGGAGGGTGTGTTCCAACTACAGGGGGATCACACTTCTCAGCCTCCCCGGGAAAGTCTATTCCAGGGACTGGAGAGGAGAAATCGGCCGATAGTCAAATCTCGGATTCAGGAGGAACAATGCGGTTTTCGTCCTGGCCGTGGAACAGTGGACCAGTTCTATACCCTCTGTCGGGTGCTTGAGGGTTCATGGGAGTTCACCCATCCAGTCCACATGTGTTTTGTGGATTTGGAGAAGGCATTCGACCGTGTCCCTCGTAGTGTCCTTTGGGGGGTGCTCTGGGAGTATGGGGTCCGAGGCCCTTTGCTAAGGGAGTTTGGTCTGCATTGCCGGTTGTAAGTCAGACCTGTTCCCAGTGCATGTTGGACTCTGGCAGGGCTGCCCTTTGTCACCGGTTCTGTTCATTATTTTTATGGACAGAATTTCTAGGTGCAGCCAGGGGCCGGAGGGAGTCTGGTTTGGGGACCACAGGATTTCATCTCTGCTTTTTGCGGATGATGTTGTCCTGTTGGCTTCATCAAACCAGGACCTTCAGTGTGCACTGGAGCGGTTTGCAGCCGAATGTGAAGCGGCTGGGATGAGATTCAGCTCCTCCAAGTCCGAGGCCATGGTTCTCGACCGGAAAAGGGTGGTTTGCCCTCTCCAGGTCGGAGAAGAGCTGCTGCCTCAAGTGGAGGAGTTCAAGTATTTTGGGGTCTTGTTCACGAGTGAGGGAAGGATGGAATGTGAGATTGACAGGAGGATCAGTGCAGTGTCTGCAGTAATGCGGTCGTTGTATCGGTCTGTTGTAGTGAAGAACGAGGACGGAGGACGGAGGTGCGATGCTGAGCTATAGCGCGGAGATTGAGCGCACAGAGGTCGCAGGAGCTCACCAGCAGCAGCAGTGGTGTGGATGGGACTAAAGGAGGAGACGAACGCGGTGCTTTCCAGTTTTGTCTGGTGTCGCTCTGAAAAGCTGTCTGCGTTGCCATGGTGATATGGTTGCCTAAAAAGTTGAATGGGCAGCGTATTTAGACAACAATGAAGTTTGAGGTCATTGTTCTTTAAACGTTAATGTTGCAGACTAATAACCTTCCTGAAAACCTATAGCACAGCAAACTTCTTCTGTTTTTTAATAACTGGACGTTCTACAGCACACAACAGGAATCACCAGAGAAGATCTGAGAGGAACAGAATCAGAATCAGCTGCAGGAGCCCAAAAAACAGCCTAATAACACAGCAATATCATTTTAAAAACTAGGTACACTTGGTCTGTTCAAATACAGTTATTTTTAATTAGATTAATTACCACCTCACATATATTTAAAAACAGATTTTGTTAGTTTTTACAGTTCTAGCTAATATTTTTAAGAAGAATTATAAACCAAAAAAAAATTGAAACTTTTGGCGCAACTTTTAAGAAAATCCCCTGTAAAATCACAGGGCCTTCTCTTCTGTTTGACTTCTGTCTGATTGCACTTTAACCTCAAGAGGAAATCAAAGCAATAAAGCTAAACTTGTTTTGGACAATTTCTCTGTTGTCTTCAGTTTGATTTTAAGTAAGTGGGGAAAAAAATCGTTTTTAAATTAAAATAAATCGAATTTTTTGTGAAAAAATCTGAGATTTTTTTTTTAGGCTAAATCGCCCAGCTCTAGCAAGCGGCCGAACTGAGTTTCCTCTGCAGGGTGGCAGGGTGCTCCCTTGGAGATAGGGTGAGGAGCTCAGTTACACGGGAGGGGCTCGGAGTAGAGCCGCTGCTCCTCCACTTCGAGAGGAGCCAGCTGAGGTGGCTCGGGCATCTGTTTCAGATGCCTCCTGGATGCCTTCCTGGGGACGTGTTCCGGGCATGTCCCACTGGGAGGAGGCCCTGGGGAAGACCTAGGACACGCTGGAGGGACTACGTCTCTCGGCCTGGGAACGCCTTGGGGTTCCTCCAGCTCCTCTGGACCGGGGAGAGGAATGGCTGGGTGTCCCTGCTTAGACTGCTTTTGTTTCAGGCTAAAACTCCTCCTTCCTAGAAGAATATAAACCAGCTCTCTTACCAATTCAATTTCAGAATTGAGAAAGCCTCTTGGATAAGGGGTGACACGTCTTCAACTTTAAAAACCAAGTCCAGATGACTGCTTTTTAAACCCTTTTTTTACGCTCAAAGACAACTGTGTATAAAGTAACTGAAGGTGACTGCAAACAGTCATGTTGTATACATACAACAGGCAATACGTTTATGCAACATGGGCTCTAAAATAAAATAAAATAAAATTGCAATTGAGCTTGAATTATTTATTTATTTTTCTCATGTCCCCTCCGGGGTTCCAAATAAAAGAAAATAAAATAAAAATAACACTGGTGTGGACCATGAGCTAATTATGGAACATGGCTAAATATTAGCCACTTTGAGCAAATAATCATGAAGACTATTATGAACCAATAGAGCAGGCTAACAAATAATAATAATAATGCTAATGCTAGGAACCTGAACTGTTTACATCTCAATTTGTCAGGAACTAAAATATATTTGTGAACAGGATAAAAGGTGTCAAACAGACAGGCTTAGCAGAGGAGCCTTGATAAACACACAGGTGTTTCATTGGTGCTCACTAGTGAAAGCTCACAGAGTAAGCCTCCTCATTAGCACTAGACATTGGCTCTGGAAAACAAACAATGTGTGGGCTGGATTAGGCCTCACCGCTGCTGTTACTACACATGTCAATTACATAAATACAGTCTGTGTGGCATCAGCACTGCTCACTGTGGACTCAGGACACACACCACACAGACAGACAGATAGTATGGGAGAGTTTAAGCACTAAAACAAGCAACAAACAAGAGTACTCAACAGAGGTGAAGCACTCAAAAGCCACACGACTGCTAAAATCTTCATCTTTCTCCAACTACCTTTAATCCCATGGCTGTTTATATTAGGCTTATATCCAGATAATTTGAGAAGATTAAAAAGAATCAACAAATATTTGCAGATTTAAGCATATTGTTGGCAAAAAGAGTAATAGTCCTCACATGGAAAGATATCAGAAGACTAACAGTGGGCAGATGGTTATGTGAGTTATAAACAACACTTCCTCTGGAGAAAATAACTTATACAATTAAACATTGGCAATTTTCAGGTCTTGGACCCCTTCATTATCTATGTAATAGGAACAGACTTGGCAGGTGTAATGGAGGAGACTGGGACGTATTAATAGTGACCTTCTGCAGTGTTCAATGCCACAAAACTATTTTTTTTTACTGTATGTAAATGACTAAGATGGAGTGTAACCCATTAATCTGACCCCTAACTAAGAACGGAAACCAATGATGGGGCAGGGGATTGGTTGGTAAAATAATACTTAAAATTCCACAGGAACATTACTTATACTACCACTAACTACGCTAACAAAACCCCAACCCTAAACTTGGGCTTGGACCCAGGACGTTCTGATTGTGTGGCTGCGTTTTCCACCTTAAGTATGTAGTTACGTTACACCTCTGCTACTCAGACACAGTGGCCAGGTAATTATCCATGCCCCTCACAATCAGAGTGACCAGGTAAAACCAGTACTTAACTGAGACTGGCTCCCTTTAGACCTGATGCTAAAATCTGTCTTGAAGAACCCATGTGTATCCAGATTGGGACTGATCTCATCACACAATCCACAAACTGTACCACAGTATACAAAGTATTTTACATGGGCTGTGAGAAATGTGTGTTTTTTAATCAGTTGCAGAAAGCCGTTCATTTTTCTGATGCAGCTGAAACACTGACAGATGTCTTGACCTTAAAACTAGGGCTGCAAGAACTAATCTAAATAATAATAATAATTTAAAAGTTAATTTTTAGGGAATGTGTACATTTTTAAGATCCAGAGTGCTTTTTAGGGATGGAGAGACAACTTGCTTATGAGCACATTCTTAGCATCTTGCCTGACATAGTCTTTGCAACACAAAGTTGTGCAGCTGTAGCACTGCACAGAGGCTCAGAACTTCACTAATGCAGTGACTCAGTGTGGAGGGAATACAGACTGTCTATTCAACCATCACTGCTGATCCCAGGTCTCTGCACAAATACAATCTGAGCCTTATATCAGACTGTGGCCTACATGCATCTAACTGTAGCTGTACCACTGGTGTTAAATGTCTTTGTGTAACAGGTCAGTTCAGAACCTGAGCACTTTGGGCTATTGGCCGGAGGCTACATTTGGGGGATTGGTGCTGACCTGTGAATGCACCACTGGCTAACAGCAGCTACAGGAGAGACATGGCCATTGGTGACACACTGACACTCTCTGAGAGGTCCCACTCTGCACAATGAGGCAGGAACACAAGGCTGCTGCCCTGACAAACAGCCATCAGTGTAACACCATCACAGTAACACTGTCAGGACGCAACAACCAGTGCACACAGCAACCACACAAACAGGACTGAGAGAGAGAGGAGAGCTGCAGCCTGATCAGGTGTGGGACCAGCACAGGACGAGGGCTGGGAGTACACTGAGGAGTCTACTGAGGAGTCTACTGAGGAGTCTACTGAGGAGTCTACTGAGGAGTCTACTGAGGAGTCTACTGAGGAGTCTACTGAGGAGTCTACTGAGGAGTACACTGAGGAGTACACTGAGGAGTACACTGAGGAGTACACTGAGGAGTACACTGAGGAGTACTACTGAGGAGTCTACTGAGGAGTCTACTGAGGAGTCTACTGAGGAGTCTACTGAGGAGTACACTGAGGAGTACACTGAGGAGTCTACTGAGGAGTCTACTGAGGAGTACACTGAGGAGTACACTGAGGAGTACACTGAGGAGTACACTGAGGAGTACACTGAGGAGTACACTGAGGAGTACACTGAGGAGTACACTGAGGAGTACACTGAGGAGTACACTGAGGAGTCTACTGAGGAGTCTACTGAGGAGTCTACTGAGGAGTCTACTGAGGAGTTTACTGAGGAGTCTACTGAGGAGTCTACTGAGGAGTCTACTGAGGAGTACACTGAGGAGTACACTGAGGAGTACACTGAGGAGTACACTGAGGAGTACACTGAGGAGTCTACTGAGGAGTCTACTGAGGAGTCTACTGAGGAGTCTACTGAGGAGTACACTGAGGAGTACACTGAGGAGTACACTGAGGAGTACACTGAGGAGTACACTGAGGAGTCTACTGAGGAGTCTACTGAGGAGTCTACTGAGGAGTACACTGAGGAGTCTACTGAGGAGTCTACTGAGGAGTACACTGAGGAGTACACTGAGGAGTCTACTGAGGAGTCTACTGAGGAGTCTACTGAGGAGTCTACTGAGGAGTCTACTGAGGAGTCTACTGAGGAGTCTACTGAGGAGTTTACTGAGGAGTCTACTGAGGAGTCTACTGAGGAGTCTACTGAGGAGTACACTGAGGAGTCTACTGAGGAGTCTACTGAGGAGTACACTGAGGAGTACACTGAGGAGTCTACTGAGGAGTCTACTGAGGAGTCTACTGAGGAGTCTACTGAGGAGTACACTGAGGAGTACACTGAGGAGTACACTGAGGAGTCTACTGAGGAGTCTACTGAGGAGTCTACTGAGGAGTCTACTGAGGAGTACACTGAGGAGTACACTGAGGAGTCTACTGAGGAGTCTACTGAGGAGTCTACTGAGGAGTTTACTGAGGAGTCTACTGAGGAGTCTACTGAGGAGTCTACTGAGGAGTACACTGAGGAGTACACTGAGGAGTCTACTGAGGAGTCTACTGAGGAGTCTACTGAGGAGTCTACTGAGGAGTCTACTGAGGAGTTTACTGAGGAGTCTACTGAGGAGTACACTGAGGAGTACACTGAGGAGTACACTGAGGAGTACACTGAGGAGTACACTGAGGAGTCTACTGAGGAGTCTACTGAGGAGTCTACTGAGGAGTTTACTGAGGAGTCTACTGAGGAGTACACTGAGGAGTCTACTGAGGAGTCTACTGAGGAGTCTACTGAGGAGTACACTGAGGAGTACACTGAGGAGTACACTGAGGAGTCTACTGAGGAGTCTACTGAGGAGTCTACTGAGGAGTCTACTGAGGAGTCTACTGAGGAGTTTACTGAGGAGTCTACTGAGGAGTCTACTGAGGAGTCTACTGAGGAGTACACTGAGGAGTCTACTGAGGAGTCTACTGAGGAGTACACTGAGGAGTACACTGAGGAGTACACTGAGGAGTCTACTGAGGAGTCTACTGAGGAGTCTACTGAGGAGTTTACTGAGGAGTCTACTGAGGAGTCTACTGAGGAGTCTACTGAGGAGTCTACTGAGGAGTCTACTGAGGAGTCTACTGAGGAGTTTACTGAGGAGTCTACTGAGGAGTCTACTGAGGAGTACACTGAGGAGTACACTGAGGAGTCTACTGAGGAGTCTACTGAGGAGTCTACTGAGGAGTCTACTGAGGAGTCTACTGAGGAGTCTACTGAGGAGTCTGAAGTCACTCACAGGCCTGGGAGACAGAAAATCAGCTATTCCCAAAGTAAAGTTTGTTTTTTTTAAAATCCCATGCAGACCCCAACAGTAAAACTTCACTCTATTCAAAAAACATGACTCTCATGTTTTCCCATTTTTTACAAAACACACACACGCACGCACAACAAACAACTGTTGGCTATAAATTGCTTCAGTTGTTCAATATTTTAAACAAACAAAAAAATTGCACAAGACCAAGAGTAGTAAAGAGAAGTAAATTTGGAGTGAAGATCATGACCAAAACCGACTGGAATTGAATTGAGACCAAGACCAAGACAAAACACATCCGAGACCATGACAAGACCAGCACCCTACACCAGTCTAAAGACCAAGACCGGTGTGGGGTGCTACAACACTAGCATATAGGTAAGTGTTTCTGATGAATAAAAATACAACAGTCATGACAATTGTATTTACATGTGGGAAAAAATGTATTCATGTTCTTCCATTTATTCGTGTTTCGGGTCGTAGGTACTAGAGCCAAGATCCCAGCAACTACGGGCCTTAGGCAGGGTACACCCTGGCCTGGACAGTTAGTCGCAGGGCTGACACTGAGACATACACAGACAGACAACCATTCACTCTCACCAGTGCCGGTCCTGTACATTTGGTGGCCCTAAGCAGGATAGGTTTGGGGACCAAGCCTCGCTGTCATTTTTGAGACCATTTAAATTTTACTATATTTTAATGCAATTTTATTAAAACACTGACTGGCTGTTATGAATAAGGGAATGAACACTTTGAGACATTTTTTATTTGCAAACTCAGCAAAGGGGTGGGGGGCATGGTGTCATGTTTAACAGGGAGTAAACACACACACACACACAGCATTGCAAAAATGAATGGCAATAGCTGTATATATAATATATAAATAAAATATATTTATATATTAGATATTTATATTTATATAAATGTAAATTATTTAAAAGAAAGTCTAAAAAAAGAAAAAATATATAACATTATAAATATAAACTAAATAAAATATAAAATTAACAGTGCACAACAACCACACAGGCTATATACATATGTACCAGGTGATGGCGGAATATGATGAATAAAAATATTAATCAAATACAGTTGGCAAATTAATAAAATAAGCAAATAATGGATAAGCCTTGCGGCCCTCTAATGTCTGTGGGGCCCTATGTGGCTGCTGAGTTTGCCTATAGGAATGGCCGGCCCTGACTCTCCCATTCTTTCACTATTATTCACATTTAGAGCCACCAGTTCTCCAAACACATGCATGCATAGGACATTTAACAAACTGTATGCATTCCACAGCTATTTGTCAGTACAGGGGACTTCAGTCTAGCCCAGAGGTGTCCAAACTTTTTCCAAGGAGGGCCAGATTTGAAGAAGAAAATGTCCCAGGGCCGACAGTCCCTTCTGATGTTTTCTACAGTAGGAACTGAAAGCATTTTCAAAAGCCATATATTTATAATCTCCCAACAAATTAACATCTTTGAACATAAAAAACATCCTCTAGGTCATATATTTTCTAGCTCAGGCTGATTTTAACACCTACAAAGAGAAATAACATGGAATTTCTAAAACTTACAAATCTTGCACTGACCTTCTATACAAATTGCTGTGTAATCTAGCAACACAACTGTAATTAATTTCCAACTAACTAAGAAGACACAAAGCAGAGAGTAGTAGATGAGCTCCACAAATGTTTGGATTGAGCTACGGAAACATTGGTGGGCCATAAGCAATACATTTTGTCATAGAAACATGTACAATAGGTCCCCCATGGGGCCAGGACTCCCCTGCAAAAGACATTCTGAATCTCAGTGGGGCTTACCTGGTAAAATAAAATAAAATAAAATAAAAAGCTGAAGGCCTTATGAAATCTTGACCTGTGCCACAAATGGCCCCCGGACTGCACTTTGGACATGTCTGCTCTAGTCAAATCCAGACGCTATCACTGGAAGCAAAGGGCACTATAACCTGATGAACACACCTGCTTTATTAGACCACGTGATGATCTGATTGTAACCATTATCTGCACAAGAAGACAGGGGACGAATGAAACTATAGCGCAAACAACCCAATAATTAAAGTTTCAATGCTAACTGAATTCAGCTAAATGAAGGGTTGGTTTCAGGAACTCCAAAACAAACACTCTACCAGCAGCCACTCATTTAGCCTCCTGTCCTGTCCCGTGCAAAGCTGGCCTATAATTTGACTGGTCAGAGAGCACACGTGAAGAAGCGTCCTGCTGCTGCCTCACTATCCTCTCCAAACAACCCAGCGCACTCACTTACGTAAGGACGTCGTCAACACTCCGAGCTTTTAACACTTTTACACCACAGACAGGCTAATATAACTGTTACTACATGTACACAGCTCTATAATACAGTGTCAGATGTGAGTTTTGACTGTGTGATATTAGTTTATTGTGGAATACTGCGCGCTTGAGTAGTGTGCGTAATGTGTATATGTGTGCGTTATGTGTGGATCTGTCAGCGGAGTAGGAACGTATAGCAGCCCGTGACAGCTGCCTCCTGCCTGGCTCAGCAGATTTCAGTTTTCCCAGCGGGAAGAAACAAACCATGACAATAACCCGCGTGCACAAATAAAGCTTTCAAATCAATAAAAAGCAGCGTTCTGTGAGCAGCGTCGATGAAAAAAGTCAGAGTTTTACCGTTTCTGCTGCGCTGGAAATCCAAGGGAGATGTCCGACAGCGCCGCTCCGGTCCATCCACCACTGCGCGTCCAATCACGAGGCGGAGTCTGGTGAGCGTCGCACGTCACTTCCGGACACACTCTGGCCCAGGACGTGCACCTGTAATCTGGCCCCGAAGATCCGCTCTGGAGAGGAGCGACACTAGGCTCAAGGAAAACTATTAACGTTCATTACAAAATTTCATTCATTCATATTTCATTATAAAAAATAAAAATCTCTTGATATGTATTTTATAATTATTTTGTTTATTTTAAAACAGGCTTTATATAATTATATAAAAATATACTTTATATAATTGTATCAATTAAACCCCAAAAATGCATTGCGACTCAGTAAAAGTAGAAACAAAATCAGGCTTATTCTTCTTAATAATGGTACAATTCTGATATTTCTTTAACAATAAAGTGACAGTAAACAATGAAATACATCTTTTTAAAGAACAAAGTGAGTCACAAGAAACACACATTTTAATTATCATCTCATTTTTTCACAACTTCAGCTTCTGAACCCAACACAGAGGAAATGTAGAGGGTACCAAAGTAAGAGTATTGTTACTTCAAAGTAATATTACTTAGCAAATGTAACACATTACTACCCACTACATCTGATTATAATGTATATAAAAATATTGAAGAATATAGGCTACAAAATACTCTACAGAATATATTTATTGTGTACACAAGGTGTTTACAATAACCTCAAATTTTCTACTAAACTCAAAAGAATACAAATAATCTCAGGGGTTCACAAGCCAGTGTACTTTTTGTGCCAGTCCAAAGACTAGATAACTGGAGAGGGTTGAGCCAGGAAGGGCATCTGGCATCAAATCAATATAATAATTTCCACCACAAAAGTTATAAATACGAGTTATAGGCCCCAACATTTAGCCATTTAGCCAAATAAAACATTGTTTCAAAAAGGGCCATGGTGGCAACGACACTAGACAAGCTCAGAACATCACAGTGTGTCTGTGTCAGGGCAGGGCTACAGCCGTAGCTCAGACAGAGACGCTTGCCACTAACTGGAGTTAGTTGGCAGTTCAAGCCCCGCAACTGGCATTGCATACTGTCATTGTGTCCTTGGGCAAGACACTTCACCCACCTTGCCTGTATGAACGAGTCAGTGTGACTGTGTTTGTGGTGGTCAGAGGGGCTGTAGGCGCAAAATGGCAGCCACGCTTCCGTCAGTTTGCCCCAGGGCAGCTGTGGCTACCACCATTGAGTGTGACTGAGGAGAGAAGGAATAATGCACCAAAACTGTAAAGTACCTTTGAGTGTCTAGAAAAATGCTATACAAGACTAATGCATTATTATTATTATTATTATTATTATTATTATTATTATTATTATTATTATTATTATTATTATTATTATTATTATCATCATTATCATCATCATCATCATCATCATTATTATCATTATTATTATTATTATTATTATTATTACTACTACTACAGAGAAGTAGCAGTAATAGTAGCCTTTCAGTAGTAGTAGCAGAAGCAGTAGTAGAAGCCGTAATAGGATTATAGTATAAGCAGAACTAAAAATAGTAGTACTAAGCAGAGCTATTCAGTTGTAATAATAGTAGTAGTAGCAGTACTTCACTGCTTATGCTTAATAAACAACACTAGGCAATACTAATTAGTCATCACAGTCATTTTGTAACAACTTAATCATGAAAAGCAGTGTTGTAGGAGTTAGTAATGCTCTCAAATAATCAGTTATTAATAATATAATAATAATAATAATAATAATAATAATAATAATAATAATAATAATAATAATAATAATAATAATAAATCATTAAGACATTATAAATATTATGTTATGTGCTTTTTTCTCCCTGAGCAATATCCAGGGCCAGCCCTTCCTGTAAGCACACTAAGAGGCTGCATAGGAGGGGCATACATTAGAGGGCCCAAAAAAAAAAAAAAAAAAACCTAAATAAAAAAATAAATAAAAAATAAATAATCATGTAAAACAAATATAACAAATTAACTCAAATAAAATTCATCACAGGCTTAAGGGTCAGGGTCAGTTCGTTTATAACGCTGGATATGATTAAGTAGCTAGCAATTACACCTTTTGTGGTCATATATTTCAAAGATTTTCAATGTAATTTAAATTCATTATAAAACCCTTAAAGATGGGTGGGGATTTAGACATTTTGATTTATGTATATAATGTTTTGCCATTATGAGAACTGCATTTCCCAGCAAGTTAGGCCTATTATTATCATCCAGAGCAATTCCACATAAACAGCAACACGAGACAGAAGTTTCACAGGTATTTTCTTTTGACCAAACCATTCTTGAACTTAAGTCCAAAATTCTAGAGAAAAATGACATCATTCATAAAATATGTGGTTTGTGGTTTCTGCATTTGAGTTACAAAATGCACACGTGTTATTTACAAAGCTGAATCTAAGTCTGAGTAATTGATTAATATATATATATATATATATATATATATATATATATATATATATATATATATATATAATCTTAAAATGAGTGGTGGAATGTAATGGAGGAAAAGTACTTAGTTACTTTACTGTGCAATTTTAATGTATTTGTACTTTACTTAGGTAGATTTTACAAAGGGTATTTTTACTTTTACTTTACTACATTTTAGAGCAAGTATCTGTACTTTTTACTCCACTACATTTCTGACTTGGTTTGAAGTATAAAGTATTTTGAGTTTTGGTTTAAAATCATGTGTTTTTGTCGCACCCTCATTGCAGACAGTACTTAAATATAACAGCTGCAGTAAAATAGTACTGCTTTAGAAACATCAGAATAATAAAAAACAGAAGACCTCAGTGACAGCTTCAGTCTCTTCTACTGCACCGGTTTGTTCAAAATCCCTCACATTTAACACATTCATGAGCTGTCGAGTCTGTGTGAAATACTTTTACTTTTTTACTCACAAGTACATTTAAAAGAGAGTACTTTAATACTTTTACTTAAGTAGAAATTTTAAGGTGATACTTTTACTTTTACTTGAGTAAATGTTTGCTCTTTTATCTGTACTTTTACTTAAGTAAAAAGAGTAAAGAAAGAAAGTAGAAAGAAAGAAGAAGAAAGAAAGTAAAGAAATGTAGTACTTCTTCCACCATTGTTTAAAAACATGTAGCCACTGTAATGCTTCAATTTTCCATCAGATTAGAAACCACTCCGGAGTGGTACATCTGTCTTTGCTCCTATCTCCGTGGTGGTGTCTATAAATAGCTCCTTATTTCTCCTGAATGGCGCCGGGGATTTACAGTCAGAACGGGACAAAAACACAGCTGAGAAAGTGACAGCCTCTGCGGGATTATCACCAGCCTTTCAGCAACTTTTATTTCTAATTAAATCACTGCATTTAACTGCGCTTTGGCCAAATACGAGCCGAAAGAATTAACTTCAGGGCTCACATAACCACGCACTGTAGCCTACATTTAAAGGCACCGTAACAGATGCTTTTAGAGAATATCTATACGCGACGCACGCAGCGGGTGGAGAGTGGAGAGAGGCGAAACCGATACTGCGCAGTCTGGCCACCTCTGCGCGAGCCAATGAGCGCTCCCTGCATGGAGCTGAGCCGAAACTGACAGAGGAGCTCTTGGCACGTTTGACAAGTTCAACCCCAGATACACACAAACAAGTCAACATACAGTCTGAGAGGAAGACAGGGCAGTCATTCATCACTCAGATACACGTCAGGGAGTGTCTGACAGGAGAGGGAAGCACAGGCCTATAGGGAACATGGGGAAAGTGGGACACTTTTTTGAAAATGCAGTTCCCGTGTTATTTGAATTTTGATTTAAAAGCTAGAACCTTTAACGTGATATATTTTTAAACAGCTTATGAACTCACCTACACATTACTAATGGAAAGAAAGTAAAATCTTAAACACAGGATGGAAGATTCTTCCTAGGGTGACCACTTCACAAAGTACAAAAAGTGGGACAAGTTGTGCGATTTGGTGGGACAAGGTGGGACGGACTCGAGAAATAAATGTTTTGATACAAATCTAACTTACCAACTTACTGAGATACAGCTGCTTCAGTTTAGGGCCAATAAAACATATGATGTGCTGTTTTCAAGTTTTCTGTTTTTTCAAGTAAAAGTAAAAGTATCACCTTAAAATTTCTGTCTTCTGTCTTTATTATTCTGATTCTGATTGTTTCTACAGGAGTACTACTTTACTGCAGCTGTTATATTTATGTACTGTGTGTCTACGATGGCAAAAACATACTTTGTACTTCAAACCAACTCATCAATGTAGCGGAGTAAAAAGTACAGATGCTTTCTCTTAAATGTAGTGGAGTAAAAGTAAAAGTACCCCTTATAAAATGTACTCAAGTACAGATACAAAAATTGTCCTTAAGTAAAGTAACTAAGTACCTTTACTTTGTTACATTCCATCTCTGTCTTTTTTTTGTCCTGCAGTGAGACACAACTTTGAAGATGAATACAAAGAATATAAAATAATAATATCATACATAACTCAGTTTTATAAAAAGTGTAAAAATAATAATAATAATCAAAATAAAGTGAATCATTGCGCTCGCTTAGCTAAGACCTAAAACCATATCTGATGCATTGGTTTTTGATCATTATCCTATAATGACATGACTTCATTGGTTTCTCACTTTATATTGGGTGTGTATTGTAAACACAACTTTGTGAACAAAACGGTGGTTTTATAAGTTTTGTACTACACTCGAGTTTTCTCCAACCAAAAAGTCTGGTGTTAGTCCAAAGATTATTACCCAGTATTGTTAGTGAACCTTCACATCCCCAGCTTCCCCTAAAACTGTAAGCCTATATTCAGGGGCAAAGGGGCGTAGGTGCCATTTTGGGTGAATATGAGTGTGTATATGTGTATATATATATATATATAAATATCATTGAGATCTCTTCAGCTGCAAAAGGACCGATCTTAAATGATGACCCATAAGATGTAATTTGAAAAAAAACCTAAAAGGCTTAATGAGGTTTTATTCAGAGCCAAAAAGTTCACATACATTATTTAGCCAAATGGGAATAATCTAGTTTTCAGAATCAGAAAAACTCTCCTCTGTGGCCTTCCTTCCTGCTGTAGTCCTCATACTCCTCTGGTCTCTGTGTCCAACGCCAACAGAGCCACGGCTGTGCAGAGAGGCCGAGGCTGTAAAGAGTTAGCGCAGGTCTCTGTGAACACAGAAAAAAGCACCGAGGAGATAATGATTGTTACGCATCACTGCACACTTTGAAGTGGGTTTAGGGAAATTCTTTGGCATTCTAGTGGGTATACGGCGTATACCTGCGTATCACGTAGACTACACTACTGTGTGTATGTAACAAATGTAAAAATACATCGTGGAATCTTTCTTGTTACTTGTATTGTTTCCAATGAGCGTACAATTATCGTGAGCACGCCTGTGTGCCCTGGTCAAAACTGAGATCAGCAGAGAAATAATACTTTACTTTCCCTAACCTACAGTTGTAGGCTCGACTGACACGCACGCTCTTGCAGACGAGATATCAACGTTGTCAGTCAAGCACCAGGATGGCCGAGAGGTTAAGGCGTTAGATTTAAGCTCCAGTGAGCCATATTAGCTCATGTGAATTCGATTCCTACTCCTCGTAGAGTATTGGCTTTGCGCAGCACCGACGAGTACTTTTTAACTGATAAAAACGTCCACAGTATCCAAAGGTACAATTGACGTAGTGGAACAATATAGTTATTGTTATTATTATCTTAAATATCATTACTGTGATTGTTATTGTTATTATTGTTGGCACTAACCTCACTCATGCTCAATACCCATGTAGCAGTCGTCTCTGAGCCGATTCTGGCTTTCATGCGGCACATTTGGCTGACTGATTATCAGATTCTCAGTGTATGGGCCAGAGTCAGTTCACATACGAAAAACGTGTGCCTGTTATCAGTGACTGAGACGACTGCTGGGCCAGAAGTGGGAGCAAGCTGTGTGGCCCACAATCAGCACAACTGATGCAGGCCACATACATGATGGAGGACAGTGGCACAGCAGCACAAGATCGCTGCTGGCCCGGTAACGACAAACAGGGTCAGGCAGGTATTTTTTTACCTTCATGGAAAGACACTTCATTGGAATATAGCATGAGGAAACAGAGGGGCGGGGTCTTCACTAAATATCACTACACAAAACACTAAACTCTAAATATAGTTATTATTCTATCTGTTCTACAATATTTTTGATTGGACATATCAACCAGCTTTAGATCAGTTAGCAAGAATGAGAGATTTATGCCTGTGAGAAACTGTCCCCGCCCGCCCGGGACACACTGGTGTCAAAACAAACTACCTTTTCTCACTGAGTTGATGCTTGGTGGACAGTTTGGAGCTCTCAGTCACTTAAGTGGTCAGTTACAGTTTTGACTTTGTATCTCTTATTTATCTCTTTGTAGCTTTGTACCAATGGCATACATATATGTTTATAGGACCCAGTTTAGCTATTTAATAACTCAAAAACTGCCATTTCAAACTTTATAATGATCTTAACTGTTATAATTTGGATTACAATTGTAGCATTAACGTTAACTGGGTTTGTGTCTCTGAGATTTATTATTGTTCTTCAATTGAAATTACAGTGGAGCTACACAAACATGTTATATTTGGAAAAAAAAAAACAAAAACCTTCCACTTAAAAAGAAAAACTACAAGCCATTGCCAGAACTACATTTAAACCTTAGAATATAGTATATGAACCAGATCCGGGCCAGAACCACGCACACTCTACTTTCTAAACACAGTATGTGAGCCGGATCCGGGCCAGAGGTGAACGTGTCCGGTTTTGTGTCGGCATGCAGTGCTTGGGCCTGAACTGGGCCAACTGTTGTTGAAAGAGTCCAGCACACAGTACTCGGGCCGACTTCAGGCCACGGAACCGGGCGCATAGTGGGCTGGAGGAAACTTAAGGACGTGGGCCAAATCTGTGCCAGATAAAATTTGCTAGCTGGGTAACAACTTTTTATGTTTAGGCTTAATAAATGTGAGCGGGCAGATGCAAAAAGAAGGCAGGAAATTTCAGCATTTATTAAAACTGCATTAACAGAAACAGATCAATGGGTTTAAAAGTGCATTTAGCTGTGTTTGTGTTTAGTTCACTGAGCAGTCAGTCGAATCAACAGAGCGCCAGCTCCGGTCTGCGTCTGAGAGCTTCCCTTCCTTTCTTTGGACAAAAACTCGTGGATCTCTTTTCTCAGGTCCCAAACTCTCTTTTCAAATCTCTTCCTATGCTGACCTTTCTGATGGCCTTCTGATTGCTCCGAATGCCTGTTTTAAGAAAAATAATAATCAGCTCTCACTTTTAAATTTCAACTGCCGCACCACCAGTGCACATTAACTCCGCGCAGACGTTAATATAGTCCACACAGAAGTTAGTAGTCTGTGATACGGTGTGGGTCCGAGTCTCTCAGTCTCCCGGAGAGTCTTTCTTCCTCTCGTTGGCCTCACCGCTTCACACTCTCACAGGCTTCTTCTGTCGCCAGCCGTCTTCTCACCCTGGCCGCGTGTCCTGCATGGGAGCAGACGCGCGAGCTTGTGATCGGAGCGTCCGAGCGGGGGGAGGGGGGCGGAGGAGTACGCGTCCTTAGCAGCAGTAAGTCCAGCGTCTTGTTCTTGTTGGCGTGATCGAAGTCCCCGCTGATGAGCAGGAGGGACTGCGGGTGACGAGTCTGCATCCGAGTCACAGACGCGCGTTATAACGCAGACCGCAAGCCTCCCAGTCAGCTCAGTGGAAGACTAGACTTGTTTCTCGTCGGCTCCTCTGCCGCTCGTCCCGCTCTCATTGGTTGTCTCCTGTTCGTGAACGCGCCTCAGCAGCGCGCGCTTCAGAAAGAAAACAAATCAGCAGAAGACAATAATACAGCTGTAGAGCTTTATAAAAATACAATCAACCAGACGCTGGACACAGAGACCAGAGGAGTAAACAAAAAAACGTTAACAAAAATAAATAAAAACATTTCATAACCATTTAAAAAAAGGTAAATTTGACCATTGGATGCCTGGCAGAGGTTAAATACGAGTCGGTCTGTGTTCTGGTTTAGTCCTGGTTTAGATCTGGCTCCCTCTAGTGGACAATAAAGAGCTTCACACCTGTTGCAGGGGCGTAACAATTGTTAATAACAAATACATAATAAATAAAGGAATAGATAAATAAAATAATAAATAAGCTTAAGAATGTGACTGATGATTTGACGATATGTGATGTTGGTTATAATAATGATAATCATTATTATGATATTAAACATCAGGAGTACTGAAAACAACAATAATAACAATAACAATCACAGTAATGATATTTAAGATAATAATAACAATAACTATATTGTTCCACTACGTCAATTGTACCTTTGGATACTGTGGACGTTTTTATCAGTTAAAAAGTACTCGTCGGTGCTGCGCAAAGCCAATACTCTGAGGAGTAGGAATCGAATTCACATGAGCTAATATGGCTCACTGGAGCTTAAATCCAACGCCTTAACCTCTCGGCCATCCTGGTGCTTGACTGACAACATTGATATCTCGTCTGCAAGAGCGTGCGTGTCAGTCGAGCCTACAACTGTAGGTTAGTAAAATGTTAGTAGGCTAATTCATCAAATTTGCCTGTGAGACAAGTCACTGACCAAACATTTTCACTCTGTTCATTAAACTGAATATTTAGCCAGGTGTCAGAGGAGGAAACTAAGGCAGAAGGCTGGGAGTACAAGTAAAGAATGTACAGTATTAAAGACAAATACAGCTCCAGCAGAAGATGCTAAAGGAGGCTGATATCAACAGTGACAGTCTGTAAATCTGACTCAGGACAAGGTCGGCATTTTTACTGAGCACTGTTCATCTCTTTGTACCCACAATTTGTATGTATTAGGACTGTTTAACTGGTTTGAGGAAGTGAAGTAACTGAGAGGTGCATTTGGCATTTTATTGTGAGACTCTGAGTGGTCCCAGAACACTGCCCAGTGATTAGTTTTACAGTTGACTCAAAAATAAGGTGATTTGCTCTGTATAATAGTTATAAACTATAAACCACAGTCTGTGAAGACTCTCACTCGTCCAGGGTAAATGCATTGCAACAAAAGTTAAAACAGCAGTCATCTGGATTGGATTTTTCAAGTTGAAGACGTTTCACCTCTTATCCAAGAGGCTTTCTCAATTCTAATGAACTGGTAAGAGAACTGGTTTATATTCTTCAACTTGAAAAATCCAATCCAGATGACTGCTTTTTTAACTTTTGTTGCGATATAAACCACAGTATATATCTTTATTTTACTTGTACCATAGGCAAAGCAGGCCAAGTAGGCTGCTGTAGCACTTCTCTATGCTGCATGGTTTAGTATAAAATCACCATTTACCCATAGTTCCACTGGCCCTGGGTCTTGGTGCAGTGTAGTTTGTTGATCTTTGTGTTGTAGTTTTTTTTTCCACAGAAGAGCTTTGGATTTAAAGCTCTTTTTTCATGGTATATTTTGTACACATTTTTATCTCAGTGCACTCCTACAGGGCTTTGTATCTTTGATATATATATTTATTTATTCAGTGTTTGTCATTATGAATGGATGAATGTACGGCTGGGAAGCTACAAATTAATTGCCCCTTGGGGATAAATACAGTTTTTCTGATTCTGAAAACTAGATTATTCCAGTTTGGCTAAATAATGTATGTAGGCCCTATACACTAAAAAAACACAAAAAAATGTTAAGTGACACTAACGCTGGTGTGTATGAGGCGGAAATAATCACAGTATACTCACTACAAAAATGTAGACTACACCATTGCATACAAATATAAAACAGGGAGGTCTGGGGGTCCCCTTCCCCCCAGAAAATCTTTAAATTAACAGATCTGGTTTCCTGTATCCTGGAGTATTTTAGAAGACGTTTGCTGCATTTAATAATAATAATAATAAAAAAAAAAAAAAAAAAAAAAAAATAATAATAATAATAATAATAATAATAATAATAATAATAATTCATCAAATTTATATAGAGCTTTTTTGGACCCTCAAAGACACTTTACATACAAACAAAAGTAAAGTTTAAGAAAAGGCAAGATTGAACAGGTGAGTTTTTAGCTTTGATTTGAAGTTTTGTTGTTGGGGTTTTGTGTTTTCTCCCTCCTCCCCTTTGTGTTTTCTCCCTGCAGAGCTTGTGTGTGGCAGGGGCTGTGGCTGGCTCCTCCCACGGCAGTTGAGACTCACCTGCATTCAATCTTCCAATTTACTCCAGTACAAAGACCTGGCCTGCTCTCAACTACTTTGCTGAGGAATTGGTTTCGAGGAGACTGATTGTACTGATTGGTTGCACCTGGGGAAATTTGCGTGGAGCGCGTGGTTTGAATCGTGTTTCTGCTCTTTATACATCAAATAACTCAATATCCACTGACTAATAATGGACTCTGAGGATGAAGGAGGTGGTGGCGATTGGCAAACTGTGGGGGGGGGGGGGATAGGAAAAGGAAGAATGAGGGGAATACATCTTCTCAAGAATCAGAGGAGGAGACGCTGAGAGGGGCTCTAAAAGTGTCAAGGAGGGATAGGCCAGAGGAATTCAAGGCAATCCTGAAGTTAAAAGAGGGAAGCTTTAAGTCGATTAACCCCATGCAGTTGGCTGGAATGCTGAGGGAAGAGGTGGGGAAAATTAAAAATGCACAAATTTTGAATGATGGTAAATTGCTGGTTTTTTGTACGTCTGCTGCTCAGGCGGCCGCTGCTGCTGGGCTGAAGGTGTTGGGAGAGAGACGTGTGGAAGGATTTATTCCAGGGAAGAAGCCGGGGATAAAAGGTGTGATATATGGGGTATCTCTGGAGATTTCAATGGATGAATTGGTCAAAGGAATAGAGAATGGAAAAGTTGCTGAAGCATTTCGAATTAAAGTTTTTAGAGATGGGTTCAGGCGGGACTCAAATGTGGTTGTATTGACATTTCGAGAGGGGGTGTTGCCCGAGAGAGTTTTTTTGGGATGTTTGTCTTCCAAAGTGCTCCCTTACCGGAGACCGCCGCTGCGCTGCTTTAAGTGTCAGCGATACGGGCACATAGCCGCAGCCTGTCGGGGAGAGCGGAGATGTGGGAAATGTGGGGGTGATCATGAGTTTGCTGCATGTAAGGTATGTTTATTAAAATGTGGGAGTTGTGGTGGAGGACATGTTGCTGGGAGCCGGGACTGTGAGCACTATAGGCAGGCTTTGAAAGTGCAACAGTATAAGGAGGTAAAGGGGGTGTCTTACGCTGAAGCGGTGAAACAGGTGCGTAGGTCTAAGTGTGATGAAGGAGGTATTGTCCCTCAGGTAGCAGTTGTTTCAGAGGATTCAGTGGTGGTAAGTAGAGTTAACTTTCTGGCTTTTATTGTTGAGGTGATAAGTGGTGCCAAGCAGTGCAAAAATAATTCAGATGTTGTAAGATGTGTAGTATTGGCTGCTGATAGGGCACAAATGGGTGGAATTGAGCCAGCTATGCTCCATAGTTTGGTGTTTTCAAGCGATAGAAAGGCTAACGGCAAAGGTGTGCATGTTGAAAATGGTGTTGATATTTAGTATTATAATGTTCTTTATCCTTCAGTGGAATGCCAGAAGTCAAATTGCAAATGGGCAAGAGTTGAAAAGGTATGTAGAGACATTGAAGGAGGCTCCACATCTGCTCTGTATTCAAGAGACGTGGTTGAAGCCAAATTTAGATTTTGTTGTGCCTGGATGTGTAAGTCTCCGTAAAGATAGGACTAATGGTGCAGGTGGTGGTTGTGCGGTCTTTATTCAAGAAGGTATTCAGTACAGAAGGGTGAGTTTAGCAACAGAGCTTGAGTGTGTGGCTGTGGAGATATGGGGCCGATTAGGTACGTTTTTTCTCATTAATTTCTATAATCCCTGTCTGCCATTAGAGGCTGATCAATTAGAGCGAATAATGGAACAAGTGCGACCCCCAGTGGTGTGGGTAGGGGACTTCAATGCGCATAACCCGTTATGGAGCAGTAAAAATAAGGATAGGAATGGGGGTGTTGTTGAGGATATGTTGGATAGGCATAGCCTTGTGATCATTAATGATGGGAGACCCACTCGTTTTCAGGTAGGTAGTGGAGAGCTCTCGTGTTTGGATTTAGCCTTTGCCTCAGGGGAACTGGCAAGGAGTGGGCAGTGGGAAGTTCAGGATAGGAACACGCTGGGTAGTGACCACTTCCCCATTTTTATCAGCTTTGGTACAGATGTGCAGATGGAACAAGGCAATATGGTGAGTAGATTTAACTATCAAAGAGCAGATTGGGAGAAGTTTAGAGAGCACTTGTCAGTAGGAATAGATGAGGTAGAAAGTCAGGGTAGTATTGAGCATTGGAATAGGTAATTTTGCAACTTGCTTAATAGTGCAGCAGGAAAGGCAATACCAGTTAAAGGGCAAAGGAAAAGGCAGAAAATGGTGCCATGGTGGAACCAGTCGTGTAGCGAGGCGGTATGGGCACGTAATAAAGCGTACAAGAAGCTGAGGAAAAATCCAGTTGAGAGTTTTGTAATTGAATATAAGAGGCGACGAGCTGAGGCTAGAAGGGCCATTAAAAAGGCCAAAAAAGAAGCATGGCAAAGCTTTTGTGGGACACTTGGCAGGGAAACTGCCGAGGTTTTATTTAAGTCTTTCAGCAAGTTCATAGTGAGGCTAATGTTAGTCCAGAAGGTCAGATGAGGAGAAGGAGCATGCTCGATCGAGAAGGATATAAGCTTAATATGAGTTATGATAATAGTGATGTGATTAACCTTTTCTTCTCAATTAAAGAGCTTAAACAAGCTATAAGGCGAGGACGTCATACTACTCCAGGTAGAGATGGGCTGGGCTATGAGATTTATCAGCACTTGGATGACTGGACGCTGGGTGAGTTATTAGCCCTTATTAATACAGTATGGGAGGTAGGACATCTTCCGGCTGAATGGAAGCATGCAGTGGTTGTGCCTATTCTGAAACCTGGGAAGGAGGCTGAGAACCCTGGATCGTATCGGCCAATTGCTTTGACTGCTGTTATATGTAAAATAATGGAAAGAATGGTTACAGACCGCTTAGTACATAGGCTTGAGCAGGCGGGGTATTTTTCTCCGTACCAGAATGGTTTTAGACATGGGCGAGGCACTATGGATGCTGTTTTGATTTTGGACAGAGATATTAAGAAAGCTTTTATTAATAAGGAAATTGTTGTTGGTGTGTTTCTCGATGTTGAGAAAGCATATGACATGCTTTGGAAAGAGGGGTTGGTTATAAAGCTCCATGATGCTGGAATTCGGGGGAGAATGTTAAATTGGATTAAGGATTTCTTGGGGTCCCGACATATACAGGTGAGGGTTGGTGGAACTTGTTCTGGTATCGTGCATGTGGATAATGGTACTCCGCAAGGTAGTGTGATCAGTCCAGTCCTTTTTAATGTAATGGTAAACAATATTTTTGACAGTTTTGGAAATGGCTATGAGAGATCTTTATTTGCAGATGATGGGGCAGTTTGGAAGCGAGGGCGTAATGTGGAGTACTTGTTCAGCCAGATGCAGGAGGCCCTGGATAAGGTGGAGGCTTGGGCTAGCAAGTGGGGATTTCGTCTTTCTGTGTCTAAAACCAAGTATATGATTTTTGGTAGGAAGCGAAACATGGGAAAGTTTGACTTAAAGCTATATGGACAAACACTAGAAAGAGTGACTACTTTTAAATTTCTTGGAGTGTGGCTTGATCAGAGACTGACATATAGAGAGCATATTCTCAAAATGGTCAGTAAATGTGGGAAAGTAATTAATGTCCTGAGGTGTCTGGCTGGGTCTTCCTGGGGAGCGGAGAGGTCAGTTATGTTGATGGTGTATAAGGCAATGATAAGATCTGTGCTAGATTACGGATGTTTAGTGTACGGGTCTGCAGCAAAGTCTGTGCTGCGCTTGCTGGATATAGTTCAAGCTAGGGCTTTGCGGCTTTGTACTGGGGCATTCCGCACAACGTCCATCCCGGCTCTTTTGGTTGAGGCAGGGGAGGTCCCGCTGAGTTTAAGGCGTGAAAAACTGGCTTTAAATTATTCTGTTAAATTAAAAGGAGCTATGGCAACTCTTCCGTCAGTATCCATGTTAACTGAGTGCTGGGAATTTGCAGGAATAAGTAGGCTTAATAAGACAAGTTTTATTCAATCCGTTAAAGGCCCTCTGGAGAAGTTAGGACTAGAGAGAGTGGATATAGCGCCCTCTGTTTGTTGGCCCTCTGTTCCGCGCTGGTTGTGGCCAGAGGTAGAGGTAGACCTGTCAATTAAAAAAGCAATTAAAGAGGGTTCTGCAGTTAATTTGGCAGCATTTGTTGAGGGGCATCTTAAAAATGAATGGTCTAATGGTGTTAGAGGGGGGAGAGGGGGCTAGAGCTAGGCCTGATGTAGTTAGTGAGATTGAGATGGTGATTTATAGGTTAGAGCAACTTGGGTGCAGTGTGGGTTTTCTGTGGGTTCTGGCACATGTGGGTGTTAATGGCAATGAAGAAGTAGACCTAGTTGCAAAAGAGGCTTTAAAACAACAGGAAGTAACAGTCAGGGTTGCACTGGGACAGTTTGAGGGTCGTACGTTGATTAAAGAGTATGTGTTAGGGAAATGGCAGGAGGAATGGGACAGAGGGGTAAGGGGGAGGCACTTCCACCTAATCCAAAGAAGTGTGAAAGTACATAACATCCCTGTTAAACACAGGAGGAATCAGGTCCTTTTAACAAGACTGAGATTGGGACACTGCGGCCTAGCAAAAGATCTGGCACTAATTGGGAAGCATCCGGATGGCCTTTGCAGAAACTGTAACAAGTCTGAGTCAGTGTCTCCTGTGCTGCTGGAATGTGGACGGTACACTGGTTTGAGAAGAGCCATGTTTGTTGAAATAATGGACTTAGGATTTGATTCTATTTCCTTAAGAACGCTACTTAACCCTGATGAACATCAACAGGACGTAACAAAGGCCTTGCTAAGTTTCATCTTTTCCGCAGGACTTCATTTAAGAATATGATGTAGTAAACTCTAATTTTAATCTATCGGAGGGGGGCAGCAATACGCCTGGAGGCGTCTAGTCTGCCGGAAATTAAGCAGAAGAAGAAGAAGAAGAAGAACTACTTTGCCAGATAATTCCGTCCTGCTTGGTAGTGCTTCTGTGTGTCCTGCTGCTTCTTTTGTTGGAAACTTTTGGACTTTTGAACTTACCTTTGTTCCTTGTGCCTAGATCTCTCCGGTGTCTCACTGCTGCTGTTACCAACTGAAGCCAGCCTGCTCCCTGTCTCCACAGCCTGTTTTGTGAATAAACTGGTTTAAAACCTAACAGTTTTTGGCTCTGCTTTGGGGTCCCCCCAGCCGGACTGTAACAGAATTATCTGGCCAATATGGACCCCGCAGAAGGAGAACGGTTTAAACAGGCTATTTCCTCTCAAGGCGCTCGTTTGGGAGAACATGAAGAGGCACTAAAGGAGATCATGGATTCCCTACAAAGACTCACCGCCAGTGTACCCCAGCTCAGCAGCCGTTTAGACCAAGTAACTACTCACCTCTCTGCTCAAGCTCCTGTTCCTACGCCTGCTCCTGCCCCACCTGTTCCAGGGTCTCCATATACCCATTTAGCCCAGGCCCGTGAACCATTCATCCCAACACCCGCAAGGTACTCTGGAGAATTAGGGACATGTAGCCAATTCTTACATCAGTGTATGCTAGTTTTCGACCAACAACCTCTTACCTACTCTAATGATAAAGCTAAAGTAGCCTTCATAATGAGCTTACTTTCCGGCAAAGCTTCAGCTTGGGCAGTAGCTTTTGCTAGTAGCAATGCTCCCATTTGCAATTCTCTAGGACTCTTTACCTCTGAGATGCGTAAGATTTTTGAGCATCCCCTTCAAGGTAGAAAGGCCGGTAACAGGTTACTATCATTACGTCAGGGTACAGGTTCTGTTTCAGCTTACTCCATTGACTTCCGTATATTGGCTGCAGAGAGTGGGTGGAATGAGAAGGCTTTGCAAGGGGTGTTTTTCCGGGTGGCGTCCCTTGAGGGGGGGGGGTACTGTTGGGGTTTTGTGTTTTCTCCCTCCTCCCCTTTGTGTTTTCTCCCTGCAGAGCTTGTGTGTGGCAGGGGCTGTGGCTGGCTCCTCCCACGGCAGTTGAGACTCACCTGCATTCAATCTTCCAATTTACTCCAGTACAAAGACCTGGCCTGCTCTCAACTACTTTGCCAGATAATTCCGTCCTGCTCGGTAGTGCTTCTGTGTGTCCTGCTGCTTCTTTTGTTGGAAATTTTTGGACCTTTGAACTTACCTTTGTTCCTTGTGCCTAGATCTCTCCGGTGTCTCACTGCTGCTGTTACCAACTGCCTCCTCAGCCTGTTTTGTGAATAAACTGGTTTAAAACCTAACAGTTTTTGGCTCTGCTTTGGGGTCCCCCCAGCCGGACTGTAACATTTGTAAAGAGTCCGAATTCCTGATGGGTTGTGGGAGTGAGTTCCAGAGGATGGGTGCAGCTGCAGCGAAGGCTCTGTGACCCATGGTCCGGTGCCTTGTCCTGATGATGGGAGTGAGGAGATCAGTATCTGCTGATCTGAGGCGGCGGGTGGGACAGTGCTGGCGGAGGAGATCATTAAGGTAAGGAGGAGCTAGGTTATGGAGGGACTTGTAGGTGATGAGGAGAACCTTGTATTGGATACGGTATTGTACGGGGAGCCAATGGAGCTGTTTAAGGACGGGGGTGATGTGGTCTCTGGAGCGGGTGTGGGTGAGTAGGCGGGCAGCAGAGTTCTGGATGTATTGCAGTTTCTGAAGGTGGGTAAGAGGCTATTGCAGTAGTCAAGTCTGGAGGTGATGAAAGCATGGATTAGGACTTCTGCGGTAGGTTGTGAGAGGGAGGGGCGGAGACGTGCGATGTTGTGGAGGTGAAAAAAAATGTTTTGGTGATGTGGTTTATGTGGGACTTGAATGAGAGGGTGGGGTCCAAGATGATGCCGAGATTGTGAATGAAAGGAGATGGGGTGACAGCGTGGCCATCGATGATGAGGGAGAAGTCCTGAGCAGAAGGAAGGAGAAATTTGGGTCCGGTGATAAGAAGTTCTGTTTTTTTTTTTGCTATTTAGTTTAAGAAAGTTGTGGTCCATCCAGGTTTTTAAATCAGTGAGGCAGTTTGTAATGGTGGAGACAGTGACTGGGGTGATGGATTTGGTAGAGATGTAGACCTGTGTGTCATCGGCAGCAGTGAAAGCGGAGCCCATGGTGGCGAATGATGTGGCCAAGGGGAAGCATGTAAATGATGAAGAGGAGGGGGCCGAGTACCAAACCTTGGGGAACTCCGGTGGTGACAGGGGAGGTGTGAGATTTGAAGTTGTTTATGGAAACGTAGTGATGATGGTCAGAGAGGTAAGAGGAGAACCAGGAGATTGCTGTGCCAGAAATGCCAATTGACTGTTGACGGTGGAGGAGGATGGTGTGATCAATGGTGTCGAATGCTGCACTGAGGGAACCAGAATCTGCGGCAAGAAGGAAGTCGTTGGTGACTTTCAGAAGGGCTGTTTCAGTGCTGTGGTGAGGGCAAAAACCGGATTGGAATGATTCGAAGAGCTTGAAGTTGATGAGATATTGCTGGAGTTGGGTGAAGATGGCGCGTTCTAGTATTTTGGAGTTTGGATTTTGGAGTGGAAAAATGACAAGTAGTTATTGCATTTTTCAGTTGTGAATGTGGAGGTGTTACTGTCAATGGGTTTGGTGAGCTGAGCAAATGTGGAAAACAGAGAGCAGGGGTTTGAGGAGTTGGAGTGTATGATTTGAGAGTAATAGTTGGATCGGGCAGTTTTGAGGGCTGTGTTGTAGGTGGAGATGAAGTCTGTGTATGCTTCGGTGTGTACATGTAGTGTAAGTATAAGATTTAGGATAAAATGTGTGATTTAACCAGCCCACAATCAAATTCATAGGTTTAAAAAAAAAACTGATGGGCAATGTGATGTATGGCCTAACTGCGTCTGATCAGTTACGGTCTGTGTAACTGACCTGTCATTACAACAGTCACTCATAGCACAAATACCTACATTTACAAAATGTAAATCCTCAGAGAGGAGCAGAGTGAAAACTCTGGCCTCACCTTTAAGAGACACATTTACAGAGACTGTAGTGTGGACATAACCAGCTTTGTCCTCTCCAGGAGCTTCATTAGCTGCTGTTTAACTTTAGCTCAGCTTTACAGGGGAATGCCTCTGCCCTGAGCCACTGCTCACTGTGAACCTGACAGAAAACATGACACAGTGGATTGATTTAGAATATTCTGTTTGTAGTGCACCTTATTTTCTGGGTGTTATTGTTGTCACTTAGCAAAGAGACTTAAATTTCCATCCCAGAGCTTCAGCTCCCTGTCCGCAGGCCTCCACTCTGTCTGTGCTCTCCAACTCTCAGAGGTTACTCATGTTTAGTGTCCAACACCTGGTCATATTGTTTATTTGTGTACTATGTTCATAGCTGTCAGACTCAGACCACTTTCCGTTGTAGGAATTGTTCATTTTCTGGTGTCAGCATCAAAGAGGATGATTATTCAGAAGTGCAGTCAAATCAAAGGTTAAAGGTTATTCAGTATCACACAGGTAAGGTTACAGCAGCAGGCCCTGCTGAATGGAGAGTGAGAGCACGCTGCAAGAGCGGAGTGTCCTAAGTTTTTATATTGTGTATGACGATTTCAGCAGTGTTATCTTCTTTGTCTTCCTGAACCACCATCGGGTTGGGCCGTGAGGATTCACACCTGCTGTTTGAGTCTGATAACTTTGTAGCAGCTCTGTTTGTTACGTGTGTAATTTTATAACTGAACAATGCACCCAACTGTAAGCTGACCTCACAGTGGAAAAACAACACATAGGACCCAAGTATTATTATCACTAATGTTGAAGCATTATTAACCTTAGCAGTAGTACATCAAAATATGTAGAAATGTTCAATACCATTGACTGTACTCATCCGTGTCTCTCTTCAAACTAGCGCTCCACTGTGCGCCCTCTCTCTTTCCACTCTAAGCCGATCATACCAGAGCTAAACAAATGCAACCAATAACAGAGTGAGTGAGGCGGGACTTAGAGCATCCAATCTGAGACCACAGCCTGCTAAACAGAGTCAACCAATAGAGAAGTGTCTGTTTGGAGCAGGCAGCAGCCAGGGGTCAGAGACACGGCTGCAGTGGGACATGAATACAGAAAAACGTTTTATAACCATTTTTAAAAAGTGGGTCAAAATGACCCGTTAATACCATGCAAATTAAAGGTGCTATGAGCAGAATATATTTTTTATATTTCACCAAAAAAAAAAAAAAAAGATCCACATGTGTGCCAGATATGATGTAAACATGTTTAAATCCAATATTACTTTTACTGATAACAATGGTACAGCTGAGTTATTAACAATTAAAAATTGACATGTTCTTTTTCTTGTTAATAAAGACTCCAATCAGCTTTTTTGTCTTTTTGTCTTTTTATTCGCATAAGCCAAATTACAGAGCTCTGGGTTGGATCTGTCCCTACCGCCTACGTCTTACTCAGGGCTTACGCTGGGCGTCCAACAACGACTGTCCCTATCACACTGAATATATACCCAGGCTCAACTTCATACCACCCACTCCAGATATGGGCATAGTCCAGTATCTGAACCAGTTCTCAGGCAGAGCAGTGTGTGTTGTAAGGGAGGGGCTGTTTTCTCTAGCAGAGAAGTGCGAGTTGTAAGGGAGGGGCTGTTATCACTTCTGCTCTCCCATGAAGGCCACATTTCAGACTATCACATTGTTCCCTTGCACTTCATGCAGCGTCTTGAGTCTGGGTCAGGTCCTGGTCACATGATTTGTCCAGATACATTTCTTCACATTGAAACCCCATTTCATTATATACTTGATCATGTTCAAAACACATACAACAAAATATATTTTACATACTGGCCAAGTTGTTTTTTGTTTACATTTTGTGTTTTGGTTCTATAAGTGCATTGCCGATCGTCCAATCAGAAAAGAGACCATTGTTTTGATTTAGACTGCAGTACTGTATATATACTGTATATATATTATAACCATTTTAAAAAAGTGTGTCAAAATGACCTGTTAATACCGCACAAAGGTTAAGTAGGTCAAAATGACTCGTTAATACTGCGCAAAGGATAACTTGACCATTTCTGCCGTGCAAAAACAGTGTCCAAGGTGCTACAAAATGCAATTGGAATTTTGGTTCTATCATGTTCCATGCCTGAGAACATGTCAAAACATTCTTTTAGTGTGTCAAAGAGCTTCTCAGGCGCTGGAAATGCAATTGTTGCTTTCTGCATTGGCAATGCATTACACACGACTCAACTGTTCTCCAGCACTCTGATATGACATATCATACTAAACTCAGCCGCAATCGTGCAGTTTACTCGCCGTGCCATTCTAGTGGGCTTCTTGTCACTTTCAATGGCAAAAAAGCTTTAGCGCTCAGAAAATTAAATCATGTTTTGTGGAAAAACTACACTGCTCAAAAAAATAAAGGGAACACTTAAACAACACAATGTAACTCCAAGTCAATCACACTTCTGTGAAATCAAACTGTGTCCACTTAGGAAGCAACACTGATTGACATCAGTTTCACTGCTGTTGTGCAAATGGAACAGACAACAGGTGGAAATTATAGGCAATTAGCAAGACTCCCCCAATAAAGGAGTGGTTCTGCAGGAGGTGACCACAGACCACTTCTCAGCTCCTATGCTTTCTGGCTGATGTTTTGGTCACTTTTGAATGCTGGCGGTGCTTTCACTCTAGTGGTAGCATGAGACGGAGTCCACAACCCACACAAGTGGCTCAGGTAGTGCAGCTCATCCAGGATGGCACATCAATGCGAGCTGTGGCAAGAAGGTTTGCTGTGTCTGTCAGCGTAGTGTCCAGAGCATGGAGGCGCTACCAGGAGACAGGCCAGTACATCAGGAGACATGGAGGAGGCCGTAGGAGGGCAACAACCCAGCAGCAGGACCGCTACCTCCTCCTTTGTGCATTTCCCTGCAAAATGACTCCAGCAGGCCACAAATGTGCATGTGTCTGCTCAAACGGTCAGAAACAGACTCCATGAGGGTGGTATGAGGGCCCGATGTCTACAGGTGGGGGTTGTGCTTACAGCCCAACACTGTGCAGGACGTTTGTCATTTGCCAGAGAACACCAAGATTGGCAAATTCGCCACTGGTGCCCTGTGCTCTTCACAGATGAAAGCAGGTTCACACTGAGCACATGTGACAGACGTGACAGAGTCTGGAGACGCCGTGGAGAGCGTTCTGCTGCCTGCAACATCCTCCAGCATGACCGGTTTGGCAGTGGGTCAGTAATGGTGTGGGGTGGCATTTCTTTGGGGGCCGCACAGCCCTCCATGTGCTCACCAGAGGTAGCCTGACTGCCATTAGGTACCGAGATGAGATCCTCAGAGCCTTGTGAGACCATATGCTGGTGCAGTTGGCCCTGGGTTCCTCCTAATGCAAGACAATGCTAGACCTCATGTGGCTGGAGTGTGTCAGCAGCTCCTGCAAGACAAAGGCATTGATGCTATGGACTGGCCCCGCCCGTTCCCCAGACCTGAATCCAATTGAGCACATCTGGGACATCATGTCTCGCTCCATCCACCAACGCCACGTTGCACCACAGACTGTCCAGGAGTTGGTGGATGCTTTAGTCCAGGTCTGGGAGGAGATCCCTCAGGAGACCATCCCCCACCTCATCAGGAGCATGCTCAGGTGTTGTAGGGAGGTCATACAGGCACGAGGAGGCCACACACACTACTGAGCCTCATTTTGACTTGTTTTAAGGACATTACATCAAAGTTGGATCAGCCTGTAGTGGGTTTTTCCACTTTAATTTTGAGTGTGACTCCAAATCTAGACCTCCATGGGTTAATAAATTTGATTTCCATTGATAATTTTTGTATCATTTTGTTGTCAGCACATTCAACTATGTAAAGAACAAAGTATTTAATGAGAATATTTCATTCATTCAGATCTAGGATGTGTTATTTTAGTGTTCCCTTTATTTTTTTGAGCGGTGTATAAAAGATAACTTGACCATTTCTGCCGTGCAAAAACAGTGTCCAGAGTGCTACAAAATGCAATTGGAATTTTGGTTCTATCATGTTCCATGATCCATTGGCAATGCATCACACACCTCAACTGTTGTCCAGCACTCTGATATGACATATCATAGTAAACTCAGCCGCAATCGTGCAGTTTACTCCCCGTGCCATTCTAGTGGGCTTTTTGTCACTTTCAATGAGAAAAAGCCATAGTGCTCAAAAGGATAAATCACGTTTTGTGGAAAAATTATAAAAGGTAACTTGACCATTTTGGCCCAGCAAATTCAGTGTCCAAAGTGTTACAAAATGCAATTGGAATTTTGGTTCTATCATGTTCCATGCCAGAGAAAACATCAAAATATTCTTTTAGTGCATCAATGTGCTTCTCAGACGCTGGAAATGCAATTGTTGCTTTCTGCATTGGCAATGCATTACACACGCCTCAAAAGTTCTCCAGCACTCTGATATGACATATCATACTAAACTCAGCCGCAATCACGCAGTTTACATGCCGTGCCATTCTAGTGGGCTTCTTGTCACGTTCAAAGGAAAAAGCTATAGCGCTCAGAAAGTTAAAATCACGTTTTGTGGAAAAACTATAAAAGATAACTTGACCATTTCTGCCGTGCAAAAACAGTGTCCAAAGTGCTACAAAATGCAATTGGAATTTTGGTTCAATCATGTTCTATGCCTGAGAAAACGTCTCAGGTTACTGAGTGTAACCCTGTTCCCCGATCAAGCGGGAACGAGATGCTGCGTAGCATACGCTATGGGAAATGTCGTTTGTTGGACCAGTTGTGAAGCTTGTGTGTCAAACACGCCAAAGGGATCTGGCCTGCTTATATACCTCATGCTCAATCAACAGCACCTGCGAGATTGGGTGCACCTGGTTGATTGAGCTGGGAGGTATAAAAGGCACGTGACAGGAACAGTCTCCAGATCAGTTTGTCTGAAGACCACCAAGACACGCCCCCAGGGGCGGCACTGCAAACGCAGCATCTCGTTCCCGCTTTATCGGGGAACAGGGTTACACTCAGTAACCCGAGACATTCCCCTTTAAAAGCTAAATTTTGATGCTGCGTAGCATACGCTATGGGAACGAGAATACCAACGCCGCTGCCCCAGAGTGTCTGGACCCCAAAGTAGTGAAGAGCACTAAGACCGAGGAGACAAACACGACTCAGGATGAAGTCTCAAGGACATGAGAGCCAGGAGTCACATGAACATCCAAACTATAAAACTTGATAAAAGTGTGCGGAGAGGACCAGTCCGCCGCATCACATATCAAAAGTAGAGGGGCCCCCTTCGCCAGAGCCAAAGAGGAGACCACCCCTCTGGTTGAATGAGCTCTGACACCTATAGGTGGAGGCTGACCACACGCCTCATAGGTCAGAGCAATAGCATCCCTCACCCAATGGGACATAGTCTGTCCAGTGGCCGCAGCCTCTCACTGACAGTCCCCGTAGCACAAAAAGAGGTGCTCGGACTCCGCACTGGTCAGTGGCTTCCATAGAGCAGCCACTGACCAGTGTGGCGGACATAAGTCCGGAGCGTGCGTACTGGACCCAGTAAATGAAGCTTCTCCTGCTCCGGCGTAAGAAGCGGCGGAGGACAGAAAGCATCAAGAATAACAGGATCATGAACAGAGAAAGGAACTTTGGGCAGATAATCAGGGTGAGGATGCAAAATAACTATGTATCCCCATACATTACCCTTTGACAGTTTAAAATGATACATCATTAACGGGATTTAGGAAGATAAAAAAAACAAATCAAACACAGCGTTCAACAACGAGGGGAAAGCAAAAAAAAATCTTTCTTACCAAAGGTGAGACTCAACCCCTGTGGGAGATTAAACTGTTTGACTATAATGCACAGCAGGAAAACATCATTCACATATAACAAAAAGAGAAAGGGGAAAGGAAGAAAAGGAAAAAGAACAACAATAAACTGAATGTTGTTTACACAACTGTATCTGAGTCTGAGTCAAAGTCAGTGTTGTCAAACTCGTCAGCATCACATGGGAGAAAGTCCTTGTGCACCTCCTGATATACAAAAGCTTGTTTGGTGACTGCTGCATGTATGGTTCTTTCCACAAGATGTCTTATGCATGGAATGCAACAGCAACCACAAGTGATCAGTATCCCCAGCAGGATTGCTATTGACAAGAATACTACTTTAATTACAACTGCCCATTTCCCAAACCACTTCAGGGGACACCCCAGAATTTACTGCTAGTTCCTCTGAGAGTGTTCTTAAACCGCCAAGAGCCCTAGTGACGCTGCCGTCTGGGGCTGTATTATTAGGAATATAAGTGCAACAATTATCACCAAACATACTGCAGACACCCCCTTTTTCAGCAAGCAGCATGTCTAGAGCCATTCTATTTTGCCAGGACATCAGACTAGTCTTGTCCAGTTGTTCAGACAGACCTTCAATAGCATCCCTAGTGTAGTTCAGAAATCTCTGTTGATTGTAATAGAGATAATTTATCCAGTCTACGTTCTTATTAATAGTGGACCACCCAAACAAAACAGATTAGAATCCTGCCGCTATTTGATTTCTAGCTTTAAATTCATCAGGTACCCCAAGAGGTACCCCAATACTGTCAATCCATACACGAGCGCCAAAGTGGGTGTGGCCAAAGGTTTCTACGGACGTAGACCGTTTACTTCTATAGGGAACATGAGTAAGGGCCAGATTATCTAAAGCTGAAGATTGGATGGGCAACACATAGAAGGGCATGACCAATTGAACCAATGCACATGTCCCTGTCCAGTTGACCGGCAGTAGGGGCCAGAGGGTTTTGCCCCCACAAAACCACCAGGCGTCTGCCCTGGCAGTGGTCATGTTTAGCAGAAGATTACTAAAATATGAGGGACTACTCAAAATTAGGGTGGTATTACACGATGTCAAATTACCTACCCACGGCCCCACCACTAAGTGAGTGAAACAGGTGTAATTACCAGCTAAAGGCATGAACCATGGAGGTCTCATCCCCTTATTTACTGATGGAAATGCCCCCCAGAGAGCAGTGCACTGAGGATTATCAGGCTTAGGATGCCTGTATAACCGTAACATACAATCGAACCCCATAGGATCCGTATGTATTGTAACAGGAAATGGTGACGTGCCCAAGAGTGGTCTAGCAGCGGCACAAGCTAAACAATTGCCCTGTGGCTGATTTTGAATAGCCGTAAATGCAACCCATTGTAACCACTCATTGCGTTCTGTAACCCCTGTCTCTAGGGCCACAACTTTGGCATGCGAAAAGGGACCCTGGTACGTCACCATACTACTGTCTGATTGGGATGAGTTATGGGGAGTACCTGATTTTATTCTTATGAAGAACGTATGAATCGGATCTGTACCTCTGACGTATGCCCCCAAGGCATACACCCGCTGGTCTGAGAACTGTGGATTTCTTAATGTAATTAGAAGAGAATTACACTTATCACTTAACTCGGAACAGGGTGCAGCTGTCGTTTTCCTGACAATAGAAAGCCTATTCTTTAGGTCAGTCCCGTCTCCACCCATGATGGGGTATCCCCAGTCCAGATACGTTGTAGTCCAAGCAGCCTGTAACCAACTAGAACATCTTCGCGCCTCTGGGGACGCATCATGCACATAACATATGTACTTGTCTGCATGTCTAAAATAATTAGGGGTGTCACCACAGGATATTATGCTACATGCATCTATTTCAATAGTAGCTGTTATCCCCTTATAAAGGGTCAGATTAACATCCTCCCCGGTCCACCAGGTAGGGTCCAAATGTTCATAACACCCCACACACCTTTTTTGTTGGTTGTGCCTTTCAGCTGAGTCAGCAGAGCTGGCAACAATAGGGGTATTTATTAACCAAAAAAAGCATGCTACCATAAAGCATGTTAAGCTGGACACATATAGCACCCATTTGCAATGGTCACACTGGTGCCTGAGCCCTCTCCGGGCCAGGTCTTGCTCAGATATCATAGTCTCTTTTTCTCTTGTCGCGCAAGATGAGTCTGGTCGTTATTCTTCAGTTGCCGTAACAACTTGTGAGGTGTGTGTTCTGCTCGTTGCGAAATGTGTGTGTGTTGTGAATTCACCGGAGCGAACACAGGCGGTGCTAGGCTCACACCTGTGTCCGTGCAGGTCAACGCAGCCTGACTGTTGTGAAGTCAGTGATTTTGGTGGTTCCTAACTTGCCTGGATGTCCTCAGCGTCCAGAGATGGGGGTTATTCTTTATCCCCGGATGATGAAATATTGTCCCCTGGTTCAGGGACGCTCTTGCAGTGGCTGGCGTGTATCCAAGTGGCTCTCTCTGCGATTTTTACGGCTGAGTGCGTCACCAGTAGCACCTGGAATGGCCCCTGCCACCTTTTGCTCCGCCAGTGTTGTCTCCTCAGCTCCTTGACCACAATCCAGTCGCCAGGTCTCAGTGTATGCAGGACTGCCTCTGCAGCCTGAGGTAAGGCAGCTTTTACCTGCATAGAAATGGAAGATAAAGCAGAATTAAGTTCCTTGCAATAAGCTAACATTGCGCTTTCACACAGCGTGGTGGATGGTAGGACACGGGATGGTGGGCCCATGCCCATATTTGGAGGTCTGCCAAATAGAATTTCAAATGGGCTAAGGTTAGTCCTGGTTCTTACTCTCATTTGCATGTACATGAGGACTAATGGAAGTGCTTTAACCCATGAGAGCCCTGTTTGCTGACAACATTTTGCCAGTTTGGCCTTCAATGTGCCATTTTCTCGTTCCACTGCTCCCCCACTCTGTGGGTGGTAGGCACAGTGTCTCCTTAGGTCAACACCTAGAAATGCACCAACCTCCTCAAGGGCTGAGTTGACAAAACATGCACCATTATCACTGGAAATCCTCTCTGGGATTCCCCACCGTGGAATTATTTCTGTTAATAGGGCTTTGACCACTGCATTGCCAGTGGCATGTTTACATGGGAAAGCTTCAACATATTTTGACCACATGTCCACTATCACCAAGCAATACTTCTTACCTTCAGCTGGGCTCAGCTTGATGAAATCCATCATCACATGTTTGAATGGGCTAGATGGAGCAGGGTGTGCTGCAGGTGTTGTGTGTGTGCCCTTAACTACATTATGTGCTATGCATATGTACATGTACATGCCTGACAAAACTTCTGTGCATACATTGCAAACCCTTTGGTGTACCAGTTTTGTGTAAGTGCTGTTAACATTCCCCCTTTTGACACATGGTCTTAGCCATGTGTCAATTTTGCAAAATGTGGAAAAAAGTGCTTAGGAAGGCAAGGCTTAGAATCAGGTCCGTACCAAACACCGTCCTGTTTGGTCGAGCCATGTTTTTTCCACAAACGGAGCTCATCTGCAGTAGAAAAGGTTTGAAGTGCTGAAAAAGTAGAAGGAATATGATCAGTAGGCTGTGAGACAAGGGAAGTGTGATTCTGCTTAGTCAAGGCTGCTGCTTTGGCAGCAGCATCAGCTCTCATGTTGCCTTGAGAAACTAGGTCATTGTTATCAGTGTGAGCCTGACATTTGCACACCGCTATGTGGGAAGGCAACAAAATAGCGTCCAAGAGATCTGCAACCTGTGAGGAGTTAAGAATTGGTTTACCATCAGACTTCAAAAATCGCCTGTGTTTCCACAGGGCACCAAAATCATGCACAACACCAAAAGCATAACGTGAGTCAGTGTAGATAGTGACCGACTTGTTCTCTGCAAGTTTACAAGCCTCAGTCAGCGCTATCAGTTCAGCTGTTTGAGCTGAGTAATGCGCTGGCAGAGGGCCAGAACACAGTGTGTCATGATCTGTACAGACTGCATAACCCACTTGATTTTTTCCTGTGGTCGGGTCCCGAGAGGCGGACCCATTCACATAGAGAATGAGGTCAGGATTAGTTAGAGGAGTTTCCTGTACGCGGCGTACAGACTTCTTCCAGATCTGCAATACAACAATGTGAGTCCCCATCCTCTGGCATGGGAATGAGAGTAGCAGGGTTAAGACCAGTACAACGTTTGACAGTGATGTTAGGCATTTCAAGCAACACCGCATTGTATCTTAACCACCGAGCAGCAGAGAGATGTGAGGTCTTTTGCTCTAACAAGATCAGGGAGACAGCATGTGGGACTAAAAGAGTGAGCTTAGCATAACCCACTATGTCCCGTGATGCCAGTACAGCTTTTTCAGCAGCTGCCACTGCACGCAAACAGGTGGGGAGACCAGCGGCCACTGGATCTAATTTGGCTGAGAAGTAGGCCACTGGCCTCTGACGACCCCCATGTTCTTGCAACAAAACAGATGTCATGCACTCCCCTTTCTCGTCCACTGTCTGTGTAAAAGGTCTAGCAGGGTCAGGAAGTCCCAAAGTAGGTGGGGTCTGTAGTGCCAGTTTCAAATCAGTAAATGCTTTTTCAGTGTCATCAGTCCAAATAATATAGTCATGCGCCTGGAGGCCCTTACCATAAATGAGAGCACTCAATGGGCCCTCCAGGACAGAGTAATTTGGGATAAACTGTCTGCAATAAGAGCACATGCCTAAAAAAGACATCATTTCTTCTTTGTGAGTGGTCTGGGAATGTTCTGGATTGCAAGAATACGTTTTGGGGAGATAGCAGCCCCCCCGAGATGTCATGGCCCAAGAACTGCACCTTTTCCTTCACCCACTGCAACTTTGACAAGCTCGCCTTGTGGCCCTGTGATTGCAAATGTTTCAACAACCTGACTGTGTCCTCCTCGCACTGGTGTCCTTTGCAGTGGGGGCACGAATCATAAGATCATTCACATACTGCAACAAGGCCGTACCCGGGGCTAACTGTAGTGTATCCAGACTCTGCTTCAACACAGAATTAAACAAGGATGGACTCTCACAATATCCCTGACACAACCTTGTCAAAGTCCACAACCTGCCCTGAAACTCAAATGCGAACCAGTACTGGGAGTTTTTGTCCACCGGGACGCTAAAAAACGCATTTGAGAGGTCAACCACAGAAAACCATTTAGCATCTGGTGGAACTTGTGACAGTATGGTGTAGGGGTTTGGTACCATAGGAGCGCGCTGCTGTACTGTGGCATTGACAGCTTGTAAATCATTGATGAACCTCCACTCAGTTGGGATACCCTGATCTCTGATTTTCTTAACTGGAAAGAGTGGGGAGCGCACTGGAGAATTGTCACATGGCACATTACTCCCGTCTCTCTTAGAGCATTGAACACAGGAGTAATGCCATCTATGGCTTCCTGTCTTAAGGGGTACTGACGCTGACATGGCCTATATGTAGATTTAGGGGTGATCACCACTGGTTCGCAGTCTTTGATCAAACCAACGTCATCTTTACTTTTTGCCCACAGGTCCTGTGGAACTGCTTTTAAAGCAGGAATGGCTGCAGCCTCAGAGTCAGAGAGAAAAGCAGAGGTGCTCTTCTGATAAGCAGCATGCTTATCTGGCACCAGAGACACAGAGCGGTTTGTGTGTTGCACAGAGGTAAAAGGCATTCTGTATGCATTCAGCATGGGAGAAAATGAGACAGCAGGGTCAGAGGTGGGGGCCCAGTCTGCGACACGTTCACAATCATTCACAAACCAGCCCACCTCCTTCCACTGACTGTAAATAGACTTAGAAAGCGAGAGATGGGGCTTAGACCGGGGCACATCATATAAAGAAATTTGTTCCCCCATTAAAGAGATTGACACAGCAGAGAAGTGTGTATCCCAGTAGAGGAACGCTGTGGTGAGTTTGTCATGTGGTGTTTTAAACCACACGTCCTCGTACCTGGGATCTGGTCCCTGTGACACGTGTGATGCGCAGTGCAAGTCATCCTCACGCATAAAAGTAGTGCCCTCAGGAGACACCTGTTTTGTGCCATTTTGATTAGCTCTGTAGTAATTGGAGTTGGTGGCAATTTCCATTGATATACATATAAGGGAGTCCCAGTTCCCAACTTGACCCCCGTAAATAGGCTATCTGCCAACTGATCAATTTTTACCACCTGGAGACCTTTTGGTGTGGAGATAAGGCAAATGCCCAATCTGCGCATCAGACCTCGTCCCAGAAGATTAACTGGACATAACGAGGAACATAGGAAAGAGTGCTTAAATTTTTTACCTGCAGGGTCTGAGCATGAAAGTGGAGATGTATACTGCTCTCGCACAGTGTCACCAGAGGCACCAATAGAGTACACATAACGACCACTCATTTTGGGGGTTTTCTTAAGACTAGCCATTTTGACCACTGAATTAGTGGCTCCCGAATCAACAAAAAAGGTTACTTTTTCACCATCCAATTCAATGGTATACTCTGGCAAGGCTGTATCTGTCAGTGTGGCCAGATTGGCATAAGTTGCAACTGGGGGCTTAGTCTTATTCTCCAAATAAGTGATTGCTTGTGTAACCAACGTGTGTACATTAGCAGGAAGCATTTCTTCATTGCTGAGCTGTGAATGTGAGCCTGTTGTGGGTGCAGTACCTTCCTCTGCATGTGACGTCTCCACGGTGCTCCTCACCCCTTGCCTGTCCTCTCTGTCCAGTCAGTCCGACCCCTGGTGAGCACTCGGATGTATTTGGTCAATGCGTCCATGTGGGCAATCCCGTGCCCAGTGTCCACTTTGTCCACAGGTAAAACATATGTCATTCTGACGTCTATTCTGTCCTTGTGGAAAACTCCGTCCTCGGTTCCCCAGACCACGGCCTCTGCCTTGGCCACGTCCTCGTTCTGCTCGGCCATTTCCCCGTCCTCTGCCTACAGTCATATACATGGTCAATGCAGCCGTGTGTAAGTCCTTAGACATCTTGTCCTCCTTCGCCTTCCTATGGGCATCAGTGGTGGTCTGGGCATGCCTGGCATGTTTCTTAAGCTCGAGCAAGCGAGGCTCTTCTTGGCAGCCCACGTAAGTTTGACAAACACCACGGGCTATGTCAGGCAACAGTCCTCTCATTATGGCATGACAGAGGTGACTTTCCCAGGGCCCCGCACTGTCTCCCAGGCTTGCGGGTCGAATCAGTCCACTGTGAAGGTTAAAGATATCAATCATGCGATGGATAAAATCGTCCACTGGCTCGTCTGATTTCTGTTTGCATATATTGATAACAGACATATCCACTTTAGCTGGAAACTGTTTGTCCACTTCATCACACAGCGCTTTAATGGCAGCCTTATACAAAGCGTTATCATTGTGGTCATAATTCATTTCAGCAGTACGAATTTGGTCCTCAGGCAGTGCGGCAGAGACCTTCGCTAGGTCACTTGGCTTAATCCTTGGTGCCACTAGGCGCCTTATCTCATGTCCAGTGGGTCTGAACTCACTGCATAAAATTTGAAATTCTTTGCTAAACTTAGGACCATCGATGGTGGGGTCAGGAAGCATTTTGGCAGCGTCCATGACCTCGGCTGGGGTCCATGGACGATAGACAAGTATGGGACCTGTGGGTCCAGCAACTTGAACCATGGGGCACTGCAGTGTGGTGGACAAGGTTTCGGCCTCCTTCCCCTCCTGATCCATTTCTGGTAGTTCAGCGGGCTGCATACGGGTTTGTGCTCTGGTTTTTGGCGGATCCGGTGGATCAGGTCTGACCTTTGGCCTCATGGCTGGGTCTCTGGAGGATCTCGCTGCTTCCCCTGGGGCTGCCTGAGCTGCTGCTGATGTGGCAGGTACATTGTGTACTTGGGGTCTGACTGGTGGGCAGGAGTCCAGGTCCAGGTTGATTTTCACCGCGGAGAGGTCTGCACAGACAGAGGAAACACAAGGGGCAGTACCATGTTCCAAAAATTGATTTGTATTATATGGCGGCGGGTGTGTGACAGATGCATTATCCACACGACCCGCGATGTCCTTGCCCTTATCTGCATGGCCAGGCAGTTCTTTCTGTGCCCGTTTTCTGTCCCTAGCCCATGCTTCATTTTCCCATATCCCTAAGCACGACATGTGGTTTTCCTGCTCTTGCAAATCCTTTGTTGACACCTTCTTTCTACTCATAAGCTTGTCTTTTTCCCTTTCCAATTTTTCCCTAAGTTTTTTTAACTGGTTTATACTTAACGACCCCCCCTCAGGGAAACCATACTCTTCAGACCATCTTGGTAGAAATTGGACACATTGTTTTCCATACTTAGCCGTCATCCCCTTGACCAGAGGGGTCTCTGGGACCTCAATAACCTGCTTTGTTAGGCTTGTTCCCATTTTCTGCTGTTGGAATAATGGTTGTGCACACTGTAAAGCCCCTCAGACTTTTCTGAGATATTTTTCTGTTACAGGTTACCCAGTAACCTATAGTCACCCTGTAATACTTTATAGCTATTTTTTTTTTTTTTTTTTTTTTAAGCTATTGCAGGCTCCCGTGAGACTTTAACCTGGTCAAGAATGACAACAAGTTTGGCCTGTGTCCTACTCGCTATTGATAACAGACATCTGTATCTCACCGTTTAGTTGTGAAATTGAGTTCGATGGATTCCAGCGGTGGCAGTCCCGGACCCAGTGAAAACAGGCCTCCCGCCTCTAAAATCCTATGGAGGTAGGAGGCTGGAGGATCTATCCCCCCCAGGATGATCGGTCCCTGGTCACTCCGTCCGGATCTGTCCACTCGAGGAATCCCACTTCTGACACCAGATTGTGGTGGAAATTTTAGATTGAGATACTTGACAAAAAGACAGTGTCTGGATCAATCAAAGAGTTGCCTTTATTTCACTTGTGCACAAGGAGAACACAGTACAAAGGAGAGTTGCAGAGTGCCCCTCCTTAGCAGAAGGTAGTTTTTATACCAAGCACACACAAAAGAGTACGTGTCCCAGAGTCACAAGCATATCTGAAGACCTTTCCTCTAATTCATAAGAAGATGCCATGCCCTAGCCTTGTGCGCACCAGCACACAACATCTTTTGGCCTTACAGCTGCTATGCATGTCTCCGTCCTTATACAGAGCTAAGGTCAGGCATAACATAACAACAGATTAACACTACCTTTGAAATGATAAAATATAAATTTTCCATTACAGCAGCTCTGCACGTTAAACCTCTGGGACACGCATGGTGAAGGCATGTGCTTGGGCGAAGGATACTATATGCAGAATAAAATAGCAAAAGAGATTTCAAAATATCACAAAAAACAATATAAACAACTCTTATTGCAACAAAAATGCATCAGTTGTATATGATTCCAGTCTTTGTTGTGGTTCACTCAGTGCTCAGGCTTTAATGTAAAACAAGATAGAATTTCAGAAACTAACAAACACATTCAAGTTTTGTAATTCAGTATTTGGATAAGTAATATTTGGCATGAGAGCTGGAGTAAACTCTCACCACACAAAATGCAGAGTACTACAGATATTCAGCAGCAGGTGCTTTCTGAGGCCTTCAAAGAATCAGGCATGGATTTGTTTTTAAAATGGATGCACTCTTTTTGGTTTAGGAACACAAAATAGAAAAAAAAGCAAGATTTATTACTTGGAAAACTTCACCAAAGTTAGTCAAGTGTGCTGAGTCATTGATTTGATCACTGCTATCCAAAGTTAAGTTGTGGAGTTGTTTTGGTTCATGATGCAAGTGGCTTGGGAGGTCCAGTGTCCATCTGGGAGCAGGCGGAGGTGGAGGGAGACGAGAGAAAAAGCGTCTGGATGAAGTCATTTCTTCCCCCCACCCGTCTCCTTCCTCCAACATGAGCAGTGAGCAGCTGTACCAGTGCTACCCAGAACTGGGCAATCGGTCCTGCACCAGACAGATCATAGATCAGAACTTCTACATCTATCTTAATGCGCTTTCCATTTTCAGCATCTGCACCGGCATCCTCAACCTTATGGTCATCATCGCTATCTCGCATTTCAGGCAAGTCACAAGCTCTGACACCAGGTTTATTGTAATGCATAAACTCATTTTGTTTCTTTTTCTCAGGCAGCTGCACTCCTCTCCTAACTTCATCCTCCTCAACCTGGCCGTCTCAGACTTCCTGATGTGCTGCGTGGTGATCCCAATCCAAAATTCTTACCCATACACTTGCTGAAGAGTTGGTGACATCCTGTGCCTCCTGTACCGTGTCTTTACCTTCACACTGCTTTCCGTATCAATTGGAGGCATGATCTTTATATCAATAGACCGCTACGTAGCCATTTGCAACCCCATGCACTACCCCACCGTGATGTGCAGGAGAACCATTAGCATGTCCCTGATCGCCTCCTGGATCGGCTCTGTCCTGTATGCTTTAGGGGTTTTACGTTACAATCTCATTATGCCAGGGCGATATAAGATAAGATAAGAAATAACTTTATTAATCCCGAAGGAAATTTCTGTGCCAGAGGAGCAAAGACATGAACATACACAAAAAGCATAAACATAAAATAACATTAATTCTATTAACTGAGTAATAGTAAAATAGTATAAAAAGACCATTTTACAAAGTACAATCTGTGTTCCTCCAAATGTAAAGTGGAGCTGATGCAGGTTAAATAATGAATAAATTAATAAATAAGATAGAAAGGCCCAACACAGTTATTACACATTGTACAAGATGGTCCGAGTCACTCCCTCCCCTTACTAAAAGGGGAGGAGTTAAACAGTCTGATGGCCACAGGTAGGAAAGACCTCCTGTGGCGTTCTGTGCTGCTTCTTGGCAGTCTGAGTCTACAGCTGAAAGTACTCTGATAGGAGACCAGAGTTTCATGCAGAGGGTGGGATGGATTGTTTCGGAGCAATTTTTTCAGTATCCTCCTCTCAGCGACCTCAACCACGGACTCCAACTTCAGTCCCAGGACAGAACCAGCTTTACTGATGAGCTTATTGAGCCGGTTGGTTTCAGCCACTTTAGCCCCACCGCCCAGCGCACAACACCAAAGAAAATGGCACTGGCCACAACAGATTGGTAGAACATCTGAAGCATTTTTCTGCAGATGTTAAATGACCTTAGTTGTCTTAAAAAATACAGTCTGCGCTGTCCTTTCTTGAACAGAGCATCTGTATTTTCAGTCCAGTCCAGTTTGTTGTTGATGTGGACCCCGAGATATTTGTAGCAGCCCACAAAGTCCACCTCAGTGCCCATGATTGTTATTGGACTAGGGGAGGTCCTCTTCCTCCTGAAATCCACCACTAGCTCTTTTGTCTTCATGACATTCAGCTGCAAGCGGTTTAGTCCACACCATTCAACAAAACTGTCCCCACACTCCTGTACTCAGTCTCATGACCCCTGCTGATACCGCCCACAATTGCACAATTGTCGTCCAAAAACTTCTGTAGGTGACAGGACTGTGAGCAGTGTCTAAAGTCAGACGTGAACAATGTGAACAAGAAGGGAGAGAGGACCGTACCCTGGGGGACCCCCATGCTGCTCACCACCATGTCAGAGATGGTGCTCCTCAGCTTCACATATTATGGCCGACTTGTGAGATAGCTATAGATAAGAGGTGTGAAGGGGAATGCATCTATTTCATAACCTATATTGAATTTTTTTTTGATGTGGCGATGAACTTCTGTGCACCCTTTGTGCTCATAATTATACTGTACTTGCGAGTTTTCTTTGTGGCAGTGTCGCAGGTCCGTGCCATGCGTTCTCATGTTGCAGTCACAGCACAGCAGCCACCGGTGAAATCCAGGAAATCAGAGCTGAAAGCAGCGCGGAATCTGGGCTTTGTTGTTTTTCTCTTTCTCGTCTGTACCACACCGAATTACGTGCTGGCCTTTCTGAAGGAGCATATAAACATATATTTCTTGTCCTTCCTGTCTAAATTGCTCTATCTGAACTCGTGTTTTAACCCCTTACTCTATGCGCTCCTGTATCCCTGGTTTAGGAGATCTGTGAAGCAGATAGTGACGTTTAGGATTTTGCAAAGTGGGTCACGAGATGCAAATGTACTATGATAACTTCAAGTGCAGTGTTAATAAATGAAAAACCATGTTACTGATAACCCATGTGCAATGAATTTGAAATAGCACTTTACACATTTAATATGACCTCTGTAAACACTGAGGCATAGGGTTGAGAACCAAAAAGGCGCAAGTGACATTCTGGGTTTTCTGAGATTTACAAAACTTACAAATCAAATGAATGCTCTTGTTTTTACTGCCAAAAGATCACAATAAAAACTACTGGCTATCTCTGAACATAGGATTCAGACAGTGTGATAAATGGATATAAATGTTATACTGTTATGTTATTTAGAAAAAGACAAAATGCTGGAGCCCAAAAAGGAAAAATAACTATTATTACAAAGAAAAATCTAAGTCAGTGGTTCTCAAGCTGTGGTACAGGTTCCACTGGTGATACTCAGATTTGTCCTGATTTAGTCCTGGTTATGTGCTGGCTTAGAACTTGTTTAGTCCTGGCTTCAACCTGGATTAGTTCTGGTTGAATGTTATGTCTCGTGTCTTTGTCTTGTTTTCTGTGTTTGTTTCCCTTGTTTTATTTTGTATTCCCAGTTTGTTTCCATGTTTTCCCGGTTTTCTTCCTGCCTCTTGTGTTTCCCGCATGTGTGATTGCCTGCCCCGTCTTAATGTTTTTCACCTGTGTCTCATTCCCTTGTGTATTTATGTCCTGTGTCCTCCCCAGGTGTTTGTGGGTTCATTTAGGATGTTGAGTTTTGTCTGGTCTGGTTGTGGTTTTCGTCTTCGTCTTCCTCGTGAGTAATATTAAAGCCTGTTTTGTCCGCATTTTTGGGTCCGTCCTTCCTGTGCTCCGCTCAACCTTAACAGAATGAACTCACCACACCTGGACCCAGCGGACTGCATTGTGGGGAGTCCCCACTGCTTCTTTTCGTGAAGCTGTGGGGGCGAGGACTGCCCTGGTGGCTGCCCTGCAGCAGGCCCAGGAGCAGGCCTGTTTGCAGGCAGCCACCATGGGAGCTTGTGGTGGCTGCCGCGCGGTGGCGGCGCTCTAGGGCCAGCGCCACTCCTTGGGATCCTCCACCTACTCCCTGGACTTCGCTCGTGCCTGCGGCTTCTCCCCGGGCTCCGCCCGTGCCTGCGGCTTCTCCCCGGGCTCCGCCCATGCCTGCGGCTTCTCCCCGGGCTCCGCCCGTGCCTGCAGCTTCTCCCCGGACTCCGCCAGTTCCAGTTTCGGAGCCTCCGCCGGACACAGCTCTCCGTCCAGGGCGGTCTCCGTCCAGGGCGGTCTCCGCCCGTTCCCGTTTCGGGACCTCCGCCGGACACGGCTCTCCGTCCGGGGTGGTCTCTGCCAGTTCCCGCTCCTCGTCTCGTGTCGCTGCCGAAGACGCCGGAGCCGCCAATCCCCGCTCCTTGCCTAGGGCTGCCGAAGACGTCGCAGCCGCCAGTTCCCGCTCCCCGACTGGGGCCGCCGAAGACGCAGCAGCTGCCAGTTCCTGCTCCCTGACTGGGGCCGCCGAAGACGCAGCTGCCGCCAGTTCCCGCTCCTCGCCTGGGGCTGCCGAAGACGTCGCAGCCGCCAGTTCCTGCTCCTCGCCTGGGGCGGCCAAAGATGCCGCAGCCGCCAGTTCCTGCTCCTCGTCTCGTGCCGCTGCTGAAGACGCCGGAGCCGCCAGTCCCCGCTCCTCGCCTGGGGCTGCCGAAGACTACGCAGCCGCCAGTCCCTGCTCCTCGTCTCGTGCCGCTGCTGAAGACACCGGAGCCGCCAGTCCCTGCTCCTCATCTCGTGCCGCTGCCGAAGACGTCACAGCCGCCAGTCCCTGCTCCTCGCCTGGGGCTGCCGAAGACGCCGGAGCCACCAGTCCCCGCTCCTCGCCTGGGGCTGCCGAAGACGTCGCAGCCGCCAGTCCCCGCTCCCCGACTGGGGCCGCCGAAGACGCAGCAGCCGCCAGTTCCCGCTCCCCGACTGGAGCCGCAGCAGCTGCCAGTTCCCTTTCCCCGCCTGGGGTCGCAGCAGCCGCCAGTTCCTGTTCCCCGCCTGGGGTCGCAGCAGCCGCCAGTTCCTGTTCCCCGCCTGGGGTCGCAGCAGCCGCCAGTTCCTGTTCCTCGCCTGGGGTCACCGCTGCCGCCAGTTCCTGTTCCCCGCCTGGGGTCGCCGCTGCTGCCAGTTCCAGTGTCTCCTCCGGGGCCCTCGCCGCCGCCGGAGCCTCCAGTGTCTCCTCCGGGGCCCTCGCCGCCGCCGGAGCCTCCAGTGTCTCATCCGGGGCCCTCGCCGCCGCCGGAGCCTCCAGTGTCTCCTCCGGGGCCCTCGCCGCCGCCGGAGCCTCCAGTGTCTCCTCCGGGGCCTTCGCCACCGCCGGAGCCTCCAGTGTCTCCTCCGGGGCCCTCGCTGCCGCCGGAGCCTCCAGTGTCTCCTGACTCCCCTCCGGGGCCCTCGCTGCCGCCGAAGCCTCCAGTGTCTCCTCCAGGGCCCTTGCCGCCGCCGGAGCCTCCAGTGTCTCCTGACTCCCCTCCGGGGCCCGCGCCGCCGCCGGAGCCTCCTGACCTCTCTCCGGGGCCCGCGCCGCTGCCGGAGCCTCCTGACGTCTCTCCGGGGCCCGCGCCGCCGCCGGAGCCTCCTGTTGGAGCTGGTTAATCCAACTATATAATATTAAAACAAGAAGAAACACAGACACGTTAAATGGTTTACTTGCAAGGAGAGCAGACAGAGACAAAGACCCAGTGACATGCACCGGGGACATTCCCTCCATGTGCTCTGGGCTCCCTGGTGCTCTCATGCTTTTTATTAAACATCACGCCCCTGGTTACATACACCGTCTCTGTCCGATAAGGGAATTGGGGAACTAGGACAGAGACAGTCATCAACTCTACATATGATAATTTAACATAACAACGCTGGTTATCAGTTCTGAGGCCGCACTTTCTTATCCAGTTGGTCATTTTTCTGCGGCCATGCCATGCTTAATCTATACGGTCAGTATAGATTAAGCAGTCAGTCGTGCGTCAGCATTATCTTCTGGAACACTCTGTAACTCAGCACATGATTAATACATTCATAACACACATATTGTACTTAGGATTTTATGAGGCATATAAAAGTAGATAACTTATATACACATTTCTCTAACATTCCCTCTTGTTTATCAACTTTTATTTTATCATCTCATAACCACTTCTAGTAGATTTTTAGTTATGGAATCATTGTGTTTTGCACTCAGAGGGGTGTTTAGACATTGTCTTCATTGAAAAGTTCTGCTAACTGCTCATGATCGTCCTCGGGGCCCCCTTCTACTGTCAGCAAAGGCATCTGCTCCACATGTGGTGTAGGAGCGATGGCAGTAGTAATTAACCTGTTCACTAATCCTCTAATGCAGGGAATACAACAACATCCACACAATGTGAGCACCGCAATAAACACTGCTACTGATACCAGTGCACTCGAAACTAGGCCCTTCCATTGTCCGAAGTAATTCATCCAACCATCCCACATAGAACGATCTATTCCAGATTGATCTTTCATGCGTTTATTCATTGTGCGCAGCCCCTCCAGGGCTCTGGTCAAGGTACCATGTGGAGCCGTGTTATTAGGGATGAAAGTACAACACTGATCTCCAAACATGGCGCACACCGAGCCTTTTTCGGCCAACAGCATGTCTAGAGCAATTCTGTTCTGGAAAGCCATTAGGGATGTCGCAGCCTGCTGTTCATGAACAGCTCTCAGAGCGTTTTCCGTGTAGTTTCCTAGTTTCTGCACATTGTAATGGATGTAGTTTATTCTATCTACATTCTTATTAGGGGTGATGGGTATTATGGCGCTTATTATCGGTATGTTTTCGAAACCTGTTGCAATTTGGTCTGCCAATTTATATTCATCTGGGACACCCCGAGGAACGCCTATAGCATCAATATATGTTGGGTCATTGTCTCCAAGCCGTGCATTACGTTTAACGCGTGGCAATGTGTTCTGCATCATCACGCTTGCCATAAAAGATCCGAATCCAGGGTCATCACTTGTATTGGTAGTATAAGGGACACTAAAGCACACTTTCCTGTGCTATTTTTTTTTTTTTTTTGCAACTTGTCATATATGCTATTCTGCTTGCCTATGGCCTAGTTTTTCACAATACCAACATTCAAGGTCCTTATCTTCTGATCCCCACTCATTGCTTGTTTGACCTTTTCCTCGTCCTCTGCCTGCACTCTTACTTACTCCTTCCATGTAGTAAACTTGTGCTTCACCTTCTTCAGAGGTGAGCACCAGGGCTGCACTTTCTCTTGCCTTTTAATTCGGTTAGTCCTTGTTTTCTCATTTTCCCTTCATTTCCCTTACATTTTGCATGTATTTTTTCTTGTAGCTGCGCCAGCTCTATTGTGCTGAGTTTACCATTGAAGTTATATTTTTCTATCCATTTGCGGAGATATTTATTTAATTTAGGGTCATGGTTTTGTACTACTTTGTAATCTTTGTGTTTTAGTTGTTCCGGGTCGGCCGCCCTTTTCCCTGGTTGTTTCCCATTTTTATAATTTAGTTCCTCCTGGCGGGACCTAAGGTCCCTCTAAAGAGGAAAAGATTTCAGTCAGACAGTGACAATAGTTAATACAGTATTTCTCAGGCTTCTACCTGCGGTCAGGCGGAGAAATCTTGTCTAGCACATCTGTATTACTTCACTGTATTTTTCTGACTGTTTTAAATGAACTGTTTTCACCGTTGCAGTTCCTTTCACGCTCACATGCATGGCCTGTGTCTACTTATCCGTTTTTTTTTCTCTTTTTTTAAAATTGCGATATTTTAGTAGACCAACGTTTACCGATCTGCCGTCGGAGGGTGGTTCAGCCCTTTTTTTGCATTTACCAACTACTAGTAACCTCGAGTTACTTGTTGGATGACTACTCTGTTACCCTGCCAGAGCCTAGGATGCCACAGGTTTCTTTTTTACTGCGCGTCGCGTCTTTTCTCCCCCATTCACACTCACATTCAGTCTACAACGGTTACTCACTCTTTGCGTGTCTGTCTTTCTCCTTCGGATTCTCGTCAGCCGTCAGACTCCAGTCGACAACGAAGAGCCAGCCGGTCAAACGGTATTTGTGCAGCGGCCGCTCTCTTCCTGGGTCTCAGTTGCCCTCCGGAGTCCTCAGGCGTCTTGAGATCCGGCTCGAAGGACCAATTGTTGGAGCTGGTTAATCCAACTATATAATACTAAAACAAGAAACACAGACACGTTAAATGGTTTACTTGCAAGGAGAGCAGACAGAGACAAAGACCTAGTGACATGCACCGGGGACATTCCCTCCATGTGCTCTGGGCTCCCTGGTGCTCTCATGCTTTTTATTAAACATCACGCCCCTGGTTACATACACCGTCTCTGTCCGATAAGGGAATTGGGGAACTAGGACAGAGACAGTCATCAACTCTACATATGATAATTTAACATAACAACGCTGGTTATCAGTTCTGAGGCCGCACTTTCTTATCCAGTTGGTCATTCTTCTGCGGCCATGCCATGCTTAATCTATACGGTCAGTATAGATTAAGCAGTCAGTCGTGCGTCAGCATTATCTTCTGGAACACTCTGTAACTCAGCACATGATTAATACATTCATAACACACATATTGTACTTAGGATTTTATGAGGCATATAAAAGTAGATAACTTATATACACATTTCTCTAACACCTCCTGACCTCTCTCCGGGGCCCGCGCCGCCACCGGAGCCTCCTGACCTCTCTCCGGGGCCCGCGCCGCCACCGGAGCCTCCTGACCTCTCTCCAGGGCCCGCGCTGCCGCCGGAGCCTCCTGACCTCTCTCCGGGGCCCGCGCCGCCGCCGGAGCCTCCTGACCTCTCTCCGGGGCCCGTGCTGCCGCCGGAGCCTCCTGACCTCTCTCCGGGGCCCGCGCCGCCGCCGGAGCCGCCTGACCTCTCTCCGGGGCCCGCGCTGCCGCCGGAGCCTCCTGACCTTTCTCCGGGGCCCGCGCCGCCGCCGGAGCCTCCTGACCTTTCTCCGGGGCCCGCGCCGCCGCCGCCGGAGCCGCCTGACCTCTCTCCGGGGCCCGCGCTGCCGCCGGAGCCTCCTGACCTTTCTCCGGGGCCCGCGCCGCCGCCGGAGCCTCCTGACCTTTCTCCGGGGCCCGCGCCGCCACCGGAGCAGCCTGACCTTTCTCCGGGGCCAGACTAAGAGCAGTTCACAAAACCCCTATGAAGAAAATTAAATCGAGGACCGTGACGTCGCCCGGTATGGCGCAGCCGGGGCCCCACCCTGGAGCCAGGCCTGGGGTTGGGGTTCGAATGCGAGCGCCTGGTGGCCGGGCCTTTGCCCATGGGGCCGGCCGGGTACAACCCAAAAGAGCGACGTGGGCCCGACCTTCTGTGGGCTCACCACCCGCAGAGGTAACCGTAGGGGACCGGTGCAGTGTGGATCGGGCAGCAGTCGAAGGCGGGTGCCTCGACGACCCGGTCCAAGGACACAGCTTCTAGCTGTAGGGACATGGAATGTCACCTCACTGAGGGGGAAGGAAAACGAGCAAAAGGAAATTCCGGTAGGTATTTGTCCCAAGTTTTGTGTTTGTCAGCCACATAGGAAGCGAGCATGGTCTTTACATTACGGTTTATTCTTTCTGAGGTTGGTCTGTGGATACGGTGTAGTTTTCCTCTGGATGAGATTCCATCTTTTGCAGGTCTCCTCAAAAACAAATGACACAAATTGAGAGCCTTGGTCAGAAAGGATATAGGCTGGTACACCCCAACGGGTTAATATTTCTTTGACCAGGTACTGGGAGACGGTCTCTGCTGTAGCTTTGCGCAGGGGAAACATCTCCACCCAGCGTGTAAAATAATCAACAAAAACCAGGAGGTAGAGATTGCCACTGGAGCTGCATGGAAAAGGTCCCATAAGGTCCACTCCCAGCATTTCCCAGGGTCCATGCACCTCGGTTTGCTGCAATTTACCAGGGGGTTTCCAGGTCTCTGGTTTGTACATCTGACACACAGAGCAACACATAGTCTCGTACATCAATGCTCATCCTCGGCCAGTACACTAAAGATTGTAATCGTTTGTAGGTTTTATACCTCCCAAAGTGGCCAGACAGAGGATCATTGTGGTAGTGATGTAATAGTTGTTCACAGAGAGATAGAGGGATATAGACTTGGTATACGGTTTTGTGTGATAACTGCATCACTCGATACACCTTATCTTCTAAGACTGTGTATTTTGTAGTGGAGTTTTCAGTAAGCTCTCCTTTTTCCATAATGGTTTTGTACAGGTCCTGAGCAAAAGGATCATGCTGCTGGGCTCTCCACATAGCCTCATCAGTGACCTGTAAGTCTTGGGAGGTCTCTCTTTTAGAGCGCAGCACAACGGCATAAGTGGCAGGTGGAACCTCAGAGTCCTCCACAGGAGCTCGTGATAGGGCGTCAGGTACAGTATTGTACTTTCCCTTATGGTATTCTATGGTGAATGAGAATTCTTGGAGACGGAGCGCCCACCGGATCAGACGGGTGCTGGGTTTTTGTGTTTTAAAGACCCAAACCAGTGATGAATGGTCAGTTACCATGGTGAAGTTCCGCCCTTCCAGGTAGCATCTCCATTTCTCTATAGCCCACACAACAGCGAGGTACTCTTGTTCTGTTGTTGAATAGTTCCGCTCGGCCTTATTGAGAGTGTGGCTGGCAAAAGCAAGTACTTGCTCTGTGCCCAAACCAGTTTGTTGTGCCAAAACAGCTCCTAGCCCCACATCGCTGGCACCCGTATATACCACAAAGGGAAGACTGAAATCAGGATGTCCCAGGATAGGAGGTGAAGTAAGATGGTCCTTCAGGGCCTCAAAAGCTGTCTGACATGCAGTAGTCCATTTTTGCTCCCTTCCTTTTTAGAGCATTTAGGGGTTCAGTGAGCTCAGAGAATCTGGGCACAAAATGATGATACCATCCTGCCATTCCCAAAAATCTCTGGAGCTGTTTAATGTTCTGGGGGACAGGGAAATCCTGCACTGCCTTGGTCTTCTCAGCATCTACTGCTACTCCAGCTGAGGAGACAGTGTGGCCCAGAAACATCAGTGATGTATGGAAGAATGGGCTTTTCTTCATGTTAACAGTCAGGTTGGCTTCACGTAACTGATCCAGAACTGATTGTATGTCATAACTGTGCTGTTCGTAGGATGGGGAGTAGATGATGATATCATCAAGGTAAACAAATCAGATTTTCCCCTGCAGGATGCCAAGGACTAGCTCCATCAGCCATTGGAAAGTGGCTGGGGTATTTTTCAACCCAAACGGCATTACCTTGAACTGATACAAGCCAAATGGACAAACGAAGGCGGTTTTCTCTCTGCTTCCTGGATCCATTTGGACTTGCCAGTACCCACTGTTGAGATCCAAGGTGGTAAACACCTCAGCTCCAGCTAGTGACTCTAGGATCTCTTGTATGTTGGGTAAGGGGTAAGCATCTGTGTGAGTGATGGAATTAAGTTTTCTGAAATCTACACAAAATCGGGGTTCAGGATCTTGTTTTAGGAACCAGGACAACAGGAGCAGCATATGGAGAGGTTGAAGGTTCGATGATGTCTCTATCCAGCATGTCTTCTACATGTTTTTTGATGATTTGGAGTTTGGTGGGCGAGATTCGATATGGCTTTTGCTTAATGTGAACTTCATGAGACAGGTAAATTTTGTGTGTGAGCACATTGGTACTTCCCAGAGTTGTGGTGCATACATCAGAGTTTTCCTGTAATTGACTTAACAACAAGCGTTTTACAAAGTTATCAAGATGTGCATTGGAAACAGCAGACTGCAAGAGATCATGGCAGGGGGCAGTAGTGAACAAGCTGGCAGGGTCAACAGCAGAGAAGAAGGCAAGTTGGTTTCCCAGATTTGGCCATGGTGCAGACTCTTTCACAAACTGATACTGATGCCTTCTGTTGGACTTAAACCAGTAACGACCTTCAGAGACATCAAACTGAAGGCCAGAGAGGGAAATGATGTCGAGTCCAATCACAGCAGGGAAAACTAGATTAGAAGCTGGCAAAATGACACAAGGCAAGGTTACTGACTGTGATTGTAAGATGATGGTCAGCTCACTCCATCCCAATGGCTGTCTGCCTTCCCCATCTGCCAGATATAAGGGATATAAAGGGTCCAGGTTTGGAGATTACCTTGCTACTCTTAAATTCCCAACCAAACACTTTCATTTATTAAGGTGTAGGAGGTGTCAAGGATAGCTATTCCTTTCCAGAGACTGATGTTCAGTGGCACCATCAGCTGGCATGGAAGTGGGCTTACAAAAGATGGTAAAGTGTTTATGGGCATACTTTTCCCATGTGACCCTGAGGAGGTGAGGGAGCCGAGTATAGCTGAAGCCTCCTGGATATGTGGTGGTTTGGCTGGTTGCTGTGGTGTGTCCCGGGGAGAAGGTGTCCGGTTTACACCCCCATGTGGACAAGAAGCAGGTGGGTGTTTTCCCTTACAGCGCCAACATTACACTTGAGGTGGGCGATTTTGATTAGGTGGTCTTGCTCGGATTGGGCCATTATAGCTCGAAGGTCCAGCTTCAACTGGCTTTACTGGTGTATTTAACCTCTTCTGGTGTTCATATTGCAGTTGATTTTCACGGTCCCTCTCCAGTTGTTGACCAAGGCGGACTAATCCATCAACTGTAGTCAGGTAGCTGCTTCGCAGTTGACTGGCCAGCTGAGGGTTAATATTTTTCAAAATTAATTTAATTATCTCCTCCTCTCTGATTTCTGGCTTCCAGTGTTTGCATAATGACTGATACATATATGCAAAATCTCTGATACCTTCAGTCCCTCCTTGGACCCGGGTGCGTATCCTCTCTGCCAGTTCATCTTTGTAATCCTCTGATAGGAAGGCATCCCGAAACTGTTTCTGGAATTCTTCCCAGGTATGGACTTATTTTGGATGTCAAAAAACTGTATTTTAGAGAAAAAAATCTGGCATCCAAAGGGTTACATGAAGCATCCAGGAGGTTGTCTCCTCAAAGCTCTGTGCCTCGTGGGACTCCCATCCCCCACGATGACAGGGTGCGGCTCCAAGCTCACCAGCTTCCTTCCTACTTTTCTGCTCCTGGCTTTTTCTATGATTGATTTTTGGTTTCACAATTTTTATCCAGTTATTTTAATGTTCAATCCATTGCATCATCAAATATTAGCTGGAAAAGTGGAGATAAGACAAACAAGGTCCCACATGAATCCTGTGTCTTTGGATCACCCAACTGGCAGCTGACACACATGGAGCTTCCCTGGAAGATGCACCCAAGGAACCACAGCATGATCTCTGGAAGAAACCCCGGCGGCACAAAGTGGAGACCAGACCGTCCTCTCAACCCTGCTCCGTCACGTAAGCCGACCAGTGTGTGACAGTCAGAGTTTGGCCTCAAAATTCTTAGAAATGTTTAATTTATTCCTTTAAAATCTCCCATAGATCTTTAAGTGTTGTAACTTAATCTTCCCAGTGTAAGACTGGCTGGTGTCCCGTTATTAAATTAAATTCATCTTTAAGCTAAAATACTTGCCACTTTAACAGTTTTTGTTGCTTTACAGCTCTGTCTTGGTATTAAACCCTCCTGTCAGCACATGACATGTTTCAGAGTCTGTGAATAATCTAGTTAACAATTAAACGATTAATAAATTAGTTGACAATTATTTCAATAATGGATTATAATCAATTAATCTGATTAGTTTGTTTTGTTGCAGCTTGTGACAGAGCGCCCCTAACCCCGTCACTCAACAGGCCTCCCTGCGCCTTTTCTTCTCCCGTTCTGAGCCCACGGGAGATGCAGGCGCTGGGAGCGGATACTACGTGGCACTTTGGCCGTGGGGCTAAGCGCTCACAAACCTTTTTACTCACGTGCGCGTGCTACCGTTTCTAACATTTGGACTTTATCACAAAATAAACATTTCTATCACTCAAAATAAACATTTATATTCCCGGCTTCCCTGTTTGGAGTGCGTTCGAGGGTGCACACTCAACGCCTCTACTCCCGCACAGACACACACTCACACATGCCCATGGACAAACTAGCCCTAACGTAGACCGCGCGGTACTCACTGCTGATGAACTGTGATGCTCTCACTCGCCAACCAGAAGCGCTTCCTGCTTGCACCATAAATAGCGCATCCCGGCGTGCTTCTGGTGGTCATATGACTTAAGGGACAGGCTCATTGTATTTTATATATATATTGGGAATTTGATGTGTCTGAAGCACAGAGAAGACCATTTCTGTGGTTGTAACTGTTGTGCCATATTTGGGTTTATGACCCATCCCAACTGAAAAAATTACTTTTGATGTGATTTTATCCTAGTTTTGCAGCGGCGGTAGGGAGACAGGTTTCTGAAGTTCAGCTCTGGCAGCAATATTTTTAGTTTTGGTTGTATTTTGTCCTGAGTTGTCAGGCCGTCTAAATACTGCGTCGCCATGTTTGTTTTGGCCTCCAGTAGAACACAAAGTCATGTGACTTATAACTATGAATAACATCCAGTGGTGGACAAAGTACTCAAAAGCTGTACTCAAGTAAAAGTACTGTTACTTCAAAAAAATTATTATTGTTAGTAGTAAAAGTACCCAACAAAAATTATACTTCAGTAAAAGTAAGAAAGTATTGAGTATAAAATGTACTTAAGTAGGCCTTCATTTGAATGTTTTTGCAAAATCTTCTTCTTCCCTGAGTTTCAAACCCAGAACCTTCTAATTGCAAGTCAGATGTACTTCTCACTACACCACAGAGGACTAAAGCTACTTTGAACTCAGACAATGTAAAGGTTTACTCAAGTAAAAGTAAAAATATGTTCAACAAAAACAGAAAGTACTTTTTCTTCAAAAAAGGTACTTGAGTAAATTACTTGAGTAAAAGTATGTAGTTACTGTCCACCACTGATAACATTAGAGTGTGTAAGAATGTATAAGATGGTGGTTTCTAACATATGCAAACAAAACTAAATGTTTTTACAATTCTGAAAATATTTATAATAATGCTATATAGATGAAATGTTTTAACTGTGAAATAAATGAAATAAACATGTTTCAGAGCTTTACAGGAAGGTCACTGGCTGACGTCTTGGAATTTCAAAGGTACAATGTTAAGTCTTTGGTGTCCTCTGGTGGTGACTTTACAGATTGCAAAGCTGTCTCACAGTGTGGCCATCTGCCCAATCAGGTGACTTTCTACAGCCTGGGAGCACCTGTGGTAACCTTACAGAGACCAGGCAGGAGAGGGATGTGTGGTAAATGGTTGCAGACAGGACAGAGGAAGAGTAGAGAGACATTAGAGCTGATGGTCCTGACAGAGAAGACTTTTAGCTTCCTTACAGTGTTTGTTTCATGTGGACAGGCCCAGGCATCACTGAGATACAAACCACTGCAGTCTTAGTACTGTTAAAAACCCCTTACCATTCCGGGTCATTTTGGTGAAAAGTCTCGTATTCTGATGTCTCCAAATTAAAATGATTACTGTTATTGAATCCTAAGGAGTATACACACATATTTTTTTTTTGTAAGGTAACCCACTCTAGTTTTGCCCACAGTTGTCAAATTCACTGTAAGTATGTTTGGTAAGAAGTTATACACTTTGGAACACACACAAAATTTACTTTTTTTTTTATCCTTGCCTAATTGCACAACTGAAGGTGAAGAAAGCTGCAGTAGGTAGCTGAGGCCTGAAACACACTATGTCTCAATAGAAAATCTTGTTGACTTGTTACATTTCAAATTTTATGTCATTATCTGTAAAAATTAGCATTTTACACTTATTTTTATGGAAATATTTTTAGGCGTTTTATAGAGGGACTGTACATCATCCAAACTTATCCAAAACCTGACCAAATAGAGACATTTCGAAATGCATGGAAAAGATGCAATAACTTTGGAAAGCTTACAGCAAGACGAATCACTATCTACATACTATTCTGCTATATAAGCTATAAAAATATGGTATAATAATAATTCTTCGCAGAGTGCGCAGCATCACAATAATAATAATAATAATAATAATAATAATCATAATAATAATAATAATAATAATAATAATTATTATTATTATTATTATTATTATTATTATTATTATTTATTTATTTTCAAATTATAAATGTATGTTTCCATATAAAATAGTAGTCAAAACAAGTGATAGGGGTCAAAATAGATAAATTCACTCTGCTTCTGATGGTGCGTAAATATACAGTGACCTGTTGCTCTCATTGACACAATGAGAGCAAGTCTGCTCAACACTTAGAAAAAGAAAGCGCCCCCTGTATGGGTGACACCATGGCAGACACCATGCCCCAAAACACTTCCCCTGTGCACATTTGAGATGCTAGCATCAACGTATCACATATTGTACCTACAACATCTATAAAACAACACTTATCTATGAAAGCAGTATACATTACGTCATGTCCTGTGATGCTGCGCACTCTGCTTAGGATTCCATGGCATCTGACCGCTCCTCCGTCTGTGTGAAGGCTTGTGCAGACATCGACTGCCTCCTTGCTCATATAAATCCTCTTTTCTATCAGTTTCACCATGTTCAGAAACCAAAAACCACGATTCGTAAAAGGCACACGAATTACGCACAGACTTTTGGAATTCATTATTCGCCTTTACGCTTGTTGTCAGATGCTTTTCCCAAAACAAAACCATGGCATGCTATACCTCGTTGTATCCAGCTGCTCATTGGCTGTAAGAGTAAGGCATCATTAACAACGTGCAATGTAATTGTTTGATGAAAGAAAGCAAGAGCTGGGAGGGAGCTTTCAGCGATATGTTGCACTCATTGGGTGCACTGGGCTGGAGTGACGCCAAAGCCCATGCTAATTGGACAAGCTAAGTATCAATCTGATGCTAAGACTTGTGGCTCGAAGTTTGATAGCAAGATAGCAGTGTCTGACGTGTTTTTTCTAGTTTCTTTACCAAAAGAAAAGCAAAAAAATAACTGCGATTGGAAGACCTAACTGCAGTATTTTCACCACAGAGGACCTAAAATGCGTTCTGGACCTAATTATTTGACTGGATTATATTCTTCGGACCTTTATGGATAAAATGAGACCAATCTTGCAGGGATTCTTTGCTGTTTCACGTCACAGAACATCACGAAGGTAAATAAAGTCAAACGCTAACTTTTTGCTTCTCTACAAAAACGGCTTAACTGCCAGTGCTGCTATTGCTGTGTGTGAAAATGGTTTCTAAAATCAGAAAAAGGAGGGTCTAAGCTTTTGTTTGATGTGTAGTTTGTATATTTGGTTGACGGAGGTGTGTTTACACATGGTTGTAATGCGGCAAAGTGTGGCCACGGCCCTTGGAAGGGCTGTCGGAATGCTAAGGGGTTTTAATGATGTTAAATATAACCTGTTAAATATATGTGCGGCTTATTAACACTATTGGTGGCAACATGCAGCGTTTTTGCTTTAAAGACGACAAAAAAGTAGATATTTACTCCTTAACTTTTTTGATAGCCATATAATGGAGAGAGAAGTGAGCTGGAGCACCTACTCCTTTTGTCCTTTGGCCCTCGAGGGCCCGTTTGTCAAGTTTTTTTTTTTTTTTCTTCTGGTCCTTCACAAGAACATACAGTATGTTGTAACATATACAGTATAACTAAAATGTACAAATAATTTATAATTCATGACCTGCCACCTGTCAGTTCATCATGTGACGTCACCATGTGACCTTTAATTTTGCTGCTGCGTCCTGTCCAGCTGCCCTTTGCACAGCAGAGAGCGGAGCGTGAAGCTCAGAGAGAGATCTGTAGTAACTTGGAGTGGTTCTAAGCAAGTAGTCTACAATAAACCAACTGAGACAGGTGGAAGAGCACCGGGAGCTTCCAGGTGGGCCAGTGTATACTTTTGGGTCAGCTGTGAGAATGTGTGCATGTGTTGTCTCAGCCCAGCCACTACGCACAGATGAGCAGTCGTTATCACACGGCAACGACCCCTGACCCTCTCCCAACTTTCCCTTCCTGTACTGAGGCTACTGTCTATGGTCCCTGTGGCCCCGTGGTCACATGGTGTCTGCCCCATGGTCACATGGTGTCTGCCCTGTGGAATAATCAGATAGGTGCTGAGCGCTGAATGACAGGGGCGCGCCAGCCACTGCCCCCTGTAGTAGCCTATGTAAGCTTGCATAATAAATCTGGTCAGTCACAGTAAATTTGATGAAATCATGAACACTAGGGACTGTTTTCAGCCTGGCACACTACTCTCATCTCAAGCTTTAATTAAGTTTTTGTTTGATGAAAATTGACCAGATATTGGCAGAGATATGATCATAAACAGCTCACTGAAATACTGTATTGTAGACTGTATTAACCTGCTCTGTCTTTAAAGAGGTTATATTAGGCTTTTATTTATATTTTTAAGCCAATCTTGGTATATTTTCTCATGCTCTCATGCAATTCCAGAATTTCTCACGCTGAAAAAATATTAATATTGAATATTATTATTATTCAGCCATCGAGGCCTTTAATCATTGTGTGGCTGTCAGAGGTCACTTCTCTGCTCCCTCTCTGTGTGTGACTCCTCTCGCTCTATTGGTTGATTCCGTCTGCCAGTCACACAGACACTTATCTCTGATTGGATTTGTAATTGGTCACTTTAGTTCAGCTCACATGTGATTGGCTCAATAGACAGAAATCCACATAAAATACAAACAACATCACGTCTGTGAAGACTCTCACTCATCCAGGGTAATTGCATTGCAACAAAAAGTTAAAAAAAGCAGTCATCTGGATTTGATACTTAAAGTTGAAGACGTTTCAACTCCTATCCTAGAGGCTTTCTCAATTCTGAAACTGAACTGGTAAGAGCTGGTTTATATGCTCCTTGGAAGGAGGAGTTAGACCTGAAGCAAACTTCTATTGGTTCAGGAGATCATGAAGATGGAAGGTTGTATCTGAGCCCACTATTTCTGTTTAAAGAAGGTTTATTTATTTTTTGACAAAGATTGCTTCTTTCACTCCTCGCTCTGACCATCCTTTCTCTCTGGCTAAGATTCAGACCTCACTGTCCTCAAAGGAGTGGTTTGTGTCCTTCAGGTGGAGGTGTACTGCAGATTCTGGTCCACTGGAGTTGGCCCTGCGGTGTTGGTATAACCGCTGGAAGTTGTTTGGTTTCTCCAATGTACTGTTCATTGTAGTTCTCACTGCAGTGGATGGAGAACACCACATTGCTCTGTTTGTAACTGGGAATGTTGTCCTTGGGGTGAACCAGTTTTTGTCTGAGAGTATTAACAGGTTTGAAATAAACTGGGATGTTGTTTTGGCTAAAAATCCTTTTAAGTTTCTCAGACAGGCCAGACATGTAAGGAATGACTACATTGCTCCTTTTTGGCTCTTGTTCTTTCCTGTCCTGTTTTCTTGTCCTTTGGGATTTGGAGAAGGCCCAGTTGGGATATCCACAGGTTCTGAGGGCTTGGCTGATATGTTGTTCTTCTTTCCTCCTTCCCTCAGAGCTTGCGGGAACCTCTTGAGCTCTGTGCTGCAGTGTCCTAAGTTTGTGCTGTAGTGGGTGGTCTGAATCAAATAACAGGTACTGGTCTGTGTGAGTGGACTTCCTGTACACTTCCACATGGAGCCGCCTGTCTTCTTCGATGATAACTGCACAGTCTAAGAAGGCTGGGCTCAAATACAACCTCCCATCTGTACAGTCTCCTGAAACCCAAACAAAACAACCCAGTTTCACTCAGGTCATTAACATCTGAAGGAGCTGAGGCTGGGGAGGGTTAACCACTCTCACTCCAGCTGAGGACAAAGGACTCCTAACGACCCGAAACCACTCAGGCTATTCATAGTCTCCTGAACCAATAGAAGTTAGTTTCAGGACTAACTCCTCCTTCCTAGGAAGAATATAAACCAGTTCTCTTACCAGTTCAGTTTTAGAATTGAGAAAGCCTCTTGGATAAGAGGTGAAACGTCTTCAACTTTAAATATCAAATCCAGATGATTGCTTTTTTTTACTTTTTGTTGCGAAACAATATCACCGTAAAGCAGCTGTTGGACACAAGCATTAGTGTATTCTGAGTGTTGACTGAACTAGAGACAGAATATAACCATGCAAACTGGGATTTGGACATTTCTGTAGAACCGGTGCAGCAGTTGCTCAGTTGGTAGAGAGGCTTGACCATTAACCCGTAAGGTTGGCGGTTGGCCCGCAACTGACAATGCATACTGTTGTTGTGTCCTTGGGCAATACACTTAACCCACCAGTACAGTATGACTGTCTGGTGGTGGTCGAAGGGTCCGTTGGTGCAGCTGTGCTTCTGTCAGTCTACCCCAGGGAAACTGTGGCTACAGAACGTAGCTCACCACCACCAACTGTGGAGTGAATGAAAAAACCCTTCCATTCTGTGTAAAGTGCTTTGGGTGACTGGGAATCTGCCTCAAGAATTACTTATTGGTCAAAACAATAACTTTACAACACGAGGCCAACTCAGAAAGCGGGGGAAAAGGGGTGGTGTGAAACAGCGAACCGGGAAGCTACTGAGTAGGAATCGCATCCCCTTGCCTTCCATCATACTGGCTAATGCACGGTCCCTCAGGAACAAGACTAAGGAACTACGGGCAAATGTTTTGCATCTGCGGGACTACAGGGATGCGTGTCTTATGGCTTTTACTTAGGCTTGGCTCACCGAGTTGGATACGGACTCAGCACTGGAGATCAGTGGCTTTAGAGCCCCTCTGCACCTGGACCAGGACAGTGAGGTGACACACAAAACCCTGGGAGAAGGGGTTTGTCTGTATATAAATCGCAGATGGTGCAGTATTATCACTGTACGAGAGCAGCTGCGTCTTCTCGACATTGAACTGCTGTCTGTGTCACTACGGCCGTATTATCTCCCCAGAGGGTTCCCCCAGATATTTGTGACTGTGGCTTATATCCACCCCAAAGCTGATGCCAAGACCGCCACAGACATTGTTTTTAAAACCGTAAACAAACTTCAGTCTATTTCCCCTGCTGCTCCAAATTTTATTCTTGGCGATTTTAACCACCATAATTTAAAGAAAACCCTGAACAGCTTTTATCAGTATGTAACCTAACCCACACATCATAATAAAACTCTTGATCTGTGCTACGGCTCCATTAAAGGCACTTATACATGCAAGGGAGGGCCAGCGCTGGGCGCCTCTGACCACAACACTGTCCACCTCTTACCCGCCTATAGCTCGGTGCTGAGGAGGGAGAAGCCTGTCAGAAAACAGGTGAAGGTATGGACTGAGGACAGCTCTTTAGCGCTACAAGGCTGCTTCGAGTGCACAGACTGGACAGTGTTTCAGGACTCCTGTTCTGATATTGATGAACTTACGGACGTTGTCTGCAGTTTCATCTCTTTTTGCAAAGACTCTGTACTCCCGAACAGGGATGTAAAGGTTTATCCAAACAACAAACATCATCAACAACATGGATCTCTAAGGACATTAGAGCATTGCTAATCAAACAAAAACTGTTTTTAATGATGGTGATGTGAATGCAGAGAGGGCGGTGAGGAAAGAAATCAGGGCTGAAATTAAAAAAGCCAAATTAAGGTACAAGGATAAAATTGAGGCTGAGTTGAGAAGTAACAACTTAAAGAGAACCTGGAAAGGAATGAAAACAATGATTGGGTCTAATGATAAAGCCAACAGAGTTGCCGTGGATACTTTTTCATCTGATAAACATTTAGCTGATGAACTTAATGTATTTTATACTCGGTTCAACAATTCAAAATTTAATGATGAAATGTATGGTATTAGGGCTATGACACAGGCTGCTCCATCCATGACTATTCACAGTAGAACTGTGGCTAACATTTTCAGGGACACCAAATTAAAAAGCCCTGGGCCAGATGACATCTGTGGGCAATTATTAAGAACATGTGCTGGTTAACTCTGTCACATCTTTCAGTTCATTTTTAATTTGTCCTTGTTACAACAGAGAGTCCCCAGGAGTTGGAAGCATTCCATCATTGTGCCTATAGCCAAGTGCAGCACCCCAAAATCCCTGAATGATTTTAGACCTATAGCCTTGACCTCTTTGGTGATGAAAAGTTTTGAGAAAATCATCAAGGACAGCAGCGGGTTGGAGACCAGTTAGATCTGCTGCAGTTTGCATACAGGTCTGGCAGGGGCGTGGAGGATGCTGTGATCACACTACTGCACTTTATTTTTAGCCACCTGGATAGAGCGAAGACTCATGCCAGACTTTTATTTGTTGATTTTACTTATGCTTTTAACACTATTCAGCCCTTCCTCCTTGCTGAGAGACTGATTGAAGATTTTAACCTTGATTTTAATCTGGTGGGGTGGTTACTGAACTTTTTAACAGACAGATCTCAGTTTGTAAGGGCTAACAGCACCCTGTCTGAGGTTGCTTTCACATCCACTGGTTCCCCCCAAGGCTGCTGTCTCGCTTCTCTCCTGTGCATCATGTACAAAAAACCAGTGTTGCAGTTTGTACCAGAATAGATACATTGTCAAGTTTGCTGATGATTCTGTCATTGTCAGCCTGCTGTCAGGGGATGAGCAAAACCATGGGTCAGTCTTCAGTGACTTTGTGGATTGGTGTGACAGCTCCTTTCTACAGATTAATGTATCTAAAACTAAAGACATGGTCACTGACTTCTGCCGGACACCACCTCCCCCCACTGTAACTGTCATTAAAGGCATGGACATTGAGCTGGTGGAAACATACAAATATCTTGGAATTATTTTAGACAACAAACTGTGTTTTGAACCCTTTGTTGATGCTGTCTCAAAGAAAGTTCAACAAAGACTGTACTTCCTCAGGAAAATGAACACTTTTAACGTTTCTTCAGAAATGATGACTGTTTTATCGCGCTTTTATTGAATTGGTTTTATCTTTTTGTGTTGGTGCTTGGTTTGGCAGCCTCTCCCTGTCAAATAAAAACAGACTTGGCAGTCTGGTCAAAGTGGCTGCCAGGATCTCCGGGAGAGTTCAGGCTCCACCTGGAGAATTATATAAAAAACAGGTGCAGAGGAAGGCTCGTGTCATAACTCAGCTACAAGACCATCCCCTCAGAGCACAGTTTGAGCTTTTGCCCTCTGGGCGGCGCTATAGAGCTCCTGGCTGTAGAACTAAGAGGATGCAAATGTCTTTTATTCCAACAGCTGTGAAGCACTTAATGGCACTTAGCACTTTTATAATAGTTTGTACAAATGTCATTTTCCAATGGATTTCGTCCTGTATTGTATTATATATATTTATTTTTATTTATTTTTTTGCACAGTAGTTTGGGCATTTTTTGTGACTGACTTCTGTCTCTATTGGCGAGTGTTGTTTGTATGTTTATATATTTTATGTGGAGTGTTGCTGCAGATCCAATTTCCCCTTGTGGGACAATAAAGATACTTTGACTTTGACTTGTGTCATAGGTAAAGTGCTGTATAAATCCCATTCCCTTCCCATTCCCATCAATATGGGGCAGTGAGGTAATGCAGGTGAGGTAACACAGGTGTGGTAACGCAGGTGTCTTAATGCAGGTGTGGTAACACAGGTGAGGTAAGGCAGGTGAGGTAACGCAGGTGAGGTAACACAGGTGAGGTAACCCATGTGGTAATGCAGGTGTGGTAACACAGGTGTGGTAACACAGGTGAGGTAACGCAGGTGAGGTAACGCACGTGTGGTAAAAAGGTCAAATACTACATCACACTTGTCTGTCTGGAACTATTGAGCAGGAGTACTCACTGTTTGACCCTAGGAGAGCAGCACTGACAGTTTACCAGAAAATTTGAATTTAGGCTTTTTTTTTTACAAAACGGTCAAACATAAGACTATAAATAGTAGGGCTGTGTTTAAAAAATCAATATGGAGACATATTGTGAAGTACTTTTAGACAATACACGTTTCAATACGCATGCTACTGTATTGATACAGCTGTTTAAATGACGTTAATATGTTATTAACAGCTGGAACAGCAGTTTTGAAGCTGTTCCCTAAGGTGCAGTCCACATTTCTGCCATAGGTGGCAGCACCGCAGCACACAGCAGCAGCATGCGTCTAGTAAACAAACATGGAGGGGCACGGTGTTTTTTCAGTCAGCAAAACTTGAGGGGAAGTTGTCAACTCTGGACTTGAAAACACCAAGGAATCAGGAGTTACACCTGGCTCATGCAGTTTGTAGGCTCTGCAGTGAAGTAACGTTACTGCAGCGTGCAGTGTGTGTTTATAAAGGGCAACTGAGAAAGTACAAAGTTACTGATCCTCTTGTGATCTCCTCTATCTTGGCCTGAAATAATCAGTGCATCCAGGGAATAGAGAGAGTATGCTCCACTGCTGGGACATTACAGCTCCGCTCAACATGGAGATACATTTGTTTCTTCACAAAAACATGACAAGACATAGGCTAGATAAGCCATAGCTGCTAGTTAAGGCTATAAGGTTTTATTAAAGCTTGTTAAAATGTGTATTATTTTATGTACCGATGTCTGTTATTGTCATGTTGGTTAGGTTATATCATGCACAGCCAATACACAATTATAAAACATCCATGTACACTTGTTTGACCCTGTGCTTTTTTCAGAATGTATCGGCATACGTATCGTGAGGTTGTTGGAAATATCCAGCCCTAATAAACAGTGAGATGTATCACTAAAGCCTCATTTGTACAGCTGACCAGCTAAAAAAAAAAAATTGGTTTAGGGTTGAGTTGCTCTTTAAATCAAATATTAGTTTTACTGATAACAATGGTACAGTTGATTTATTAACAATTAAAAATATGTTATACATAGTGGCCAAGTTGTTTTTGTTTACATTTTGTGTTTTGGTTTTCAATCAGACAAGAGGCCCATTGTTTTGAGTTAGACTGCAGTACCGTTTATAACCAGTATGAGCGCATGTGGTTACAATACCTTTAACTTGTAATGGCAATAGGAAATTATTTATTTATTTATTAGACCTAAATTTATCTTTTATCTTATGTTATTGTTTTGCATATGTGAAATAAACAATCCAAAACAATTAGAGACAAAATACATTTATTTATAATATATTGCATATCACTTACATTCATGGACAGTGGATTGCTATGAATAAGGTTACAGAAATACTCACAAAAGACTTCATACAGAGTTTTATGTTATTAATCAATAAATGTATAACTAAAACTGATAACCTTTGCTCTTTTTCATTAGTATTAATTATATTTTCCACAAAAGAAATCCCATGTGATGATAAAAGTGCTTTTGTGTAGACTAATTGTTCCCATCCACTAATACTGGGTTTGGTATCTTTGACTCCCACATGGGCGGTGTATACACAGGGGGAGCCTTTTCTATTGGTGAAAAACTGCTTTTCATTTCAGAAGTGTAATGCAACATCTATTACCTCTGGAAAATTCAATTTGCATTCATAGCCGACGAGAGAACAACACAAGCAGTGTGTACAATGAAGAGCTACAATTACAACCATGCATTTTGTATTAAGTATAGATGTTTCAATTGCTAAATAAACATTTACAGTAGATATACACATACATCTTTTTTGTATACTGAGGGCTGAGAACCAAAGGCTGTAAGTAACATTTACAAGAGAAGAAAAAATGGCACAGTACTGACTTTTTTCAAATTTCAATTCATAAATGCTAAATATTCAAACGCACAGATCACAGACCACCACCTCAGGAAATATTTGGCTTTCCAAGTATTATCTTTAATAAAGGAAAGAAGTAATACTACATAAGGACATAACATGGACTAAACCAGGACTAAACCAAATCTAAGCAAGGACTAAATCAGGACTAAACAAGGACTAAGCCAGAACTAATCCAGGTCTAAGCCAGGACTAAACAAGTTCTAAGCCAGCACATAACCAGGACTAAATCAGGACAAATCTAGAACTAAACCAGGACTAAACTGGGCCTGAACAAAGAGGCTAAGCAGTGGTCTTCACATCAAATTTTTGAGAGCAGAATTTATTTATCAGAGCAGGACTAAAACAGCAAAAGACTCCTGAGTATCACCAGTGGAACCTGTACCACAGATTGAGCTGACTTAGATTTTTCTTTGTAATTATAGTTATGTTTCCTTTTTGGGCTCCAGCATTTTGTCTTTTTCTAAATGACATAACAGTATAGCATTTATATCCATTTATCACACTGTCTGAATCCTATGTTCAGAGATAGCCAGTTGTTTTTATTGTGATCTTTTGGCAGTAAAAACAAGAGCATTCATTTGATTTGTAAGTCTTGTAAATCTCAGAAAACCCAGAATGTCACCTGTGCCTTTTTGGTTCTCAACCCTATGCCTCAGTGTTTACAGATGTCATATTAAATGTGTAAAGTGCTATTTCAAATTCATTGCACATGGGTTATCAGTAACATGCTTTTTCATATATTAACACTGCACTTGAAGTCATCATAGTACATTTGCATCTCGTGACCCACTTTGCAAAATCCTAACGTCACTATCTGCTTCACAGATCTCCTAAACCAGGGATACAGGAGCGCATAGAGTAAGGGGTTAAAACACGAGTTCAGATAGACCAAGTCATACAGGAAGGTCAAGAAATACATGTTTACCTCCTGATAAAGCAGCATGTAGTTTGGCGTGTAGCAGAGGAGAAAGAGAAAAACAACAAAGCCCAGATTCCGCGCCGCCTTCAGCTCTGATTTCCTGGAGTTCACCGCCGGCTGCTGTGCTGTGGTTGCAACATGAGAACGCATGGCACGGACCTGCGACACTGCCACAAAGAAAACTCGCAAGTACAGTATAATTATGAGCACAAAGGGCGCACAGTAGTTCATCGCCACGTCAAAAAAAAATTCAATAAAGGTAACCTCTAAGGCGCATTCCCCTTCACACTTCTTATACTGCCCTGGAATAATGAGATTGTGACGGTAAACCCCTAAACATGACAGGACAGAGCCGATCCAGCAGGCAATCAGGGCGATGCTAATGGTTCTCCTGCACATCACGGTGGGGTAGTGCATGGGGTTGCAAATGGCTACGTAGCGGTCTATTGAGATAAGGATCATGCCTCCGACCGATACGGAAGTCAGCGTGAAGATAAAAACATTGTACAGGAGGCACAGGATGTCGCCAACTTGCCAGCAAGTGTATGATAAGGAACTTTTGACTGGGATCACCACGCAGCACGTCAGGAAGTCTGAGACGGCCAGGTTGAGGAGGATGAAGTTAGGAGAGGAGTGCAGCTGCCTGAGAAAAAGAAACAAAATGAGTATATGCATTACAATAAACCTGATGTCAGAGCTTGTGACTTGCCTGAAATGCGAGATGGTGATGATGACCATAAGGTTGAGGATGCCGGTGATGAGGCGAAAATGGAAAGCACACTAAGATAGATGTAGAAGTTCTGATCTATGGATCTGTCCTGGTGCAGGACCGATTGCCCAGTTCTGGGTAGCACTGGTACCACTGCTCACTGCTCATGTTGGAGGAAGGAGACGGGTGGGGGAAGAAATGACTTCATCCAGACGCTTTATCTCTCGTCTCCCTCCACCTCCGCCTGCTCCCAGATGGACACTGGACCTCCCAAGCCACTTGCATCATGAGCCAAAACAACTCCACAACTTAACTTTGGATAGCAGTGATCAAATCAATGACTCAGCACACTTGACTAACTTTGGTGAAGTTTTCCAAGTAATAAATCTTGCTTTTTTTCTATTTTGTGTTCCTAAACCAGAAAGAGTGCATCCATTTTAAAAACAAATCCATGCCTGATTCTTTGAAGGCCTCAGAAAGCACCTGCTGCTGAATATCTGTAGTACTCTGCATTTTGTGTGGTGAGAGTTTACTCCAGCTCTCATGCCAAATATTACTTATCCAAATACTGAATTACACAACTTGAATGTGTTTGTTAGTTTCTGAAATTCTATCTTGTTTTACATTAAAGCCTTTCTTCATCTGTTTCTTTATGTCAATAGTGAAGTTATTATTGAAAAACATTTCTTTTAGTTAAATTATGTTTTTAAAGGTTGTTCTAGAGGTGATCATGATTGACTTGAAAATATAAATAAAAGCATATTATAACCTCTTTAAAGACTGACAGAGCAGGTTAATACAGTCTGTCTCTGTACATTGTGCAGCAATAGTCTAAAAATAAAATACATCTGAGTAGTTCATGGTTACAATGATTAACTTCAGTCCTCATCATACACAGCAAAATTTTATTCTGTTTATGAAAGAGAGGCCTCTGCTCAGTCTGGGCACTTTTTCTACTTTGCCCTGATGTGCACATCTCTGTAAGGTCTACATTTTGGATTTGTGCTCACACAAACACAAAGAAACTAATTTCTCAACAAACACTTTCACACCAATTTATGACAACCCGCGGCACGTAGTAAAAACCAATAAAAGCTAAAATTCTAATCCCTCACTATCATGAATCCATGAAATAAAAATGTGAAATTATATTGCAGTGACAGTGTATAATAAAAATGTCGTTTTAATGGGAGTCAGTGACACAGAAAATGTCTTACGGGTATTTGTATTTATTTGTTTACTTGAATGGGACAGTGCACATTAATGAATAGGCAACAGTTGCCGTAAATAAGCCAGATTTAGCACAATGCTAATTTCCATCCGTAGTCCCATGTAAAAAAGAAGAAAAAAAAAAAAAAACAGACACAAAATACACTATATACAAAAACATAAACACATCTAGCACACACAAAGATTGAATGCATATGTGTATCACAAAATAGGACACTATAAAGTACAGTTCACATAGACAACAGATAATACAGAAAAACATTACAACATAGTTGATGACAATGCACACAAAACATAGCAACAACAATATATAAATGTAACCCTAAAGTGCTAGTTATATATATTTCATTACTAAACACTCTCATACATATTCTCATTCATTCTTGTAAAAAAAAAAAAAAAAAAAAAAAAAAATCAGAGAAGCTATCTTCTAAAATACCAATAAGTACCTTAGTGCTTCACAGTCCCCCCCTGACAACAGACCTAGTGCTAGTGTCACTTTCCCTTTTTTTGAAGAATTCTCCCAGTGGGGGTGGGGCCAAACCATTCATTATTCTGTAAATAAGACAACTTTGTTTAAGATTCTTAAGATTCTCAAAGTTTAAAAACCTATATTTCTCTGAAAGAGGGCATACATGAAAGGACTGTGGTTTTCGAGCAAATACCTTGATTGATTTTTTGTAGAGCTGTTCTATTGGTTTCAATGCAGTGATACCAGCAAAGGACCATACTGTAAAACAATAATCAATATGGGAAAAAATCCTACAGTGGAGGTAGGATTTAGTAGCCTCCGTTGTAATGAAAGGTCTAATTTGTTTAAAGTTTTGTATATTAAATTTCATTGTGTTTATGACCTTATCCCCCTCCAAAAATACGGAGGATCTCTCTTTGGAAATATTTTTGCGTTGTTTTTAGTAAACATCATACAAACTGTCATTTTTGTATTGAGCATTAGACAAGTTTGTTTTAACCAGTTTTGCACTTTGTTTAAAGCAGCTGTGAGATTTGCTGCTATGGTCCTTTCATCCCTGTCCTGTGTGAACAACACTGCACAACAACATCACAATATTGAGCTCAGGGCAGACATCTGGTATGTTGTTTATATTTATATTTATTGTATAACGAGAACAGCAGAGGCCCGAGAATAGAGCCCTGCGGGACTCCAACTGGACTGCTGAGACACTGTGTTCTATTTGATAAATAAGACTGAAGCCATAGTAAGGCGTCTGTAGAAAAGTTTCAGTGTGTGAGTTTGGTCAATAATACTTCATGTTTAACTGTGTCAAATGCTTTCCGGAGAGCTAAAAACACAGCGGCAACACAAGGATTTTTGTCTAGAAAAGATTAGATTTTTTCGATAAAAAAGCAGTTAGCCATCTCTGTGGAATGGTTTGACCGAAAACCAAACTGCATTTTATGCAATGGGGTGAATCTTTTGTTGAGGTGTTTAATTGATTTGCTACCCATTTTTCAGCTCTTTTAGAGAGAATTGGTAAGATACTGATAGGCCTATAGTTTATGACCAGTGTTTTTGACCCAGACTTAAAGATGGGTGTTATTATGGCTTCTTTCCATAATGATGGAACTGCTTTCTGATCGATTGGCTGATTGACCAAGTGGGTAATGGGTTGTACCAGTGCCTCAGCATGTGTTTTTAAGAAGTTGGAGTCCATACCATGCACATCTCTGGCTTTGGAGCCTTTAATGGCAGCGATCATCTTGGTTACCTCTGCTACTGTTATGTTTTGTATCTGAAAGATGTGTTGCTCTTCATTTATTGGATGAGGTAAAATGGTAGAAGGAGGGAACAGCCTTGTGATCTCAGATATACTATCTACAAAATGGTTATTAAATATGTTTGCTACCATCAACGGGTCATTGACAAGCTTATTCTCCTCGATTTCAAGAGTTTTAGCCTCGCTATTACAGCTTTTGCCTAGAAGTTTGCTTAATATTTGCAAGGTTTTTTCCCATTACCTTTTGTGCTTTCTATCATCCTAACAAAGAAGTTTGCTTTGGCTTTTCTAATAGTTTGAGTAGCTTTATTGCGAGCTTGTGTAAAATTCTGCCGATCAGTGGACAAACCAGAGCTCAAGCATTTTTTGAGCAAAACATCTCTTAATTTAAGTAGATTTCTGCAGTTTTGTTCTAACCACGGTAAACTATTCTTTTTCTTGGTTTTACGGCTTCCCCAAGTGGTAAAGGAAGATAACACTTTCTTTATCTTACTAACAAATGATTCACTACTAGTTTTAATATTTGAAGATAAAGTTTCTTCCCAGTCTATCACATGAAAGTGTGAATGGCCAACATGACAGCAAGCCGGCAGCACGTCTCTCTGTCTCTGTCTATGTTTGTGTCAACTGGCACAGTAACACTGATACATAGCACTGAATGCGTCAGTTACTAGACTGTCTGGGTGCTTACTTGTTTACTGTTGCCTGCTGTCTGTATATGTCCGCGTTTGCCCTCGGGATGGATGTATTGAACTTTGTCGCTGATTTTGGGTCTACCGCTCCGTCACAGCACTGATGCCGACCGGCTTTTCCTCAGGACTAGAACACCTCATTTCCATACAGCATGTGGCCGCCTTTTCCATGTTGTTCTTTGGGCTGTCCTAAACCCTATCAGATCAAAACCACGCGATTTTCGTTCTGGGAATAATAATTTATGAAAAAGCGCTGCCTGTCAGCACCCGCTTCCTGTTTGCATGCGTTGTATTGCAACGTCATCACCCAGCTGATCAGGCGTTTGGGAAAAGAGGACTGAATTCAAACATGCATTGGATTGGGATTCGGCTCTCACTGGATTACCCTTTGATACACAAATGGAGGTCATTTGTGTTGGTTGCTGTGCTCTGTCTCCTCTGCTACACTAGTGGTGCTCTCAACGACTATAAAGCAGGGGAACATGTTCTACAGTCCATAGAATAGATATTAATGCACCTTCACCATATGTATCTGACTCATTGTTCCTGGTTCACATAATCAGCATAATGGCCCTACAGGACTACTTTGCCACGCCAGGATAGAAGTTCCAAAGGTGGGGGAGTTGTTATTTATTGTAAGGATAACTTGCAATGCTCAGGCACCACCTCTAAAACTGTCACCAAACAGTTTGAGCTGATTGTTCTAAAAGTCAGCTTGTCTAAGAACTTCTCTCTCACTGTTGCTGGATGTTACAGGCCGCCCTCTGCTCCTGCCTGTGCTTTGCCTGCTCTGAGTGAGCTGCTTGCCCCTCATACCTCCTCTGAGTTTGTTCTGTTAGGGGACTTGAATTGGGACATGCTTGACCCTCCCTCTTCTGTGCAGTTACAACTGGATGCACTCAACTTGTCTCAAATTGTGCAGGCCCCCACCAGATACAATGCTAAGACTATGGAAACTGGCTCATTAATTGATGTAATGCTCACCAACAGGCCAGATAGGTATACATCTGGAGTGTTCTGTCAAAGCCTGTAATATAGCTTGTGTGCGCAAAGGTGCTATTTCTAAAAGAACTCCTCTGATCATTCATAAACAAGTTTTGAAAAACTTTAATGAACAGGCTTTCCTGTATGACCTGGCACTACTTGCCTGGCACAGAATTGATCTCATCTCAGATGTGGAAGATGCCTGGGCTCATTTTAAATCTCTGTTCAGTACCATCTTGAACCGACATGCCCCACTAAAAAAAAATAGAATAAAACATCAGCTTAGTCCCTGGTTCAGTCCAGAATTATCTGAGCTTATCCGCCAAAAGCACCACCTATGGCGTATAGCTAAGACTTCCAATAAAACATCAGACTGGCAGTCATTCAGGGCACTGAGAAACAAATGTACTCAAATGTACTGTAGCAAAATACAGTTACTTCAAACAGCAACTCACAATAAATGGCCCTGACCCTAAAAAAATTCTGGAAGTCTATAAAAACATTGGAAAACAAAAATTCACCTTCTCACCTTCCTACTGTAGTTAGAGCAGATGGGATGGTTATCACAGATAAAACCAAAATGGTTAACTGTTTCAGCAAACATTTTGTCAAATCTGACTGTGCCTTTGAGGATACCACTTTTCCACTTACTCACTCCACAGACAACCAAGCACATGTAACTCTATAATCTACCCCAGGACACCCCCCTTTCTCGTACCAGCCCATACACGACACTGAGGTGCTTGGAGAGCTGCGCAGACTGGACACTTTCAAATCTGGTGGTCTGGATACATTAGATCCCTTCTTTTTTAAGACAGCAGCGGACATCATTGCAGCCCATATCTCCTGCCTGTTTAACCTCTCCCTAACAACTGGAGTGTTTCCCCAGGACTGGAAATGTGCTGCCATTATTCCACTCTTCAAAAGGTGGGAACAATTCTGATTTGAACTGTTACAGACCTATATCCATTCTGCCCTGTCTGTCCAAAATATTTGAAAAACTGGTAAATAAGCAGCTATTGTATCATCTTGAGACCTACAATAGTCTTAGTCCGGTCCAGTCTGGCTTTAGAGCAGGACATAGTTGTATTTCTGCCACTCTCAAAGTCCTGAATGATATCATTGTCGCCATTGACAACGAGGAATATTGTGTTGCATTGTTTGTTGATTTGATTTGATTCTGTGGACCATTGTATTTTGCTGGACAGATTAAGAGACATAGGCCTCTCAGAGAGCTGTTTGTCATGGTTCAGAAACTATTGTTCTGGTCGCTCTCAGTCTGTAAGGGTAGAGGGTCTTAGGTCTAATCCTCTACCCCTACTTAAGGGTGTTCCTCAGGGTTCAATTTTGGGTCCCACACTCTTTAGTATTTATATTAACAATATTGCTCATGCTGCAGGAAGTGCACACATTCATCTTTATGCTGATGACACCATTCTCTACACATCGAGTCCCTCTTTGAACAGTGCTTCATTACAATCCAGCTTTAACAGCATTCAGTCTGCCCTTACAATCTTCATCTACAATTAAATACAAACAAAAAATGTATGATCTTGAATAGAAACCTACCACAAATTCAATATCCGTTAATAATCCGCTCTTCAGATGGTGCAGTAATCAATTTTGTAAACTCCTTTAAGTATCTTGGTATCTGGTTAGACAGCTCACTCGCATTTGAAACTCACATCCACACACTGCTAACAAAAGTCAAATCCAGAATAGGTTTTCTTTACCGCAATAAATCCTCACTTACCCATTCTGCAAAACATCTGCTGGTCAAATTAACAGTTTTACCAATCTTAGATTATGGTGATGTTGTTTACAGGTCAGCTTCCAAAACCCTTCTTCACAAACTGGATGTTATCTACCACTCTATCCGTTTTGTCACTGGAGCTCCCTTTAACACTCACCATTGCAATCTGTACTTATTAGTCAATTGGCCCTCACTTCATTCCTGCAGACTGACCCACTGGTACCTGTTTATTTACACTGAACAAAAATATAAACGCAACACTTTTGCTTTGGCTTCCATTTTTCATGAGATGAACTCAAAGATCTGAAACTTTTTCTACATACACAAAATAACCATATCTCTCAAATATTGTTCACAAATCTGTCAAATCTGTGATAGTGAGCACTTCTCCTTTGCCGAGATAATCCATCCCTCCTCACAGGTGTGCCATATCCAGATGCTGATGAGACAGCATGATTATTGCACAGGTGTGCCTCAGACTGGCCACAATAAAAGGCCACTCTGAAATGTGCAGTTTAATCACACAGCACAATGCCACAGATGTCGCAAGTTTTGTGGGAGCGTGCAATTGGCTGCTGACGGCAGGAATGTCCACCAGAGCTGTTGCTCGTGAATTGAATGTTCATTTCTCTACCATAAGCCATCTCCAAAGGCGTTTCAGAGAATTTGGCAGTACTATCCAACCAGCCTCACAACCGCAGACGACGTGTAACCACACCAGCCCTGGACCTCCGCATCCAGCATGTTCACCTCCAAGATCGTCTGAGATCAGCCACTCTGACAGCTGCTGAAACAATCGGTTTGCATAACCAAAGAATTTCTGCACAAACTGTCAGAAACCATCTCAGGGAAGCTCATCTGCATGCTCGTCCTCCTTATCGGGGTCTCGGGGTAACCGACTTGAGTGGGCAAATGCTCACATGCGATGGCGCCTGGCACGTTGAAGAGGTGTTCTCTTCACGGATGAATCCCGGTTTACACTTTTCAGGGCAGATGGCAGACAGCGTGTGTGGCGTCGTGTGGATGAGCGGTTTTCTGATGTCACTGTTGTGGATCGAGTGGCCCATGGTGGCGGCGGGGTTATGGTATGGGCAGGCGTATGTTATGGACGAAGAACACAGATGCATTTTATTGATGGCATTTTGAATGTGTGTGGTGTGAGATATCGTGACGAGATCCTGAGGCCCATTGTTGTGCCATACATCCAACAACATCACCTCATGTTGCAGCATGATAATGCACGACCCCATGTTGCAAGGATCTGTACACAATTCTTGGAAGCTGAAAACATCCCAGTTCTTGCATGGCCAGCATACTCACCAGACATGTCACCCATTGAGCATGTTTGGGATGCTCTGGATCGGCGTATACGACAGCGTGTTCCAGGTCCTACCAATATTCAGCAACTTCAGCACAGCCATTGAAGAGGAGTGGACCAACATTCCACAGGCCACAATCAACACCTGATCAACTCTATGCGAAGGAGATGTGTTGCACTGCATGAGGCCAATGGTGGTCACACCAGATACTGACTGGAGTCCCCAGACCCCCCAGTAAACCCCCCCAGTAAAACAAAACTGTATGTTTCAGAGTGGCCTTTTATTGTGGCCAGTCTGAGGCACACCTGTGCAATAATCATGCTGTCTCATCAGCATCTGGATATGGCACACCTGTGAGGAGGGATGGATTATCTCAGCAAAGGAGAAGTGCTCACTATCACAGATTTGACAGATTTGTGAACAATATTTGAGAGATATGGTTATTTTGTGTATGTAGAAAAAGTTTCAGATCTTTGAGTTCATCTCATGAAAATTGGGAGCAAAAGCAAAAGTGTTGACTTTATATTTTTGTTCAGTGTACAAAACTCTGATTGGTAAAACACCAACATATCTTCGATCTTTACTACACATCCATAACGCTAGTTACTCACTGCGCTCTAGCAGCTGTATTAGTTTGGTCGTCCCTAAAGCCCGCACATCTTTTGGTCACCTTTCATTTCAGTTTTCTGGTGCAAGCAACTGGAATCAGCTGCAACAGTCACTTAAACTCAGTTCATTCATTTCAATCTTTGCTTTTAAGAATTCACTACAAGCATTGGTGCAAGATCTGTGTACATGTGTTTAGCCACTTGGGCCTTTACCATGTGATACTAATATACTGTATATATTGTATTTTTTGTATAATATTGTATGGATGATAGATGTTTTTCTTTTGTTGTCTCATATTTCTCCTCTGTGCTGCCTGTAAACTGCCTCTTGGCCAGGTCGTCATTGAAAATGAGAATTAGTTCTCAAAGGGCTTTCCTGGTTAAATAAAGGTTAAATAAAAAATAAAAAGGGGCGGTGTACACATTAAACAGGGAGGTAATACGGCCGCGTGCCCGCAGCGAGTAACTCAATGTGCCCGGTGCAGAGTTGTTCCTTTACACAGACGCGCGCCGGGGTTGCACCATCTCTCCTTATAACGTAGACCGCAAGCCTCCCAGTCAGCTCAGTGGAAGACTAGACTTGTTTCTCGTCGGCTCCTCTGCCGCTCGTCCCGCTCTCATTGGTTGTCTCCTGTTCAGTGAACGCGTGTGTTGTGAACGCGCCTCAGCAGCGCGCGCTTCAGAAAGAAAACAAATCAGCAGAAGACAATAATACAGCTGTAGAGCTTTATAAAAATACAGTCAACCAGACGTTGGACACAGAGACCAGAGGAGTAAACAAAAAAACGTTAACAAAAATAAATAAAAACATTTCATAACCATTTAAAAAAAGGTAAATTTGACCATTGGATGCCTGGCAGAGGTTAAATACGAGTCGGTCTGTGTTCTGGTTTAGTCCTGGTTTAGATCTGGCTCCCTCTAGTGGACAATAAAGAGCTTCACACCTGTTGCAGGGGAGTAACAATTGTTAATAACAAATACATAATAAATAAAGGAATAGATAAATAAAATAATAAATAAGCTTAAGAATGTGACTGATGATTTGACGATATGTGATGTTGGTTATAATAATGATAATCATTATTATGATATATTAGCTATTGTGCTAATTCTGGCGTATTTACATTGATGCTTACCTGCTGATATGTTGATTAATATGCATTGTCCTAATTCAATAAATAAATAAATAAATTATTATGATATTAAACATCAGGAGTACTGTAAACAACAATAACAATCACAGTAATGATATTTAAGATAATAATAATAACTATATTGTTCCACTACGTCAATTGAACCTTTGGATACTGTGGACATTTTTATCAGTTAAAAAGTACTCATCGGTGCTGCGCAAAGCCAATACTCTATGAGCTAATATGGCTCACTGGAGCTTAAATCTAACGCCTTAACCTCTCGGCCATCCTGGTGCTTGACTGACAACGTTGATATCTCGTCTGCAAGAGCGTGCGTGTCAGTCGAGCCTACAACTGTAGGTTAGGGAAAGTAAAGTATTATTTCTCTGCTGATCTCAGTTTTGACCAGGGCACACAGGCGTGCTCACGATAATTGTACGCTCATTGGAAACAACACAAGTAACAAGAAACACAATGTATTTTTACATTTGTTACATACACACAGTAGTGTAGTCTACGTGATACGCAGGTATACGCCGTATACCCACTAGAATGCCAAAGAATTTCCGTATACCCACTTCAAAGTGTGCAGTGATGCGTAACAATCATTATCTCCTCTGTGCTTTTTACTGTGTTCACAGAGACCTGCGCTAACTCTTTACAGCCTCGGCCTCTCTGCACAGCCGTGGCTCTGTTGGTGTTGGACACAGAGACCAGAGGAGTATGAGGACTACAGCAGGAAGGAAGGCCACAGAGGAGAGGAGACTCTGAGCTAAAATGTTAGTAGGCTAATTCATCAAATTTGCCTGTGAGACAAGTCACTGACCAAACATTTTCACTCTGTTCATTAAACTGAATATTTAGTCAGGTGTCAGAGGAGGAAACTAAGGCAGAAGGCTGGGAGTACAAGTAAAGAATGTACAGTATTAAAGACAAATACAGCTCCAGCAGAAGATGCTAAAGGAGGCTGATATCAACAGTGACAGTCTGTAAATCTGACTCAGGACAAGGTCAGGCATTTTTACTGAGCACTGTTCATCTCTTTTACCCACAATTTGTATGTATTAAGATTGTTTGACTGGTTTTGGGAAGTGAAGTAACTGAGAGGTGCATTTGGCATTTTATTGTGAGACTCTGAGTGGTCCCAGAACACTGCCCAGTGATTAGTTTTACAGTTGACTCAAAAATAAGGTGATTTGCTCTGTATAATAGTTATAAACTATAAACCACAGTATATATCTTTATTTTACTTGTACCATAAGCAAAGCAGGCCAAGTAGGCTGCTGTAGCACTTCTCAATGCTGCATGGTTTAGTATAAAATCACCATTTACCCATAGTTCCACTGGCCCTGGGTCTTGGTGTAGTGCAGTTTGTTGATCTTTGTGTTGTAGGTATTTTTTTTCCCCCCCAGAAGAGCTTTGGATTTAAAGCTCTATTTTCATGGTATATTTTATACACATTTTTATCTCAGTGCACTCCTACAGGGCTTTGTATCTTTGATATATATATTTATTTATTCAGTGTTTGTCATTATGAATGGATGAATGTACGGCTGGGAAGCTACAAATGAATTGCCCCTTGGGGATAAATACAGTTTTTCTGATTCTGAAAACTAGATTATTCCAGTTTGGCTAAATAATGTATGTAGGCCCTATACACTAAAAAAACACAAAAAAATGTTAAGTGACACTAACGCTGGTGTGTATGAGGCGGAAATCATCACAGTATACCCACTACAAAAATGTAGACTACACCACTGCATACAAATATAAAACAGGGAGGTCTGGGGGTCCCCTTCCCCCCAGAAAATCTTTAAATTAACAGATCTGGTTTCCTGTATCCTGGAGTATTTTCAAAGACGTTTGCTGCATATAATAATAATAATAATAATAATAATAATAATAATAATAATAATACATGAAATTTATATAAAGCTTTTTTGGACACTCAAAGACACTTTACATACAAACAAAAGTAAAGTTTAAGAAAAGGCAAGATATAACAGGTGAGTTTTTAGCTTTGATTTGAAGTTTTGTAAAGAGTCCGAATTCTTGATGGGTTGTGGGAGTGAGTTCCAGAGGATGGGTGCAGCTGCAGCGAAGGCTCTGTCACCCATGGTCCGGTGCCTTGTCCTGATGATGGGAGTGAGGAGATCAGTATCTGCTGATCTGAGGCGGCGGGTGGGACAGTGCTGGCGGAGGAGATCATTAAGGTAAGGAGGAGCTAGGTTATGGAGGGACTTGTAGGTGATGAGGAGAACCTTGTATTGGATACGGTATTGTACGGGGAGCCAATGGAGCTGTTTAAAGACGGGGGTGATGTGGTCTCTGGAGCGGGTGTGGGTGAGTAGGCGGGCAGCAGAGTTCTGGATGTATTGCAGTTTCTGAAGGTGGGTAAGAGGCTATTGCAGTAGTCAAGTCTGGAGGTGATGAAAGCATGGATTAGGACTTCTGCAGGTAGGTTGTGAGAGGGAGCGGCAGAGACTGTGCGATGTTGCAGAGGTGAAAAAAAGATGTTTTGGTGATGTGGTTTGTGTGTCCATCCAGGTTTTTATATCAGTGAGGCAGTTTGTAATGGTGGAGACAGTGACTGGGGTGATGGATTTGGTAGAGATGTAGACCTGTGTGTCATCGGCATAGCAGTGAAAGCGGAGACCATGGTGGCGAATGATGTGGCCAAGGGGAAGCATGTAAATGATGAAGAGGAGGGGGCCAAGTACCGAACCTTGGGGAACTCCGGTGGTGACAGGGGAGGTGTGAGATTTGAAGTTGTTTATGGAAACTTAGTGATGATGGTCAGAGAGGTAAGAGGAGAACCAGGAGAGTGCTGTGCCAGAAATGCCAATTGACTGTAGACTGTGGAGGAGGATGGTGTGATCAATGGTGTCGAATGCTGCACTGAGGTCAAGGAGGAGGAGTATAGAAAGCGAACCAGAATCAGCGGCAAGAAGGAGGTCGTTGGTGACTTTCAGAAGGGCTGTTTCAGTGCTGTGGTGAGGGCGAAAACCGGATTGGAATGATTCGAAGAGCTTGAAGTTGATGAGAGATTGCTGGAGTTGGGTGAAGATGGTGCGTTCTAGTATTTTGGAGAGGAAAGGGAGATTGGAAATGGGTCGGAAGTTGTCCAGGTTGTCCGGATTCAGGCCAGGTTTTTTCAGAAGAGGTCTGATTGTGGCAAGTTTGAGTGTGGGAGTGACAGTACTGGAGCTGAGGGAGGTGGTTATGGGAGGGGGTCCAGGTGACAGGTTGTAGGTTTCATGGTGGAAAGGAGTTTGGTGGTGTCAGAAAGGGATAGGACCTTGGAGGAGGACAAACTGTAATTTGGAGTTGGGTTGAGGTCGAGTTCTGGGTGGGAATGATTGGAGAGAGATGAGTTAAGTGAGGTGCGGATGTTTTGGATTTTGGAGTGGAAAAATGACGTAGTAGTTATTGCATTTTTCAGTTGTGAATGTGGAGGTGTTACTGTCAATGGGTTTGGTGAGCTGAGCAAATGTGGAAAACAGAGAGCAGGGGTTTGAGGAGTTGGAGTGTATGATTTGAGAGTAATAGTTGGATCGGGCGGTTTTGAGGGCTGTGTTGTAGGTGGAGATGAAGTCTGTGTATGCTTCGGTGTGTACATGTAGTGTAAGTATAAGATTTAGGATAAAATGTGTGATTTAACCAGCCCACAATCAAATTCATAGGTTTAAAAAAAACTGATGGGCAATGCGATGTATGGCCTAACTGCATCTGATCAGTTACGGTCTGTGTAACTGACCTGTCATTACAACAGTCACTCATAGCACAAATACCTACATTTACAAAAAATCCTCAGAGAGGAGCAGAGTGAAAACTCTGGCCTCACCTTTAGGAGACACATTTACAGAGACTGTAGTGTGGACATAAACAGCAGCTAATGAAGCTCCTGGGGAGGACAAAGCTGGTTAACTTTAGCTCAGCTTTACAGGGGAATGCCTCTGCCCTGAGCCACTGCTCACTGTGAACCTGGCAGAAAACATGACACTAGTGGAATGATTTAGAATATTCTGTTTGTAGTGCACCTTATTTTCTGGGTGTTATTGTTGTCACTTAGCAAAGAGACTTAAATTTCCATCCCAGAGCTTCAGCTCCCTGTCCGCAGGCCTCCACTCTGTCTGTGCTCTCCAACTCTGAGGTTATTCAGGTTTAGTGTCCAACACCTGGTCATATTGTTTATTTGTGTATTATGTTCATAGCTGTCAGACTCAGACCTCTTTCCGTTGTAGGAATTGTTCATTTTCTGGTGTCAGCATTATTAACCTTAGCAGTAGTACATCAGAATATGTAGAAATGTTCAATACCGTTGACTGTACTCATCCGTCTCTCTCTTCAAACTAGCGCTCCACTGTGCGCCCTCCCTCTTTCCACTCTAAGCCGATCATACGAGAGCTAAACAAAAGCAACCAATAACAAAGCGGGTGAGGCGGGACTTAGAGCATCCAATCTGAGACCACAGCCTGCTAAACAAAGTCAACCAATAGAGAAGTGTCTGTTTGGAGCAGGCAGCGGCCAGGGGTCAGAGACACGGCTGCAGCGGGAGATGAATACAGAAAAACGTTTTATAACCATTTTTAAAAAGTGGGTCAAAATGACCCATTAATACCGCGCAAATTAGAGGTGCTTTGAGCAGAATATATTTTTTATATTTCACCAAAAAAAAAAAAAAAAAAAAAAAAAAAAGGATCCACATGTGTGCCAGATATGATGTAAACATATTTAAATCCAATATTACTTTTACTGATAACAATGGTACAGCTGAGTTATTAACAATTAAAAATATATTTTACATACTGGCCAAGTTGTTTTTTGTTTACATTTTGTGTTTTGGTTCTAAAACTGCATTGCCGATCATCCAATCAGAAAAGAGACCATTGTTTTGATTTAGACTGCAGTACTGTATATATAATAACCATTTTAAAAAAGTGTCAAAATGACCCGTTAATACCGCGCAAAGGTTAAAAAAACTACACTGCTCAAAAAAATAAAGGGAACACTTAAACATCACAATGTAACTCCAAGTCAATCACACTTCTGTGAAATCAAACTGTGTCCACTTAGGAAGCAACACTGATTGACATCAGTTTCACTGCTGTTGGAATAGACAACAGGTGGAAATTATAGGCAATTAGCAAGACCCCCCCCATAAAGGCGTGGTTCTGCAGGAGGTGACCACAGACCACTTCTCAGCTCCTATGCTTTCTGGCTGATGTTTTGGTCACTTTTGAATGCTGGTGGTGCTTTCACTCTAGTGGTAGCATGAGACGGAGTCTACAACCCACACAAGTGGCTCAGGTAGTGCAGCTCATCCAGGATGGCACATCAATGCGAGCTGTGGCAAGAAGGTTTGCTGTGTCTGTCAGCGTAGTGTCCAGAGCATGGAGGCGCTACCAGGAGACAGGCCAGTACATCAGGAGACGTGGAGGAGGCTGTAGGAGGGCAACAACCCAGCAGCAGGACCAGCTACCTCCTCCTTTGTGCAAGGAGGAACAGGAGGAGCACTGCCAGAGCCCTGCAAAATGACCTCCAGCAGGCCACAAATGTGCATGTGTCTGCTCAAACGGTCACAAACAGACTCCATGAGGGTGGAGGTTGTGCTTACAGCCCAACACTGTGCAGGACGTTTGTCATTTACCAGAGAACACCAAGATTGGCAAATTCGCCACTGGCGCCCTGTGCTCTTCACAGATGAAAGCAGGTTCACACTGAGCACATGTGACAGACGTGACAGAGTCTGGAGACACCGTGGAGAACGTTCTGCTGCCTGCAACATCCTCCAGCATGACCGGTTTGGCAGTGGGTCAGTAATGGTGTGGGGTGGCATTTCTTTGGGGGCCGCACAGCCCTCCATGTGCTCTCCAGATGTAGCCTGACTGCCATTAGGTACCGAGATGAGATCCTCAGACCCTTGTGAGACCATATGCTGGTGCGGTTGGCCCTGGGTTCCTCCTAATGCAAGACAACGCTAGACCTCATGTGGCTGGAGTGTGTCAGCAGTTCCTACAAGACTGAAGGCATTGATGCTATGGACTGGCCGCCCGTTCCCCAGACCTGAATCCAATTGAGCACATCTGGGACATCATGTCTCGCTCCATCCACCAACGCCACGTTGCACCACAGACTGTCCAGGAGTTGGTGGATGCTTTAGTCCAGGTCTGGGAGGAGATCCCTCAGGAGACCATCCCCCACCTCATCAGGAGCATGCCCAGGTGTTGTAGGGAGGTCATACAGGCACGAGGAGGCCACACACACTACTGAGCCTCATTTTGACTTGTTTTAAGGACATTACATCAAAGTTGGATCAGCCTGTAGTGTGTTTTTCCACTTTAATTTTGAGTGTGACTCCAAATCTAGACCTCCATGGGTTAATAAATTTTATTTCCATTGATAATTTTTGTGTGATTTTGTTGTCAGCACATTCAACTATGTAAAGAACAAAGTATTTAATGAAAATATTTCATTCATTCAGATCTAGGATGTGTTATTTTAGTGTTCTTTTTATTTTTTTGAGCAGTGTATAAAAGATAACTTGACCATTTCTGCCGTGCAAAACAGTGTCCAAAGTGCTATAAAATGCAATTGGAATTTTGGTTCTATCATGTTTCTTGCTTGAGAAAACGTCAAAATATTTTTTTTTAGTGCGTCAATGTGCTTCTCAGGCGCTGAAAAAGCACTTGTTGCTTTCTGCATTGGCAATGCATTATACACGCCTCAACTGTTCTCCATCACTCTGATATGACATATCATAGTAAACTCAGCTGCAATCACGCAGTTTACTCGCCGTGCCATTCTAGTGGGCTTTTTGTCACTTTCAATGGGAAAAAGCTATAGCGCTCAGAAAGTTGAAATCACGTTTTGTGGAAAAACTATAAAAGATAACTTGCCCATTTCTGCCGTGCAAAAACAGTGTCCAAAGTGCTACAAAATGCAATTGAAATTTTGGTTTTATCGTGTTCCATGCCTGAGAAAATGTCAAAATATTCTTTTAGTGCACCATTCAGCTTCTCAGGCGCTGGAAATGCAATTGTTGCTTTCTGCATTGGCAATACATTATACAGGCCTCAACTGTTCTCCAGCACTCTGATATGACATATCATAGTAAACTCAGCCGCAATCACGCAGTTTACTCACCGTGCCATTCTAGTGGGCTTTTTGTCACTTTCAATGGGAAAAAGCTATAGGGCTCAGAAAGTTGAAACCACGTTTTGTGCAAAAACTATATAAGGTAACTTGACCATTTCTGCCGTGCAAAAACGGTGTCCAAAGTGCTACAAAATGCAATTGGAATTTTGGTTCAATCATGTTCCATGCCTGAGAAAACGTCTCAGGTTACTGAGTGTAACCCTGTTCCCCGATCAAGCGGGAACGAGATGCTGCGTAGCATACGCTATGGGAAATGTCATTTGTTGGACCAGTTTTGAAGCTTGTGTGTCAAACACGCCAAAGGGATCTGGCCTGCTTATATACCTCGTGCTCAATCAACAGCACCTGCGAGATTGGGTGCACCTGGTTGATTGAGCTGGGAGGTATAAAAGTCAGGAACAGTCTCCAGATCAGTTTGTCTGAAGACCGCCCAGACATGCCCCCCAGGGGCGGCACTGCAAACGCAGCATCTCGTTCCCGCTTTATCGGGGAACAGGGTTACACTCAGTAACCCGAGATGTTCCCCTTCAAAAGCTGAACTTTGATGCTGCGTAGCATACGCTATGGGAACGAGAATACCAACGCCGCCGCCCCAAAAGTGTCTGGAACCCAAAGTAGTGAAGAGCACTAAGACCGAGGAGACAAACACGACTCAGGATGAAGTCTCAAGGGCATGAGAGCCAGGAGTCACATGAACATCCAAACTATAAAACTTGATAAAAGTGTGCGGAGAGGACCAGTCCGCCGCATTACATATCAAAAGTAGAGGGGCCCCCCTTCACCAGAGCCAAAGAGGAGCCCACCCCTCTGGTTGAATGAGCTGAGGTGGGGGCTGACCACACGCCTCATAGATCAGAGCAATAGCATCCCTCACCCAACGGGACATGGTCTGTCCAGTGGCCGCAGCCTCTTGCTGACGGCCCCGTAGCACAAAAAGAGCTGCTCGGACTCCACACTGGACTCCGCACTGGTCAGTGGCCGCTAGTGTGGCGGACATAGGTCCGGAAGTGTGCGTACTGGACCCAGTAAATGAAGTTTCTCCTGTTCCGGTGTAACAAGTGGCAGAGGACAGAAAGCATCAAGAATAACAGGATCATGAACAGAGAAAGGAACTTTTGGCAGATAACCAGGCCCGGGGCAAAATCCAGGCAGGACGGTGAAACCGATAAAGCCTGTAAATCCCCAATCCTCTTGAGAGAGGTAATGGCCATGAGAAAAAACAACTTCAAAGTCAGAAACCTGACGGGCGCTGACACCAGTGGTTTAAAAGGGGCAGCCACCATGCCCTCAAGTACAACAGCTAGGTCCCAGGACGGGACAGTCACACTAGCAGGCGGCCTCAGCTGCTTAGCCCCTCGAATGAAGTGGGCCATCAGCGGGTGCCTCCCCACTGCCACCCCATCTATCAGAGCATGGCTAGCCAAAATGGCGGCCACAAAAACCCTGAGTGTACTAGGGTGAATGCCCGAGGACAGTTTGTCCTGCAGAAACTCCAGCACTGAAACAATCTGGCAGTGAACAGGGTCCGATACATGCTATTCAAGCATAACACCTTCCTAGTAGAAGGAGCCCTAGCACTCAAATTAGCATTAACAGGGGCTGGGAGTCCTGCTCCCCTTAATTGGTCCCCCTCAGGGGCCAGACACAGACTCTAAAGCTCTGGCTGGGGATGAAACACAGTCCCCTGCGCCTGAGAGAAGAGATCCTTCCTGAACGGATTTGGCCATGGCGAGCTGTCGAGGAGAGCTATTACCTCTGAAAAACATATTCTGACCAGCCAACAGGGCGCCACTAACAGGAGACAAGACCCATGTTGACGGACCTTCGCCAGGACTCCCGGGAGGAGAGGAATTGTGGGAAAAGCGTAAAGACACATGTTGGGCCACACATGCGCCATCGCGTCCAGACCCAGAGGAGCTGGAGGAATCAGAGTAAAATAGGGGACATTGTGGAGTCTCCGACGAGGCAAAGAGGTCCACCTGCGCTCTGTAAATCTTCTCCCATATCCGAGTCACTACGTGGGGATGAAGTTACCACTCCCCGTGTGTCACAGCCCGTCTGGACAGTAAATCCGCCCCCACATTCATGTGCCCAGGGACATAAATCGCTCTCTATGAGAGGAGCACATTCTGAGCCCAGAGCAGAAGCTGCTCGTTCAGGCGGTGTGAATGCAGTACGCCCTGATGATTTACATATGAGACCACCGCTGTGCTGTCCACTCACACCAGCACATGGCGACCCCTGAGCTGTCGGAGGAAGTATTCCAGAGCCAGAAATACGGCCCTCATCTCAAGGCAATTGATGTGCCACGCGAGATGATGGCCCCCTCCATAAACACCGGGCTGGATGGCCGTCCAGGACTGTACCCCAGCCCGTAAGGGATGCGTCCATCGTTAGCATCTTGCGACTGACAACATGGACCTAGAATGGGACCCAGAGTGAGAAACTGGGATCTGAACCACACAGACAGGGTATGAAGCCCGTGGAATGTAACCTTTATTCGCCTCAGGGGAATGGCTCTTGGATGAAATCCCCTGGCTCGGAGCCACAGCTGAAACACTCTCATGTGCAAGAGGCCCAAAGGAACCACTGTGGACGCAGCTGCCATGAGACCCAGAATTCTCTAAAAAGAACGCATTGTGACTTCCTGGTCTAGCCTGACTTCTCCCAGCGCTTTCAAAATGGATTTCACCCGAGCAGGAGACAGATGTGCCTGCATGTCGGCGGAGTCCCAGACCACGCCTAAATACGCAGTCCTCTGGGCAGGAGAGAGAACGCTCTTTTTGGCGTTGAGTCTCAACCCCAAAGACTCGAGATGAACCAGTACAATGTCCCGGTGACGTAGGGCTAGCTCCCGAGACTGAGCCAGAATGAGCCAGTCGGCTATATAATTCAAAATGCGGATGCCCTGGAGCCACAGAGGGGCCAGAGCAGCATCCAAGTAAAAGTTGGATGCTGGAAAATAAGTATTCGGTCACCTACAAACAAGATTTGTGTCTCTCACAGACCTGTAACTTCTTCTGTAAGAGGCTCCTCTGTCCTCCACTCGTTACCTGTATTAATGGCACCTGTTTGAACTGGTTATCTATATAAAAGACACCTGTCCACAACCTCAAACAGTCCCACTCCAAACTCCACTATGGACAAGACCAAAGAGCTGTCAAAGGACACCAGAAACAAAATTGTAGACCTGCACCAGGCTGGGAAGACTGAATCTGCAATAGGTAAGCAGCTTGGTGTGAAGAAAACAAAAGGCTACCATCAGTAACACACTACGCCGCCAGGGACTCAACTCCTGCAGTGCCAGACGTGTCCCCCTGCTAAAGCCAGTACATGTGCAGGCCCGTCTGAAGTTTGCTAGAGACCATTTGGATGATCCAGAAGAGGATTGGGAGAATGTCATATGAAACCAAAATAGAACTTTTTGGTAAAAACTCTACTCGTTGTGTTTGAAGGAGAAAGAATGCTGAGTTGCATCCAAAGAACATCATACCTACTGTAAAGCATGGGGGTGGGAACATCATGCTTTGGGGCTGATTTTCAGCAAAGGGACCAGGACGACGTCGGATTTTGAATGAAAACCTCCTTCCATGAGCAAGGGCATTGAAGATGAAACGTGGCTGGGTCTTTCAGCATGACAATGATCCCAAACACACTGCCCGGGTAACGAAGGAGTGGCTTCGTAAGAAGCATTTCAAGGTCCTGGAGTGGCCTAGCCAGTCTCCAGATCTCAACCCCATAGAAAATCTTTGGAGGGAGTTGAAAGTCCGTGTTGCCCAGCGACAGCCCCAAAACACTGCTCTAGAGGAGATCTGCATGGAGGAATGGGCCAAAATACCAGCAACAGTTTGTGAAAACCTTGTGAAGACTTACAGAAAACGTTTGACCTCTGTCATTGCCAACAAAGGGTATATAACAAAGTATTGAGATGAATTTTTTTTATTGACCAAATACTTATTTTCCACCATAATTTGCAAATAAATTCTTTAAAAATCAGACAGTGTGATTTTCTGGATTTTTTTTTTTCTCATTTTGTCTCTCATAGTTGAGGTTTACCTATGATGAAAATTACAGGCCTCTCTCATCTTTTTAAGTGGGAGAACTTGCACAATTGGTGGCTGACTAAATAGTTTTTTGCCCCACTGTAAGTCCAGGGTGACAAGACTAGACTGAATGGCAGGACCATTGGCTAACCCTAACCCCCCCCCCCCCCAAAAGGGAACCTGAGAAATTTCCTGTGCTGTGGCAGTATTTCTATGTGGAAATATGCATCTCTCAGATCTATAGTGATGAACCAGTCGCCTAATTGGATCTGAGACACAATAATTTTTATGGTCAACATTTTGAATTTGAACATCCTCAGGAAGTGGTTCAGACCGCGCAGATCCAATATTGGGTGTAATCCCCCGTCCTTCTTGGGAATCAGGAAGTAACGGTTGTAATAGCCGGACTGCCTGTCTGCCACAGGGACGTGCTCTATGGCCCCTTTGTCCAGCAAGACTTTCAGCTCCTGAGTCGGCACATGTGCCTGCTCCGCCCCCACGGAAGTGGAAACCACGCCGTTGAAGCACAGAGGCCGATGTGCAAACTGAATCCTGTAAGCCCCCGTGACGGTCTTTAGTACTTAAGTGGAGACGTGAGGCAGAGACGCCCAGGCTGCCAAACTCTGAGAGAGGCACCAGAGACATCGGTGGTGGGCTGGTGGGGAGGGGGTTACGGAGGGGGAAGGCGCCAATAACACGCCGGGGACCACTGCTCTCCGAAATGCCGGCAGCGGAGGGAAGAAAACAGCGAGCCCCGAAGGGTGAATACTCAAGGAATACCCTAGCACCAGGAGGCAGATTTCTTGTTAGAAATCAAAGAGCGCAGGTCCAGCCTCTTAGAAGCGGCTGTGGCGGTCAGCCCCCAAGCCTTAGGCGGGGGGGCTGCATTCCGCCAGGCTCTGCTTCTGGGCAGCACGCCAGGAAGAGGCTGGACCTGGCCGGGGCTGAGTGGCCGACGCCCCCTGGACCTGAGCACGGCGGGGGAGGAACCTCACAAACACTTCCTCGTAGCGTTTGGCCTCCCTAAACCTCATGGCAACATCATTGACAGCGTCGCCATAGAGGCCAGAGGGGGAGACCGGGGCATCAAGGAGGAAGGCTCGCTCCTTGATGCCCCTGAGATTCAGCCACAGATGCCTCTCCATGGCGACCAAAGCCGCCATAGAGCGGCCGATGGCACGGGCCATCTGCTTAGTCGCCCGGAGAGACAAATCTGTGGCACGGCGGAGCTCTAAAAACGCCTCATGACACCCCCCCCGCACACTCACATCCTTCAGCAGGTCAGCCTGATACGCCTGCAACACCGTCATAGTGTGCAGCGCAGCACCAGCCTGACCCGCAGCCTGAAACGCCTTCCCCACCAACGATGACGTCATACGGCACGGCTAGGTGGGGAGGGTCAGTTTCTGGAGGGAGGACGATGCCCCAGGAGAGAGGTAGCCCGCAAGCGCCTCCTCAACCCGAGGCATCATCCCGTAGCCCCGCGTCTCCGCCCCCAAAATAGCTTAATATGTTAGCGTTGAAGGGAAAAAAGACGCGGGACGAATAAGGATGACTCCACGAGCGAGAGAGCTCCTCGTGGAGATTATCGAAAAAGGGGAGAGACCGCCGCTGAGGCCTCTCCCCCTGGCCACTCGACAGAAATCTGTCATGTAATTTTGAGCGTTTGGGGGATCCCTGGCCCTGCGGCCAGTCAATGCTGAGCTGCTCCGCTGCCCTGGTAACAACCTCGAGCAACTCCTCGACCTTCACCTGAGAGTGGGAGGAGCGCCGCGAGGTAGCAGCAGAGGGGTCCAGGGAGGAGGTGTCATCAGACCCATGCTCAGTGGAAGCATGGGCTCCATCCTCGTCAGGCAGAAGCGCAAGGGACAGAGAGCCCTCTGATCCCGGTTCCTCCACCAGCTCAACAGGCGACCCCCAGGATCGCAGCGGGGAAGTGCCGCCCCGCTCTTTGAACAAAGCAAGATGAGCACGCAAGACCTTGATTGACAGAAGGTTGCAGTGCTCGCACTCCCCCGCTAGCCCGAGGGCTGCGTGTTCTTCCCCCAAACACTCAAAGCAGAACTCGTGTAAATCATCCTCTGCCAGGAGGAACACATACACTCTCATGTTCTGCACAGACACTTTTTTTCTCTCTCTCTCTTTTAGCAAACACTTCACACAGAGCTCTACACACAGCAGTCTGAAGACAAACTGACCTGGAGACTGTTCCTGTGACTTGCCTTTTATACCTCCCAGCTCAATCAACCAGGTGCGCCCATTCTTGCAGGTGCTGTTGATTGAGCACGAGGTATATAAGCAGGCCAAATCCCTGTGTGTGTTTGACACACAAGCTTTACAACTGGTCCAACAAACGACATTTCCCATAGCGTATGCTACGCAGCATCTCGTTACTGCTTGATCGGGGAACAAGGTTACACTCAGTAACCTGACGTTTTCTCGGGCATGGAACATGATCGAACCAAAATTCCAATTGCATTTTGTAGCACTTTGGACACCGTTTTTGCACAGCAGAAATGGTCAAGTTACCTTATATAGTTTTTGCACAAAACGTGGTTTCAACTTTCTGAGCGCTATAGCTTTTTTTAGCAGCATCCAAGTTTAGCTTTTGAATGGGAACAAGTTTTTATCTGTGTGCCCTTTTTGAAGCTTGAGCCCTTGCCCCCCAGTAGCTCTCTGCACGGCCCTGATACTCTGTAACAGCTCACCTTTATGAGCGCTGATAGACACCTGCCCATCTGGCATTATTTACATAAATAATAAAAATCTAGTTTTTAACTGCACAAAATAGCAACAGAGTAATGATTCTGTTGTTTCACTGAGCATAAGCAGCTCCTTCGTAACATGTGACACATACTCACACGTATTTTATTTTTAGACTTTAGCTGCACAATGTACAGAGACATAGGGCCATATTTACTAAGACGGGTGCTAAACTGCGAGTGCAGTGAGAAAATATGTGGCCGCTATTAATGGGCGTGTTGCGCGTGAATTACTAAGAAACTGCGTGGCCGGTGACAGGTGCAAACAGATGGGGCGGAACTATTTAAACGGCATCATTGCGTGCATTGTTTTGCGTCATGGAAGGTGCGGAAGTGGAACACAAATGGAAGCAAAAATTTAACTAAGAATAGCTGAAAGTGCTGGTGAATAATTTTTTCCTCCGTCATGGCAAATAGATCTGCACGCGTGGCAAACACTCTAACCCTACGTATTTCTTCATTTCTTCTCCTTTGTCTCACACGAATCACAGCAGCCATAACTGTGCAAAAGATTAGCACGTCCTCCAACGTGCTAAATTTATACACTATTGTCGCACGCAAAGTCATGGTGAGCCTTGATAAATAATATTGCAGGCGGTAAATGAATGAATTTGCATTTTCTCCGCCTTCCATTTTGCACACTCTGGGAAGAACGCCTCAGTTTACAGATTCATTAGGTCATAGGAGCAAAATCTGCATTGCGTTCACACTGCTCCTGTAAGACACAACAAATCGCAACTGCGTCTGCTCCAATTTTAGCGCATATTATTCAGTTAGCGTGCACGCAAACCTTTAATAAATCTGGCCCAGACTGTATTAACCTGCTCTGTCCATCTTTAAAGAGGTTATATTATGCTTTTATATTTTTAAGCCAATCGTGGTCACGTCTAGAACAACCTTTAAAAACACCCTTTGACTAAAAGTTTTTTTCAATAATAACTTTACTACTGCCATAAAGAACCAGATGAAGAAACCAGCAGAGGGCAGCAGAGTGCAGAGCTGTTACACTATTTTGAACAGAAGTATAGAAAAAGAGCTTTTTATTACCTTAAACTTTTTGTATTATGCCATTTTGCTACAAAATTAAAAATGTCTTTGAGGAATCAATGGAAACAGAGCTGCACCCTGTTTTTTTGGATAAATGAATGAGCGCAGAAAAAAGTAAATTTTGCATAATCTTTAAATGTGCCGTTTATGAACTCATCAACACAACCATGATCCTGGCAGTGATATGCAGCTCTGCAGGTTAAACCTCTGGGAGACGCATGGTGAAGGCATGTGCTTGGGCCAAGGATACTATATGCAGAATAAAATAGCAAAAGAGATTTCAAAATATCACAATATTGCATACACAACTCTTATTGCAACAAGGCCTACCTGAGACTTTGTAAAAAAAAAAAAAAAATGCATCAGTTGTATATGATTCCAGTCTTTGTTGTGGTTCACTCAGTGCTCAGGGTTTAATGTAAACCAAGATAAAATTTTAGAAACTAACAAACACATTCAAGTTGTGTAATTCAGTATTTGGAAAAGTAATGTTTAGCATGAGAGCTGGAGTAAACTCTGACCACACAAAATGCAGAGTACAACAGATATTCAGCAGCAGGTGCTTTCTGAGGCCTTCAAAGAATCAGGCGTGGATTTGTTTTTAAAATGAATGTACTCTTTTTGGTTTAGGAACACAAAATAGAAAAAGCAAAATTTATTTCTTAGTGAACTTCAGAGTTAGTCAAGTGTGCTGAGTCATTGATTTGATCACTGCTATCCAAAGTTAAGTTGTGGAGTTGTTTTGGCTCATGATGCAAGTGGCTTGGGAGGTCCAGTGTCCATCTGGGAGCAGGTGGAGGTGGAGGGAGACGAGAGATAAAGCGTCTGGATGAAGTCATTTCTTCCCCCCACCCGTCTCCTTCCTCCAACATGAGCAGTGAGCAGCTGTACCAGTGCTACCCAGAACTGGGCAATTGGTCCTGCACCAGACAGATCATAGATCAGAACTTCTACATCTATCTTACCGTGCTTTACATTTTCGCCATCTGCACCGGCATCCTCAACCTTATGGTCATCATCGCTATCTCACATTTCAGGCAAGTCACAAGCTCTGACATCAGGTTTATTGTAATGCATATACTCATTTTGTTTCTTTTTCTCAGGCAGCTGCACTCCTCTCCTAACTTCATCCTCCTCAACCTGGCCGTCTCAGACTTCCTGACGTGCTGCGTGGTGATCCCAGTCCAAGGTTCCAACCAATTCACTTGCTGGCGAGTTGGTGACATCCTGTGCCTCCTGTACAATATCTTTAACAGCACACTGCTTTATGTATCGCTCGGAGGCATGATCCTTATCTCAATAGACCGCTATGTAGCCATTTGCAACCCCATGCACTACCCCACCGTGATGTGCAGGAGATCCGTTAGCATTGCCCTGACCGCCTCCTGGATCGGCTCTGTCCTGTTCTGTTTAGGGTTTAACCGTCACAATTTCATTATGCCAGGGCAGTATAAGAGGTGCAAAGGGGAATGCTTCTTAAAGATAACCCTTACTGAATATTGGTTTGATGTGGCATTGAACTTCTGTGGGTCCTTTGTGCTCATAATTATACTGTACTTGCGAGTTTTCTTTGTGGCAGTGTCGCAGGTCCGTGCCATGCGTTCTCATGTTGCAGCCATCGCACAGCAGTCGGCGGTGAACTCCAGGAAATCAGAGCTGAAGGCGGCGCGGAATCTAGGCTTTGTTGTTTTTCTCTTTCTCCTCTGTACCATGCCGAACTACGTGCTGATCTATCTGAGGGAGAATGTAAACATATATTTCTTGTCCTTCTTGTATAATTTGATTCTTCTGAACTCGTGTTTTAACCCCTTACTCTATGCGCTCCTGTATCCCTGGTTTAGGAGATCTGTGAAGCAGATAGTGACATTTAGGATTTTGCAAAGTGGGTCACGAGATGCAAATGTACTATGATGACTTCAAGTGCAGTGGTAATATATGAAAAAGCATGTTACTGATAACCCATGTGCAATGAATTTGAAATAGCACTTTACACATTTAATATGACCTCTGTAAACACTGAGGCATAGGGTTGAGAAACAAAAAGGCGCAAGTGACATTCTGGGTTTTCTGAGCTTTACAAGACTTACAAATCAAATGAATGCTCTTGTTTTTACTGCCAAAAGATCACAATAAAAACAACTGGCTATCTCTGAACATAGTATAGCATTCATATCCATTTACCACACTGTCTGAATCCTGTTATGTCATACAGAAAAAAAAAAAACAAAAGGCTGGAGCCCAAAAAAGCAAAAGAACTGTTATTACAAAGAAAAATCAAAGTCAGTGGTTCTCAAGCTGTGGTACGGGTTCCAATAGTGATACTCCAGATTTGTCCTGATTTAGTCCTGGTTATGTGCTGGCTTAGAACATGTTTAGTCCTGGCTTAGACCTGGATTAGTTCTGGTTTAAGTCCTTGTTTAGTCCTGATTTATTCTTTGCTTAGATTTGGTTTAGTTCATGTCATGTCCTTATGTAGTATTACTTCTTTACTTTATTAAAGATAATACTTGGAAAGCCAAATATTTCCTGAGGTAGTGGTCTGTGATCTGTGTGTTTGGATATTTAGCATTTATGAATTGAAATTTGAAAAAAGTCAGCACTGTGCCATTTTTTCTTCTCTTGTAAATGTTACTTACAGCCTTTGGTTCTCAGCCCTCAGTATACAAAAAAGATGTGTATATCTACTGTAAATGTTTATTTTGCAATTGAAAGATCTATACTTAATACAAAATGCATGGTTGTAATTGTACCTCTTCATTGTACACACTGCTTGTGTTGTTCTCTCTCGGCTATGAATGCAAATTGAATTTTCCAGAGGTAATAGATATTGCATTACACTTCTGAAATTAAAAGCTGTTTTTCACCAATAGAAAAGGCTCCCCCTGTGTATACACCGCCCATGTGGGAGTCAAAGATACCAAACCCAGTATTAGTGGATGGGAACAATTAGTCTACACAAAAGCACTTTTATCATCACATGGGATTTCTTTTGTGGAAAATATAATTAATACTAATGAAAAAGAGCAAAGGTTATCAGTTTAATTTTTACATTTATTGATTAATAACATAAAACTCTGTATGAAGTCTTTTGTGAGTATTTCTGTAACCTTATTCATAGCAATCCACTGTCCATGAATGTAAGTGATATACAATATATTATAAATAAAATGTATTTTGTCTCTAAAGGTCTTGGATTGATTATTTCACATATGCAAAAAATAAGAAATTTATGTCTAATAAAAAAATAAATCCTATTGCCATTACAAGTTACTGGTAAGGGCAAGGTACTGTAACCACATGTGCTCATACTGGTTATAATTTACAGGTTATATTGCATTCTAAATTAAAAACAATGGTCTTTTGTCTGATTGGATGAACGGTGATGCAATTTAAAACCAAAACACAAAATGAAAACAGAAACAACTTTGCCACTATGTAAAATATATTTTTAATTGTTAATAAATCAACTGTACCATTGTTATCAGTAAAACTAATGTTTGATTTAAAGAGCAACTCAGCCCTAAACCACTTTTTTTAGCTGGTCAGCTGTACAAACGAGGCTTTAGTGATACATCTCACTAATTATTAGGGCTGGGTATGAAATTGTCCCAAAGACATTTGGCCACTGTCCTAGCCCTCTGATTTGGCGTAGGAATTGCAACAGCGAACTTAGTGAAATGATCAGTTAACACCAGAATGTCTTTGATATCGCTGGTATCTGGTTCCAAACTCAAAAAATCCATACAAAGAAGTTCCAATGGACGTGACGTTCAAATACTGACGAGTGGGGCGGCTTTTTCTGGCAGTGCTTTACGATGTACACAGCGGCCACAGGTCTTAACTTTGCGCTCTATGTCAACAGCCATTCTAGGCCAGTAATACCGTGTTCGAACCAGATCGAGGGTGCGCTCAATACCCTTATGCCCCATATGATCGTGTAGGCTCTCGAGAACAGTTGAACGGAGTTCTTCGGGCAAAACAAGTTGGTAGGATGGTTGCTCATTGTCCTGCCGTTTGCGATACAGGATGCCATCAACAATTTCCAATCTGTTCAGTTCCCTCAGGAGGAGTGGAATTTCAGGCAACTCGTCTCTGGCTGTTGGAGGAACCTTTTCACCAGATTCCAGCTGGTGGATAACTTCCCTCAGACTGGGATCTGCCCTTTGCTCGTCTTGAAGTTCTAAATGAGACAATGCTGGAACGACGGGTAGTCCATGCAAGTCATCAATAAAGGCTTCAGAAACAGGTTCAACCAAGATGGAAAGAGATTCAAACAAAGAGAATTCATCCTGAGTTTGAATAAGATTGCTCTGACAGATCGCTTCTACGACTTCCAAAGTTCTGCATCTTTAGAATCCAGAAAATGTTGCTCAACAAACTGATGAATGAGTTCATGATCTTTCTGTGTAGGCTCCTCATGAGAACCATCATGAGGGCGGCGCGAGAGAGCGTCTGCGTCAAAGTTATGTTTCCCAGCTCTGTACTGCAATTTGAATGAAAAGGCTGAAAGAGCAGCAAGCCAACGATGACTAGTAGCATCCAGTTTAGCAGATGTCAAGATGTAAGTTAGAGGATTACTATCTGTGACTGTAAAATTGGCTCCATACAGGAAATCTTGAAATTTCTCCGTCACACTCCACTTTAGGGCCAGAAATTCAAGTTTATGTGCTGCGTAGCGGCTCTCGCTCTGTGACAGTCCTCGACTTGCATATGCTATCACCCTCAGTTTCCCATCCTGTTCCTGGTAAAGAGCAGCACCAAGACCAGTAGTGCTGGCATCTGTGTGGAGTATGTAAGGGGAAGCTGAATCAGCAAACCCCAGGGCAGGAGCGGTGGTAAGCTTGTCTATAAGGGTGGAGAAAGCAAGCTGACATTCTTCTGTCCATCGGACACCGAAAGGCTGTTTGGGGTCAAACTGCTGGTTAGTAGTAGGTTTGGTTCTTACAGATTTGTGAGAAGATGAGTATCCTCATGTTAAGTCAGTAAGAGGTTTAACAATTTCAGCATACCCTTTTATGAATCGCCGGTAATAGCCCGCGAAACCCAGAAAAGATCGCAGGGTCTTCAGATTGGTGGGAATTGGCCAGGATTTTAAGGCAGCAACCTTTTCTGGGTCAGTTTCCACCCCCTTCTCTGACACAACATGCCCCAAATACCGGACAGATGTCTGAAAGAACTTGCATTTGTCAGGAGAAAGTTTTAGGCCATATTCTTTCAATCGGTTCAGCACACGCAAAAGGCGGTTTTCATGCTCTTCGAGGGTGTTGGAGAACACGATTAAGTCATCTATGAACACAAGAACTTCTTTCAGGTGCAAACTCCCCATACACTTCATCAGGCGTTGGAATGTGGAAGGCGCGTTTGTGACACATTGCGGCATCCTATTAAATTGCCAGAAGCCAAGGGGAGTGACAAAGGCAGTTTTGGCCTCGTCTTCTTCAGCCATCTCTATCTGGTAATAACCAGATTTAAGGTCAAGTACCAAGAACCATTTTGACCCTGTTAATGCAGAAAAAGACTCTTCCAGATTGGGCAATGCGTAAGCATCTTTTATAGTTTGGAGATTTAGCTTCCGATAGTTGATGCACAGGCGGATATCCCCATTCTTCTTCCTGACAACGACTATCGGGGAAGAAAATGGGGATTCTGACTCCCTTATAACACCAGCATCCAAAAGCTCCTGCAGGTGTTTCCGCACAGCTTCTCTATCCTGTGGATGGATAGGTCTCGCTCGATGTTTAAAAGGAGTCTGGTCATGCAGGTTAATGTGATGCTTCACCTGGTTTGTACAACTGAAATCCAGCCCGTGATGTGAAAAGACTTCGGGCATGGAAGATGGATAGTTAGTCACACGATGTTCAGAAATAATGCAATCGTAGGCTCCAAGTTCTGCTATGATGAAAGAAGGTGGAATAGACACATCCTGCTCAGATTCGTTGGTCACAATTACTGGAATCTTGTGGGGTGACCGAGCAGGAAGCGCAACCAGGCAGTTGCTCACACACAGACCACCCGGCAGGCCTGAATCCGGGTGCTGTATGATGGCAAACTGACTTATAGGTGCACTAATTTTAGCAGACCCTTCAACCACAATGGTACGACCAGCTGGAACAGTGACCGGTGCTCTACTGAGAAGAGTCACAACTCCCCTAATGTCAACACAGCTCTGCTGGTAAGTTAGCCGAAGTGTGTTTAACACAGCCTTATAACCATGTGAGAGAGGTTGGAAAGTTGGATCATCACTTTCAAGAAACTTAGTGTAGAGAATTTCAAGGGTGTTCATACCGACGAGAATGGAAGAAGGGAAACCCGATCTTGTGTCAGGAACCACAAGAGCAAGTGTGGGGATAGTAAACGTGCGTCCAAGAAAATCAGCTGAGAAAGTCACTGTGGTTTCGACATATCCCAGGTACGGAACATTCTGGCCAGAAGCACCTTCAACCTGAAGCAGTTCATGGAGTGGATGAACCGGCTGATCAGAGAGATTGTTATTATAAAAAGAAACAGGAATCGTTGTTACCCGAGACCCCGTATCCAGTAGACATTTACGACCAGCAACCTCAATCTCTGCGGTGCACCTGGACCCAATTAATCCTCTTGGTATTCAGATCTTCTTTGGACTGGAGCTTGGCACACTGAACAGGAAGTGACTTCTTGGCGGGATGGGATTGGTCCGGCTGAGTTCCTGGGTGTCCCACACCAGGAACTCGAGCTAGTTTAAATGTCCTGTTGAGTGAGAGCTTGATTGTTTCCATTTCTGCTGCCTCTCCTGAAATTGCCGGCGTTTAGCAGCAACCAATGGGGAGTTCGGTTCAGCGTCGCATTGGGGTTTGATGTGCCCATCCTCCCCACAGTGGAAACAAAATCCAGGCTTAGGCAACTTGGTTGACTTGTCTTTCTTGGAACCTTCAAAAGGTCTCATGGCAGTTGGAGCTTTGTGACTAGATTGACTTGCAGTCAACATTGCAAGCTGCTTCTGTATCGCCATCATCTGTTCCGTGAGCTGCTTGGTGAAGGTGGTTAAGGTAGCACACAAATTAGGTTCTTCCTCTGGCCGTACATATTGCGCATGACTTGTGACTTTGTGCTTTCCTGCACCCAGATGCTGCTTCATCCTGATTGTCTTTGTCAGCTCTCGATCTTCCTCAGTGCAGAGGAGTAATAGAAATTCTGCAAATGATGGTGGGATTTTCCTTTGCTTTAGTTGAAGTTCAGATATAAGTTGGTTGTCCCAGCAAAATCTACAAAACTGATTTAAGAGACGCTTATCAACATCCCCTGCAGGAACACCACCTCTGCTCACTGCATGCTGTAAAGCGACCTGAAGGCGTTGCAGGTAAGTAGAAGGCTTTTCACCCGAATCTTGGTAAGTATCAAGGAAGTTTGCATACAACTCATCGCCATCCTGTACAGTTCCATAACCAGAGTCCAGTTGTTGCAGGTAAACCCCTGGTAAAGTGTCAGGACTGAGATGTTTTACAAGGTCAGCAGCAGGTGATAACAGACTGTCCCGAATCACTCTGGTACGCTGAAGATCGGAAATGGATGGATCTTTGAGGACTAACTCAACCCCAGATCTCCAGGTATCATAGTCTGTCTCATGTGCTGGTCTTGGCACTTTCCCAGAAAATGTCCTTAGTCTATGAGATGATTGCAGATGCATAGAACTGTCTCCTGTTCTCACGACATGTTCCACAACATAGCGTTGTACCTCTGGAGGGGTGAGATCATTAGCAGCCATGTGTATGGAAGGTCGCCTTTCCTCCCTTTTCATGTTCGTCACTGGAGGAGCAAAAGTGGGCATTGAGGCAGCTGGAACAGAATCAGACTTTGCTAACAATGATTCAGATTGCTTTATTGTAGCAGGTGGAGATGGCACCTCAGCACTGATTGTGGGTCCCGGCTGATTGAGCTCAGCTATACTTTGACTAATTTGTGACATCATTTCCTGAAACACTTCTCCATAATCTTTGCCGGACAGTTTAGCAATATCCTTCAGTTCCTTCAAATAGGTTTGTGTCTTTGCAGCACAACCTTTGGCAGCATAAACATCAGACAACTTTTCAATATGGAATTTGTTGCCAATATCAGAAACATAAGAATATGGCAAAAGTGACGATAACCTCATTAATGCAGCTCCTGACGCATATTCAACAATAAGTCGACCTGCAAATTCGGGATGTTTGTCATCAATAGTAATGGTTTGAGTTATATCACCATATTGTTCAAGAAATGCAATGACATCCTCAGATAAGTGAGATTCTGCAGCCCCATCTACCAAAATCGCATTTGGGATCTTTACTCCGAGCGTTTCAAAAATTTCCATATTGACGAAAAATGAATTGGTGAGTATGAATGAACCAACTTTTTATTCTGATTACTGTACCAATCACACCTCCTGGTTAGCTCGCCAGAATTTATGTTCTACTGGTTATAAAATATTTAGTGTGGACTAGTTTAAGTTTTAGTAGACCTAGGAACGGCTGCTGGAGGGTGAGGGACAGTAATCACAAACAGAGGTTTAAGTGATATGGTACCGTGTATTGAACTGAAAACAAACACAGCAAATGACAAACTCAACAAATAACAATTAACCCCCAAAACAATAAAAACACAAAAATATAGGGAAAAAAATATTCAAAGTCCAAATTTCAATCCATGATACGGGTCCTCGCAACCGGGAAAATGTTCCAGGTTCAGTTTATGGAAATAGGAGGGAATTGTGAAACGCGCAATTGTCCGTGAAATGAAGGTAGATGCAGCGGTGGTACTCGGAGTAGCGAATTGGTGGAAGGGGAAAAACAGGCTGCACCAGCCTCCTACCCGACCAACAGGATACCAGCGTAGGTGTGGGACTTCTCTTTCCGGCTCCTAGCCGTTGACTCATCTGCTCGCCATCAAACCCCATATCAAGGGCACCTGGCCTGTACAAGAAACAGGACCACATAACTCCAGTGTACACAGTTCAAGGGAGGGACGGACGGACGGACGGACGGACGGACGGACGGACGGACGGACGGACGGACGGACGGACGGACGGACGGACGGACGGACGGACGGACGGACGGACAGACAGACAGACAGACAGACAGACAGACAGACAGACAGACAGACAGACAGACAGACAGACAGACAGACAGGCACGTAAAACAGTGAAACAATTAAAACCCAACCTCATGTTAGCATGCTAACATTAGCATACCAACACTAGCCATCTAACACCTATTGCATGGAAGCCATCAATAATAAGTGTCATAAAACCTAATGTTAGCATTTAGCATTAGCAGCTAATGCCAACCATGTGCTCAGATGCCAATATACCAAACACACATTCAGACTCACCAATTCCATTGAAGTCGTTTAAGATGACGTGCACATTCCCCAACCTTGCTGGTCCCCAAAGTCAATCTGGAGCTAAACATTTGATGGAATTTACTTTAGATTTAACCAAACAAAGTTATTCAAAGTTTTGTTCATTTTACTGACCTGTGCAGCTGCTGTCCTCAGCTCCTCTCCCACACAACTGAAGGGAAATGGGCTGAGTCAGCTTATATAGGTCTTTGAACTTTGTGATTGGCTGAGGAGGGTCATATGATGTTGTCATGTGCTTGTCATGTGATTGTCATGTGAGGCTGCATTCAAGGACTGGTGACCGGATGCGAAATTTAAACTAGGCCAGATTTTGCCCTGGGTTACATTACGCTAACATTAAAGCCTACGCAGCCAAAGCCTTGCCACCTCCGTCTAACTCGGATCACTCCACTGTTCATCTATTGCCCATCTACAGATCCAAACTCAAGTCTAGCAAACCACAGCAGAAATTGGTGCTGCAGTGGTCTGAGGACAGCCTTGATTCTTTAAAGGGCTGTTTCCTCTGCACTGACTGGAGCATTTTTCACAGTTTGGATATTGATGAGGCAACCGAAACAATAACAGACTACATACATTTTTGTATTGATAATTTTGTTCCAAAGAAAGTCATATTGCAGTTTCCTAATAATAAGCAATATATTACTAAGAATGTCAAAAACTGCATCAATAAAAAGAAACTAGCTTTCAAGAACAAGGACAGAGTTGGCGTAATTTCTGCTCAAAAAGAGCTCAACACTGTGCTGAAGGAAGCTAGGACTAAGTACAAAAATAACTTAGAAGATCACTTTACATCTATGGACACAAAACAGCTTTGGGAGGGTATAAAACCCATTGCTAATATGGATTCCTCCAGAACTCAGTTCTCCTCATCAGATGATCATCACAGGGCTGATGATCTGAATGACTTTTACCTCCGGTTTGAGACGCAGAACTTCTCTCAAACAGGAGAAGTGCTCTTAAATAACATAGACTGTAATGCTTCCCACCAGCTAACTATTCTCCCTTCACAGGTTCAGCACCTTTTCAGAGCCGCTGGCAACAAGAAATCTGTAGGTCCTGATGGCCTGCCAGCTTCTGTTCTTAAAAACTGGGCTTTTGAAATGTCTGCTGCTTGGTGTCCTGTATTTCAGAAATGTTTGGACTGTCACTGTGTTACACTGCTTTTGAAAAAATCTACTGTAATCCCTGTTCCGAAAACATCTAGCCCGTCTGCTAATAATGACTTCAGACCTATTGCTCTTACATCAGTGGTCATGAAAAGTTTTGAAAGATTTATTGTAAATCTTCTTAAAGCTGATGTTGTCTCCTATCTAGACCCGCTTCAGTTTGCTTACAGTCGTGGCCGGAGCACAGAGGATGCTGTCGTTAGTATGACACATCTCATCTCTAAACATCTGGAAAACCCTAAGGCCTATGCCAGGGTGTTATTTGTAGATTTCTCCTCCGCCTTCAATAGAGTTCAGCCTCATTTACATGTTCAGATGCTGCTCAGCATGAATGTCAACCCATTTATTATAAAACTGTTGTACTCTTTTCTAACTAACAGGCCTCAGCAGGTGAAAGTAAACAAAGCGCTGTCTCAGGTCAAGCTCTGTAGCATTGGTGTTCCACAGGGCTGCGTTAGCTCTCCTTTTCTTTACACCTTGTACACCAACAACTGTAGGAGTAGCCATTTGAACAATCACATCATTGAATTCTCTGATCATTTTAAGTTTGTTGTACGTTGAGATGATTCTCCCTCAGTGTACGTGGATGAGATCTCTTCCTTTAAAGACTGGTGTGACCGCCATCACCTCATCTTTAATGTGAAGAAAACTAAAGAGGTCATTTTCGACCCAAGAGAAGTGAGGAAGCATGAGCCTATTATTATCAACAACAGCTGCATTGAAGTTGTCACTTCTTTTAAATACCTGGGAGTGTACATGGACTGTCAGCTAAACTGGGGTGCACGCATCGACTTTCTCTGTGGCCGTCTGGCCCAAAGACTGCACTTTCTTCGCAGATTGAGGCTCTTTTGTGTCAGCACCAGAATAATGTGGACTTTTTACACAGCAGTGCTTGAGAGCATCATCACATATGGCTTTTCTGTCTGGTTTGGTCAACTGACTGTTCAACACAAAACCAAACTCATTAACATGGTTAAAACAGCAATGAAGATCATGGGCACTCGTGAAAGTCCATCTTTACAGTTCATTTATGAGAGCTCCGTAGCACGCTTGGCTTATGGAATCATCAATGACACTACACACATTTTGTATTCTGAGTTTGAGCTGCTTCTCTCTGGGAGGCGCTATAGAGCAGCTAAACACAGAACCAATAAAAACTCCTTTATTCCTACATCTATTTCTCTGCTGAACAAACAAAAACAGCAGCACTGATTTTGTTTATCTTTGTATTTATTATGTATTTATGTGCAGGTTTCTGCACTACTATTTTTATCATTTATCTTAACATTTGTTTTATGTTTTATGTCTTTTATGTCTATTGTATTTATTATGTGACATTGGCTGCTGCATTGCACTTTAGCCCAAAACAAATTTCCCTTTGGGACAATAAAGTCGATTCTGATTCTGATTCTGAACAGTATAACTCTGTAATTACTCTGGAGGTCTGGGAGTTCTCCCCCAGGAACATTTGAACAAAACATATGTAGTTTTCTGTTTTCTGGAGCATTTTAGAAGAACTTGGTTTTGACTTTGGAGAAAAAAATTTTGGGCAGAATTTATGATTTTACTGCAACAAAGATTCAGGACATAAAATTGTTTACTATCACTTTATAACTAGTTATATAATTGCACTTTTTAAAAAATCCAATTTCTACAGCACAGACTAATGACTGCACTAATGAATAAATCCTGGCTTAGTTAATGGGCTATGCCTAATATAAGCTTTACATTATCTGGCATAAGCTTCTACAGTATATTTCTACAGTATATTTATTTGTGGTGTTCACATTGTGCCCTGAGCCCCTAAAATGCTCAGCTCCGCCCCTGCTCCAGGACAGAGATCCTGTCACAGTCTATGAGCCTTCACTGTCATTACACTGGGCTGTGGTTAATATTATGATAATCCAGCTCCAATAATGTGAGAATTGTCTCTCGTGTGTCCGCTGTAGGCAGCGCGTTTCGGATTGCGTTGCATATAATTGGACCATAATATTTCAATGAGCTGTTTATGATTATATCTCTGCCAATATCTGGTCAATTTTCATCAAACAAAAACTGAATTAAAGCTTGAGATGAGAGTAGTGCACCAGGCTGAAAACAGTCCCTAGTGTCCATGATTTCATTAAATTTACTGTGAATAACCAGATTTATTATGCAAGCTTAGATAGGCTCCTGCAGGGGGCAGTGGCTGGTGCTTGACAAATGGGCCCTTGAGGGCCAAAGGGCAGAAGGAGTAGGTGCTCCAGCTCACTTCTCTTTCCATTATATGGATTATGGAAATTTAAAAAAATCATTAAGGCAAGGCTCGGATTCAGGCCTCTACCAAAGATCATCATGTTTGGTTGTTAGTACTAATCTTTTTTTAAATTATTTGACATAATGACACCACACTGTTTGTCATGGTCTCTGGCTGTTCTGTGTTTCTGTCTCCCCCTCCCTTGTGTCTGTTTGTTACCTCCTACCTGAGGCGTGGCTACTCCTGGCTGTAGAGCACACACCTGGCAGCAATTTACTATCAACTCCACTACAAGAGGAGCAGCTCTCCAGCCACTCCTTGCCAGTTTGTTGAACTATTAACACTGTTAGTGATACTCTTGGCTTCTTGAACTTACGTTGTATTTTTGCTAAACCTTTTTTCCTTGTGTCCAGATCCTGCCTGCCTGCCTGCTCGCATGCCTGCCAGCCCAAATACTTACCTGCTTTTGTCTGAAGATGCCTCAACCCCTCAACGTTACTTTGGATTAATAAATTGTTTGAACCACTTACCTGTTTTGTTCTGCTTTTGGGTCCTATTTAGAACTGTGACACTGTTACTAACATCATACGTTATCAGTGCTCTAATAAAGCAATCCATTGTTATTTTTAGGGGTTCAAGTGCAGGAGGGACACTAGTGAAAGATTTATTAGGCTTTTTTTTTTTTTTTAATGAGAGCAAATTCATAATTGTGAGCAAGACCATTCTAACCAGTGGCCCAGTGAAGGCAGGGACCCCTGTTGCAGGGGAGAGATAAAAGAAAAGGAGAGAAGATGAGAGAGGGAGGGACAGTATGGAGTACAGGAGGGAGGGGGCGTGGCCTCACTTGTATGCAGACAAGGAGGGGCGTAGCTTGTAAACTGATCAGAGTTTTGCTATTATTAATCTTTAAATTTAGTCATCAGACTGTCTATGGCCTTAAGATAACAAGATTCAAGGGCAGGATGCTCTGAAACTGTTGGGTCGCATAACAGAGCAAGGGTTAATGACACTGGAGGCAAACGTAACTTTGTCAGAGGCATTCAAACAGAAAAATGTGTGGACAACATGGAGTATAGGTCAAGAATAAAAGGTATGGCAATCCAGCTTGCATTGAGGTCAGCACAAACACACATGAGATCTCAGCTAAGCAAAATAATGACAACAGTGGGAGACCTAAAGCAGGAAAAAAAATCTTTAACTCTAATTCTGAAACCCCCATAAAAATCATATAAAGACCATTATGCAAATTTTAGACGTTCCAGCCAGCAGAAGGAAGACTCGTAGGACCTAGCTCTCCTGAGAAAGAACATTATAAGTGGTTTTAAAAGTCTAAACCTTTGTTTCAGACTTAGGCAGAGGCTGAGCTTCTCTCCAGGTGTACCTTGTGAATAAACACCTGTGGTCATGTGACCTTTGACCCCAATCATGTGAAACTCACCAGATTTCTCAAAACTCACTTGTGCTATATACACTAATATCAGCTTGGTCGATCAGCTCTCACAAAATCCCTGACACAACCTCATTAAAGTCCACAATTCTCCCTGAAACTCAAAGGCAAATCAGTACTGAGAGTCTTTGTCCACTGGGAAGCTGAAAAACACATTTGAGAGGTCGACAACAACAGAACCATTTAGCACCTGGTGAGACTTGGGACAGTGTGGTTATGGGTTTGGTACCAAAGGAGCTCTCTGCTGTACGGCAGCATTGACAGCTTGTAGACCATTGATAAAGCTCTATTCAGTTGAGATCCACTGGTCCCTGATTTTCTTAACCATTAGAGGAGCACACTGGAGAATGGTCACATGGCACTATTACTCGCATTCTGTTTGCTTCAGCACAGAAGAGAATGAGACCTCAGGGTCAGAGGTGGGGGCCCAGTCTGTGACTCATTCCTTCCACTGACAGTGAGGAGACTTTGAGGGAGAGACATGGAGTTTAGAGCAGGGCACATCATACAGAGAAAGTTGTTCCCCAGTTACAGAAATAGACACAGCAGAAAAATGTGGATCCCAGTGAAGAATGTGGTGTTCTAAACCACACATCCTCAGGTCTGGGATCTGGTCCCTGTGACTCGTGTGATGTGCAGTGCAAGTCATTCTCATGCATAGAAGTAGTTCCCTCAGGAGACACCTGTTTTGTGCCATTTTGATTAGCTCTGTTGTAATTGGAGTTGGTTGTATACATATAAAGGAGTCCCAGTTCCCAACCTGACTCCTGTGAATATGTTGTTATTGGCCAATTGATCAGTTGTTACAACCTGAGGACCTTCTGGTGTGGAGAACAGGCAAATGTCTAATCTGCACATCAGATCTCAATGCAGAAAATTAACTGGACATATGAGGAAAATGGAAAAGAGTGCTTACATTTTTTGCCTGCAGGGTCTAAGCATGAAAGTGGAGACATTTTGCTCTCGCACAGTGTCACCAGATGCACTGACAGAGTAAAACATAACAACCACTCATTTTGGGAGATTTCTTAAGACTCGCCTTTTGACCACAGAGTTAGTGGCCCCCAAATGAACAAGAAACATTTCTTTTTCACCATTCAATTCAATGGTATATTCTGTCAAGGCTGTATTTGTCAATGAGACCAGACTTGCATAAGTTGTAGCTGCTGGCTTAGTCTTATTTTCCAAATAAGTGTCTGCTTGTGAAACCAATGTGTGTGTTAGCAGTAAGCAGTTCTTCATTGCAGAGCTACAGATGTGAATGTGTGTGTGTTGTGGGTGCAGTACCTTCCTCTGGGTGATGTCTCCTCGGTGCGTCTCTCACCGGGCCTGTCCTCGCTGCCCAGTCAGTCCAATCCCTTGGGAGCACTCAGGCGAGGTCCTTCACTGTATCTTTGTGGACAGTCTCGCATCCAGTGTCCAACTTATACAATCTCGAGTCCAGTGTCCAAACTGTCCTCAAGTGTACCATACGTTGTCTTGGCCTCTATTTTGTCCTTGCTGGAACCTCTGTCCTCTGTTCCAGTGACCATGACCCTTGCCTCGGCCACGTCCTTGTCCCAGGCATCCACTCTCTCTGCCCACAGCTGCATGGTCTGAGCAGCTGCGTGTAAGTCCTTGGTGATGCTGTAATTGTTCATTTCCTCACACAGCATTCTGCAATACTTTGACTGCATCCATGACCTCAACTGTGGTCCATGGATGATAGGCCAGTATGGGACTGGCAAGTCCAGCAACTTGGACCATTGGACATTGTGTGGAGGAGCCCAGTTCACAGAGTGCAGCTTTAAGACCCGACAGAAACTTCCTTCCTTGCTTTCTCTTTCTGGGTGCTACAGTCAGTTCAACTCATGTTTAAACTGGTGGACTGGGCTATCTGTTCTTCTTTTTCTGAGTCTGATAGCTTGGGTGGCTGCAGGTGGAGCTGTAGCCTCGTCTGATGGTGTAGGTGGATCATGTCAGCTTTAGATCTCACTGGCAGGTCACTGTTATCTCTGTGGCCGCTCAGGCTGTTGCTGTTGTTGCTGGGGACTGACGCGTGGGCAGGAGTCCAGGTCCAGGTTGAGTTCCACCGTGGAGAGGTCTGGAAAAACAGAGGAAACACAGGCAGCAGTATCTGATCTTTTTTTTTTTTTTTTTTCATATCTACATGTTTATTCACATTTCAAAACAACTCTGTGTTCTTCTACTTTCTCTAAATCCGCTTTCCTTTGCTTTTTATTCTTCAGCTTTTTATCAAAATTGTTTTCAATTTTTTAATTACAAGAAAACATTTTAAATATTCTGTATAGTGCATCCTCTTTCAAGCATCAGCTGGAGAAGTAAGAGAAATGTAATTACAATGACACAAAGACCTAATATGACCTACAAAGACTGACCTTTAATACCCTGTAATACTTCATAACTATGGCTTAGTTTTGGTTACCCTGTAACCTGTAGTCACCCAGTGACTTGTAAAGAGTACGTGTCGCAGAGTCACAAGCATATCTTAAGACTTTTGCTCTAATCTATAAGAAGACGCCATGTCCTAGCCTCATGTGCACTAAGACACAACATCCTTTGGCCTTACAGCTGCTACACATGCTGTTGTCCTTGTACAGCACTAAGCTCAGATAATAAAATAACAGGATAACACAGGAATTAATGAATTTCCAACACAGGATATCAAAAAGGTTAAGGGGAGTAAATATCTAATTTTTTGTGGATTTTAAAGCAAAACATCATTGATAAGATCTGAAAACGCTGCAGTGTTGCTGCCGATAGCATTAATAAGCCGCGCATATATTTAACAGGTTATATTTAACATCATTAACAGTACTAAGACTGCAGTGGTTTGTATCTCAGGGATGCCTGGGCCTGTCCACATGAAACAAACACTGTAAGGAAGCTAAAAGTCTTCTCTGTCAGGACCATCAGCTCTAATGTCTCTCTACTCTTCCTCTGTCCTGTCTGTAACCATTTACCACACATCCCTCTCCTGCCTGGTCTCTGTAAGGTTACCACAGGTGCTCCCAGGCTGTAGAAAGTCACCTGATTGGGCAGATGGCCACACTGTGAGACAGCTTTTCACCACCAGAGGACACCAAAGACTTAACATTGTACCTTTGAAATTCCAAGATGTCAGCCAGTGACCTTCCTGTAAACTCTGAAACATGTTTATTTCATTTATTTCACAGTTAAAAAATTTCATCTATATAGCATTATTATAAACATTTTCAGAATTGTAAAAACATTTAGTTTTTTTTGTGCATATGTTAGAAACCACCATCTTATACATTCTTACACACTCTAATGTTATCAGTGGTGGACAGTAACTACATACTTTTACTCAAGTAATTTACTTAAGTACCTTTTTTAAGAAAAAGTACTTTCTGTTTTTGTAGAACATATTTTTACTTTTACTTGAGTCAATTTTGAATGATTTCCTTTTTACTTTTACTTGAGTAAACCTTTCCATTGTCTGAGTTCAAAGTAGTTTTTGTCCTCTGTGATGTAGTGCAGTAACATCAGTGCTGTTGCTAGTCCTGTTTATACAAGCCACTGTGATGAGTGGAAACAGGACCCAAATGCTCAACACCATACTCAGATTAGAGACTTTATTGAAAAGTGGGGAAAAAGGGGTTTGGAACTGAGATGCGGCGACAGCTCCCTCTGGTGGACAAAGGGCAACAGCACGGCATGGAGCAGGAGTCTTGGACACGCCCACAGATGATACAGCAGGTGAGGCACAAACGGAGCAGACGCACCAGGAAGGGACGGGCAAGAGACGTAGTACAAGGCTGGGCAAGGGTTAGGCGTTTAGCTCAATGTTCAGTCTTACACTGAATAATTTCAGTCAAACAGTCAAAACCAGTGTCTAGGGAGGGTTACCAGCAGGAACTCCATAAATAGCGATGGAGAACAATTAACTTTCATTAAGCATAAACTTTATTTATGTGATTTAGGTAAAATAGTGTACTGAAAGGCACAGGTAATGTCTAGTGGATGGGCTTTGAATAAAACAGCTATGCAGGATTAATGACGCTAATTGTAGTAGAGCATTTGCATGGTTTATAATTTTATGGGCAATTGTGAGGTATTAAAAGGTGAAAAATAAACTCCTAAGATTTGACGCAAACTCTGAGTTGTCATAAATGCACTGCTTACTTGGCGGTGATCTGGAGCAGGAGGAGGAGGGGTAGTGACAGACGAGTGGGCTCCATTTGCTGGCGGAGTCTCACGGCGTCGGTCTCTCTCCGAGCCACTGGGTGGTGCCGGTTGGTCTTCCAGCCACAAGCCGCGGTCCTGGGATCTCAGGTCCTCCGGAAGCTCTACAGCCCCAGTGCCAGTGGTTATACTTTCCTGAACAGCGATCGTAAGCGTCGCTATGGGAAGGAGTTGCTGTTGTACAGCGTGAGGCAGCATCAAAGACTTGGAGCGTTGGCAAGGTCCTTTTAATGCCAAGATGAAAGTTTGGTAGGACGCTTTTCACGGCGGCTCGAACTTTAAAAAGGAAAACTTCACTGAGACTGAGACTGAGAGACTGACTTCATACGGTTCATTCAAAACTAGGTCTTGCTAGCTTTGTCCTGAAATGCCATATCTTGTTGTTTGGATACACATGCGCTGAAGCATTACTTGGCAGTGTAACATAAAATCCGTTCTTCTTATCCATGGTGAAGCGTTAAAATGATGTTGAAAGTAAGAAGTGTCTGTCTTTTATTGGGCTAGACATCAATAATCTCTTTCTCATTAACCCAGCTATTCATAGACTCTGGATATCCGAGCCATTTAACCAGCACCAGCTTGTCATTCATTCATTTTCTACCGCTTATTCCCGTTAGGGGTCGCGGGTGACTGGAGCCTATCCCAGTAACTTTGGGCCGAAGGCGGGGTACACCCTGGACAGGGGCCAGCTTGTCGCAGGGCTGACACAGAGACGAACACAGACAGACAACCATTCACTCTCACATTCATTCACTAGGGTCAATTTTAGAGTCACCAATTTACCTAACACATGCATGTCTTTGGACGGTGGGAGGAAGCCGGAGAACCCGGAGAGAACCCACGGTAACACGGAGAGGACATGCAGACTCCACCCAGAGAGTTCGTGCGATGGTGTGTATTGGTCCGCCTGGGGCTCGAACCCACGACCTCCTTGCTGGGAGGCGAGAACGCTAACCGCTCTGCCACCGTGCACCCCAGTCAGTCTGTATACAGGCGGGTCTCTCACTCTGCGCTACTTTATAGTAAAATACTCATCTGTGTATGTCTGCTCATATCCCTTTCTAAACACACCCCTCAATTTAGATATCCTCACTGTGTCACCTACATTAAATTTAAAAGCCACAGTTTCTCGACCCTTAGATTTGTATATATTGATAAAAACGGTCTTCTCATTATCTTTATTCACTGCTGACGGCGTCATTTTGATGGTCCTATGGTATGAGTTGTTATAGGCATGGACCAGATCCTGGACAACATCGTTATACCTCCTTGAATTTACAGAAGTTAAATAACGCCACATACAGGTTTTAAATGTCCTGTTAAAGCGCTCCGCTCTACTTGCTTTTGTCTCATTTGCGGTGGAGAAATGACTAATTTTATACTGATCCAATAGACATTTAAAATGCTTATTATAAAACTCTGTGCCTGCATCCGTTTGAAGTTTTATTTGGACACGCCCCTCTGCCAAAATGTCTTTAAACGCATTTGTTACAGCTGGCCCTGTCTTACTTAAGACATCTAACCCACGCATATATTGAAAACACATCAATACACATAAATAGAAACCTAACACCATCATTTTCTTTAGAATATTCAGTCATGTCAACCAGATCAGCCTGAAATTGTTTGTCAATACCACTCACTAAAACCCTATTCCTAGGAAAGTGTCTCACAGCTCTGGCACGAACCGTATACGCATCCTGTGCCAATAAGTATTCCTTCACATCTTTCAAACTAGTTTACACATCTGGCTCTTTGGCAGCCCCGTGGAGCTTTAGCACACTCCCCAATCCTCCTGGATGGGCAGGGTCATAATAAAATTTCTCTAATGTGTTTTCCATTGCCGTAGAATGACACAAATGACAATTTTTTAGATTGAAATAAGCTTTTATTTATTTAATAATGAGTAGGATATAAGCACATACGTCACTCAGATCCTTTCCACACATTTGAAATCACACGCAGCAGGCTGTTTTTTAGAACGTCATCACCCACCAATGTGTCATACATCTGGCTGATTTTCTCCTCGACACTCTCTGCCTTCTTCAACCCATGTAGAATGGTCTCTGTAATGCCCAAGATTCTAGGGTCGGTATCAAACACCCCATGCGCCTTCATGTATGTACTGATGGCCGGGAAGAATCGTTCAATCCAGAGCATGTCCAGGATGGAGTAGTAGTGCGCCTCAAAGAAATATCCTGGAATCATGGTCAGACAATCATGATGCTTCTGGCTAGGATGGTTAACCTCGCATCCATAACACTGCATTTTCCAGTACCTGTAAAGTACGTTGTTCAGCAAATGAATCACTGCTATTTTAACAGTCTCCACAATCTTTTCAGACGTTGATCCTCCAGGGTTCATCCGCTGCAGCAGTGCCTCATGACTGTTGATCCAGGAGTCCACTTCTTCTAGCGGGGTGGAAAGCATCACATCATTCACTATGGAAGAGTAGGGTCAGTGTCCATGGTTTGTGATGGCGATGTAGTAGTAGTAGTAGTAGTATGGTGCCCACAGTCGCATACTTTGGATAAAGGGGGGAAAAAAAAGTTAAGCAAACATTTTAAAAAAGATAACCATCTGATCTGGTACATCTGATGATTTTCGGCTTACACATGAGACCATCCTCGGCATCAGACGATATATAATCAAATACAAGCCGTGTCCTAACACTCTTATAAACCTGATTGATTCTGTCTCTCCTAATGGCGCTGTCAACCTCTCTAAACACACGCTGCATACGATGTCAGTCGTATGATACTGACTGGGATGTTTTTGCTGAAGGGACAGACTTGGAGGGACATGCATCAGCTGTTCTCTCCTATATCAACTTCTGCTCAGAGGTTGTAGTAGAGACTAAAACTGTCAAGGTTTTTCCAAATCAGAAACCTTGGTTCAGTAAAGAAGTGTGAATGCTGATCAAGGAGCGTGACTCTGCATTTAAATCGGGGACCCAGCTGGAATACAGAGAGGAAAAGGCAAGAAAAGGCGCAGAAAAGGCTAAGGAAGGGCATCAGGGAGGCCAAGCGCAGATACAAACAGCGCATAGAGGAGCACTTTGACACCAACAGCTCCCAGAACATGTGGCAGGGGATAAAGACCCTCACTGGATATAAAACCAGCAGAGCAGCCCCAAGCACCGTGGACGGCTCCCTCCCTAACACCCTTAACCAGTTCTTTGCTCGATTTGACCAGCAGAATACAGAGACCAGCTGCCAGCCAGATCTACCAGAGGAGGACCACCACAGACTACAGCTCCACCAACACCGGGTCAGAGCTGCTTTCAACAAAATCAACATCAGGAAAGCAGCAGGGCCAGATGGGGTCTCTGGACGCATCCTTAAGGTCTGTGCTGACCAGCTGGCAGGAGTGTTCACCACCATCTTCAACCTCTCGCTGCTGCAGTGTGCTGTCCCTGCCTGCTTCAAGTCCACTACATTCATCCCAGTGCCCTAGAAAACCACACTGAGCTGCTTGAATGACTATTCGTCCAGTTGCACTTACACCAATAATCACCAAATGTTTTGAGAGACTAGTTCTCACACACATTAAAACAGTCATACCTACTGATTTTGATCAGCACCAGTTTGCATACCAGACAAACAGATCCACTGACGATGCAATCAACAGCTTTGCATGCCACATTCACACACCTGGACAAGAGTAATACATATGTCAGAATCCTGTTTGTCAACTTCAGATTGGCATTCAACACTATAATCCCACACAAAATGGTCACAAAACTGAGCAATTTGGGACTCAGCAGCTCACTGTGCACATGGGTACTGGACTTCCTCTGGAACAGGCCACAGAGGGTCAGGATGGGAACGCACACCTGTGACCCTGAGCACTGCAACGCCGCAAGGATGTGTTCTCAGCCCTTTTCTCTACTCTCTCTTCACTCAAGATTGCACACCCATTCACTCCACAAACACTATTTTTAAATTTGCTGATGACACAGCCGTCATAGGACTGATCCACCACAACAACGAGACAGACTACAGAGACGAGATCCAGCACGTGACACAGTGGTGTTACAATATTAACCTGGACTTAAACACTTCAAAAACAAAAGAAATTATAATTGACTTTTGTAAATTAAAACAAACTGTGCCATCTGACCTGAACATCAGTGGAGAGAGAGTGGAGAGAGTGGACTGTTTCAGGTACCTGGGAGTAAACATCTCAGCTGATCTCACCTAGTCAGAGCACATCAGCCATCAGGTGGGAAAAGCCCACCAGAGACTCTACTTCTTGAGAAAACTGAGACAGTTCCAGCTCCCTCAAAAACTGCTGTTGAACTTTTACAGGGCTACTGTCGAAAGCCTCCTGTCCTACTGCTGCACAGTGTGGTTTGCTAGCTGCACAGCAGAGGACAGGAAAGCCATACAACGTGTAGTGAGAACAGCGGAGAGGATAGCAGGGACCACACTGCCCTCTCTGACTGACATATACACTGGTCGGCTCCACAGGAAAGCTAGCTCCATATCAAAAGACCCCACACACCGTGGACACAAACTTTTTATCCCCCTCCCCTCTGGAACGAGGTACAGAGCACTGAGGGCACGCACCAACAGACTGTTAAATAGTTTTTACCCACAAGCAGTTAAAAGCATAAGACCCCATTGATACTGTGTGTGCCTGTGCGTGCGTGCGTGTGGTGTTATTTATTGCTTTTATTTATTTTTATTGATGAGATGCTGCTAAATGTTGTTTTATTGTGACCTCAATGACAAATAAAGTTCTATTCTATTCTATTCTATTCTATTCTTACAGTGTTCAGAAAATGTTATTCTTTTGTTAAATGTAGTATATTTAGTTTTTATTATTATCAATAATACTTTTTCTGAGCAGTGGGGTCAGTTGGCTGTAAGATGAGTTGGAAAAAATAAAGATAGAGTAAAACTTAAAATTTCAAGTTTTTAGATGTATGCACATTAAATTTGAACAATCTCGAGGGATGCCTTGAGTTTTTCCAGCATTGTTTTTACAGTGCATTTCAAAGTCAGTTTCTTTGAATATACTTAATATAGACAGCTTCTGGAGGCCGCTCTGCAGCACCTTTGTGGACCCCCAGGGGGCCCCGGACCCCACTTTGGGAACCGCTGTCCTAATAAAACCTCATCAGGAGCTTGAGTTTGTGAACGGTCCACGACAGATTCAGTTATGATCCCCGCCCCCGGCTTCGAGACGAGCCTGTCCCGGGCTGGAGCAGAGCGGTGGGGAGGGAGGCAGACTGTGACGCTGTGACAGCGCCGGTGGTTTAAACTCTGAGACTGAAACAGTCTCTACATGAGAGCTACAAGCTTTGGACGTGCTCCTCTCCTAAAAGCTAAGTTTCTGCCCTGAAAGAAAAAATCCACTAGTAGTATGTTATAATGCACCTATGGCGGGGGATAGCCCCCCTCCTCCTTGTGACCTCCCTGACCCCTTGACCCATACCCCCCTCCCTGACCCATACCCCTCCCTACCCCTAAGGGAGGAAAGGAGGTGGGGATAGGTGCCTGTAGAGCTGAAGTAGCTTCTTCATTCCACACTCGAACTGTTTTGGTGGAAGGTTTCTCTCTGCTGATCAAGGGTCTGTATGCTGGGATAAGGGACAGAGCCAGGTGGTCTGAGAGGCCAAGATGTGGGAGAGGGATAACTTTATAGGCTTTTTGAATACTGGTATAGACCTGATCAAGTGTATTTTTATCTCTTGTGGGAATGTTAACCTTTTTGAAGAGCTTTAGCATGACAATGTTCACGTTGGAATGATTAAAGTCGCCTGCCGCGATGACAACGCTGTCTGGTCGAGCCGTCATGTGTTTGTTTATGGCTCCATGCAGCTGGTCTAAAGCTAGCTTAGCGTTAGCTTGCGGTGGTATATAGACAGCAGCTATCAGTACAGATGTGATTTCCCGTGGCAGATAGAAAGGCCTACAACTCAGGATCATATATTCAATGTCCGTTGAGCAATGAGTCTCAATTATCCTGACACTGGTGCACCATTTATTGTGTATATAGATACACAAGCCCCCACAACGGCTCTTACCGGAGTTACTGTTGCAGTCTGCTCTGTAAACAATGCGGCCTGCTAACTCGATGGCGGCATTGAGGAATCGGTGGAATAAAGTCCCATTTAATGCAGTCGGTACTTTTCCTGCTATCGCTAGCAGCTCAGCTCTGTTATAGCTTACAGCTTCAGTCAGTCCGTTGAAAAGTAGACATCCACACAGAAGCATAATCAAACAAAAAGTGCTGAGGCAAGAGCGCTTGGCTGCTGCGTCCGACCGCAACGCCATGTTGATGAGTAAAAAAAATAATGATAGAGAGAAAAACTTAAAAATTAGAAAAGTTTCTTTTTGATGTACGATAATTTCAGGAATCTGGTTAATGTCTAGTTTAATAATTTCTATCCTCTCTGCTGTGGTTCACTGTTGGTCTGATCTAGAATCAGTCTGAACCTCCGTATTCACAGAACACTTCCTTGCTCATGCCAGAAAGAAAAACTGACCCTGGATCTGTAGTAAACCCTCCCATAAGCGGACATGTGTGTGGGGATGTGTGGGTGTTGACATTTCATTGGTTAATAATAACACGTGATCCCAGCACTGCCCTAAACATTTGAAAGTTAGGCGCTTAGTGTACATCAGTGTTTCTAACTCATTTACAACTCTCTAAAATGGAAATTAAAAGTGGAAGTGAAGAAGTTGGTCTTTCCTGTTTTCTGTGGATATAAAAAAAAAGATAAAGTCTGTCAAAAGGCTGCTAAACAACGAGCCAGGCGACTGTCACTGGAGACATCAACTCTGTCCACATGACAGCAGAGACAGGAGAGGACGAGAGACGAATAACGCGTTGAGTGCCGTGAATTAATGATTCACAGTTAAGCTCTGGTTATAGGTGTACATGCTGTGCTTGTGCTGTTCACGTGGATCTTGACTGTATTTGATTATATATTAGTATTATATATTAGTATTAGACACAGCATGCATGAGCTTTAAGTTGGTCCAATGTCTGCTGTTTAAATAGCCTCCATTGTGTTGTCATCTGTAAGGCTGTGTAGGGCTAACTAAACGTCTCCCGGTGTGCAGTAGGCGTTAGTTGGTTTGAGGTGGGCTGTGAGGCCGTGAACAGGGTCTCAGTGGTATTTGGACCCAGCGCCAGAGCGCTGAACTCGGGTTAGACAAAGAGAGAGAGCGCTGGTCTCTGGTCACCGGGCTCAAAGCATTACTGATGGGTTTTTCAGCTTCACTTTGTTTTTATAATGAAAGTCTTAGTTTACTACGGCTCAGTCTGTGACAGAGGTAGATGCAGTTAATGTTATTTAATTATCAACATTTGTTGATGCTTAACTTGATTACAGTAGTTAAACAGAGCTGAAAGGACTGAATAACATGTGCTTCCAGTTCCGGTTCACAGCATGTGGACTGAGTAGCATGAATACTAGCGCAAAAAGTTGAATAAACACCGCAGTATTTGCAAAAAAAAAAAAAAAAGAAGAGGACTTGAGGTTCAAATATTTAAAGGGAATGAATTTGTGCTCCGGTGGAACTACGCATCATTTGATTACAAAAAAAGAAAAAACAAGGCTCGCAGTTCAAACAAAGGACAAGAAGACATGGCGTCCAACAGAAGCCTTGAACAGAGCATGAAAGAGATGCTAAAAGAAATAAAAGAAGACATCTCCAATCAAATTAGTGAGCTCAAATTACAGTTTGAACATTTTTCAGCGGAAACAAAAGAGCTGCGTAAAGATGTTAAAGAAATCCACACTAATATACAAGAGACTAATAATAAACTTGAAGATGCGGGAAAGAGAATAAATAAACTGGAGGAGAGAGAAACGTTGTCAAACGAGCTCCTATCCTGCCTTGTGTTTGAACAAAGGGATATGAGGGAGAAATTGGACTACCTGGAAATTAAATACCGACAAAATAATATAAGGATATACCAGGTAAAGGAAGGTGCTAAAGGCACAAATATGGTGGAATTTATCACACATCTAATAACAGAGAAAGTGGGGATTCCAAGTAAAGAGCTGGTAATTGTGGCAGCGCACCGGTCTCTAGCTAAAAAATCCATTGACGAGACTCCCCCGCGCTCCATCGTGGTACGCTTTCTGCAGTGGGACACTCGCCAAAAAGTTTTACAAGCTGCCTGGGCACGGAGAGACATAAGATTTGGCAAAAATTTGATTTATTTTGACGAGATTATTCAACAAAGGTACAACAGGAGAGAGTGCTTTATGCGCCACTATGACAGAAGTTACGAGAGAGAAACATCAAGTCATACATCCTCTATCCGGCAAAATTAAAGGTCTTTGTGGATGACAATACGATGATTTTCAAGACACCGGAGGAGGCAATGGAACAACTTGTGGCGCAAAGACTAATAAAGGAACTGCCGCTGACTGCAGGAAAAAGGATCTTGAAATCATCTCCCTTTGCAAAAGTGGGAATGCAGGCTGAAGAAAAGACAGTAACTGATCTTATAAAGGAGCTCAAGAGAAGAAGAACAACAACAAGAGCTGCGACTGTCTAATACCGGAGACATGTTTATTCTCTAAGGTATTACTGGGATGGGCCTGTTGTATCTTTTGTGTTTAATATGAATAATTATGTGAACAAAAAAAAAAAAAAAAAAAAAAAAAAGGGAATAGTCTTGACACCATTAGTACTAATGGTGTCACTAATTAGTACCCCCCTAAAAGGGGATAAATTTGGTTTTACTTATATATATATGGTAATGCAGATGAGTTCACGCATGTGGTAACGCAGGTGAGGTAACGCAAGTGAGGTAACGCAGCTGAAGTAACGCAGGTGAGTTAACGCGGGTGAGGTAACGGAGGTGTGGTAACACTGGTGAGTTAACGCAGGTGAGGTAACGCAGGTGTGGTAATGCAGGTGTGGTAAAGCAGGTGAGGTAATGCAGGTAAGGTACCGCAGGTGAGGTACCGCAGGTGAGGTAACGCAGGTGTGGTAACGCAAGTGTGGTAATGCAGGTGAGGTTACGCAGGTGTGGTAACGCAGGTGTGGTAACGCAAGTGTGGTAATGCAGGTGAGGTTACGCGGGTGTGGTAACGCAGGTGTGGTAATGCTGGTGAGGTACCGCAGGTGTGGTAACGCAGGTGTGGTAATGCTGGTGAGGTACCGCAGGTGTGGTAACGCAGGAGTGGTAACGCATGTGAGATAACGCACGTGAGGTAACGCAGGTGAGGTAATGCAGGTGAGGTTACGCAGGTGTGGTAACGCAAGTGTGGTAATGCAGGTGAGGTTACGCAGGTGTGGTAACGCAGGAGTGGTACCGCAGGTGAGGTACCGCAGGTGAGGTAACGCAGGAGTGGTAACGCATGTGAGATAACGCACGTGAGGTAACGCAGGTGTGGTAACGCAAGTGTGGTAATGCAGGTGAGGTTATGGTAACGCAGGTGAGGTAATGCAGGTGAGGTTACGCAGGTGTGGTAACGCAGGTGTGGTAATGCTGGTGAGGTAACGCAGGTGTGGTAACGCAGGAGTGGTAACGCATGTGAGATAACGCAGGTGAGGTAACGCAGGTGTGGTAACGCAGGTGAGGTAACAAAGTCAACTACTATGTCACACTTGTCTATCTGGAACTATTGAACAGGAATACTCACCATTTGACCTTAGGAGGGCAGCACTGACAGTTTTCACCAGAAAATGTGAATTTAGACCTTCTTTTTAACAAAACGGTCAAACATAAAACTATAAATAGTAGGGCTGTGCTTATAAAATTGATATGGGGATACATTATGAAGTACTTCTAAAGAAACACGTATCAATATGCATGCTCCTGTATCGATACAGCTGTTTAAATGACGTTAATATGTTATTAACAGCTGGAACGGCAGTTTTGAAGCTGTTCCCTAAGGTGCAGTCCACATTTCTGCCATAGGTGGCAGCACCGCAGCACACAGCAGCAGCATGCGTCTAGTAAACAAACATGGAGGGGCACGGTGTTTTTTCAGTCAGCAAAACTTGAGGGGAGTTGTCAACTCTGGACTTGAAAACACCAAGGAATCAGGAGTTACACCTGGCTCATGCAGTTTGTAGGCTCTGCAGTGAAGTAACGTTACTACAGCAACACTACAGCTCTCTGTCTTCACACAAGACACTACACTGATCTGCCGCTAGCAACAGCAACGTTGGGGGGTGGGGGTGGGGTGGGGGGCACAAACAAACAACAAGCCCCTCCAGAAGATTTCAGGAGAGGGTCCGGGTGACGGCGTGTGTTTGTAAAGGGCAACTGAGAGAGAAAAAAGTTACTGATCCTCTTGTGTCTAACTTGGCCTGAAATAATCAGTGCATCCAGGGAACAGAGAGAGTATGCTCCACTGATAGGACATTACAGCTCAGCTCAACAAGGAGATACATTTGTTTCTTCACAAAAACATGACAAGGCGTAGGCTAGATAAACCATAGCTGCTAGTTAAGGCTATAAAGTTTTATTAAAGCTTGTTAAAATGTGTATTATTTTATGTACCAATGTCTGTTAGTCATGTTGGTTAGGTTATATCATGCACAGCCAATATACAGAATATAAAAAAATCCATGTACACTTGTTTGACCATGTGCTTTGTTCAGATTGTATTGGGATACGTATCGTAACGTGAGGTTGTTGGAAATACCCAGCCCTAATAAATAGTGAGATATATCATTAAAGCCTCATTTGTACAGCTGACCAGCTAAAAAAAAAAGTGGTTTAGGGTTGAGTTGCTCTTTAAATCAAACATTAGTTTTACTGATAACAATGGTACAGTTGATTTGTTAACAATTAAAAATATATTTTACATAGTGGCCAAGTTGTTTTTGTTTACATTTTGTGTTTTGGTTTTAAAACTGCATCACCGTTCATCCAATCAGACAAAAGACCATTGTTTTGATTTACACTGGTCTTGGTCTTGGTCCTGGTCTCGGCCAGGTCCTGGTCTGGTCCTGCTCTGGTTGTGGCCTGGTCCTGGAATGAGGCCTCCTCTGCTGGGGAGACTTTCAGCTCTGAATGGCTCTCTGAATACAAGACTGCTAGCTAGTCCTGGTCTGGTCCTTGTCTGGTTCTGGCCTGGTCTGGTCCTGGCCTGGTCATGGTCTGCTCCTGGTCTGGCCTTCGTTCTGGTCCTGGTCTTGGTCTGGTTTTGGTTCTGGTTCTGATTATGTTTCTGGTCCTGGTCTGGTCCTGTTCTTGTTCTGCTTCTGGTTCTAGTCCGGGTCTAGTTCTGGTTCTGGTCCTATTCTGGTCCTGGTCTGGTCCTTGTCTGGTTCTGGTTCTGGTCCTGCTCCTGGTCGTGGTCCTGGTTTTGGTTCAGGTCCTGATCTGGTCCTGGTCCTGGCCTGGTATTAGTCCTGGTCTGGTCCTGGCCTGGTCTTAGTCCTGGTGTGGTCCTGGTCCTGGCCTGGTCCTGCTCTGTTCCTGGTCTGTTCCCAGTCTGGTCCAGGTCTGGTCCTGTTTCTGGTTCTGGTCTGTTCCTGGTCTTTGTCTCGTCCTGGTCCTGGTCCTGGTTCTGCTTCTGGTTCTGGTCTTGGTTCTGTTTCTGGTTTTGGTCCTGGTCTTGGTCTGCTCCTGGTTCTGGTTCTAGTCCTGGTCTGGTCGTGGTCTGATCAAGGTCTGGTCCTGGTCTGGTTCTGGTTCTGGTTCTGGTTCTGGTTCTGTTTCTGGTCCTGGTCCTGGTCTGGTCGTGGTCTGGTCCTGGTCTGGTGATGGCTCTGTTTCTGGTCTGGTCCCGGTCTGGTTCTGTTTCTGGTCCTGGTCTTGGTCTTCTCCTGGTTCTGGTTCTGGTTCTAGTTCTGGTTCTGGTCCTTGTCTGGTTCTGGTTCTGGTTCTGAGTCTGGTCTGGTTCTGGTTCTGGTTCTGGTCTGGTCCTGCCCTGGTCCTGCTCCTGGTCTGGTCCCAGTCTGATCCTGGTCCTGCTCCTGGTCTGGCCCTGGTTCTGGTCTTGGTCTTGTTCTGGTTCTGGTCCTGGTTCTGTTCCTGGTCTGGTCCCATTCTGGTCCTGTTTCTGATTCTGGTCTTGTCCTGGTCCAGGTCTGGTCCTGTTTCTGGTTCTGGTTTTGGTTTTGGTCTTGGTCTGGTCCTGGTCCGGTCCTGGTCCTGGTCCTGGCCTTGGTCCTGGTCTTGGCCTGCTCCTGGTCCTTGTCCTCGTCAGATAACATGACACTTTAATCCTTAGTTCATAGTAAACTTAATTCGGTCCAATTTAGTTTGATTATATTTAATTCAGTTTAATTGGTTAAATAAAGATTATTTTGTTAAACCTTATTTTTTGCCCTGGACCCCTAGAGCCAGGGTCGTAACATTAAATAAAAGACAAATACATATTTGGGTTTAACTAAATCTATTGTAGATTTAGTCGACAAAACTAGACTAAAACTAAAAACAATTACATGACTAAATCTTGACTAAAACTAATTAGCATTTTAGTCAAAAGTCTAAGACTAAAACTAAATAAAAATTTGTTGTCAACATTTTCACTGGTTTCAACTGATTCCTCACAGCTTTTTCAAAATGGCATCATACTGAAAGTTTAGGGAATTAAAAGTTTTTTTTTTTCTATGGTTCTGTTCAAAAGAGCGTAACTGTTTCTTTATGGCACCTGGAAAGTACTTATTAAACTTTCTGTTGTAGTCAGATCATGTTTTTAAAGTTTGTAAAACATGCAATGCTGTTCTAGAGGTGTCCAAAAATGGTTTAAAAATACAAATAAAAGAATAATATAGCCCCTTTATATCACTTTTATTTCAACCCACCATGTTTGCATCTGTTATAAATAATTTTTTAAATGATGAATATTCCCATTACCATCACAAACATTTGTTTGTCCATACATAACAACTTTTTGTGTCATGGTTTTACTGTTAAAATAATGTTGAAAATCATTTAGGTCCACAAGTTAGGACTCTCTATCAGTTGTTGCTAAAGTTGAAATGGCTTAAAGTTTTGGTGTTTTGAAGTTGGTAAAGTGAGTGAAAAGTAAAAGTGTGCTTCAGGTCACAGTGTTTGTCATTAAGCCTTCACACTGTTCACACCTGTAATTTGTCCCATGACGCAGTGGCAGTGTGTGTCTCATTAATGAAAGCTAATGACTGCAGTGTGTGTAGATTGTTTGTGCAGCCGCAGCACCGGGGGCCTCGCAGTCGTCACAGTAACCAGAAGCTGTGATCCCAGTGTGAACAGTAACAAGAGACACCTGATGCAACAACTGCCAAAGCTTCACACTAACAAGTTCAGAGAGAGGAAAACATCAACAGTGTATGACATTGACAAACTTCAGCCTGATGTAAACACTGGGTCACCACCTGGGAACTACAACTTTGGAAACATGACACAACTTTGTACAGGATTAGAGTTTGTTTGGGGATGAAAGTAATAACACACAGTTAACTTAGTTTGGTTTGGAGCCAGAGCATCAGAGTCAAACAGAACCTTTAAAGGAGCTATGAGCAGAATATATTTTTTATATTTCATAAAAATGAGCCACATATCTCCCAAGATATGATGTAAACATGTTTAAATCAAATATTAGTTTTACTGATAACAATAGTACAGCTAGTTTATTCACAATTTAAATATATATATATTTTACTTATATTAATGACAGTGATAGAAGAGGAGCAGCAGATGAAACCAGAGGTCAGAGGTCAGTGCACCATACTTCCCCCAGCTTCTAGCTCCTAGAGCAGCTTAGCTTCAGCTGTGGAGTTAACCCTGTTCCTGGCCTGACCATAAGCTTTCTCACAGAGGAACGTTTTAAGCCTAACCTTAAATGTAGAGACTGTGTCTGCCTCTAACATGAGCTGGAAGCTGATTCCATAAAACAGGAGCTTGGTAACTAAAGGCTCTACCTCCAACTGTACTTTAGAAACCCTGGGAACCACTAATAGCCCTGCATTTTGTGAGCGCAGTACTCTGCAGTACTCTGTAGTACTCTGTAGTACTCTGCAGTACTGTGCAGTACTCTGCTTGGTTGGTATGACTCTATAACATCATTAATGTTGGATGGAGCCTTGTAAGTCAGGAGAAGGATTTTAAACCTAATTCTGAATTCAACTGGAAGCCAGTGAAGTGAAGCTAGCACAGGAGTAATATGTTCTCTCCTGTTAGTTCCTGTTAATAATCTTGCTGCTGCATTTTGAACAAGCTGAAAACATTTTAATGAGTTTTTAGGGCATGCTGCCAGCAGAGAGTTACAGTAATCCAACCTAGATGTAACAAATGCATGGACGAGTTTTTCATTGTCACTTTTAGATAAAATATTTCTGATTTTGGTTTTGTTACCAAGTGAAAGAATGCTGTTTTACAGGCTTGGTTTATATGAGCCTTAAATGATAAGTTTTGGTCAAATAAAACTCCTAAGTTTGTCACAGTAGAACTTGAGGCTACACTGACACCGTCCAGGGAGACTCTGGTCAGACAGAGCATCTCTCAGCTTTTTGGGGCCTAGTATAATGACCTCTGTTGTTTTCTGGGATTAGGAGGAGATAATTAATTGTCATCCAGGTCTTTATGTCTCTCACACAGCCGCTAAGTTTTTCTACATGGTCATTCTGATCAGGTTTAATTGATAAATACAACTGTGTATCGTCTGCGTAACAGTGAAAATTAATGCCATGTTTTCTGATTCTGTTTCCCAAAGGCAGCATGTAAAGCATGAACAGAATGGGTCCAAGTACTGAGCCTTGTGGCACTCCATAGCTAACTTTACTGCACTGTGAGGAATGTTCATTTACACTGACAAACTGGTACCTATCAGATAAGTAGGATTTAAACCAGCAGGGGGCGCTCCTCTGACCCCTATGTCACAGTCTAATCTCTGGAGTAAGATGCTGTGGTCAATGGTGTCAAAGGCTGCACTGAGATCTAACAGAACCAGGATTGAGACCAGTCCATTTTCTGAACTTAATAACAAGTCATTTGTGACTCTAACTAATGCAGTTTCTGTGCTATAGTGGGGTCTAAACCCTGACTGAAAATCTTCAAATAAGCTATTGTCCTGTAGGTGGCGACATAACTGATTAACTACAACTCTTTCTAGGATTTTTGAAACAAAAGGGAGATTTGATATTGGTCTGTAGTTGGCTAAAATGTCAGGATCTAGGCTGGGGAATGTGTTTCAGCATTAAACCATGGTGCTACTCGATTTGGCCTAACAACCTTTTGTTTTAGTGGAGCTACATTGTCTAGAGCTGTCTTTAATGACTGCATGGCGCTGTCAACAAACCCATCACCTTTACTGAGACTCGAGCTATGGGAGCTGCTCTCAACAAACTCACTCAACATTGTACTAAATATTGGCTTTATTATGTGTTTAAACTCTGACCCAGATTGGTCAGATAATGTTCTTCTAATCTGGGTTTTGTTCATTGGAACAGTAAAGTATTTGAGTATAAACTGAAAGGTAATTAGAAAGTGATCTGAGAGTATGGGGTTATGAGGAAGGACAGTGAGCTCACTAATCTCTATACCATAGGTTAAAACAAGGTCCAGGCTGTGCTCGTGACTATGAGTGGGTTCATTTATGTTTTGAGTAAAATCTATGCTGTCTAATAAGACTGCAAATGTATTTCCTAGACAGTCGCTGCTGTCATCAACATGAATATTAAAATCCACTACTATTACAATCTTATCCCAGTCTAACACTATACTGGATAAAAATTCGGAATAGGGACCAGGAGGCCGGTAGATGATTATAAACATAACTGGTTTTTGTTTCTTACAGTTTGGGTGATGTATTGTCAGTATTTCAAAGGAATTATATGTGTGTTTAGATTTAGGGCTAAGAAGTAAACTAGACTGTGATATTACTGCCACTCCTCCACCTCCGCCTGTGCTCCTCGCTGTCTGAAAGTTTACATGACTTGGGGGAGTAGCTTCATTAAGTCTCACATAATCATCCTGTTGTAGCCAGGTTTCTGTTAAGGCCAGTAGGTTAAGTTTATTATCATTAATTAATTCATTAACTAACAGGGATTTAGAGAAAATGGACCTAATGTTTAGTAATCCACATTTAATTATGTCATTGTTTTGTTTATTATTAATATTATTAATAGGGCTACAAGAAGTTATTTTATTATTTTTATTGTGGTTCTCACTCCTCTTATTTGTCTTTTGGTGTTGGAGTTAGTGTTAAAGTTTAGGCAGGGGACAGACACAGTCTCTATTTGCTCTGCTAAAATACCTTTATACTGGGTTTGTCCCAGCTCGTAAGGAAGCTCAGAGAAGTGTTTTAAACTACTGCTCTGTGTCCGGGTCCCACCTCTGGCTCGTCAGGTTGGACGACTAATGTTATCAGCCATATTTCTGGACAGCAGTGCAGCACCATCCAACGTGGGATGAATGCCGTCTCTCCATAAGAGACCGGGCTTTCCCCAAAATGCTCGCCAATTATCAATAAAGCCTGTCATTTTCTGGGCACCATCTAGATAACCAGCGGTTGAATGATGAAAAGCAGCTGTACATTTAATCATGGGTCAAATTTGGCAGGGGACCAGAGAATATTACAGTGTCCCACATCAACTTAGCAAGTTTGCACACCAACCCTACGTTCAATTTGAGCACCTCTGATTGTCTCCGCCGGGCGTCGTTGCCGCCAATGTGAATCACGAGTCGACGGAACCTGGTCCTACTCTGGGCTAAAATCCTAAGGTTTCCTTCGATGTCACCCAATCTGGCTCCCGGAAAACACCTAACCGTAGCTGCTGGCAGCTTCATATCTCTAACTATCGAGCTCCCAATCACCAGAGTCGAAGGTTCAGCGGGTGTGTCGCTGAGGGGAGAAAACCTATTACAGACGGGAAGCTTTGGGTGGTCTAAGTCTTTGTGTTTAGCACTATGCTTCCTTCTTACTGTTACAAAACCCCCCCGGCTGCTGGGGAGGCGCTGGGGGGCTAGTCTGGCTAGCGCTCCTGCTACTGCTACTGCTACTGCTACTGCTACTGCTACTGCGGTCCCTGCAGTACTACTGGGACTGTTTGAGGTTGTGGACAGGTGTCTTTTATATAGATAACCAGTTCAAACAGGAGCCATTAATACAGGTAACGAGTGGAGGACAGAGGAGCCTCTTACAGAAGAAGTTACAGCTCTGTGAGAGACAGAAGTCTTGCTTGTTTGTAGGTGACCAAATACTTATTTTCCACCATAATTTGCAAATAAATTCTTTAAAAATCAGACAATTTAATTTTCCAGATTTTTTTTTTCTCATTTTGTTTCTTATAGTTGAGGTATACCTATGATGAAAATTACAGGCCTCTCTCATCTTTTTAAGTGGGAGAACTTGCACAGTTGGTGGCTGACTAAATACTTTTTTGCCCCACTGTACACTTCCTAGAAAAGAATACAATTCAATATGAGGTGATGTGTATTGATGTAGTTGCATCATAGGAATAAAAAATGATACATCAATATAGTAACTCTTTACACTCTTACACTCTTTACTGTAAATCTTTACACTCCTCGTACAGAATGATTTGTTTATTTTATTAAGTATTTATTAATTATGATGATTATGAATTACATTAATATCATAATACTGAATACTGACTTCTGGTTGAATGTTTTCCGGAGAACTTTCGCAGATATTTGCGACCCTCCACCCGCTGCACCCCTGCCTTGTGCGGCGTGTACAGGAGAGAGAGAAAAACAGCTGCTCTGAACGAGGTCTTATTTTTAGTAATACACCACCTCTACATGACCCTTTTCATGCTGTTTTGTTCAATTTAATGACTTTATAGTTTCATATTATGCGTAATGAACCAAGACTGTGGCCATATCGGGACCAGGTGGATGCGGAGGACTGGGGTCAGACCAGGACCAGACCTGGACCTGGATAGCGCTGGGGATTTGGGCACGGACCCTTGCTGATCCTGCAAGCAGTGAACTCAAAACACTGAGAGGAATCTTGAGGTGAATCAGCTGAAAGGCTGACAGCAGTACCATGGCCCAAACACACTGCACACGGATCCGAACGAGTTTTGCTCGGCACCAAGGTTAGCAGATTGGAGTAGCCTACATTGCCGAGGCACCCACCTTTGACCACTACCCAGATCACTCAGCACCAGCCCCTTACGGTCCTTCCTGCAGGTGGTGGGCCTACAGGAAGGTGTTTCCACACAGCCTTTTTGGGCTGGACCCGGCCATCAGGTGCTCGCCTGGAGATGAGTTAATTGTTGTGTATTATTGCCTGCGTGACATGTTTTTATCTATGTGCCCTTTTTGAAGCTTGAGCCCCTGCCCCTCAATAGCTCTCTGCACGGCCCTGATACTCTGTAACAGCTCACCTTTATGAGCGCTGATAGACACCTGCCCATCTGGCATTATTTACACAAATAATAAAAATCTAGTTTTTAACTGCACAAAATAGCAGCAGAGTAATTATACTGTTGTTCAACTGAGCATAAGCAGCTGCTTCATCACATGTACATGTTCACATACTCATGTATTTTATTTTTAGACTTTTGCGGCACAATGTACAGAGACAGACTGTATTAACCTGCTCTGTCAGTCTTTAAAGAGGTTATATTATGCTTTTATTTATATTTTTAAGCCAATCGTGGTCACCTCTAGAACAACCTTTAAAAACATCCTTTGACAAAAAGAAAGTTTTTTTTCAATAATAACTTGCCATAAAGAAACAGATGAAGAAACCAGCAGAGGGCAGCAGAGGCAGAGCTGTTACATTGTTTTGAACAGAACCATAGAAAAAGAGCTTTTTATTAAACTTTTTGTATTATGCCATTTTGCTACAAAATGAAAAATGTCTGTGAGGAATCAACGGAAACAGAGCTGTACATTGTAGCATATATTTATTTTATTATGCTAATATAAAGACAAGGGTTAGGTGTTTAGCTCAATGTTCAGTCTTACACTAAATAATTTCAGTCAAACAGTAAAAGCCAGTGTCTAGGGAGGGTTACCAGCAGGGACTCCGTAAATAGAGATGGAGAACACTTAACTTTCATTAAGCATAAAGTTTATTAACATGATTTAGGTAAAATAGTGTACTGAAAGGCACAGGTAACGTCAAGTGGATGGGCTTTGAATAAAACAGCTATGCAGGATTAATGACGCTAATTGTAGTGGAGCATTTGCATGGTTTATAATTTTTATGGGCGATTGTGAGGTATTAAAAGTTGAAAAATAAACTCCTAAGATTTGACGCAAACTCTGAGTTGTCATAAACACACTGCTTACTTGGCGGTGATCTGGAGCAGGAGAAGGAGGGGTAGTGACAGACGAGTGGGCTCTGTTTGCTGGCGGAGTCTCACGGCGTCGGTCTCTCTCCGAGCCACTGGGTGGTGCCGGTTGGTCTTCCAGCCACAAGCCGAGGTCCTGGGATGTCAGGTCCTCCGGAAGCTCTACAGCCCCAGTGCCAGTGGTTATACTTTCCTGAACAGCGATCGTAAGCGTCGCTATGGGAAGGAGTTGCTGTTGTACAGCGTGAGGCAGCATCAAAGTCTTGAAGCGTTGGCAAGGTCCTTTTAATGCCAAGATGAAAGTTTGGTAGGACGCTTTTCACGGCGGCTCAAACTTTAAAAAGGAAAACTTATCAGACAGCTGTTGTCAAGACAGCTGCTGTGTCGAACGCTGGGCAGATGCTGCGGCGGGGTTCCAAAATAAACTACAAAAGTGATACTTGAATAAAAATTTAGTTAGAGCAAAACAAATACTGAGGTGGTTTGAAAATATAGAAGTTGTCAATGAGGCAAGAGGTGTTAAAATAAACTACCACCGGGTAAATAACAAAAAGACAAAACGAAGAGCGACAAAACGAAGAAGCACGAGACGAAACGGAAAGAAGAAGTGAGAAGGATGGAAAAAGTGAAAAAAGGAAGGGGTCCAGGATGTGGACGAGCAGGCATATTTAAATGAGGGCCAAAAGGGGTCAGATGACCTTTACTAACTCATCCCCAAAGACATACATTCAAATACTCCACTTCCATTAGCTAGGTTTTCAGAAATTTTACACTCATACTGAGAAAAGTTTTCATGATAACATAATACAAATATCACTGGTGAATAACAGTGGATGAAACAAATACCCAACAGATGTTAAATACAATGATTGTAAGTCATACAACAGTTGTGCTATTGTCCTGTGCAAGCAACACATGTGAATGCAAACAAAGTCACCTTGTTGAGCAGATAAGTAGAGAAATTTAATTGTCTCCCCGTGAGACTAACTGTGTCATCGATCACAAAGATGACAGTGTTGGTCCATGCTTTGGGTCATCTTTGGGAAGTCAGGTCATAAAACCAGAGTTCAGTACTTGGTCAGCTTCAAAAGGACGTAGTGTTGTCACATTTTGGTAATGTTTAGCTGGCGGTGTTTATGAGGGCTTTAGGTCAACCTTGAGCTGTCATAAGGTACCTATGGGGCAGATAGGGACCTTTGCTTGTGGCCCAGGCTTATCAGAAAGGTCACTTTGGCTGTAGAATGACTTCCTGGAAAGTTTGTGGAGTTTCATCAATTAGGTCAGCAAAAGGGTAGAAACCTGGTCCAGGTCCTTGCTACAACACCGTTTTTTGTTTTTTTGGATAAATGAATGAGAGCAGAAAAAGTCAATTTTGCATAATCTATAAATGTGCTGTTCATGAACTCATCAACACAACCATGATCCTGGCAGTGATATGCAGCTCTGCAGGTTAAACCTCTGGGAGACGCATGGTGAAGGCATGTGCTTGGGCCAAGGATACTATATGCAGAATAAAATAGCAAAAATATCACAGTATACAATATACACAACTCTTATTGCAACAAGGCCTACCTGAGACTTTGTAAAAAAAAATGCATCAGTTGTATATGATTCCAGTCTTTGTTGTGGTTCTCTCAGTGCTCAGGCTTTAATGTAAACCAAGATAGAATTTTAGAAACTAACAAACACATTCAAGTTGTGTAATCCAATATTTGGATAAGTAATGTTTGGCATGAGAGCTGGAGTAAACTCTGACCACACAAAATGCAGAGTACTACAGATATTCAGCAGCAGGTGCTTTCTGAGGCCTTCAAAGAATCAGGCGTGGATTTGTTTTTAAAATGGATACACTCTTTTTGGTTTAGGAACACAAAACAGAAAAAGCAAGATTTATTTCTTAGTGAACTTCACCAAAGTTAGTCAAGTGTGCTGAGTCATTGATTTGATCACTGCTATCCAAAGTTAAGTTGTGGAGTTGTTTTGGCTCATGATGCAAGTGGCTTGGGAGGTCCAGTGTCCATCTGGGAGCAGGCGGAGGTGGAGGGAGACGAGAGATAAAGCGTCTGGATGAAGTCATTTCTTCCCCCCACCCGTCTCCTTCCTCCAACATGAGCAGTGAGCAGTGGTACCAGTGCTACCCAGAACTGGGCAATCGGTCCTGCACCAGACAGATCATAGATCAGAACTTCTACATCTATCTTAATGCGCTTTCCATTTTCAGCATCTGCACCGGCATCCTCAACCTTATGGTCATCATCGCTATTTCGCATTTCAGGCAAGTCACAAGCTCTGACATCAGGTTTATTGTAATGCATATACTCATTTTGTTTCTTTTTCTCAGGCAGCTGCACTCCTCTCCTAACTTCATCCTCCTCAACCTGGCCGTCTCAGACTTCGTGACGTGCTGCGTGGTGATCCCAGTCAAAGGCCCCCTCACATTCACTTGCTGGCGAGCTGGTGACGTCCTGTGCCTTCTGTTCTGTGTCTTTACCTTCATACAGACTTCTGTATCAACCGGAGGCATAATCCTCATCTCAATAGACCGCTACGTAGCCATTTGCAACCCCATGCACTACCCCACCGTGATGTGCAGGAGAACCATTAGCATCGCCCTGATTGCCTGCTGGATCGGCTCTGTCCTGTTCTGTTTAGGGTTTTACCGTTACAATCTCATTATGCCAGGGAAGTATAAGAGATGCGAAGGGGAATGCGTTTATTTCATAACCTATGTTGAATTTTTTTTTGATGTGGCATTGAGCATTGGTGTGCCCTTTGTGATCATAATTATACTGTACTTGCGAGTTTTCTTTGTGGCAGTGTCGCAGGTCCGTGCCATGCGTTCTCATGTTGCAGCCACCACACAGCAGCCGGCGGTGAACTCCAGGAAATCAGAGCTGAAGGCGGCGCGGAATCTGGGCTTTGTTGTGTTTCTCTTTCTCCTCTGCTTCACGCCAAACTACCTGCTGTTCTTTCTGAAGAAGAATTTAAACATATATTTAGTGTCCTTCCTGTATAACTTGCTCTATCTGAACTCGTGTTTTAACCCCTTACTCTATGCGTTCCTGTATCCCTGGTTTAGGAGATCTGTGAAGCTGATAGTGACGTTTAGGATTTTGCAAAGTGGGTCACGAGATGCAAATGTACTATGATGACTTCAAGTGCAGTGTTAATATATGAAAAAGCATGTTACTGATAACCCATGTGCAATGAATTTGAAATAGCACTTTACACATTTAATATGACATCTGTAAACACTGAGGCATAGGGTTGAGAACCAAAAAGGCACAGGTGACATTCTGGGTTTTCTGAGATTTACAAGACTTACAAATCAAATGAATGCTCTTGTTTTTACTGCCAAAAGATCACAATAAAAACAACTGGCTATCTCAGAACATAGGATTCAGACAGTGTGGTAAATGGATATAAATGCTATACTGTTATGTCATTTAGAAAAAGACAAAATGCTGGAGCCCAAAAAGGAAAAATAACTATTATTACAAAGGAAAACTTAAGTCAGTGGTTCTTAATCTGTGGTACAGGTTCCACTGGTGATACTCGGGAGTCTTTTGCTGTTTTAGTCCTGCTCTGATAAATAAATTCTGCTCTCAAAAATATGATGTGAAGACCACTGCTTAGTCTTTGTTCAGGCCCAGTTTAGTCCTGGTTTAGTTCTAGATTTGTCCTGATTTAGTCTTGGTTATGTGCTGGCTTAGAACTTGTTTAGTCCTGGCTTAGACCTGGATTAGTTCTGGTTTAGTCCTGATTTATTCTTTGCTTAGATTTGGTTTAGTCCTGGTTTAGTCCACATCATGTCCTTATGTTGTATTACTTCTTTACTTTATTAAAGATAATACTTGGAATGCCAAATATTTCCTGAGGTGGTGGTCTGTGATCTGTGTGTTTGAATATTTAGCATTTATGAATTGAAATTTGAAAAAAGTCAGTACTGTGCCATTTTTTCTTCTCTTGTAAATGTTACTTACAGCCTTTGGTTCTCAGCCCTCAGTATACAAAAAAGATTTATGTGTATATCTACTGTAAATGTTTATTTAGCAATTGAAACATCTATACTTAATACAAAATGCATGATTGTAATTGTAGCTCTTCATTGTACACACTGCTTGTGTTGTTCTCTGTCGGCTATGAATGCAAATTGAATTTTCCAGAGGTAATGGATATTGCATTACACTTCTGAAATTAAAAGCTGTTTTTCACCAATAGAAAAGGCTCCCCCTGTGTATACACCGCCCATGTGGGAGTCAAAGATACCAAACCTAGAATTAGTGGATGGGAACAATTAGTCTACACAAAAGCACTTTTATCATCACATGGGATTTCTTTTGTGGAAAATATAATTAATACTAATGAAAAAGAGCAAAGATGATCAGTTTTATTTATACATTTATTGATTAATAACATAAAACTCTGTATGAAGTCTTTTGTGAGTATTTCTATAACCTTATTCATAGCAATCCACTGTCCATGAATGTGAGCGATATACAATATATATACTTATGGCAGAAATGTGTATTGCAACTTAGGAAACAGCTTCAATACTGCCGTTCCAGCTGTTAATAACATATTAACATCATTTAAACAGCTGTATCGATACAGGAGCATGCATATTGATACGGGTATCGTCTAGAAGTGCTTCATAATATATCCCCATATCGATTTTTTAAGGGCAGCCCTACTATTTATAGTCTTATGTTTACTGTTTTGCTAAAAAAAAAGTCTGAATTCACATTTTCCGGTGAAAACCATCAGTGCTGCCCTCCTAGGGTCAAACGGTGAGTACTTCTGCGCAAAAGTTCCAGATAGACAAGTGTGACGTAGTATTTGACCTCGTTACCTTACCTGCGTTACCTCACCTGCGTTACCACACTTGCGTTACCACACCTGCGTTACCTTACTGCCCCATATTGATGGGAATGGGAAGGGAATGGGATTTATACAGCGCTTTACCTATGACACAAGTCACCTAAAGTCCTTTACACAGAAAGGAAAGGGGTTTTTCATTCACTCCACAGTCGGTGGTGGTGAGCTACATTCTGTAGCCACAGTTTCCCTGGGGTAGACTGACAGAAGCACAGCTGCACACATTTGCGCCTACGGATCCTTCGACCACCACCAGACACAGTCATACAGGCAAGGTGGGTTAAGTGTATTGCCTAAGAGCACAACGACAGTATGCATTGTCAGTTGCAGGCCAACCGCCAACCTTCGGGTTTGTGGTCAAGCGTCTCTACCAACTGAGCTACTGCTGCACCGGCTCTACACAAATGTCCAAATCCCAGTTTGCATGGTTCTGTCTCTAGTTCAGTCAACACTCAGAATACACTAATGCTTGTGTCCAACAGCTGCTTTAAGGTGATATTGTTTGTATTTTACGTGGATTTCTGTCAATTGAGCCAGTCACACACGAGCTGAACTAAAGTGACCGATTACAAATCCAATCAGAGATAAGCGTCTGTGTGTGACTGGCAGACGGAATCAACCATTAAAGCGAGAGGAGTCACACAGAGAGGGAGCAGAGAAGTGACCTCTGACAGCCACACAATGATTAAAGGCCTCGATGGCTGAATGTGAATCAGTATTTTATCAGTAATATTTTTTCAGCGTGAGAAATTCTGGAATTGAGTGAGAGCGTGAGAAAATATACAATTGCGTGAATCTCATGCTCAATGCGTGAGAGTTGACAGCTCTGCATAAAGTATTAACAAATTGCAATTATACACATTCAATCCCTTATCTTCTTCTGCTTATTCCCATAAAGCAACACAGGTACTGGAGCCTATCCCAGTCACTGTGGGCCTGGTATTGTCATTGGAATTGTGAGAATATTACGGAAGATACCAACTCCTGCTGGTCTCTTTATCAGTTTCTTTATGGCAGCAGTAAAGTTATTATTGAAAAAAAAACTCAAATGAGGTTTTTAAAGGTTGTAAAACGTGCAATGCTGTTCCAGAGGTGACCAAGATTGGCTTAAAAATATAAATAAAAGCATAATATAACCTCTTTAAAAACTGACAGAGCAGGTTAATACAGTCTGTCTCTGTTTATGCAACTATAGTCTAGAAATAAAATAAATGTGAGTATGTGAACATGTACATGTTACGGAGCAGCTGCTTATGCTCAGTTTAACAACAGGTGGCGCTGCCCTGTAGGTGACCCAGGCTAGACCTGCGGTTGCTGCTGCTGTTTGTCAGTTGTGTTCTTCATCTATGTCTATTGTACACTGTCATTGTGTTTTGGACTCTTTCCCTGACTGCTATCGCCTGGCTAACTGTTACTTGAACTGTAAAACGAGTCCGCCACTCGGTTGAACTGGCTGTTGCTGCTAGCACCTGTTAGCATGCTAGTGCTGGTGTTTTGCTAACGCCAGCACCACCTTGTATGGACCCTTTCTCTGCCCTGCTGTGCAAACCATTGACTGAGAGACATTATGGCGCCATTGATTACTTTTTTATTACTACTCCTAGTCACAGATGTTCTTTGGGGCAAGTGTTTTCCATCTTTGCTGCAAGCTGACACTCGGATTGTATACACCAGAGAGGCCCTGCTTGCTCTGCGTCCACCAGCTGACAGCTCTTCTCCAGTGCACTCCAACCTTGTGACCAGCTGGGAGAAGCCTTCCACGGGTAGATTAAGACGACGAAAGAGGGGCAGGATGGGCAGGAGGGGCAGGAGGGGCAGGAGGGGCGACGTGCGACAACGGCTTCGACGCCGAGGAAACAAACCGCCTCTGCCTTCTATCATCCTAAGCAACGCGAGGTCGCTGCGGAGTAAAATGGAGGAGCTCAGGGCATCAAGCAGGCACTGTTTTGAGTACAGGGGCTCTGGCATTATAGTGTTCACTGAGTCCTGGCTTTCCCAGGACATCCTGGATTCACTCATCCAAATAGGCAACTTTTCCTGCTGGAGAGCGGATCGCACTGAGGACTCTGGAAAGTGCAGAGGTGGTGGCATCTGTGTTTATGTTAATAATAACTGGTGTAAACAAGTCTCTATTAGAGGCACCTTGTGTAGTCCTGACCTGGAAATGAGCTGCCTATTTCTAAGGCCTTTTTACCTTCCTAGGGAATTTAGGAACATCATAATTTGTGCTGCTTATATCCCTCCAAGGGGCAATGATAAAACTGCTGCAAGTCTCCTGGCAGATTTTTATCACACACAATTACAGCGCAATCCAAATGCTCCCATATTTATTCTTGGTGATTGTTAGAGAAATGTGTATATAAGTTATCTACTTTTAAAATCCTAAGTACAATATGTGTGTTATGAATGTACGGATAAGTAGACACAGGCCATGCATGTGAGCGTGAAAGGAACTGCAATGGTGAAAGTTCATGTAAAATAGTCAGAAAAATACAGTGAAGTAATACAGATGTGCTAGACAAGATTTCTCCGCCTGACCGCAGGTAGAAGCCTGAGAAATACTGTATTAACTATTGTCACTGTCTGACTGAAATCTTTTCCTCTTTAGAGGGACCTTAGGTCCCGCCAGGAGGAACTAAATTATAAAAATGGGAAACAACCAGGGAAAAAGGGCGGCCGACCCCGAACAACTAAAACACAAAGATTACAAAGTAGTACAAAACCATGACCCTAAATTAAATAAATATCTCCGCAAATGGATAGAAAAATATAACTTCAATGGTAAACTCAGCACAATAGAGCTGGCGCAGCTACAAAAAAAAATACATGCAAAAAATACAAACATGTGCTCACCTCTGAAGAAGGTGAAGCACAAGTTTACTACATGGAAGGAGTAAGTAAGAGAAGAGGACGAGGAAGTGCAGGCAGAGGACGAGGAAAAGGTCAAACCAGCAATGAGTGGGAATCAGAAGATAAGGACCTTGAATGTTGGTATTGTGGAAAACTAGGCCATAGGCAAGCAGAATGCAGAAAGCTGAAGAGAGACAAAGAGAGATCAGAGAGAGAGAAAATAGAATGACTAGACAAGTTGCAGAAAGAGTTAGGGTACGATGAGGAAGATGGCAATGAGGAAGATCAGGAAGTAGTAGCGGATATCTATGCAGCAATACATTTTGCAGATGACCTACCACAAATTGACCTATTCATGAATGACAAACCTATGACCTTCCTTTGTGACTCAGGAGCGTGCAAAACTTGCATAAACGAAGGAGTTCCAAACCTCCAGTTTGGACCAGACACCTTATTGGTAAAAGCAGCAACTGGGGACTTAGAGAGACTGAGTGTTTCTAAACTAGGAGACAATGACCCAACATATATTGATGCTATAGGCGTTCCTCGGGGTGTCCCAGATGAATATAAATTGGCAGACCAAATTGCAACAGGTTTCGAAAACATACCTATAAGCGCCATAATACCCATCACTCCTAATAAGAATGTAAATAGAATAAAGTACATCCATTACAATGTGCAGAAACTAGGAAACTATACGGAAAACGCTCTGAGAGCTGTTCATGAACAGCTGGCTGCGACATCCCTAATGGCTTTCCAGAACAGAATTGCTCTAGACATGCTGTTGGCTGAAAAAGGCTCGGTGTGCGCCATGTTTGGAGATCAGTGTTGTACTTTCATCCCTAACAACACGACTCCACATGGTACCTTGACCAGAGCCCTGGAGGGGCTGCGCACAATGAATAAACGCATGAAAGATCAATCTGGAATAGATCGTTCTATGTGGGATGGTTGGATGAATTACTTCGGACAATGGAAGGGCCTAGTTTCGAGTGCACTGGTATCAATAGCAGTGTTTATTGCGGTGCTCACATTGTGTGGATGTTGTTGTATTCCCTGCATTAGAGGATTAGTGAACAGGTTAATTACTACTGCCATCGCTCCTACACCACATGTGGAGCAGATGCCTTTGCTGACAGTAGAAGAGGGCCCCGAGGACGTTCATGAGCAGTTAGCAGAACTTTTCAATGAAGACAATGTCTAAACACCCCTCTGAGTGTAAAACACAATGAATCCGTAACTAAAAATCTACTAGAAGTGGTTATGAGATGATAAAATAAAAGTTGATAAACAGGAGGGAAATGTTAGAGAAATGTGTATATAAGTTATCTACTTTTAAAATCCTAAGTACAATATGTGTGTTATGAATGTAAGTGCGGCCTCAGAACTGATAACCAGCGTTGTTATGTTAAATTATCATATGTAGAGTTGATGACTGTCTCTGTCCTAGTTCCCCAATTCCCTTATCGGACAGAGACGGTGTATGTAACCAGGGGCGTGATGTTTAATAAAACGCATGAGAGAGCACCAGGGAGCCCAGAGCACATGGAGGGAATGTCCCCGGTGCATGTCACTGGGTCTTTATCTCTGTCTGCTCTCCTTGCAAGTAAACCATTTAACGTGTCTGTGTTTCTTCTTGTTTTAGTATTATATAGTTGGATTAACCAGCTCCAACAGTGATTTTAACCAATGCAATTTAGAAGGAGCCCTACCAGGTTTTTATCAATATGTCAAATGCTGTACTAGGAACAGTTCAGTGCTTGACAAATGTTACGCTAACATTAAAGTTGCCTACGCAGCCAAAGCCTTGCCACCTCCGTCTAACTCGGATCACTCCACTGTTCATCTTTTGCCCATCTACAGATCCAAACTCAAGTCTAGCAAACCACAGCAGAAATTGGTGCTGCAGTGGTCTGAGGACAGCCTTGATTCTTTAAAGGGCTGTTTCCTCTGCACTGACTGGAGCATTTTTCACAATTTGGATATTGATGAGGCAACCGAAACAATAACAGACTACATACATTTTTGTATTGATAATGTTGCCCCAAAGAAAGTCATATTGCAGTTTCCTAATAATAAGCAATATATTACTAAGAATGTTACTAAGAAGAGCTTTCAAGAACAAGGACAGAGTTGGCGTAATTTCTGCTCAAAAAGAGCTCAACACTGTGCTGAAGGAAGCTAGGACTAAGTAGTTTAAGTCTAAGTAAGTAAGTCTAAGTAGTTTTACTTTAGACTTTCCAGCCAGCAGAAGGAAGACTCGTAGGACCTAGCTCTCCTGAGAAAGAACATTATAAGTGGTTTTAAAAGTCTAAACCTTTGTTTCAGACTTAGGCAGAGGCTGAGCTTCTCTCCAGGTGTACCTTGTGAATAAACACCTGTGGTCATGTGACCTTTGACCCCAATCATGTGAAACTCACCAGATTTCTCAAAACTCACTTGCGCTATATACACTAATATCAGCTTGGTCAATCAGCTCTCACAAAATCCCTGACACAACCTCATTAAAGTCCACAATTCTCCCTGAAACTCAAAGGCACATCAGTACTGAGAGTCTTTGTCCACTGGGAAGCTGAAAAACACATTTGAGAGGTCGACAACAACAGAACCATTTAGCACCTGGTGGGACTTGGGACTCTATTCAGTTGAGATCCACTGGTCCCTGATTTTCTTGACCATTAGAGGAGCACACTGGAGAATGGTCACATGGCACTCTTACTCCTGTCTCCCTTAGAGCATTACAACTGGAGTAATACCATCAATGGCTTCTTGTTTTAAGGGGTACTGGTGCTGGCATGGCCTGTAAGTAGATTTAGGGGTGATCTCCACTGGTTCACAATCTTTGATCAAACCAACATCATATTTACTTTTTGCCCACAGGTCCTGTGAAACTGCTTTTAAAGCAGGGACAGCTGCAGCCTCAGAGTCAGAGAGAAAAAAAAAGGAGGTGCTATCCTGATAAGCCTCATGTTTATCTGGCACCAGAGACACACAGCGGTTTGAGTGTAACACAGAGGTGAAAGGCATTCTGTTTGCTTCAGCGAAGAAGAGAATGAGACCTCAGGGTCAGAGATGGGGGCCCAGTCTGTGACTCGTTCACAGTCATTCACAAACCAGCCCACCTCCTTCCACTGACAATGAGGAGACTTTGAGGGAGAGACATGGAGTTTAGAGCAGGGCACATCATACAGAGAAAGTTGTTCCCCAGTTACAGAAATAGACACAGCAGAAAAATGTGGATCCCAGTGAAGAATGTGGTGTTCTAAACCACACATCCTCAGGTCTGGGATCTGGTCCCTGTGACTCGTGTGATGTGCAGTGCAAGTCATTCTCATGCATATAAGTAGTTCCCTCAGGAGACACCTGTTTTGTGCCATTTTGATTAGCTCTGTTGTAATTGGAGTTGGTTGTATACATATAAAGGAGTCCCAGTTCCCAACCTGACTCCTGTGAATATGTTGTTATTGGCCAATTGATCAGTTGTTACAACCTGAGGACCTTCTGGTGTGGAGAACAGGCAAATGTCTAATCTGCACTCAGGCAAGGTCCTTCACTGTATCTTTGTGGACAGTCTCGCATCCAGTGTCCAACTTATACCATCTCGAGTCCAGTGTCCAAACTGTCCTCAAGTGTACCATACGTTGTCTTGGCCTCTATTTTGTCCTTGCTGGAACCTCTGTCCTCTGTTCCAGTGACCATGACCCTTGCCTCGGCCATGTCCTTGTCCCAGGCATCTGCTCTCTGCATCCAGCTGCATGGTCAGAGCAGCTGTGTGTAAGTCCTTGGTGATGCTGTAATTGTTCATTTCCTCACAGCATTCTGCAATACTTTGACTGCATCCATGACCTCAACTGTGGTCCATGGATGATAGGCCAGTATGGGACTGGCAAGTCCAGCAACTTGGACCACTGGACATTGTGTGGAGGAGCCCAGTTCACAGAGTGCAGCTTTAAGACCCAACAGAAACTTGCTTCCTTGCTTTCTCTTTCTGGGTGCTACAGTCAGTTCAACTCATGTTTAAACTGGTGGACTGGGCTATCTGTTCTTCTTTTTCTGAGTCCAGTAGCTTGGGTGGCTGCAGGTGGAGCTGTAGCCTGGTCTGATGGTGTAGGTGGATCATGTCAGCTTTAGATCTCACTGGCAGGTCACTGTTATCTCTGTGGCTGCTCAGGCTGTTGCTGTTAGGTCCCGCAATTGTTGCTGGGGACTGACGCGTGGGCAGGAGTCCAGGTCCAGGTTGAGTTCCACCGTGGAGAGGTCTGGAAAAACAGAGGAAACACAGGCAGCAGTATCTGATCTTTTTTTTTTTTCATATCTACATGTTTATTCACATTTCAAAACAATTCTGTGTTCTTCTACTTTCTCTAAATCCGCTTTCCTTTGCTTTTTATTCTTCAGCTTTTTAGCAAAATTATTTTCAATTTTTTAATTACAAGAAAACATTTTAAATATTCTGTATAGTGCATCCTCTTTCAAGCCTCAGTTGGAGAAGTAAGAGAAATGTAATTACAATGACACAAAGACCTAATATGACCTAAAAAGATTGACCTTTAGCTTTACACAGTTAAATCAATTTATGGATTCAAAAATATTCCCTCTGCCTAAATTTAGTAGCCTAATTTCATTTCTCTTTTTTCAAACTTTTCTATAAGCATTTTCAGTAAATTTATACTCAACATTCCCCCGTCGGACCATGTTGGTAGACATTGGACACATTGTTTTCCATACCTGGTTGTCACTGCCTTGACCAGAGGGGTCTATGGGACCTCGATAATGTATTTGGTTAGGCTTATTCCCATTTTCTACCGTTAGAATAATGGTTGTGTACACTGTAAAGCCTCTCAGACGTTTCTGAGATATTCTCTGCTTTTCTCTGGTTAAACCCTACCTACTCAGACACCACTGAGTAAGTAGTAACGTTTTAACCAGACGGCTTAGTTTAGGTTACCCAGTAACCTATAGTCACCCAGTGACTTGTATTACCCTGTAATACTTCATAACTATGGCTTAGTTTTGGTTACCCTGTAACCTGTAGTCACCCAGTGACTTGTAAAGAGTACGTGTCGCAGAGTCACAAGCATATCTTAAGACTTTTGCTCTAATCTATAAGAAGACGCCATGTCCTAGCCTCATGTGCACTAAGACACAACATCCTTTGGCCTTACAGCTGCTACACATGCTGTTGTCCTTGTACAGCACTAAGCTCAGATAATAAAATAACAGGATAACACAGGAATTAATGAATTTCCAACACAGGATATCAAAAAAGTTAAGGGGAGTAAATATCTAATTTTTTGTGGATTTTAAAGCAAAACATCATTGATAAGATCTGAAAACGCTGCAGTGTTGCTGCCGATAGCATTAATAAGCCGCGCATATATTTAACAGGTTATATTTAACATCATTAACAGTACTAAGACTGCAGTGGTTTGTATCTCAGGGATGCCTGGGCCTGTCCACATGAAACGAACACTGTAAGGAAGCTAAAAGTCTTCTCTGTCAGGACCATCAGCTCTAATGTCTCTCTACTCTTCCTCTGTCCTGTCTGTAACCATTTACCACACATCCCTCTCCTGCCTGGTCTCTGTAAGGTTACCACAGGTGCTCCCAGGCTGTAGAAAGTCACCTGATTGGGCAGATGGCCACACTGTGAGACAGCTTTGCAATCTGTAATGTCACCACCAGAGGACACCAAAGACTTAACATTGTACCTTTGAAATTCCAAGATGTCAGCCAGTGACCTTCCTGTAAACTCTGAAACATGTTTATTTCATTTATTTCACAGTTAAAAAATTTCATCTATATAGCATTATTATAAACATTTTCAGAATTGTAAAAACATTTAGTTTTTTTTTGCATATGTTAGAAACCACCATCTTATACATTCTTACACACTCTAATGTTATCAGTGGTGGACAGTAACTACATACTTTTACTCAAGTAATTTACTTAAGTACCTTTTTTAAGAAAAAGTACTTTCTGTTTTTGTAGAACATATTTTTACTTTTACTTGAGTCAATTTTGGATGATTTCCTTTTTACTTTTACTTGAGTAAACCTTTCCATTGTCTGAGTTCAAAGTAGTTTTTGTCCTCTGTGATGTAGTGCAGTAACATCAGTGCTGTTGCTAGTCCTGTTTATACAAGCCACTGTGATGAGTGGAAACAGGACCCAAATGCTCAACACCATACTCAGATTAGAGACTTTATTGAAAAGTGGGGAAAAAGGGGTTTGGAACTGAGATGCGGTGACAGCTCCCTCTGGTGGACACAGGGCAATCAATGGACTCACTTGTACTGGCTTGAGCTTCGAGACATGGAAAGTAGGATGAATTCTCATGGAGCGAGGAAGTCTTAGACGGACAGTGCAATTTGTGACCAGGGACAGTGAGGAATGGGCCCCCTCCAACCAGTGGCGCCACTCTTCCAGTGCTAGTATGACAGCAAGAAGTTCTCAGTTGCCAATGTCATAGTTTCTCTTGGCTGGACTGAGACGTCAAGAGAAGAAGGAGCAGAGATGTAGCTTCTGGTCAGCGGAAGAGCGTTGTGATAAGATGGCCCCCACTGTAACATCTGAAGCGTCAACCTCCACAAAAAACTGCCTCTTGGGATCAGGAATGGATAGAACTGGACCTGTGGTAAAATGAGACTTCAGTTCACGGAAGGCTTCCTCAGCTGCAGACGACCACTCAAATGGAACTCTGGGGGAGGTACGTGAAATAAGGGGGGCAGCAATCGAGCTGTATCCCCTGATGAAACGTCAATAGAAATTTGCAAACCCAAGGAACCTCTGGAGTTGACAACAGGTTGAGGGAGTAGGCCAGTCACTGACCGCTGACACTTTGCATGGGTCCATCTGGATACAATCCTGGGAGACAATGAAGCCCAAGAAGGATACATTAGATGAATGATGTAAGCCTTGACATAGAGTGAGTTTTCCAATAGTCTTTGGAGCACTGACTGGACATGATGGATATGGTCTTCTTTGGTCTTTGAGAAGATAAGGATGTCATCCAGGTATACAAATACATTCTTGTTCAGCACGTCCCGTGGAACATCATTCACAAGAGACTGGAACACTGCTGGGGCGTTTGTAAGACCAAAGGGCATGACAAGGTACTCGTAATGTCCATTAGGCGTATTAAAAGCTGTCTTCCATTCATCTCCGACCTTTATCCGGACTAGATGGTAGGTGTTGCACAGGTCAAGCTTCGTAAAGATGAAGGCCCCTGAAGGAATTCAATGGCTGATGATGTCAGAGGTAAGGGATATCAATTCTTTATGGGGATCTCATTAAGGCCCCTATAATCGATACATGGCTGGAGAGTTGAGTCTTTCTTCTCAACAAAGAAAAAACTAGCCCCTGCAGGAGAGGAGGAAGGACGGATGGTGCCTGCTGCCAAAGAATTGCTTATATAGGCCTCCATAGTTTCCTTTTCCGAGCCGGACAGAGAGTAGAGTCATCCCTTTGGGGGGAAAGTGCAAGGTAACAGTTCAACGGAACAATCATATGGACGGTGAGGGGGAAGCGAGGTGGCCTTAGCTTTGTTAAATACCTCCCAATAGTCCATATATTCAGGAGGTACATTAGGTGGGAGAGGAAGAGGGCTGGGAACAGGAGCCTGCTGAGGAGAAGCTGCTGCCCAGAGACAGACTGAATGGCAGGCGTGACTCCACTCCTGGATGGCGCCAGTTGCCCAGTCGACATGGGGATTATGGCCACGTAACCAAGGATATCCCAAAATAAAGGGTATTTGGGGTGTGGCAATAATCTTAAAACTAATGGTCTTGTGATGGTTGCCAGACATGAGGTGGGAGAGTGGAGCAGTGCAGTGAGTAACTGTGGCTAGTAGATGTCCATCCAAAGCTTTAGCAGGAATAGGCTTAGGCAAAGGTATCCAAGATAGGTTCAATTGACTGGCGAGTGAAGAGTCCGTGAAGCTAGCGTCTGCACCTGAATCGATGAATGCAGAAACAGTCTGAGGACCGGAAGGAAGGAGCAGCTTGGCGTGGATAAATGGACGACCAAGGGAAAAAGAGCTCAGGGTTTGGCTTGCCAGTACTCCCCCTACAACTACTGAGCCTTGGCTTTTAATGGACAGGCGGCGAGGAAGTGACCAGGTTGGCCACAATAGAAGCAAAGGTTGCTCCGGGGTTGGCGGTCCCTTTCCTCAAGAGTGAGTCTGGTCCAGCCAACCTGCATTGGCTCGCAGGTACTGGAGGAGACTGCCTGACTAGAAGGACTTGGAGTCTCAGCGAAGGAGGCGGAGGTCATAGGTCCTGGTCAAAGTTGAGAGGGGCGTGGTTGGCTCCCTTGGTTCTTCTCCTGGCGATACACTGGTCAATCCGGGTGGCGAGATCGACCAGCTCATCCAGGTCCATGGGGAGGTTGCGAGCTGCCAAATTCATCCTTAATGTAGTCAGCCAGAGCATTCAGGAACATAGCATGGAGCACTGACTGATTGAAGTCACTCTGGCGGGCCAATGTGCGGAAGTCAATAGAAAAATCAGCAACAGAACGGTTTCCTTGTCTTATGTTGAGCAGACCCCGTGTAGCCTCCATTCCTCTATTCCCTAGATAAAAAACTTAGTTCCTCAGAGTATTGCCCACAGTATTGCCCTGCCAGTTAAGTGGTTAATTGTAAAGGCCACTTTGGACTGCTCAGAGGCAAAGGTGTGAGGTTGCAAGGAAAAATAGATTGAGCAATTAGTTAAGAAGGCATTGCAACCACCAGGTTCACCAGCGTAGCGCTCAGTTTCTCCTACACGGGGCTCTGGAGCAAAATGGGGGGGCTGGATCCGGAGTCAGGGCGGGGGCTGGAGCTGGAGCTGAGGCTGAGGCAGGGGCAGAGGCCTGGAAGACGGGGAGTCAAGACAATTGCTGAACCTGGGCTACCAGAGAATTTATTGTCTGTTCCTCTTGTGCTGCAGCATTTCTGGCTTCTGCAGCTGAAGCTGCCATTTGGCGTTCATGGTGTTGGAGGGCCTCTTCAATGGCAGAAAATCTGGCTTGAATGTTACTGGGGTTGGCTGGGTCCATTCTGACCAGATCATACTGTGATGAGGGGAAACAGGACCCAAACGCTCAACACCGTACTCAGATTAGAGACTTTATTGAAAAGTGGGGAAAAAGGGGTTTGGAACTGAGATGCGGCGACAGCTCCCTCTGGTGGACACAGGGCAACAGCACGGCATGGAGCAGGAGTCTTGGACACGCCCACAGATGATACAGCAGGTGAGGCACAAACGGAGCAGACGCACCAGGAAGGGACGGGCAAGAGACGTAGTACAAGGCTTGGCAAGGGTTAGGTGTTTAGCTCAATGTTCAGTCTTACACTGAATAATTTCAGTCAAACAGTCAAAACCAGTGTCTAGGGAGGGTTACCAGCAGGAACTCTGTAAATAGTGATGGAGAACACTTAACTTTCATTAAGCATAAACTTTATTAACATGATTTAGGTAAAATAGTGTACTGAAAGGCACAGGTAACGTCAAGTGGATGGGCTTTGAATAAAACAGCTATGCAGGATTAATGACGCTAATTGTAGTAGAGCATTTGCATGGTTTATAATTTTATGGGCAATTGTGAGGTATTAAAAGGTGAAAAATAAACTCCTAAGATTTGACGCAAACTCTGAGTTGTCATAAACGCACTGCTTACTTGGCAGTGATCTGGAGCAGGAGGAGGAGGGGTAGTGACAGACGAGTGGGCTCTGTTTGCTGGCGGAGTCTCACGGCGTCGGTCTCTCTCCGAGCCACTGGGTGGTGCCGGTTGGTCTTCCAGCCACAAGCCGAGGTCCTGGGATCTCAGGTCCTCCGGAAGCTCTACAGCCCCAGTGCCAGTGGTTATACTTCCCTGAACAGCGATCGGAAGCATCGCTATGGGAAGGAGTTGCTGTTGTACAGCGTGAGGCAGCGTCAAAGTCTTGGAGCATTGGCAAGGTCCTTTTAATGCCAAGATGAAAGTTTGGTATGACGCTTTTCACGGCGGCTCGAACTTTAAAAAGGAAAACTTATCAGACAGCTGTTGTCAAGACAGCTGCTGTGTCGAACGCTGGGCAGATGCTGCGGCGGGGTTCCAAAATAAACTACAAAAGTGATACTTGAATAAAAATTTTGTTAGAGCAAAACAAATACTGAGGTTGTTTGAAAGTATAGAAGTCGTCGACGAGGCAAGAGGTGTTAAAATAAACTACCACTGGGAAAATAACAAAAAGACAAAACGAAGAGCGACAAAACGAAGAAGCACGAGACGAAACGGAAAGAAGAAGTGAGAAGGATGGAAAAAGTGAAAAAAGGAAGGGGTCCAGGATGTGGACGAGCAGGCCAAAAGGGGTCAGATGACCTTTACTAACTCATCCCCAAGGACATACATTCAAATACTCCACTTCCATTAGCTAGGTTTTCAGAAATTTTACACTCATTTTGGTAATGTTTAGCTGGAGATGTTTATGAGGGCTTTAGTTCAACCTTGAGAGGGACCTTTGCTTGTGTTCCAGGATTATCAGAAAGGTCACTTTGGCTGTAGAATGACTTCCTGGAAAGTTTGTGGAGTTTCATCAATTAGGTCAGCAAAAGGGGAGAAACCTGGTCCAGCTCCTTGCTACAACACCATCTTTTTTTTTTTTTGGATAAATTAATGAGAGCAGAAAAAGTCAATTTTGCATAATCTTTAAATGTGCTGTTCATGAACTCATCAACACAACCATGATCCTGGCAGTGATATGCAGCTCTGCAGGTTAAACCTCTGGGAGATGCATGGTTAAGGCATGTGCTTGGGCCAAGGATACTATATGCAGAATAAGACAGCAAAAAAGATTTCAAAATATCACAATATTGCATACACAACTCTTATTGCAACAAGGCCTACCTGAGACTTTGTAAAAAAAAATGCATCAGTTGTATATGATTCCAGTCTTTGTTGTGGTTCACTCAGTGCTCAGGCTTTAATGTAAAACAAGATAGAATTTTAGAAACTAACAAAAACATTCAAGTTGTGTAATTCAGTATTTGGATAAGTAATGTTTGGCATGAGAGCTGGAGTAAACTCTGACCACACAAAATGCAGAGTACTACAGATATTCAGCAGCAGGTGCTTTCTGAGGCCTTCAAAGAATCAGGCATGGATTTGTTTTTAAAATAGATGCACTCTTTTTGGTTTAGGAACACAAAATAGAAAAAGCAAGATTTATTTCTTAGTGAACTTCACCAAAGTTAGTCAAGTGTGCTGAGTCATTGATTTGATCACTGCTATCCAAAGTTAAGTTGTGGAGTTGTTTTGGCTCATGATGCAAGTGGCTTGGGAGGTCCAGTGTCCATCTGGGAGCAGGCGGAGGTGGAGGGAGACGAGAGATAAAGCGTCTGGATGAAGTAATTTCTTCCCCCACCCGTCTCCTTCCTCCAACATGAGCAGTGAGCAGCTGTACCAGTGCTACCCAGAACTGGGCAATCGGTCCTGCACCAGACAGATCATAGATCAGAACTTCTACATCTATCTTAATGCGCTTTCCATTTTCAGCATCTGCACCGGCATCCTCAACCTTATGGTCATCATCGCTATTTCGCATTTCAGGCAAGTCACAAGCTCTGACACCAGGTTTATTGTAATGCATAAACTCATTTTGTTTCTTTTTCTCAGGCAGCTGCACTCCTCTCCTAACTTCATCCTCCTCAACCTGGCCGTCTCAGACTTCCTGACGTGCTGCGTGGTGATCCCAGTCAAAGGCCCCCTCACATTCACTTGCTGGCGAGCTGGTGACGTCCTGTGCCTTCTGTTCTGTGTCTTTACCTTCATACAGACTTCTGTATCAGCTGGAGGAATGGTCCTTATCTCAATAGACCGCTACGTAGCCATTTGCAACCCCATGCACTACCCCACCATGATGTGCAGGAGAACCATAAGCTTCGCCCTGATCGCCTGCTGGATCGGCTCTGTCCTGTACGCTTTAGGGTTTTACCGTTACAATCTCATTATGCCAGGGCGATATAAGCAGTGCGAAGGGGAATGCGTTTATTTCATAACCTATATTGAATATTTTTTTGACGTGGCATTGAGCATTTGTGGGCCCTTTTTGATCATAATTATACTGTACTTGCGAGTTTTCTTTGTGGCAGTGTCGCAGGCCCGAGCCATGCGTTCTCAGGTTGCAGCCACTGCACAGCAGCCGGCGGTGAACTCCAGGAAATCAGAGCTGAAAGCGGCACGGAATCTGGGCTTTGTTGTTTTTCTCTTTCTCCTCTGCTACACGCCAAACTACCTGCTGTACTTTCTGAGCGAGAATATAAACATATATTTAGTGTCCTTCCTGTATAACTTGTTCTTTCTGAACTCATGTTTTAACCCCTTACTCTATGCGCTCCTGTATCCCTGGTTTAGGAGATCTGTGAAGCTGATAGTGATGTTTAGGATTTTGCAAAGTGGGTCACGAGATGCAAATGTACTATGATGACTTCAAGTGCAGTGTTAATATATGAAAAAGCATGTTACTGATAACCCATGTGCAATGAATTTGAAATAGCACTTTACACATTTAATATGACCTCTGTAAACACTGAGGCATAGGGTTGAGAACCAAAAAGGCGCAAGGTGACATTCTGTGTTTTCTGAGATTTACAAGACTTACAAATCAAATGAATGCTCTTGTTTTTACTGCCAAAAGATCACAATAAAAACAACTGGCTATCTCTGAACATAGGATTCAGACAGTGTGATAAATGGATATAAATGCTTATACTGTTATGTCATTTAGAAAAAGACAAAAGGCTGGAGCCCAAAAAGGAAAAATAACTATTATTACAAAAAAGTCAGTGGTTCTCAAGCTGTGGTACAGGTTCCACTGGTGATACTCGGGAGTCTATTGCTGTTTTAGTCCTGTTGTGATAAATAAATTCTGCTCTCAAAAATATGATGTGAAGACCACTGCTTAGCCTCTGTTCAGGCCCAGTTTAGCCCTGGTTTAGTTCTAGATTTGTCCTGATTTAGTCCTGGTTATGTGCTGGCTTAGAACTTGTTTAGTCTCGACTTAGACCTGGATTAGTTCTGGTTTAGTCCTTGTTTAGTCCTGATTTAGTCCTTGCTTAGATTCAGTTTAGTCCTGGTTTAGTCCATGTCATGTCCTTATGTAGTATTACTTCTTTACTTTATTAAAGATAATACTTGGAAAACCAAATATTTCCTGAGGTGGTGGTCTGTGATCTGTCTGTTTGAATATTTAGCATTTATGAATTGAAATTTGACAAAAAGTCAGTATTGTGCCATTTTTTCTTCTTTTGTAAATTTTACTTACAGCCTTTGGTTCTCAGCCCTCAGCTTCGCTCTCGGCTATGAATGCAAATTGAATTTTCCAGAGGTAATAGATGTTGCATTACACTTCTGAAATTAAAAGCTGTTTTTCACCAATAGAAAAGGCTCCCCCTGTGTATACACCGCCCATGTGGGAGTCAAAGATACCAAACCCAGTATTAGTGGATGGGAACAATTAGTCTACACAAAAGCACTTTTATCAGCACATGGGATTTCTTTTGTGGAAAATATAATTAATACTAATGAAAGGTTATCAAAGGTTATCAGTTTTATTTGTACATTTATTGATTAATAACATAAAACTAACTAAAACATAAAAATAATAAGATAAGATAAAAGATAAATTTATGTCTAATAAAAAAATGAAATTATTATTGCCATTACAAGTTAAAGGTACTGTAACCACATGCACTCATGTGAGAGAAAAGGACCAGATCCAGAACAAGACCAGGACCAGGGCCAGAACCAGGGCCAGACCAGGAGCAGACCAGGACCAGACTGGGACCAGAACCAGGACCAGACCAAGACCAGACCAGAACCAGTCCAGAAACAGGAACAGACCTGGACCAGAATGGGACCAGACCAGGAACAGAACCAGGACAAGACTCGGACCAGAGCAAGACCAGATCGGGACCAGATCCAGAACCCAAACCAGACCAGGACCAGAACTAGAACCAGGAGCAGGACCAGAAGAGGACCAGGACCAGGACCAGAACCAGAACCAGACCAGGACCAGACCAGGACCAGAGCAGGACCTGACCAGGACGAGACCAGTACAAGAACCAGAAACAGGATCAGACCTGGACCAGACTGGGACCAAACCAGGAACAAAACCAGAACCAGACCAGGACCAGAGCAAGACCAGACCAGGACCAGCTCCAGATCCAGAATCAGGATCAGACTGGGACCAGACCATGACCATGCCAGGACCAGACCAGGACCAAGACCAGATCAGACCAGAGCCGACCAGTCCAAGTCCAGGACCAGGCCAGGTCCAGGACCAGACCAAGACCAGACCAGGACCAGACCAGGACCTGAACCAAAACCAGAACCAGGACTAGGACCGGGACAAGGATCAGAACCAGACCAGGACCAGAACCAGAACCAAGACCAGGACCAGAACCAAGACCAGACAAAGACCAGGAACAGACCAGAACCAGAAACAGGACCAGACCTGGACCAGACCAGGAACAGAGCCATGACCAGACTGGGACCAGAGCAAGACAAGACCAGGACCAGATCCAGAACCAGACCAAGACCAGGACCAGACAAGGACCAGACCAGGACTAGCGAGCAGTCTTGTACTCAGAGAGCCATTCAGCGCTGAAGGTCTCCACGGCAGAGGAGACCTCATTCCAGGACCAGGCCAAAACCAGGACTAGACCAGGACTAGACCAGGACTAGGCCAGGACCAGGCCAGGACCAAACCAGGACCAGCACCAAACCAGGACCCAACCAGTACCATGCCAGGACCAAGACCAAATCAGACCAGATCCGACCAGGCCAAGTCCAGGACCAGGCCAGGTCCAGGACCACAGCAGGATGAAACCAGGACCAGACCAGAACCAGAGCAGGACCAAACCAAGACCAGAACCAAATCAGAACTATACCAAGGCCAAGGCCGGGACCAGACCAGGACCAAGCCAGGACCAAGCCAGGACCAGACCAGGACCAGAACCAGAAGCAGAAGCAGACCAGGACCAGACCAGGACCAAACCAGGAGCAGAACCAGAACCAGACCAGGACCAGAACCAGAACCCAGAGCAGACCAAGAAGAGGACCAGACCAGGACCAGACCAGGACCAGGCCAGGACCAAACCAGGACCAGCACCAAACCAGGACCCAACCAGTACTATGCTAGGACCAAGACCAGATCAGACCAGATCCGACCAGGCCAAGTCCAGGACCAGGCCAGGTCCAGGACCACTGCAGGACAAAACCAGGACCAGGACCAGACCAGAACCAGAGCATGATGAGAAACTTACCAGGAGCAGACCGGGACCAGACCAAAACCAGACCAAGACCAAACCAAGACCAGAACCAAGCCAGAACTGTACCAAGGCCAAGGCCGGGACCAGACCAGGACCAAACCAGGACCAAGCCAGGACCAGACCAGGACCAGAACCAGAACCAGACCAGGACCAGACCAAAACCAGAACCAGAACCAGAACCAGACCAGGACCAGAACCAGAACCCAGAGCAGACCAAGACCAGGACCAGACCAGAAACAGAACCAGACAAAGACCAGGAACAGACCAGAACCAGAAACAGGACCAGACCTGGACCAGACCAGAAGTAGAGCAGGACCAGGCTCAGACCAGGAACAAGACCAGGCCAGAACCAGACCAGGACCAAGACCAGGCCATAACCAGGACCAGACCAAGGCCAGACCAGGACCAGACCAGAGCCTGAACCAAAACCAGAACCAGGACTAGGACCAGAACCAGGACCAAAACCAGAAACAAAACCAAGACCAGAACCAGAAACAGAGCCAGGACCAGACAAAGACCAGGAACAGACCAGAACCAGAAACAGGACCAGACCAGGAACAGAGCCATGACCAGACTGGGACCAGAGCAATTCTGGGACATTCTGGGCTGAAAGTCTCCCCAGCAGAGGAGGCCTCATTCCAGGACCAGGACTAGGCCAGGACCAGGCCAGGACCAGATCCAAACCAGGACCAACCAGTACCATGCCAGGACCAAGTCCTGCTCAATAGTTCCAGATAGATAGGTGACATAGTATTTGACCTTGTTACTTCACCTGTGTTACCTCACCAGTGTTACCTCACCTGTGTTATCACACTTGCGTTACCTCACCTGTGTTATCACACTTGCGTTACCTCACCTGTGTTACCTCACTGCCCCGTATTGATGGGAATGGGAAGGGAATGGAATGGGATTTATACAGCGTTTTACCTATGACACGAGTCACCCAAAGCGCTTTACACAGAAGGGAAGGGGTTTTTCATTCACTCCACAGTCGGTGGTGGTGAGCTACGTTCTGTAGCCACAGTTTCCCTGGGGTAGACTGACAGAAGCACAGCTGCACACATCTGCGCCAACAGACCCTTCGACCACCACCAGACACAGTCATACAGGCAAGGTGGGTTAAGTGTATTGCCCAAGAGCACAACGACAGTATGCATTGTCAGTTGCAGGCCAACCGCCAACCTTCAGGTTTGTGGTCAAGCGTCTCTACCAACTGAGCTACTGCTGCACCGGCTCTACAGAAATGTCCAAATCCCAGTTTGCATGGTTCTGTTTCTAGTTCAGTCAACACTCAGAATACACTAATGCTTGTGTCCAACAGCTGCTTTAAGGAGATATTGTTTGTATTTTATGTGGATATCTGTCTATTGAGCCAATCACACGCGAGCTGAACTAAAGTGACCGATTACAAATCCAATCAGAGATAAGCGTCTGTGTGTGACTGGCAGACGGAATCAACCAATAGAGCGGAGCGGAGAAGTGACCTCTGTCAGCCACACAATGATTAAAGGCCTCGATGGATGAATGTGAATCAGTATTTTATCAGTAATATTTTTTCAGCGTGAGAAATTCTGGAATTGAGTGAGAGTTGAGAGCTCTACATAAAGTATTAACAAATAGAAATAAAACACATTCATTCCCTTATCTTCTTCTGCCTATTCTCATAAAGCGTCACAGGTACTGGAGCCTATCCCAGTCACTGTGGGCCTGGTATTGTCATTGGCATTGTGAGATAGGAATATTATGGAAGATACCAACTCAAGCCACAAGGGGTCAGCAAAGGAACAAAAGATTAGTTTTAGTGGATTCTTTACCATTGTCAGATGGATAAAACATTTACAAACGGTGTACAGCTCTGTTTCCATTGATTCCTCAGATATTTTTCATTTTGTATTAAAATGGCATTATATATAAAAATTAAGGTAATAAAAAGCTCTTTTTTAAGTTGTGCTCAAAATAGTGTAACAGCTCTGTACTCTGCTGCCCTCTGCTGGTGTTTTTAAAGGTTGTACAACATGCAATGCTGTTCCAGAGGTGAGCAAGATTGGCTTAAAAATATAAATAAAAGCATAATATAACCTCTTTAAAGACTGACAGAGCAGGTTAATACAGTCTGTCTCAGTATGTGAACATGTACATGTTACAGAGCAGCTGCTTATGCTCAGTTAAACAACAGTATAATTACTCTGTAATTACTCTGGGGGTCTGGGAGTTCTCCCCCAGGAACATTTGATCAAAACAAATGTAGTTTTCTGTTTTCTGGGGCAATTTAGAAGAACTTGGTTTTGACTCACATGATGAGCTGACAGGTGGCAGGTCATGTATTATAAATAATTTGTACATTTTAGTAATACTGTATATGTTACAATATACTGTATGATCTTGTGAAGGGCCAGAGGAAAAAAAAAAAAAAAAAAAAAACTTGACAAATGGGCCCTCGAGGGCCAAAGGGCAAAAGGAGTAGGTGCTCCAGCTCACTTCTCTCTCCCTTATATGGCTATCAAAAAAGTTAAGGGGAGTAAATATCTTTTTTTTTTTTTTTTTTTTTTTTTTTGTCATTTTTAAAGCAAAACATCATTGATACGATCTGAAAACGCTGCAGTGTTGCTGCCGATAGCATTAATAAGCCGCGCATATATTTAACAGGTTATATTTAACATCATTAACAGTACTAAGACTGCAGTGGTTTGTATCTCAGTGATGCCTGGGCCTGTCCACATGAAACAAACACTGTAAGGAAGCTAAAAGTCTTCTCTGTCAGGACCATCAGCTCTAATGTCTCTCTACTCTTCCTCTGTCCTGTCTGCAACCATTTACCACACATCCCTCTCCTGCCTGGTCTCTGTAAGGTTACCACAGGTGCTCACAGGCTGTAGAAAGTCACCTGATTGGGCAGATGGCCACACTGTGAGACAGCTTTGCAATCTGTAAAGTCACCACCAGAGGACGCCAAAGACTTAACATTGTACCTTTGAAATTCCAAGATGTCAGCCAGTGACCTTCCTGTAAACTCTGAAACATGTTTATTTCATTTATTTCACAGTTAAAAAATTTCATCTATATAGCATTATTATAAATGTTGAAGACAATGTGCGTGCACGTTAACTGGCAAGTTGCAGCAAGATGTTCCTATCCTCGGTTAGGAGGCACAGGTGACTTATAATGACAGTGAAGAAGTTACAGTCCACAGCCTTTGAGTATTTTCAGGAACTTTAATTTAGGAACATTTGACAGGTGTTGTGATGTGATATGTATGTGTGTGGTTTCTGCAAGAACAGCAAACAGGAAAATAATTAGTAATGACAATATACATTCAATATAGAAACACTAATACACAGCAATACCAAGGCAAACATATACAGTAAAAAAATAAGTCAAATTGTATTTGTATAATGTCGCCCTCTTTTGGTGGTAGAAAGGTACTACACCAGTGAATGCAAGGACTCAACCTCATCTAATTACGTCATACACAATATGCTCAAGGGCGGGAAATACACCGCCATCTATAGGTAAAAACACGTAAGTGCAAATAGCTTCGGCAGTATAACTAACGAGGGAAAAATACAATACCACCTCAAACCGTGATTAATCAATAACAGGACAAATGCAAAGGCGGTAAAAACAGCATTAGACAGTGCAAACAGAAGTACAATCATAACTTACGTTGATATGAACGCACAAGTCTACAACAACGCTCCTGTCGCTCCCCAGGCACGACTAAAACCAGTTTGGCCCAGCCCAGGGGAAATTGGCATGCACCAACTCAGCGGCCACTAGAGGTGATATGGAATGGTCCAAGTCTAATAATGGCAGGGGGTTTTGTACAGCCGCCCCCTAATGTGCATAGCACATTAGATAACCTATAAAGCCCCTGTAACATAGCTAAATATTGGTAGTACCATCAGCAGGCATTTCAGGTAGTGTAATAAGTTTGGTGACTGGGCGACGGTAAGTATGCCTTCCAATAGCCACTTCCACCACCCGTATATGTCCATCTGGGCTTGGGAACACCTGCTTTATCTTGCCTACAGGCCACAGTGCCCGCGGCAGTTGTGAGTCCACCACCATGACTACTTGTCCCACGGTCAAAGCTGGAGCAGTCTGTTGCCATTTCTGACGGTGTTGTAGTCCAGGCAGGTAACGCTGAGTGAACTGGGTCCAGAAATGATCAGCCATGACCTGGCTGTGGCGCCACTTGCGTCTCCCAAGCTGTTCCCTTGTGCCGTATACTGCTTGAGGCAGTGAAGCATCTCGCCGCCCCATGAGCAGCATGTTTGGGGTAACAGGGTCAATGTCTGCAATGTCAGAAGACACATATCCAAGTGGCTTGGAATTAAGTATCCCTTCCACCTCGACAAGGACAGTGTGTAGCACATCCTCTGGGACCGTCTGACCTTGTAGCACTACCTGAAGTGAAGATTTAACTGAGCGAATTTCCCGCTCCCAGGCGCCACCAAAATGCGGAGCATGTGGAGGGTTCAAGTGGAAAGTGATGCTTTGTTCACTGAGCTTCTCCTGCAAATGTGATGCCATTGCGTTAAATGCATCCTGCAGTTCTCTGTATCCTCCTCTAAAATTTGTGCCCTGATCACTTACTATTTCAAATGGTTTGCCTCTCCTTGCAATGAAGCGGCGCAGGGCCATGAGGAAAGAGTCTGTGTCCATACTATTCAGTAAGTCCAAGTGAACACATCTGGTAGTGAGACATTTAAAAATAATGCCCCAGCGCTTCTCTTGTCTTCTGCCTATTTTTATGGTGAAGGGCCCAAAACAGTCAATTCCAGTGGACCAGAATGGAGGCTGATGAAGGCGCAACCGGGTGGCAGGAAGGTCGGACATTTTAGGGGAGACAGGATTGGCTCGCCACTTTTTACACCCCAAACAGTGGTGTTGATGCTTTCTTATGGCTTGTCTTCCCCTTATAATCCAATACATGCGCCTTAATTCGGCAAAGACACGTTCTGGACCAGGATGCAGGAGGCGCGAGTCATAGTCTTTAATAATGAGCTGAGTAGTGGGATGGTCTGGTGCCAGCACAATAGGATGCAGAGCGTCAATATCTATATTCTCTGCTCGGCGAAGGCGACCACCTACTCGTATAAGGCCCAGATGTGCATCATACTCAGGTGAAAGGTTATTAAGTTTGCTGTCTGGGCGCACCTCCTTTCCGTTTAGCAGTGCCTGTACCTCTGCAGGAAAGCTGTCCAGCTGCGCCTGCTTCAAGAGCTGGATTTCTATCTCTATGCGCTGAGCTGCAGACATGGGTGTGGCAGCCGCCCCATGAGAGGACAGGTAGGTGGCCTGTACTAAATCAGCCCAGGTATCATATTGTGGAGGATTAGGCTGTGTGGGAGTAGTGACGATATGGGCACAGAATGCAGATTTTTTCAGCTCGCTAATTTCTACAGGGTCCATATTTGTAGGAGGCAGTGTAGGCCAGTGCCCAGGTGTTTGTCTCAGGAAAGGAGGTCCATCTTTCCATTGGCCTGGTGCAGACAACTCAAGCAGTGTTTTTCCCCGGGTGATGTCATCTGCCGGGTTAAGAGCAGAGGGAACATATCTCCAATTGAGACTCTCAGTGAGCTCTTGAATTTCAGCAATTCGAGTGCCAACAAATACTTTATATTGACAAGACTCGGACTGGATCCAGTTTAACACAGTTGTAGAGTCTGTCCATAGAGTAGTGTCACTTATGGGAAGAGTGAGCTCATTGAGGAGGAGTTTGCATAGTTGTGCGCCTGCTAGTGCTGCACAAAGCTCCAAACGGGGAATGGACAATTGTTTTTTCGGGGCTACACGTGATCTGGCCATAGTAAAGGCAGTGTGCACTTCCTGACCTGCAGACTCAAACCTTAGATATGCTACTGCTCCATAAGCGCGCTCTGATGCGTCACAGAATATGTGCAGCTGTACATGCCCATCTTGTGTCTCTGCAGTAGTGTAGCATCTAGGCATGCAAATGTCAGGAAGATACTGCAGCTCACTCACCCACTCCTGCCACTGCTGGATCAGCTCACCCTCAATTGGCTCGTCCCAGTGTCTTTCCTTCTGCCATAGTAGCTGCACGAGGAGTTTAGCTCGTGTGGTAAAAGGTATAATGTAGCCAAGTGGGTCGTATTGAGAAGCCAGGATGCTGTAGATATTCCGCATGGTCGGGTCATGAGGAGGTACCGGATGACATCTGTAGCTGATATTGTCACTTGAACAGTGCCAGGCAAGTCCAAGGGTTGGCTCTTGTGGGTCTGGTTTGTGAGCAGCTAACCATAGCTCACATACAGGTGATCTTGCATCTGTGGGTAGGTGTGCTATGGCCTCTGGATAATTACTGGCCCACTGCCTGATTTCAAAGCCGCCTGATGCCAACAGTTCTCTGATCTTGTCTACCAGTGGCTTCGCCTGGGATGGTGAAGGCAGGGACTGTAGGCAATTATCCACATAAAATGAGCGCAGGACCACGTCCAGTACTTGCTCATTGCCCTCCTTATGGTCTTGTGCATGGCGCTGGAGGGCATAGGTGGCACAACAGGGACTGCATGTGGTCCCAAAGGGTAAGACGCACCACTCATAAAGGTCTGGGCTACGCTCTCTTTCCATGTCTCTCCAGAGAAATCTCAAAAGAGGTCTGTCTTGGGAGAGGAGCCGCACCTGGTGGAACATGCCACGTATGTCCCCACTCACTGCAACTGGATATTCACGAAATCTCAGAAGGACACCTATCAAAGAGGGGCCAAGTGTTGGGCCTGGTAACAGTTGGTCGTTAAGACAGTCCTGTTTATAATGAAATGAACAATTGAAAACTATCCTGGGCTTGTTGTTATGATGCACAATATGATGGGGAATGAACCAGGATTCATCTGTGCTGCCTGCCTCCTCAGGAGTGAGTTTCCTTGTATAACCTGCTTGCTCTAGTTTGTGTACTTCTGCATTGTACACAGCCGCTAAATCCAGGTCTTTGACCAAGCGTCTTTCTGTGGAGCGCAGGAGAGCCATAACAGATTCAGGGCCAGCATGTAGTTTGTGAGCATTACCACGCCGGAGCAGAGGAGTTGCATAGCGGGATACTCCATCAACTTGTACACGTACAGTCCTGTTTTGCAGTAAGTCCAGGGCCTCTTTGTCCTGCTTAGACCGCGTGGCTTCTTTCTCTGACCGAAACGGAAGTACATCTAACTGCCAAAGCCTTTCAACATTGTGTTTCAACACTTGAGAGGGAGATGGTAGCAGAGAAGTGTGCAGGCATGCAGTTTCAGTGGGTTGGTGCAGGAAGGTAGCTGGTCCCTGTAAAGCCCAGCCAAGCTTTGTGTTTACAGCCACAGGGCTGTCTAGTGGTCCTGCTTTGATTGGTGACAAAGGGGTAATAAGCTGGGCATTGTCCGAGCCTATAAGGAGCATAGGCTGTACACCTTTAAAGGCTTGAATAGGAATATCATTCAGGTGTAAATACTTTTGACGGAGTATGTCCATGGGGCAGGATTGTTTGGCAAGGTTAAGCTCTTGAGCACTAAAGGCATTGCTGATATGATGTTTAGTTTGAGGGCATCTGGGTGCACTTATATCAAATGATACAGATGATCCTTGTAGCTCTGAGACTTCCTGCCTAATAGTCCTCAGTTTCAAGGACTCCTTAGCCTTGTCTAATTGTAGGTAATGAACGGCTGCTGACAGAATGACAGTCCTTTCTGATCCATCGTCAAGAATGGCATGAGTGGACAGTGATCTCCCTTTACTGTGGAGGGTGATGGGAACTACTTTGAGCATAACTCGTCCTGAATGAGTGGCTTGATCTAGATACACCATGCTAGATGTTGTGCTCACAGTCAGGATACTCCTATTTGTGCTGGAGGCTGCTTCATGGAGGATTTGCAGATGTTGCTCTCCGCAGGTTGCACAGGGTTTCTTTAAATTACAGCTGTCAGGCTGATGTCCCCTACCACATCTCCAGCATCTTTTATTGTAATTTATCCAGGTGACAATCTGGGCAGTACTCAACTTACTGAAGTCAGGGCAGGAACTCAAATAATGTTCTGTACTGCTACAGAAGGGACAATACGGCTTAAACTTCTCCCTCTTCTTGCCTTTAGATGTCTCCTTTCTCTCTGCAGAAACAGGAGTGTTAGTGGTAGGATGTGTTGCAGTCTTATCCATGCCATAGTAGATAGATGACGTGGATCTTTGTTGTTTTGACTGCTTCTCTCTGCGCTCTGAACGGGGCTTATCATAGCTGTAGCTTTCAGTGGCCCGTCTTGATATCTGGATGGCTTGGGACTTTCGCTCTAGCCATTGGGCGAAATCAGGGAGTGTGTATGTATTAGTTGAGCCGCTCTGTAGTATGCCCTTTGTTAAGCAATATTCAGCAAAACTGTCCTGGTAAGAAGAGGGCAGTTTACTCAGTAGCCTGTCCACATGAGACCCGCACTCTAGTTCGCTCTTAGCTGCGCCTTCTAAAGAATTAAGCAGTCCCACAAGGCTACTGACTGACAAAGCAAAGTCCTCAAAACCTTGTGCATCTCCTATTTTTACTGCAGGGGCCCTCAGGATGTTGCTTATTTCACCTTGGACTAATTGCCGGGGCTGTCCATAGCGCTGTTGTAAAGCTTGCATTGCTTTGGTATATGGCATGGGATCATGGACGTACCTTTTTGCAATTTGAAATGCAGCGGGGAATTTGAGATGATCCAGAAGTACTTGGAATTTATAATCCTCAGAGAGGTGTGGGTGTGGTTCTAGCACTCCATTCAGTCCTTTCTTCAGTAAGAGAAAGTCGCTCTCCTTCCCTGTGGTGAAGCTGACCAGTTTGGGCTTAGGAATGCCATAGGAGGAGGATATTGCCATTTCCATCAAGTCTGGCCTTTGAGCGGTTGGAGGGTATGAAGAGTACTGTGGCGGGTACTGAGAAACACTAGACTGTGAGCTGACAGGTGGCTGCAGGGAAGTTGCTGGGGCCTGGTACACATACTGCGTGCTCACAGCGGGAGGTTGCACTGGTGCGATTTGAGGCTGACTCAGGGGAGGACCTGACAGCCAAGATAATGAGACTGCAGGTGGCTGAGTTGCTGAGGGAGGAAACTGCATTGGTCCAGGCAGACTGTACTGTCCAACATTCTGTTGTGCAGGCCAAGCAGGGTAAGGGGTAAGCCGACTTAAATCTCTTTGCCGTTGCTGAGGTTGCCAGGGCGGATGTGGTTGGTCTGTAGCTATAAATCCAGACGTAGATACCACTGGTGCTGGCCTAGCTGTAGCTTGCATTGAAGAGAGAGGCTGCTGAGCTGTAGTTCCTGCTCTACCAAAAGAAGGTGCTACTGACTGAGGCATTGCTGGCATAGCAATAGGCTGTATGAGGGAGGGAGGAGCTCATTGTACAGTGTCCAGCTCAGGAACAGGTGATACTGGAGAAAGAAGGGGAAGATCCTCCAAACTGCCCATAACAGGATCTGTTGTAGATGGTTTCCTGTCTATAGAGAGTAGAGGCAAACTGAGGCTCTGTACCTGGCGGAACTGATGCTCTTGAGGTGCTCCTTTGCCTAGGTCCAGAGACGTTTGCAGTGTGCTCTGCAGCATCCTTACTTGTTCCTGTACTTGCATGACACACTGTTCCATTCTCCGCAATCTGTCCATCTCTGGTGTGCCCTCACCTTCTGTCCACTGTCCTCTCGGTGTGGATGTTGGATAAGTCAGAACAAAGTCCTCCAGATGTCCTGGGACTCGGTGGGCCCTTCTTGGACGAGCACCTTGTTCTCCTTCATCAAACTGTCTGGATGTCGCCATTAAGAAAAGCTGTCAACTGATCCGGCTCGAAGGACCACTTGTTGAAGACAATGTGCAGTGCACGTTAACTGGCAAGTTGCAGCAAGATGTTCCTATCCTCGGTTAGGAGGCACAGGTGACTTATAATGACAGTGAAGAAGTTACAGTCCACAGCCTTTGAGTATTTTCAGGAACTTTAATTTAGGAACATTTGACAGGTGTTGTGATGTGATATGTATGTGTGTGGTTTCTGCAAGAACAGCAAACAGGAAAATAATTAGTAATGACAATATACATTCAATATAGAAACACTAATACACAGCAATACCAAGGCAAACATATACAGTAAAAAAATAAGTCAAATTGTATTTGTATAATGTCGCCCTCTTTTGGTGGTAGAAAGGTACTACACCAGTGAATGCAAGGACTCAACCTCATCTAATTACGTCATACACAATATGCTCAAGGGCGGGAAATACACCGCCATCTATAGGTAAAAACACGTAAGTGCAAATAGCTTCGGCAGTATAACTAACGAGGGAAAAATACAATACCACCTCAAACCGTGATTAATCAATAACAGGACAAATGCAAAGGCGGTAAAAACAGCATTAGACAGTGCAAACAGAAGTACAATCATAACTTACGTTGATATGAACGCACAAGTCTACAACAACGCTCCTGTCGCTCCCCAGGCACGACTAAAACCAGTTTGGCCCAGCCCAGGGGAAATTGGCATGCACCAACTCAGCGGCCACTAGAGGTGATATGGAATGGTCCAAGTCTAATAATGGCAGGGGGTTTTGTACAATAAACATTTTCAGAATTGTAAAAACATTTAGTTTTTTTTGCATATGTTAGAAACCACCATCTTATACATTCTTACACACTCTAATGTTATCAGTGGTGGACAGTAACTACATACTTTTACTCAAGTAATTTACTTAAATACCTTTTTTAAGAAAAAGTACTTTCTGTTTTTGTAGAACATATTTTTACTTTTACTTGAGTCAATTTTGGATGATTTCCTTTTTACTTTTACTTGAGTAAACCTTTCCATTGTCTGAGTTCAAAGTAGTTTTTGTCCTCTGTGATGTAGTGCAGTAACATCAGTGCTGTTGCTAGTCCTGTTTATACAAGCCACTGTGATGAGTGGAAACAGGACCCAAATGCTCAACACCATACTCAGATTAGAGACTTTATTGAAAAGTGGGGAAAAAGGGGTTTGGAACTGAGATGCAGTGACAGCTCCCTCTGGTGGACACAGGGCAATCAATGGACTCACTTGTACTGGCTTGAGCTTCGAGACATGGAAAGTAGGATGAATTCTCATGGAGCGAGGAAGTCTTAGACGGACAGTGCAATATGCGACCAGGGACAGTGAGGAATGGGCCCCCTCCAACCAGTGGCGCCACTCTTCCAGTGCTAATATGACAGCAAGAAGTTCTCAGTTGCCAATGTCATAGTTTCTCTTGGTTGGACTGAGACGTCAAAAGAAGAAGGAGCAGAGATGGAGCTTCTAGTCAGCGGAAGAGCGTTGTGATAAGATGGCCCCCACTGTAACATCTGAAGCGTCAACCTCCACAACAAACTGCCTCTTGGGATCAGGAATGGATAGAACTGGACCTGTGGTAAAATGAGACTTCAGTTCACGGAAGGCTTCCTCAGCTGCAGACGACCACTCAAATGGAACTCTGGGGGAGGTACGTGAAATAAGGGGGGCAGCAATCGAGCTGTATCCCCTGATGAAACGTCAATAGAAATTTGCAAACCCAAGGAACCTCTGGAGTTGACAACTCGTTGAGGGAGTAGGCCAGTCACTGACCGCTGACACTTTGCATGGGTCCATCTGGATACAATCCTGTGTGAGTGAGTTTTCCAATAGTCTTTGGAGCACTGACTGGACATGATGGATATGGTCTTCTTTGGTCTTTGAGAAGATAAGGATGTCATCCAGGTATACAAATACAATCTTGTTCAGCACGTCCCGTGGAACATCATTCACAAGAGACTGGAACACTGCTGGGGCGTTTGTAAGACTCGTAATATCCATTAGGCGTATTAAAAGCAGTCTTCAATTCATCTCCGTCCTTTATCCGGACTAGATGGTAGGTGTTGCACATATTTGGGGTGTGGCAATAATCTTAAAACTAATGGTCTTGTGATGGTTGCCAGACATGAGGAGGGAGAGTGGAGCAGTGCAGTGAGTAACTGTGGCTAGTAGATGTCCATCCAAAGCTTTAGCAGGAATAGGCTTAGGCAAAGGTATCCAAGATCAAGTTCAGTTGACTGGCGAGTGAAGAGTCCGTGAAGCTAGCGTCTGCACCTGAATCGATGAATGCAGAAACAGTCTGAGGACCGGAAGGAAGGAGCAGCTTGGCGTGGATAAATGGACGACCAGGGGAAAAAGAGCTCAGGGTTTGGCTTGCCAGTAATCCCCCTACAACTACTGAGCCTTGGCTTTTATTTAATGGACAGGCGGTGAGGAAGTGACCAGGTTGGCCACAATAGAAGCAAAGGTTGCTCCGGCGTCGCCGGTCTCTTTCCTCAAGAGTGAGTCTGGTCCAGCCAACCTGCATTGGCTCGCAGGTACTGGAGGAGACTGCCTGACTAGAAGGACTTGGAGTCTCAGCGAAGGAGGCGGAGGTCATAGGTCCTGGTCAAAGTTGAGAGGGGCGTGGTTGGCTCCCTTGGTTCTTCTCCTGGCGATACGCTGGTCAATCCGGGTGGCGAGATCGACCAGCTTGTCCAGGTCCATGGGGAGGTTGCGAGCTGCCAATTAATCCTTAATGTAGTCATCCAGAGCATTCAGGAACATAGCATGGAGCGCTGACTGATTGAAGTCACTCTGGCGGGCCAATGTGCGGAAGTCAATAGAAAAATCAGCAACAGAACGGTTTCCTTGTCTTATGTTGAGCAGACCCCGTGTAGCCTCCATTCCTCTATTCCCTAGATAAAAAACTTAGTTCTTCAGAGAAGGCCTGGAATGAAATGCACACTGGAGTCCTCTTCTCCCATTCTGCAGTTCCCCACAGTATTGCCCTGCCAGTTAAGTGGTTAATTGTAAAGGCCACTTTGGACTGCTCGGAGGCAAAGGTGTGAGGTTGCAAGGAAAAATAGATTGAGCAATTAGTTAAGAAGGCATTGCAACCACCAGGTTCACCAGCGTAGCGCTCAGTTTCTCCTACACGGGGCTCTGGAGCAAAATGGGGGGGCTGGATCCAGAGTCAGGGCGGGGGCTGGAGCTGGAGCTGAGGCTGAGGCAGGGGCAGAGGCCTGGAAGAGGAGGAGTGAAGACAATTGCTGAACCTGGGCTACCAGAGAATTTATTGTCTGTTCCTCTTGTGCTGCAGCATTTCTGGCTTCTGCAGCTGAAGCTGCCATTTGGCGTTCATGGTGTTGGAGGGCCTCTTCAATGGCAGAAAATCTGGCTTGAATGTTACTGGGGTTGGCTGGGTCCATTCTGACCAGATCATACTGTGATGAGTGGAAACAGGACCCAAACGCTCAACACCGTACTCAGATTAGAGACTTTATTGAAAAGTGGGGAAAAAGGGGTTTGGAACTGAGATGCGGCGACAGCTCCCTCTGGTGGACAAAGGGCAACAGCACGGCATGGAGCAGGAGTCTTGGACACGCCCACAGATGATACAGCAGGTGAGGCACAAACGGAGCAGACGCACCAGGAAGGGACGGGCAAGAGACGTAGTACAAGGCTGGGCAAGGGTTAGGTGTTTAGCTCAATGTTCAGTCTTACACTGAATAATTTCAGTCAAACAGTCAAAACCAGTGTCTAGGGAGGGTTACCAGCAGGAACTCCATAAATAGCGATGGAGAACAATTAACTTTCATTAAGCATAAACTTTATTTATGTGATTTAGGTAAAATAGTGTACTGAAAGGCACAGGTAATGTCTAGTGGATGGGCTTTGAATAAAACAGCTATGCAGGATTAATGACGCTAATTGTAGTAGAGCATTTGCATGGTTTATAATTTTATGGGCGATTGTGAGGTATTAAAAGGTGAAAAATAAACTCCTAAGATTTGACGCAAACTCTGAGTTGTCATAAACGCACTGCTTACTTGGCGGTGATCTGGAGCAGGAGAAGGAGGGGTAGTGACAGACGAGTGGGCTCTGTTTGCTGGCGGAGTCTCACGGCGTCGGTCTCTCTCCGAGCCACTGGGTGGTGCCGGTTGGTCTTCCAGCCACAAGCCGAGGTCCTGGGATGTCAGGTCCTCCGGAAGCTCTACAGCCCCAGTGCCAGTGGTTATACTTTCCTGAACAGCGATCGTAAGCGTCGCTATGGGAAGGAGTTGCTGTTGTACAGCGTGAGGCAGCATCAAAGTCTTGAAGCGTTGGCAAGGTCCTTTTAATGCCAAGATGAAAGTTTGGTAGGACGCTTTTCACGGCGGCTCAAACTTTAAAAAGGAAAACTTCACTGAGACTGAGACTGAGAGACTGACTTCATACGGTTCATTCAAAACTAGGTCTTACTAGCTTTGTCCTGAAATGCCATATCTTGTTGTTTGGATACACATGCGCTGAAGCATTACTTGGCAGTGTAACATAAAATCCGTTCTTCTTATCCATGGTGAAGCGTTAAAATGATGTTGAAAGTAAGAAGTGTCTGTCTTTTATTGGGCTAGACATCAATAATCTCTTTCTCATTAACCCAGCTATTCATAGACTCTGGATATCCGAGCCATTTAACCAGCACCAGCTTGTCATGCCCAGATTTTTCCTGGCCAGTATTTTTTCTATTTTAAATGTTTTATTTTTTTCTATAATCACATTTTGTAGTTCCGCCTCATAAAAGGTTCCTTTTATCTCTTCTCCTAAATAATCAGTCAGTCTGTATACAGGCGGGTCTCTCACTCTGCGCTACTTTATAGTAAAATACTCATCTGTGTATGTCTGCTCATATCCCTTTCTAAACACACCCCTCAATTTAGATATCCTCACTGTGTCACCTACATTAAATTTAAAAGCCACAGTTTCTCGACCCTTAGATTTGTATATATTGATAAAAACGGTCTTCTCATTATCTTTATTCACTGCTGACGGCGTCATTTTGATGGTCCTATGGTATGAGTTGTTATAGGCATGGACCAGATCCTGGACAACATCGTTATACCTCCTTGAATTTACAGAAGTTAAATAACGCCACATACAGGTTTTAAATGTCCTGTTAAAGCGCTCCGCTCTACTTGCTTTTGTCTCATTTGCGGTGGAGAAATGACTAATTTTATACTGATCCAATAGACATTTAAAATGCTTATTATAAAACTCTGTGCCTGCATCCGTTTGAAGTTTTATTTGGACACGCCCCTCTGCCAAAATGTCTTTAAACGCATTTGTTACAGCTGGCCCTGTCTTACTTAAGACATCTAACCCACGCATATATTGAAAACACATCAATACACATAAATAGAAACCTAACACCATCATTTTCTTTAGAATATTCAGTCATGTCAACCAGATCAGCCTGAAATTGTTTGTCAATACCACTCACTAAAACCCTATTCCTAGGAAAGTGTCTCACAGCTCTGGCACGAACCGTATACGCATCCTGTGCCAATAAGTATTCCTTCACATCTTTCAAACTAGTTTACACATCTGGCTCTTTGGCAGCCCCGTGGAGCTTTAGCACACTCCCCAATCCTCCTGGATGGGCAGGGTCATAATAAAATTTCTCTAATGTGTTTTCCATTGCCGTAGAATGACACAAATGACAATTTTTTAGATTAAAATAAGCTTTTATTTATTTAATAATGAGTAGGATATAAGCACATACGTCACTCAGATCCTTTCCACACATTTGAAATCACACGCAGCAGGCTGTTTTTTAGAACGTCATCACCCACCAATGTGTCATACATCTGGCTGATTTTCTCCTCGACACTCTCTGCCTTCTTCAACCCATGTAGAATGGTCTCTGTAATGCCCAAGATTCTAGGGTCGGTATCAAACACCCCATGCGCCTTCATGTATGTACTGATGGCCGGGAAGAATCGTTCAATCCAGAGCATGTCCAGGATGGAGTAGTAGTGCGCCTCAAAGAAATATCCTGGAATCATGGTCAGACAATCATGATGCTTCTGGCTAGGATGGTTAACCTCGCATCCATAATACTGCATTTTCCAGTACCTGTAAAGTACGTTGTTCAGCAAATGAATCACTGCTATTTTAACAGTCTCCACAATCTTTTCAGACGTTGATCCTCCAGGGTTCATCCGCTGCAGCAGTGCCTCATGACTGTTGATCCAGGAGTCCACTTCTTCTAGCGGGGTGGAAAGCATCACATCATTCACTATGGAAGAGTAGGGTCAGTGTCCATGGTTTGTGATGGCGATGTAGTAGTAGTAGTAGTAGTATGGTGCCCACAGTCGCATACTTTGGATAAAGGGGGGAAAAAAAAGTTAAGCAAACATTTTAAAAAAGATAACCATCTGATCTGGTACATCTGATGATTTTCGGCTTACACATGAGACCATCCTCGGCATCAGACGATATATAATCAAATACAAGCCGTGTCCTAACACCCTTATAAACCTGATTGATTCTGTCTCTCCTAATGGCGCTGTCAACCTCTCTAAACACACGCTGCATACGATGTCAGTCATATGATACTGACTGGGATGTTTTTGCTGAAGGGACAGACTTGGAGGGACATGCATCAGCTGTTCTCTCCTATATCAACTTCTGCTCAGAGGTTGTAGTAGAGACTAAAACTGTCAAGGTTTTTCCAAATCAGAAACCTTAGTTCAGTAAAGAAGTGTGAATGCTGATCAAGGAGCGTGACTCTGCATTTAAATCGGGGACCCAGCTGGAGTACAGAGAGGCGCAGAAAAGGCTAAGGAAGGGCATCAGGGAGGCCAAGCGCAGATACAAACAGCGCATAGAGGAGCACTTTGACACCAACAGCTCCCAGAACATGTGGCAGGGGATAAAGACCCTCACTGGATATAAAACCAGCAGAGCAGCCCCAAGCACCGTGGACGGCTCCCTCCCTAACACCCTTAACCAGTTCTTTGCTCGATTTGACCAGCAGAATACAGAGACCAGCTGCCAGCCAGATCTACCAGAGGAGGACCACCACAGACTACAGCTCCACCAACACCGGGTCAGAGCTGCTTTCAACAAAATCAACATCAGGAAAGCAGCAGGGCCAGATGGGGTCTCTGGACGCATCCTTAAGGTCTGTGCTGACCAGCTGGCAGGAGTGTTCACCACCATCTTCAACCTCTCGCTGCTGCAGTGTGCTGTCCCTGTGTGCTTCAAGTCCACTACAATCATCCCAGTGCCCTAGAAAACCACACTGAGCTGCTTGAATGACTATCGTCCAGTTGCACTTACACCAATAATCACCAAATGTTTTGAGAGACTAGTTCTCACACACATTAAAACAGTCATACCTACTGATTTTGATCAGCACCAGTTTGCATACCAGACAAACAGATCCACTGACGATGCAATCAACAGCTTTGCATGCCACATTCACACACCTGGACAAGAGTAATACATATGTCAGAATCCTGTTTGTCAACTTCAGCTTGGCATTCAACACTATAATCCCACACAAAATGGTCACAAAACTGAGCAATTTGGGACTCAGCAGCTCACTGTGCACATGGGTACTGGACTTCCTCTGGAACAGGCCACAGAGGGTCAGGATGGGAACGCACACCTGTGACCCTGAGCACCGGAACGCCGCAAGGATGTGTTCTCAGCCCTTTTCTCTACTCTCTCTTCACTCAAGATTGCACACCCATTCACTCCACAAACACTATTTTTAAATTTGCTGATGACACAGCCGTCATAGGACTGATCCACCACAACAACGAGACAGACTACAGAGACGAGATCCAGCACGTGACACAGTGGTGTTACAATATTAACCTGGACTTAAACACTTCAAAAACAAAAGAAATTATAATTGACTTTTGTAAATTAAAACAAACTGTGCCATCTGACCTGAACATCAGTGGAGAGAGAGTGGAGAGAGTGGACTGTTTCAGGTACCTGGGAGTAAACATCTCAGCTGATCTCACCTGGTCAGAGCACATCAGCCATCAGGTGGGAAAAGCCCACCAGAGACTCTACTTCTTGAGAAAACTGAGACAGTTCCAGCTCCCTCAAAAACTGCTGTTGAACTTTTACAGGGCTACTGTCGAAAGCCTCCTGTCCTACTGCTGCACAGTGTGGTTTGCTAGCTGCACAGCAGAGGACAGAAAAGCCATACAACGTGTAGTGAGAACAGCGGAGAGGATAGTAGGAACCACACTGCCCTCTCTGACTGACATATACACTGGTCGGCTCCACAGGAAAGCTAGCTCCATATCAAAAGACCCCACACACCGTGGACACAAACTTTTTATCCCCCTCCCCTCTGGAAAGAGGTACAGAGCACTGAGGGCACGCACCAACAGACTGTTAAATAGTTTTTACCCACAAGCAGTTAAAAGCATAAGACCCCATTGATACTGTGTGTGCCTGTGTGTGCGTGCGTGTGGTGTTATTTATTGCTTTTATTTATTTTTATTGATGAGATGCTGCTAAATGTTGTTTTATTGTGACCTCAATGACAAATAAAGTTCTATTCTATTCTATTCTATTCTATTCTTACAGTGTTCAGAAAATGTTATTCTTTTGTTAAATGTAGTATATTTAGTTTTTATTATTATCAATAATACTTTTTCTGAGCAGTGGGGTCAGTTGGCTGTAAGATGAGTTGGAAAAAATAAAGATAGAGTAAAACTTAAAATTTCAAGTTTTTAGATGTATGCACGTTAAATTTGAACAATCTTGAGGGATGCCTTGAGTTTTTGCAGCATTGTTTTTACAGTGCATTTCAAAGTCAGTTTCTTTGAATATACTTAATATAGACAGCTTCTGGAGGCCGCTCTGCAGCACCTTTGTGGACCCCCAGGGGGCCCCGGACCCCACTTTGGGAACCGCTGTCCTAATAAAACCTCATCAGGAGCTTGAGTTTGTGAACGGTCCACGACAGATTCAGTTATGATCCCCGCCCCCGGCTTCGAGACGAGCCTGTCCCGGGCTGGAGCAGAGCGGTGGGGAGGGAGGCAGACTGTGACGCTGTGACAGCGACGGTGGTTTAAACTCTGAGACTGAAACAGTCTCTACATGAGAGCTACAAGCTTTGGACGTGCTCCTCTCCTAAAAGCTAAGTTTCTGCCCTGAAAGAAAAAATCCACTAATAGTATGTTATAATGCACCTATGGCGGGGGATAGCCCCCCTCCTCCTTGTGACCTCCCTGACCCCTTGACCCATACCCCCCTCCCTGACCCATACCCCTCCCTACCCCTAAGGGAGGAAAGGAGGTGGGGATAGGTGCCTGTAGAGCTGAAGTAGCTTCTTCATTCCACACTCGAACTGTTTTGGTGGAAGGTTTCTCTCTGCTGATCAAGGGTCTGTATGCTGGGATAAGGGACAGAGCCAGGTGGTCTGAGAGGCCAAGATGTGGGAGAGGGATAACTTTATAGGCTTTTTGAATACTGGTATAGACCTGATCAAGTGTATTTTTATCTCTTGTGGGAATGTTAACCTTTTTGAAGAGCTTTAGCATGACAATGTTCACGTTGGAATGATTAAAGTCGCCTGCCGCGATGACAACGCTGTCTGGTCGAGCCGTCATGTGTTTGTTTATGGCTCCATGCAGCTGGTCTAAAGCTAGCTTAGCGTTAGCTTGCGGTGGTATATAGACAGCAGCTATCAGTACAGATGTGATTTCCCGTGGCAGATAGAAAGGCCTACAACTCAGGATCATATATTCAATGTCCGTTGAGCAATGAGTCTCAATTATCCTGACACTGGTGCACCATTTATTGTGTATATAGATACACAAGCCCCCACAACGGCTCTTACCGGAGTTACTGTTGCAGTCTGCTCTGTAAACAATGCGGCCTGCTAACTCGATGGCGGCATTGAGGAATCGGTGGAATAAAGTCCCATTTAATGCAGTCGGTACTTTTCCTGCTATCGCTAGCAGCTCAGCGCTGTTATAGCTTACAGCTTCAGTCAGTCCGTTGAAAAGTAGACATCCACACAGAAGCATAATCAAACAAAAAGTGCTGAGGCGAGAGCGCTTGGCTGCTGCGTCCGACCGCAACGCCATGTTGATGAGTAAAAAAAATAATGATAGAGAGAAAAACATTAAAAATTAGAAAAGTTTCTTTTTGATGTACGATAATTTCAGGAATCTGGTTAATGTCTAGTTTAATAATTTCTATCCTCTCTGCTGTGGTTCACTGTTGGTCTGATCTAGAATCAGTCTGAACCTCCGTATTCACAGAACACTTCCTTGCTCATGCCAGAAAGAAAAACTGACCCTGGATCTGTAGTAAACCCTCCCATAAGCGGACATGTGTGTGGGGATGTGTGGGTGTTGACATTTCATTGGTTAATAATAACACGTGATCCCAGCACTGCCCTAAACATTTGAAAGTTAGGCGCTTAGTGTACATCAGTGTTTCTAACTCATTTACAACTCTCTAAAATGGAAATTAAAAGTGGAAGTGAAGAAGTTGGTCTTTCCTGTTTTCTGTGGATATAAAAAAAGATAAAGTCTGTCAAAAGGCTGCTAAACAACGAGCCAGGCGACTGTCACTGGAGACATCAACTCTGTCCACATGACAGCAGAGACAGGAGAGGACGAGAGACGAATAACGCGTTGAGTGCCGTGAATGAATGTTTCACAGTTAAGCTCTGGTTATAGGTGTACATGCTGTGCTTGTGCTGTTCACGTGGATCTTGACTGTATTTGATTATATATTAGTATTATATATTAGTATTGGACACAGCATGCATGAGCTTTAAGTTGGTCCAATGTCTGCTGTTTAAATAGCCTCCATTGTGTTGTCATCTGTAAGGCTGTGTAGGGCTAACTAAACGTCTCCCGGTGTGCAGTAGGCGTTAGTTGGTTTGAGGTGGGCTGTGAGGCCGTGAACAGGGTATTTGGACCCAGCGCCAGAGCGCTGAACTCGGGTTAGACAAAGAGAGAGAGCGCTGGTCTCTGGTCACCGGGCTCAAAGCATTACTGATGGGTTTTTCAGCTTCACTTTGTTTTTATAATGAAAGTCTTAGTTTACTACGGCTCAGTCTGTGACAGAGGTAGATGCAGTTAATGTTATTTAATTATTGTCAGTGAAGGCTTCCATTGTGGGCATTTGTTGATGCTTAACTTGATTACAGTAGTTAAACAGAGCTGAAAGGACTGAATAACATGTGCTTCCAGTTCCGGTTGACAGCATGTGGACTGAGTAGCATGAATACTAGCGCAAAAAGTTGAATAAACACCGCAGTATTTGCAAAAAAAAAAAAAAAGAAGAGGACTTGAGGTTCAAATATTTAAAGGGAATGAATTTGTGCTCCGGTGGAACTACGCATCATTTGATTACAAAAAAAGAAAAAACAAGGCTCGCAGTTCAAACAAAGGACAAGAAGACATGGCGTCCAACAGAAGCCTTGAACAGAGCATGAAAGAGATGCTAAAAGAAATAAAAGAAGACATCTCCAATCAAATTAGTGAGCTCAAATTACAGTTTGAACATTTTTCAGCGGAAACAAAAGAGCTGCGTAAAGATGTTAAAGAAATCCACACTAATATACAAGAGACTAATAATAAACTTGAAGATGCGGGAAAGAGAATAAATAAACTGGAGGAGAGAGAAACGTTGTCAAACGAGCTCCTATCCTGCCTTGTGTTTGAACAAAGGGATATGAGGGAGAAATTGGACTACCTGGAAATTAAATACCGACAAAATAATATAAGGATATACCAGGTAAAGGAAGGTGCTAAAGGCACAAATATGGTGGAATTTATCACACATCTAATAACAGAGAAAGTGGGGATTCCAAGTAAAGAGCTGGTAATTGTGGCAGCGCACCGGTCTCTAGCTAAAAAATCCATTGACGAGACTCCCCCGCGCTCCATCGTGGTACGCTTTCTGCAGTGGGACACTCGCCAAAAAGTTTTACAAGCTGCCTGGGCACGGAGAGACATAAGATTTGGCAAAAATTTGATTTATTTTGACGAGATTATTCAACAAAGGTACAACAGGAGAGAGTGCTTTATGCGCCACTATGACAGAAGTTACGAGAGAGAAACATCAAGTCATACATCCTCTATCCGGCAAAATTAAAGGTCTTTGTGGATGACAATACGATGATTTTCAAGACACCGGAGGAGGCAATGGAACAACTTGTGGCGCAAAGACTAATAAAGGAACTGCCGCTGACTGCAGGAAAAAGGATCTTGAAATCATCTCCCTTTGCAAAAGTGGGAATGCAGGCTGAAGAAAAGACAGTAACTGATCTTATAAAGGAGCTCAAGAGAAGAAGAACAACAACAAGAGCTGCGACTGTCTAATACCGGAGACATGTTTATTCTCTAAGGTATTACTGGGATGGGCCTGTTGTATCTTTTGTGTTTAATATGAATAATTATGTGAACAAAAAAAAAAAAAAAAAAAAAAAAGGGAATAGTCTTGACACCATTAGTACTAATGGTGTCACTAATTAGTACCCCCCTAAAAGGGGATAAATTTGGTTTTACTTATATATATATGGTAATGCAGATGAGTTCACGCATGTGGTAACGCAGGTGAGGTAACGCAAGTGAGGTAACGCAGCTGAAGTAACGCAGGTGAGTTAACGCGGGTGAGGTAACGGAGGTGTGGTAACACTGGTGAGTTAACGCAGGTGAGGTAACGCAGGTGTGGTAATGCAGGTGTGGTAAAGCAGGTGAGGTAATGCAGGTAAGGTACCGCAGGTGAGGTACCGCAGGTGAGGTAACGCAGGTGTGGTAACGCAAGTGTGGTAATGCAGGTGAGGTTACGCAGGTGTGGTAACGCAGGTGTGGTAACGCAGGAGTGGTAACGCATGTGAGATAACGCACGTGAGGTAACGCAGGTGTGGTAACGCAGGTGAGGTAATGCAGGTGAGGTTACGCAGGTGTGGTAACGCAGGTGTGGTAATGCTGGTGAGGTACCGCAGGTGTGGTAACGCAGGAGTGGTAACGCATGTGAGATAACGCACGTGAGGTAACGCAGGTGTGGTAACGCAGGTGAGGTAATGCAGGTGAGGTTACGCAGGTGTGGTAACGCAGGTGTGGTAATGCTGGTGAGGTAACGCAGGTGTGGTAACGCAGGAGTGGTAACGCATGTGAGATAACGCAGGTGAGGTAACGCAGGTGTGGTAACGCAGGTGAGGTAACAAAGTCAACTACTATGTCACACTTGTCTATCTGGAACTATTGAACAGGAATACTCACCATTTGACCTTAGGAGGGCAGCACTGACAGTTTTCACCAGAAAATGTGAATTTAGACCTTCTTTTTAACAAAACGGTCAAACATAAAACTATAAATAGTAGGGCTGTGCTTATAAAATTGATATGGGGATACATTATGAAGTACTTCTAGAAGAAACACGTATCAATATGCATGCTCCTGTATCGATACAGCTGTTTAAATGACGTTAATATGTTATTAACAGCTGGAACGGCAGTTTTGAAGCTGTTCCCTAAGGTGCAGTCCACATTTCTGCCATAGGTGGCAGCACCGCAGCACACAGCAGCAGCATGCGTCTAGTAAACAAACATGGAGGGGCACGGTGTTTTTTCAGTCAGCAAAACTTGAGGGGAGTTGTCAACTCTGGACTTGAAAACACCAAGGAATCAGGAGTTACACCTGGCTCATGCAGTTTGTAGGCTCTGCAGTGAAGTAACGTTACTACAGCAACACTACAGCTCTCTGTCTTCACACAAGACACTACACTGATCTGCCGCTAGCAACAGCAACGTTGGGGGGTGGGGGTGGGGTGGGGGGCACAAACAAACAACAAGCCCCTCCAGAAGATTTCAGGAGAGGGTCCGGGTGACGGCGTGTGTTTGTAAAGGGCAACTGAGAGAGAAAAAAGTTACTGATCCTCTTGTGTCTAACTTGGCCTGAAATAATCAGTGCATCCAGGGAACAGAGAGAGTATGCTCCACTGATAGGACATTACAGCTCAGCTCAACAAGGAGATACATTTGTTTCTTCACAAAAACATGACAAGGCGTAGGCTAGATAAACCATAGCTGCTAGTTAAGGCTATAAAGTTTTATTAAAGCTTGTTAAAATGTGTATTATTTTATGTACCAATGTCTGTTAGTCATGTTGGTTAGGTTATATCATGCACAGCCAATATACAGAATATAAAAAAATCCATGTACACTTGTTTGACCATGTGCTTTGTTCAGATTGTATTGGGATACGTATCGTAACGTGAGGTTGTTGGAAATACCCAGCCCTAATAAATAGTGAGATATATCATTAAAGCCTCATTTGTACAGCTGACCAGCTAAAAAAAAAAGTGGTTTAGGGTTGAGTTGCTCTTTAAATCAAACATTAGTTTTACTGATAACAATGGTACAGTTGATTTGTTAACAATTAAAAATATATTTTACATAGTGGCCAAGTTGTTTTTGTTTACATTTTGTGTTTTGGTTTTAAAACTGCATCACCGTTCATCCAATCAGACAAAAGACCATTGTTTTGATTTACACTGGTCTTGATCTTGGTCCTGGTCTCGGCCAGGTCCTGGTCTGGTCCTGCTCTGGTTGTGGCCTGGTCCTGGAATGAGGCCTCCTCTGCTGGGGAGACTTTCAGCTCTGAATGGCTCTCTGAATACAAGACTGCTAGCTAGTCCTGGTCTGGTCCTTGTCTGGTTCTGGCCTGGTCTGGTCCTGGCCTGGTCATGGTCCTGGTCTGATTCCATTCTGATTCTGGTCTGGTCCCGGTCTGGTCCTGGTCTGCTCCTGGTCTGGCCTTCGTTCTGGTCCTGGTCTTGGTCTGGTTTTGGTTCTGGTTCTGATTATGTTTCTGGTCCTGGTCTGGTCCTGTTCTTGTTCTGCTTCTGGTTCTAGTCCGGGTCTAGTTCTGGTTCTGGTCCTATTCTGGTCCTGGTCTGGTCCTTGTCTGGTTCTGGTTCTGGTCCTGCTCCTGGTCGTGGTCCTGGTTTTGGTTCAGGTCCTGATCTGGTCCTGGTCCTGGCCTGGTATTAGTCCTGGTCTGGTCCTGGCCTGGTCTTAGTCCTGGTGCGGTCCTGGTCCTGGCCTGGTCCTGCTCTGTTCCTGGTCTGTTCCCAGTCTGGTCCAGGTCTGGTCCTGTTTCTGGTTCTGGTCTGTTCCTGGTCTTTGTCTCGTCCTGGTCCTGGTCCTGGTTCTGCTTCTGGTTCTGGTCTTGGTCCGGTCCTGGTCCTGGCCTTGGTCCTGGTCTTGGCCTGCTCCTGGTCCTTGTCCTCGTCAGATAACATGACACTTTAATCCTTAGTTCATAGTAAACTTAATTCGGTCCAATTTAGTTTGATTATATTTAATTCAGTTTAATTGGTTAAATAAAGATTATTTTGTTAAACCTTATTTTTTGCCCTGGACCCCTAGAGCCAGGGTCGTAACATTAAATAAAAGACAAATACATATTTGGGTTTAACTAAATCTATTGTAGATTTAGTCGACAAAACTAGACTAAAACTAAAAACAATTACATGACTAAATCTTGACTAAAACTAATTAGCATTTTAGTCAAAAGTCTAAGACTAAAACTAAATAAAAATTTGTTGTCAACATTTTCACTGGTTTCAACTGATTCCTCACAGCTTTTTCAAAATGGCATCATACTGAAAGTTTAGGGAATTAAAAGTTTTTTTTTTTTCTATGGTTCTGTTCAAAAGAGCGTAACTGTTTCTTTATGGCACCTGGAAAGTACTTATTAAACTTTCTGTTGTAGTCAGATCATGTTTTTAAAGTTTGTAAAACATGCAATGCTGTTCTAGAGGTGTCCAAAAATGGTTTAAAAATACAAATAAAAGAATAATATAGCCCCTTTATATCACTTTTATTTCAACCCACCATGTTTGCATCTGTTATAAATAATTTTTTAAATGATGAATATTCCCATTACCATCACAAACATTTGTTTGTCCATACATAACAACTTTTTGTGTCATGGTTTTACTGTTAAAACAATGTTGAAAATCATTTATCACTGTAATCTAGTTTTAGGTAAACAGGTCCACAAGTTAGGACTCTCTATCAGTTGTTGCTAAAGTTGAAATGGCTTAAAGTTTTGGTGTTTTGAAGTTGGTAAAGTGAGTGAAAAGTAAAAGTGTGCTTCAGGTCACAGTGTTTGTCATTAAGCCTTCGCACTGTTCACACCTGTAATTTGTCCCATGACGCAGTGGCAGTGTGTGTCCCATTAATGAAAGCTAATGACTGCAGTGTGTGTAGATTGTTTGTGCAGCCGCAGCACCGGGGGCCTCGCAGTCGTCACGGTAACCAGAAGCTGTGATCCCAGTGTGAACAGTAACAAGAGACACCTGATGCAACAACTGCCAAAGCTTCACACTAACAAGTTCAGAGAGAGGAAAACATCAACAGTGTATGACTTTGACAAACTTCAGTCTGATGTAAACACTGGGTCACCACCTGGGAACTACAACTTTGGAAACATGACGCAACTTTGTACAGGATTAGAGTTTGTTTGGGGATGAAAGTAATAACACACAGTTAACTTAGTTTGGTTTGGAGCCAGAGCATCAGAGTCAAACAGAACCTTTAAAGGAGCTATGAGCAGAATATATTTTTTATATTTCATAAAAATGAGCCACATATCTCCCAAGATATGATGTAAACATGTTTAAATCAAATATTAGTTTTACTGATAACAATAGTACAGCTAGTTTATTCACAATTTAAATATATATATATTTTACTTATATTAATGACAGTGATAGAAGAGGAGCAGCAGATGAAACCAGAGGTCAGAGGTCAGTGCACCATACTTCCCCCAGCTTCTAGCTCCTAGAGCAGCTTAGCTTCAGCTGTGGAGTTAACCCTGTTCCTGCCCTGACCATAAGCTTTCTCACAGAGGAACGTTTTAACCTAACCTTAAATGTAGAGACTGTGTCTGCCTCTCTAACATGAGCTGGAAGCTGATTCCATAAAACAGGAGCTTGGTAACTAAAGGCTCTACCTCCAACTGTACTTTTAGAAACCCTGGGAACCACTAATAGCCCTGCATTTTGTGAGCGCAGTACTTTGCAGTACTCTGTAGTACTCTGCAGTACTCTGTAGTACTCTGTAGTACTCTGTAGTACTCTGCAGTACTCTGTAGTACTGTGCAGTACTGTGCAGTACTCTGCTTGGTTGGTATGGCTCTATAACATCATTAATGTTGGATGGAGCCTTGTAAGTCAGGAGAAGGATTTTAAACCTAATTCTGAATTCAACTGGAAGCCAGTGAAGTGAAGCTAGCACAGGAGTAATATGTTCTCTCCTGTTAGTTCCTGTTAATAATCTTGCTGCTGCGTTTTGAATAAGCTGAAAACATTTTAATGAGTTTTTAGGGCATGCTGCCAGCAGAGAGTTACAGTAATCCAACCTAGATGTAACAAATGCATGGACGAGTTTTTCATTGTCACTTTTAGATAAAATATTTCTGATTTTGGTTTTGTTACCAAGTGAAAGAATGCTGTTTTAAAGGCTTGGTTTATATGAGCCTTAAATGATAAGTTTTGGTCAAATAAAACTCCTAAGTTTGTCACAGAACTGGAGGCTACACTGACACCGTCCAGGGAGACTCTGGTCAGACAGAGCATCTCTCAGCTTTTTGGGGCCTAGTATAATGACCTCTGTTGTTTTCTGGGATTAGGAGGAGATAATTAATTGTCATCCAGGTCTTTATGTCTCTCACACAGCCGCTAAGTTTTTCTACATGGTCATTCTGATCAGGTTTAATTGATAAATACAACTGTGTATCGTCTGCGTAACAGTGAAAATTAATGCCATGTTTTCTGATTCTGTTTCCCAAAGGCAGCATGTAAAGCATGAACAGAATGGGTCCAAGTACTGAGCCTTGTGGCACTCCATAGCTAACTTTACTGCACTGTGAGGAATGTTCATTTACACTGACAAACTGGTACCTATCAGATAAGTAGGATTTAAACCAGCAGGGGGCGCTCCTCTGACCCCTATGTCACAGTCTAATCTCTGGAGTAAGATGCTGTGGTCAATGGTGTCAAAGGCTGCACTGAGATCTAACAGAACCAGGACTGAGACCAGGCCATTGTCTGAACTTAATAACAAGTCATTTGTGACTCTAACTAATGCAGTTTCTGTGCTATAGTGGGGTCTAAACCCTGACTGAAAATCTTCAAATAAGCTATTGTCCTGTAGGTGGCGACATAACTGTTTAACTACAACTCTTTCTAGGATTTTTGAAACAAAAGGGAGATTTGATATTGGTCTATAGTTGGCTAAAATGTCAGGATCTAGGCTGGGGAATGTGTTTCAGCATTAAACCATGGTGCTACTCGATTTGGCCTAACAACCTTTTGTTTTAGTGGAGCTACATTGTCTAGAGCTGTCTTTAATGACTGCATGGCGCTGTCAACAAACCCATCACCTTTACTGAGACTCGAGCTATGGGAGCTGCTCTCAACAAACTCACTCAACATTGTACTAAATATTGGCTTTATTATGTGTTTAAACTCTGACCCAGATTGGTCAGATAATGTTCTTCTAATCTGGGTTTTGTTCATTGGAACAGTAAAGTATTTGAGTATAAACTGAAAGGTAATTAGAAAGTGATCTGAGAGTATGGGGTTATGAGGGAGGACAGTGAGCTCACTAATCTCTATACCAGAGGTTAAAACAAGGTCCAGGCTGTGCTCGTGACTATGAGTGGGTTCATTTACGTTTTGAGTAAAACCTATGCTGTCTAATAAGACTGCAAATGTATTTCCTAGACAGTCGCTGCTGTCATCAACATGAATATTAAAATCCACTACTATTACAATCTTATCCCAGTCTAACACTATACTGGATAAAAATTCGGAATAGGGACCAGGAGGCCGGTAGATGATTATAAACATAACTGGTTTTTGTTTCTTACAGTTTGGGTGATGTATTGTCAGTATTTCAAAGGAATTATATGTGTGATTAGATTTGGGGCTAAGAAGTAAACTAGACTGTGATATTACTGCCACTCCTCCACCTCCGCCTGTGCTCCTCGCTGTCTGAAAGTTTACATGACTTGGGGGAGTAGCTTCATTAAGTCTCACATAATCATCCTGTTGTAGCCAGGTTTCTGTTAAGGCCAGTAGGTTAAGTTTATTATCATTAATTAATTCATTAACCAACAGGGATTTAGAGAAAATGGACCTAATGTTTAGTAATCCACATTTAATTATGTCATTGTTTTGTTTATTATTAATATTATTAATAGGGCTACAAGAAGTTATTTTATTATTTTTATTGTGGTTCTCACTCCTCTTATTTGTCTTTTGGTGTTGGAGTTAGTGTTAAAGTTTAGGCAGGGGACAGACACAGTCTCTATTTGCTCTGCTAAAATACCTTTATACTGGGTTTGTCCCAGCTCATAAGGAAGCTCAGAGAAGTGTTTTAAACTACTGCTCTGTGTCCGGGTCCCACCTCTGGCTCGTCAGGTTGGACAACTAATGTTATCAGCCATATTTCTGGACAGCAGTGCAGCACCATCCAACGTGGGATGAATGCCGTCTCTCCATAAGAGACCGGGCTTTCCCCAAAATGCTCGCCAATTATCAATAAAGCCTGTCATTTTCTGGGCACCATCTAGATAACCAGCGGTTGAATGATGAAAAGCAGCTGTACATTTCATCATGGGTCAAATTTGGCAGGGGACCAGAGAATATTACAGTGTCCCACATCAACTTAGCAAGTTTGCACACCAACCCTACGTTCAATTTGAGCACCTCTGATTGTCTCCGCCGGGCGTCGTTGCCGCCAATGTGAATCACGAGTCGACGGAACCTGGTCCTACTCTGGGCTAAAATCCTAAGGTTTCCTTCGATGTCACCCAATCTGGCTCCCGGAAAACACCTAACCGTAGCTGCTGGCAGCTTCATATCTCTAACTATCGAGCTCCCAATCACCAGAGTCGAAGGTTCAGCGGGTGTGTCGCTGAGGGGAGAAAACCTATTACAGACGGGAAGCTTTGGGTGGTCTAAGTCTTTGTGTTTAGCACTATGCTTCCTTCTTACTGTTACAAAACCCCCCCGGCTGCTGGGGAGGCGCTGGGGGGCTAGTCTGGCTAGCGCTCCTGCTACTGCTACTGCTACTGCGGTCCCTGCAGTACTACTGGGACTGTTTGAGGTTGTGGACAGGTGTCTTTTATATAGATAACCAGTTCAAACAGGAGCCATTAATACAGGTAACGAGTGGAGGACAGAGGAGCCTCTTACAGAAGAAGTTACAGCTCTGTGAGAGACAGAAGTCTTGCTTGTTTGTAGGTGACCAAATACTTATTTTCCACCATAATTTGCAAATAAATTCTTTAAAAATCAGACAATTTAATTTTCCAGATTTTTTTTTTCTCATTTTGTTTCTCATAGTTGAGGTATACCTATGATGAAAATTACAGGCCTCTCTCATCTTTTTAAGTGGGAGAACTTGCACAGTTGGTGGCTGACTAAATACTTTTTTGCCCCACTGTACACTTCCTAGAAAAGAATACAATTCAATATGAGGTGATGTGTATTGATGTAGTTGCATCATAGGAATAAAAAATGATACATCAATATAGTAACTCTTTACACTCTTACACTCTTTACTGTAAATCTTTACACTCCTCGTACAGAATGATTTGTTTATTTTATTAAGTATTTATTAATTATGATGATTATGAATTACATTAATATCATAATACTGAATACTGACTTGGGGTTGAATGTTTTCCGGAGAACTTTCGCAGATATTTGCGACCCTCCACCCGCTGCACCCCTGCCTTGTGCGGCGTGTACAGGAGAGAGAGAAAAACAGCTGCTCTGAACGAGGTCTTATTTTTAGTAATACACCACCTCTCCATGACCCTTTTCATGCTGTTTTGTTCAATTTAATGACTTTATAGTTTCATATTATGCGTAATGAACCAAGACCGTGGCCATATCGGGACCAGGTGGATGCGGAGGACTGGGGTCAGACCAGGACCAGACCTGGACCTGGATAGCGCTGGGGATTTGGGCACGGATCCTCGCGGATCCTGCAAGCAGTGAACTCAAAACACTGAGAGGAATCTTGAGGTGAATCAGCTGAAAGGCTGACAGCAGTACCACGGCCCAAACACACTGCACACGGATCCGAACGAGTTTTGCTCGGCACCAAGGTTAGCAGATTGGAGTAGCCTACATTGCCGAGGCACCCACCTTTGACCACTACCCAGATCACTCAGCACCAGCCCCTTACGGTCCTTCCTGCAGGTGGTGGGCCTACAGGAAGGTGTTTCCACACAGCCTTTTTGGGCTGGACCCGGCCATCAGGTGCTCGCCTGGAGATGAGTTAATTGTTGTGTATTATTGCCTGCGTGACATGTTTTTATCTGTGTGCCCTTTTTGAAGCTTGAGCCCCTGCCCCCCAGTAGCTCTCTGCACGGCCCTGATACTCTGTAACAGCTCACCTTTATGAGCGCTGATAGACACCTGCCCATCTGGCATTATTTACATAAATAATAAAAATCTAGTTTTTAACTGCACAAAATAGCAGCAGAGTAATTATACTGTTGTTCAACTGAGCATAAGCAGCTGCTTCATCACATGTACATGTTCACATACTCATGTATTTTATTTTTAGACTTTTGCTGCACAATGTACAGAGACAGACTGTATTAACCTGCTCTGTCAGTCTTTAAAGAGGTTATATTATGCTTTTATTTATATTTTTAAGCCAATCGTGGTCACCTCTAGAACAACCTTTAAAAACATCCTTTGACAAAAAGAAAGTTTTTTTTCAATAATAACTTGCCATAAAGAAACAGATGAAGAAACCAGCAGAGGGCAGCAGAGGCAGAGCTGTTACATTGTTTTGAACAGAACCATAGAAAAAGAGCTTTTTATTAAACTTTTTGTATTATGCCATTTTGCTACAAAATGAAAAATGTCTGTGAGGAATCAATGGAAACAGAGCTGTACATTGTAGCATATATTTATTTTATTATGCTAATATAAAGACAAGGGTTAGGTGTTTAGCTCAATGTTTAGTCTTACACTAAATAATTTCAGTCAAACAGTAAAAGCCAGTGTCTAGGGAGGGTTACCAGCAGGGACTCCGTAAATAGAGATGGAGAACACTTAACTTTCATTAAGCATAAAGTTTATTAACATGATTTAGGTAAAATAGTGTACTGAAAGGCACAGGTAACGTCAAGTGGATGGGCTTTGAATAAAACAGCTATGCAGGATTAATGACGCTAATTGTAGTGGAGCATTTGCATGGTTTATAATTTTATGGGCGATTGTGAGGTATTAAAAGTTGAAAAATAAACTCCTAAGATTTGACGCAAACTCTGAGTTGTCATAAACACACTGCTTACTTGGCGGTGATCTGGAGCAGGAGAAGGAGGGGTAGTGACAGACGAGTGGGCTCTGTTTGCTGGCGGAGTCTCACGGCGTCGGTCTCTCTCCGAGCCACTGGGTGGTGCCGGTTGGTCTTCCAGCCACAAGCCATGGTCCTGGGATCTCAGGTCCTCCGGAAGCTCTACAGCCCCAGTGCCAGTGGTTATACTTCCCTGAACAGCGATCGTAAGCATTGCTATGGGAAGGAGTTGCTGTTGTACAGCGTGAGGCAGCGTCAAAAGTCTTGGAGCATTGGCAAGGTCCTTTTAATGCCAAGATGAAAGTTTGGTATGACGCTTTTCACGGCGGCTCGAACTTTAAAAAGGAAAACTTATCAGACAGCTGTTGTCAAGACAGCCGCTGTGTCGAACGCTTGGTGGATGCTGCGGCAGGGTTCCAGAACAAACTACAAAAGTGATACTTGAATAAAAATTTAGTTAAAGCAAAACAAATACTGAGGTGGTTTGAAAATATAGAAGTTGTCGATGAGGCAAGAGGTGTTAAAATAAACTACCACCGGGAAAATAACAAAAAGACAAAACGAAGAGCGACAAAACGAAGAAGCACGAGACGAAACGGAAAGAAGAAGTGAGAAGGATGGAAAAAGTGAAAAAAGGAAGGGGTCCAGAATGTGGACGAGCAGGCATATTTAAATGAGGGCCAAAAGGGGTCAGATGACCTTTACTAACTCATCCCCAAAGACATACATTCAAATACTCCACTTCCATTAGCTAGGTTTTCAGAAATTTTACACTCATACTGAGAAAAGTTTTCATGATAACATAATACAAATATCACTGGTGAATAACAGTGGATGAAACAAATACCCAACAGATGTTAAATACAATGATTGTAAGTCATACAACAGTTGTGCTATTGTCCTGTGCAAGCAACACATGTGAATGCAAACAAAGTCACCTTGTTGAGCAAATAAGTAGAGAAATTTAATTGTGAGACTAACTGTGTCATCGACCACAAAGATGACAGTGTTGGTCCATGCTTTGGGTCATCTTTGGGAAGTCCAGTCATAAAACCAGAGTTCAGTACTTGGTCAGCTTCAAAAGGATGTAGTGTTGTCACATTTTGGTAATGTTTAGCTGGCGGTGTTTATGAGGGCTTTAGGTCAACTTGAGCTGTCATAAGGTACCTATGGGGCAGATAAGGACCTTTGCTTGTGGCCCAGGCTTATCAGAAAGGTCACTTTGGCTGTAGAATGACTTCCTGGAAAGTTTGTGGAGTTTCATCAATTAGGTCAGCAAAAGGGTAGAAACCTGGTCCAGGTCCTTGCTACAACACCGTTTTTTGTTTTTTTGGATAAATGAATGAGAGCAGAAAAAGTCAATTTTGCATAATCTATAAATGTGCTGTTCATGAACTCATCAACACAACCATGATCCTGGCAGTGATATGCAGCTCTGCTCGTTAAACCTCTGGGAGACGCATGGTTAAGGCATGTGCTTGGGCCAAGGATACTATATGCAGAATAAAATAGCAAAAATATCACAGTATACAATATACACAACTCTTATTGCAACAAGGCCTACCTGAGACTTTGTAAAAAAAAATGCATCAGTTGTATATGATTCCAGTCTTTGTTGTGGTTCACTCAGTGCTCAGGCTTTAATATAAAACAAGATAGAATTTTAGAAACTAACAAACACATTCAAGTTGTGTAATTCAATATTTGGATAAATAATGTTTGGCATGAGAGCTGGAGTAAACTCTGACCACACAAAATGCAGAGTACTACAGATATTCAGCAGCAGGTGCTTTCTGAGGCCTTCAAAGAATCAGGCATGGATTTGATTTTAAAATGGATGCACTCTTTTTGGTTTAGGAACACAAAACAGAAAAAGCAAGATTTATTTCTTAGTGAACTTCACCAAAGTTAGTCAAGTGTGCTGAGTCATTGATTTGATCACTGCTATCCAAAGTTAAGTTGTGGAGTTGTTTTGGCTCATGATGCAAGTGGCTTGGGAGGTCCAGTGTCCATCTGGGAGCAGGCGGAGGTGGAGGGAGACGAGAGATAAAGCGTCTGGATGAAGTCATTTCTTCCCCCCACCCGTCTCCTTCCTCCAACATGAGCAGTGAGCAGCTGTACCAGTGCTACCCAGAACTGGGCAATCGGTCCTGCACCAGACAGATCATAGATCAGAACTTCTACATCTATCTTAATGCGCTTTCCATTTTCAGCATCTGCACCGGCATCCTCAACCTTATGGTCATCATCGCTATCTCGCATTTCAGGCAAGTCACAAGCTCTGACACCAGGTTTATTGTAATGCATATACTCATTTTGTTTCTTTTTCTCAGGCAGCTGCACTCCTCTCCTAACTTCATCCTCCTCAACCTGGCCGTCTCAGACTTCCTGACGTGCTGCGTGGTGATCCCAGTCAAAGGCCCCCTCACATTCACTTGCTGGCGAGCTGGTGACGTCCTGTGCCTTCTGTTCTGTGTCTTTACCTTCATACAGACTTCTGTATCAGTTGGAGGAATGGTCCTTATCTCAATAGACCGCTACGTAGCCATTTGCAACCCCATGCACTACCCCACCATGATGTGCAGGAGAACCATTAGCATCGCCCTGATTGCCTGCTGGATCGGCTCTGTCCTGTTCTGTTTAGGGTTTTACCGTTACAATCTCATTATGCCAGGGAAGTATAAGAGGTGCGAAGGGGAATGCGTTTATTTCATAACCTATGTTGAATTTTTTTTTGATGTGGCATTGAGCATTGGTGTGCCCTTTGTGATCATAATTATACTGTACTTGCGAGTTTTCTTTGTGGCAGTGTCGCAGGTCCGTGCCATGCGTTCTCATGTTGCAGCCACCACACAGCAGCCGGCGGTGAACTCCAGGAAATCAGAGCTGAAGGCGGCGCGGAATCTGGGCTTTGTTGTGTTTCTCTTTCTCCTCTGCTACTCGCCAAACTACCTGCTGTTCTTTCTGAAGAAGAATGTAAACATATATTTAGTGTCCTTCCTGTATAACTTGCTCTATCTGAACTCATGTTTTAACCCCTTACTCTATGCGCTCCTGTATCCCTGGTTTAGGAGATCTGTGAAGCAGATAGTGACGTTTAGGATTTTGCAAAGTGGGTCACGAGATGCAAATGTACTATGATGACTTCAAGTGCAGTGTTAATATATGAAAAAGCATGTTACTGATAACCCATGTGCAATGAATTTGAAATAGCACTTTACACATTTAATATGACCTCTGTAAACACTGAGGCATAGGGTTGAGAACCAAAAAGGCACAGGTGACATTCTGTGTTTTCTGAGATTTACAAGACTTACAAATCAAATGAATGCTCTTGTTTTTACTGCCAAAAGATCACAATAAAAACAACTGGCTATCTCTGAACATAGGATTCAGACAGTGTGATAAATGGATATAAATGCTATACTGTTATGTCATTTAGAAAAAGACAAAATGCTGGAGCCCAAAAAGGAAAATTAACTATTATTACAAAAAAGTCAGTGGTTCTCAAGCTGTGGTACAGGTTCCACTGATGATACTCGGGAGTCCTGATTTAGTCCTGGCTTAGAACTTGTTTAGTCTCGACTTAGACCTGGATTAGTTCTGGTTTAGTCCTTGTTTAGTCCTGATTTAGTCCTTGCTTAGATTCAGTTTAGTCCTGGTTTAGTCCATGTCATGTCCTTATGTAGTATTACTTCTTTACTTTATTAAAGATAATACTTGGAAAACCAAATATTTCCTGAGGTGGTGGTCTGTGATCTGTCTGTTTGAATATTTAGCATTTATGAATTGAAATTTGACAAAAAGTCAGTATTGTGCCATTTTTTCTTCTTTTGTAAATTTTACTTACAGCCTTTGGTTCTCAGCCCTCAGCTTCGCTCTCGGCTATAAATGCAAATTGAATTTTCCAGAGGTAATAGATGTTGCATTACACTTCTGAAATGAAAAGCAGTTTTTCACCAATAGAAAAGGCTCCCCCTGTGTATACACCGCCCATGTGGGAGTCAAAGATACCAAACCCAGTATTAGTGGATGGGAACAATTAGTCTACACAAAAGCACTTTTATCAGCACATGGGATTTCTTTTGTGGAAAATATAATTAATACTAATGAAAAGGATCAAAGGTTATCAGTTTTATTTGTACATTTATTGATTAATAACATAAAACTAACTAAAACATAAAAATAATAAGATAAGATAAAAGATAAATGTATGTCTAATAAAAAAATGAAATTATTATTGCCATTACAAGTTAAAGGTACTGTAACCACATGCACTCATGTGAGAGAAAAGGACCAGATCCAGAACAAGACCAGGACCAGGGCCAGAACCAGGGCCAGACCAGGAGCAGACCAGGACCAGACTGGGACCAGAACCAGGACCAGACCAAGACCAGACCAGAACCAGTCCAGAAACAGGAACAGACCTGGACCAGAATGGGACCAGACCAGGAACAGAACCAGGACAAGACTCGGACCAGAGCAAGACCAGATCGGGACCAGATCCAGAACCCAAACCAGACCAGGACCAGAACTAGAACCAGGAGCAGGACCAGAAGAGGACCAGGACCAGGACCAGAACCAGAACCAGACCAGGACCAGACCAGGACCAGAGCAGGACCTGACCAGGACGAGACCAGTACAAGAACCAGAAACAGGATCAGACCTGGACCAGACTGGGACCAAACCAGGAACAAAACCAGAACCAGACCAGGACCAGAGCAAGACCAGACCAGGACCAGCTCCAGATCCAGAATCAGGATCAGACTGGGACCAGACCATGACCATGCCAGGACCAGACCAGGACCAAGACCAGATCAGACCAGAGCCGACCAGTCCAAGTCCAGGACCAGGCCAGGTCCAGGACCAGACCAAGACCAGACCAGGACCAGACCAGGACCTGAACCAAAACCAGAACCAGGACTAGGACCGGGACAAGGATCAGAACCAGACCAGGACCAGAACCAGAACCAAGACCAGGACCAGAACCAAGACCAGACAAAGACCAGGAACAGACCAGAACCAGAAACAGGACCAGACCTGGACCAGACCAGGAACAGAGCCATGACCAGACTGGGACCAGAGCAAGACAAGACCAGGACCAGATCCAGAACCAGACCAAGACCAGGACCAGACAAGGACCAGACCAGGACTAGCGAGCAGTCTTGTACTCAGAGAGCCATTCAGCGCTGAAGGTCTCCACGGCAGAGGAGACCTCATTCCAGGACCAGGCCAAAACCAGGACTAGACCAGGACTAGACCAGGACTAGGCCAGGACCAGGCCAGGACCAAACCAGGACCAGCACCAAACCAGGACCCAACCAGTACCATGCCAGGACCAAGACCAAATCAGACCAGATCCGACCAGGCCAAGTCCAGGACCAGGCCAGGTCCAGGACCACAGCAGGATGAAACCAGGACCAGACCAGAACCAGAGCAGGACCAAACCAAGACCAGAACCAAATCAGAACTATACCAAGGCCAAGGCCGGGACCAGACCAGGACCAAGCCAGGACCAAGCCAGGACCAGACCAGGACCAGAACCAGAAGCAGAAGCAGACCAGGACCAGACCAGGACCAAACCAGGAGCAGAACCAGAACCAGACCAGGACCAGAACCAGAACCCAGAGCAGACCAAGAAGAGGACCAGACCAGGACCAGACCAGGACCAGGCCAGGACCAGGCCAGGTCCAGGACCACTGCAGGACAAAACCAGGACCAGGACCAGACCAGAACCAGAGCATGATGAGAAACTTACCAGGAGCAGACCGGGACCAGACCAAAACCAGACCAAGACCAAACCAAGACCAGAACCAAGCCAGAACTGTACCAAGGCCAAGGCCGGGACCAGACCAGGACCAAACCAGGACCAAGCCAGGACCAGACCAGGACCAGAACCAGAACCAGACCAGGACCAGACCAAAACCAGAACCAGAACCAGACCAGGACCAGAACCAGAACCCAGAGCAGACCAAGACCAGGACCAGACCAGAAACAGAACCAGACAAAGACCAGGAACAGACCAGAACCAGAAACAGGACCAGACCTGGACCAGACCAGAAGTAGAGCAGGACCAGGCTCAGACCAGGAACAAGACCAGGCCAGAACCAGACCAGGACCAAGACCAGGCCATAACCAGGACCAGACCAAGGCCAGACCAGGACCAGACCAGAGCCTGAACCAAAACCAGAACCAGGACTAGGACCAGAACCAGGACCAAAACCAGAAACAAAACCAAGACCAGAACCAGAAACAGAGCCAGGACCAGAACCAGGACCAGACAAAGACCAGGAACAGACCAGAACCAGAAACAGGACCAGACCAGGAACAGAGCCATGACCAGACTGGGACCAGAGCAATTCTGGGACATTCTGGGCTGAAAGTCTCCCCAGCAGAGGAGGCCTCATTCCAGGACCAGGACTAGGCCAGGACCAGGCCAGGACCAGATCCAAACCAGGACCAACCAGTACCATGCCAGGACCAAGTCCTGCTCAATAGTTCCAGATAGATAGGTGACATAGTATTTGACCTTGTTACTTCACCTGTGTTACCTCACCAGTGTTACCTCACCTGTGTTATCACACTTGCGTTACCTCACCTGTGTTATCACACTTGCGTTACCTCACCTGTGTTACCTCACTGCCCCGTATTGATGGGAATGGGAAGGGAATGGAATGGGATTTATACAGCGTTTTACCTATGACACAAGTCACCCAAAGCGCTTTACACAGAAGGGAAGGGGTTTTTCATTCACTCCACAGTCGGTGGTGGTGAGCTACGTTCTGTAGCCACAGTTTCCCTGGGGTAGACTGACAGAAGCACAGCTGCACACATCTGCGCCAACAGACCCTTCGACCACCACCAGACACAGTCATACAGGCAAGGTGGGTTAAGTGTATTGCCCAAGAGCACAACGACAGTATGCATTGTCAGTTGCAGGCCAACCGCCAACCTTCAGGTTTGTGGTCAAGCGTCTCTACCAACTGAGCTACTGCTGCACCGGCTCTACAGAAATGTCCAAATCCCAGTTTGCATGGTTCTGTTTCTAGTTCAGTCAACACTCAGAATACACTAATGCTTGTGTCCAACAGCTGCTTTAAGGAGATATTGTTTGTATTTTATGTGGATATCTGTCTATTGAGCCAATCACACGCGAGCTGAACTAAAGTGACCGATTACAAATCCAATCAGAGATAAGCGTCTGTGTGTGACTGGCAGACGGAAATCAACCAATAGAGCGGAGCGGAGAAGTGACCTCTGTCAGCCACACAATGATTAAAGGCCTCGATGGATGAATGTGAATCAGTATTTTATCAGTAATATTTTTTCAGCGTGAGAAATTCTGGAATTGAGTGAGAGTTGAGAGCTCTACATAAAGTATTAACAAATAGAAATAAAACACATTCATTCCCTTATCTTCTTCTGCCTATTCTCATAAAGCGTCACAGGTACTGGAGCCTATCCCAGTCACTGTGGGCCTGGTATTGTCATTGGCATTGTGAGATAGGAATATTATGGAAGATACCAACTCAAGCCACAAGGGGTCAGCAAAGGAACAAAAGATTAGTTTTAGTGGATTCTTTACCATTGTCAGATGGATAAAACATTTACAAACGGTGTACAGCTCTGTTTCCATTGATTCCTCAGATATTTTTCATTTTGTATTAAAATGGCATTATATATAAAAATTAAGGTAATAAAAAGCTCTTTTTTAAGTTGTGCTCAAAATAGTGTAACAGCTCTGTACTCTGCTGCCCTCTGCTGGTCTTTTTCTTTTTCTTTATGGCAGCAGTAAAGTTATTCAAACTTTTTAGTCAAATGATGTTTTTAAAGGTTGTACAACGTGCAATGCAGTTCCAGAGGTGAGCAAGATTGGCTTAAAAATATAAATAAAAGCATAATATAACCTCTTTAAAGACTGACAGAGCAGGTTAATACAGTCTGTCTCAGTATGTGAACATGTACATGTTACAGAGCAGCTGCTTATGCTCAGTTAAACAACAGTATAATTACTCTGTAATTACTCTGGGGGTCTGGGAGTTCTCCCCCAGGAACATTTGATCAAAACAAATGTAGTTTTCTGTTTTCTGGGGCAATTTAGAAGAACTTGGTTTTGACTCACATGATGAGCTGACAGGTGGCAGGTCATGTATTATAAATAATTTGTACATTTTAGTAATACTGTATATGTTACAATATACTGTATGATCTTGTGAAGGGCCAGAGGAAAAAAAAAAAAAAAAAAAAAATTTGACAAATGGGCCCTCGAGGGCCAAAGGGCAAAAGGAGTAGGTGCTCCAGCTCACTTCTCTCTCCCTTATATGGCTATCAAAAAAGTTAAGGGGAGTAAATATCTAATTTTTTGTGGATTTTAAAGCAAAACATAATTGATACGATCTGAAAACGCTGCAGTGTTGCTGCCGATAGCATTAATAAGCCGCGCATATATTTAACAGGTTATATTTAACATCATTAACAGTACTAAGACTGCAGTGGTTTGTATCTCAGTGATGCCTGGGCCTGTCCACATGAAACAAACACTGTAAGGAAGCTAAAAGTCTTCTCTGTCAGGACCATCAGCTCTAATGTCTCTCTACTCTTCCTCTGTCCTGTCTGCAACCATTTACCACACATCCCTCTCCTGCCTGGTCTCTGTAAGGTTACCACAGGTGCTCACAGGCTGTAGAAAGTCACCTGATTGGGCAGATGGCCACACTGTGAGACAGCTTTGCAATCTGTAAAGTCACCACCAGAGGACGCCAAAGACTTAACATTGTACCTTTGAAATTCCAAGATGTCAGCCAGTGACCTTCCTGTAAACTCTGAAACATGTTTATTTCAGTTAAACAATTTCATCTATATAGCATTATTATAAACATTTTCAGAATTGTAAAAACATTTAGTTTTTTTGCACCACCATCTTATACATTCTTACACACTCTAATGTTATCAGTGGTGGACAGTAACTACATACTTTGACTCAAGTAATTTACTTAAGTACCTTTTTTAAGAAAAAGTACATTCTGTTTTTGTAGAACATATTTTTACTTTTACTTGAGTCAATTTAGGATGATTTCCTTTTTACTTTTACTTGAGTAAATCTTTACATTGTCTTACATTGAGTTCAAAGTAGTTTTTGTCCTCTGTGGTGTAGTGGGAAGTGCATCTGACTTGCAATTAGAAGGTTCTGGGTTTGAAACTCAGGGAAGAAGATTTAGCAAAAACATTCAAATGTAGGCCTACTTAAGTACATTTTATACTCAATACTTTCTTAATTTTACTGAAGTATAGTTTTTGTTTGGTACTTTTACTACTAAGAATAATATTATTTTTGAAGTAACAGTACTTTTACTTGAGTACAGTTTTTGAGTACTTGAGTTGTCTACTGGAGGCCAAAACAAACATGGCGACGCACAGCAGGCGTGAGGAGATGCAGTCAACTACGTATTTAGACGGCCTGACAACTCAGGACAAAATACGATCAAAACTACAAATATTGCTGCCAGAGCTGGACTTCGGAAACCTGTCTCCCTACTGCCGCTGCAAAACTAGGATAACATCACATCAAAAGTAATTTTTTTCAGTTGGGATGGGTCATCAACCCGGCGTATGGGCAGGGCATTAGTTTTTCATCATAAAAGGTGAGTACGACTAACAGACAAACACAACCTGCTGTTAGCTAACGCTAGCTTAAGACAATTTCATTCAAATAATTTCACTGCAAATGTGTGTGTATTTAAACAGCTGCAACTGTTCACCCTCCACAGGAAGGTGACTTGTTTAACGCCACAAATCCAAATCATCTGATTTCTGACACAATTTACTAGAGCTGCAACAAAACAAACTAATCAGATTAATTGATTATAATCCATTATTGAAATAATTCTCAACTAATTTATTAATTGTTTAATCGTTACCTGGATTATTCACAGACTCTGAAACAAATCATGTGCTGAGAGAGGAGGGTTTAATACCAAGACAGAGCTGTAAAGCAACAAAAACTGTTAAAAACTATGTACATGTTGTAGGAAAAATTATAAAGAGTGGCAAGTGTTTTAGCTTAAAGATTAATTTAATTTAATAACGGGACACCAGTCTTACACTGGGAAGATTATGTTACAACACTTAAAGATCTATGGGAGATTATAAAGGAATAAAATAAACATTTCTAAGAATTTTGAGGCCACACTCTGACTCCACACTGGTCGGCTTACGTGACGGAGCAGGGTTGAGAGGACGGTCTGGTCTCCACTTTGTGCCGCCGGGGTTTCTTCCAGAGATCATGCTGTGGTTCCTTGGGTGCATCTTCCAGGGAAGCTCCACGTGTGTCAGCTGCCAGTTGGGTGATCCAGAGACACAAGATTCATGTGGGACCTTGTTTGTCTTATCTCCACTTTTCCAACTAATACTTGACGATGCAATGGATTGAGCATTAAAATAACTGGATAAAAATTGTGAAATCAAAAATCAATCATAGAAAAATCCAGGAGCAGAAAAGTAGGAAGGAAGCCGGTGAGCTTGGAGCCGCACCCTGTCATCGTGGGGGATGGGAGTCCCACGAGGCACATAGCTTTGAGGAGATGACCTCCTGGATGCTTCACTGAACCCTTTGGGCGCCAGATTTTTTTCTCTAAAATACAGTTTTTTGACATCCAAAATTCAAAAGACTGTGGCCTTAAAAATAATTAGAGATAGAGTCTTACTGTAAATGAGAAAAAATGTCAGTTATGAACCAAAGTTGTCACTGTAGTAATTATAGACATCTAATCTGCATATATTTTGCATACTGTGACGTCATTATCAGGTGGACATGCTGAATTGTTATTTTTAGTAAATACAAGATGATGAACATGTTTGAACTTGTTAGAATTGTTCATTTGTGGTATAAGCATCAAAGAGGATGATGATTAAGAAGTGTATTCAAGTCAGAAGGTTTATTCAGTATCACACAGGTAAGATTACAGCAGCAGGGCCCTGCTGAAGGGAGAGTGTGAGCGCACTCTTAAAGAGGAGTGTCCTAAGCTTTTAATATTATGTATGACTATGTATGACGATCTCTGCATAGCATTATCTTGTTTTTCTTTGAGTAACTTTCGTGCATAGGGCAGGGCCACAAAAGTTCCCAGTTTCTGCAGAGCTTTATCTTCTTGGGCATCCCACGCATAGGCAGGCCGTAGGAGCCCCCACCTGCAACCTTGGGTCTGATAACTTTGTAACCAGCTCATTATTGTGCACTTTTTAGAAATGCACCCAAGTGTAAGATGACCTTGCAGTGGAAGAAAAACATCACATAATATACATATAATGTGTGCTGCTTATATCCCTCCAAGGGGCAATGGTAAAACTGCTGCAAGTCTCCTGGCAGATTTTTGTCACACAATTACAGCGCAATCCAAATGCTCCCATATTTATTCTTGGTGATTTTAACCAATGCAAATTAGAAGGAGCCCTACCAGGTTTTTATCAATATGTCAAATGCTGTACTAGGAACAGTTCAGTGCTTGACAAATGTTACGCTAACATTAAAGTTGCCTACACAGCCAAAGCCTTGCCACCTCCGTCTAACTCGGATCACTCCACTGTTCATCTTTTGCCCATCTACAGATCCAAACTCAAGTCTAGCAAACCACAGCAGAAATTTAAAGGGCTGTTTCCTCTGCACTGACTGGAGCATTTTTCACAGTTTGGGTATTGATGAGGCAACCGAAACAATAACAGACTACATACATTTTTGTATTGATAATGTTGCTCCAAAGAAAGTCATATTGCAGTTTCCTAATAATAAGCAATATATTACTAAGAATGTCAAAAACTGCGTCAATAAAAAGAAACTAGCTTTCAAGAACAAGGACAGAGTTGGCGTAATTTCTGCTCAAAAAGAGCTCAACACTGTGCTGAAGGAAGCTAGGACTAAGTACAAAAATAACTTAGAAGATCACTTTACATCTATGGACACAAAACAGCTTTGGGAGGGTATAAAACCCATTGCTAATATGGATTCCTCCAGAACTCAGTTCTCCTCATCAGATGATCATCACAGGGCTGATGATCTGAATGACTTTTACCTCCGGTTTGAGACGCAGAACTTCTCTCAAACAGGAGAAGTGCTCTTAAATAACATAGACTGTAATGCTTCCCACCAGCTAACTATTCTCCCTTCACAGGTTCAGCACCTTTTCAGAGCCGCTGGCAACAAGAAATCTGTAGGTCCTGATGGCCTGCCAGCTTCTGTTCTTAAAAACTGGGCTTTTGAAATGTCTGCTGCTTGGTGTCCTGTATTTCAGAAATGTTTGGACTGTCACTGTGTTACACTGCTTTTGAAAAAATCTACTGTAATCCCTGTTCCGAAAACATCTAGCCCGTCTGCTAATAATGACTTCAGACCTATTGCTCTTACATCAGTGGTCATGAAAAGTTTTGAAAGATTTATTGTAAATCTTCTTAAAGCTGATGTTGTCTCCTATCTAGACCCGCTTCAGTTTGCTTACAGTCGTGGCCGGAGCACAGAGGATGCTGTCGTTAGTATGACACATCTCATCTCTAAACATCTGGAAAACCCTAAGGCCTATGCCAGGGTGTTATTTGTAGATTTCTCCTCCGCCTTCAATACAGTTCAGCTTCATTTACATGTTCAGATGCTGCTCAGCATGAATGTCAACCCATTTATTATAAAACTGTTGTACTCTTTTCTAACTAACAGGCCTCAGCAGGTGAAAGTAAACAAAGCGCTGTCTCAGGTCAAGCTCTGTAGCATTGGTGTTCCACAGGGCTGCGTTAGCTCTCCTTTTCTTTACACCTTGTACACCAACAACTGTAGGAGTAGCCATTTGAACAATCACATCATTGAATTCTCTGATCATTTTAAGTTTGTTGTACGTTGAGATGATTCTCCCTCAGTGTACGTGGATGAGATCTCTTCCTTTAAAGACTGGTGTGACCGCCATCACCTCATCTTTAATGTGAAGAAAACTAAAGAGGTCATTTTCGACCCAAGAGAAGTGAGGAAGCATGAGCCTATTATTATCAACAACAGCTGCATTGAAGTTGTCACTTCTTTTAAATACCTGGGAGTGTACATGGACTGTCAGCTAAACTGGGGTGCACGCATCGACTTTCTCTGTGGCCGTCTGGCCCAAAGACTGCACTTTCTTCGCAGATTGAGGCTCTTTTGTGTCAGCACCAGAATAATGTGGACTTTTTACACAGCAGTGCTTGAGAGCATCATCACATATGGCTTTTCTGTCTGGTTTGGTCAACTGACTGTTCAACACAAAACCAAACTCATTAACATGGTTAAAACAGCAATGAAGATCATGGGCACTCGTGAAAGTCCATCTTTACAGTTCATTTATGAGAGCTCCGTAGCACGCTTGGCTTATGGAATCATCAATGACACTACACACATTTTGTATTCTGAGTTTGAGCTGCTTCTCTCTGGGAGGCGCTATAGAGCAGCTAAACACAGAACCAATAAAAACTCCTTTATTCCTACATCTATTTCTCTGCTGAACAAACAAAAACAGCAGCACTGATTTTGTTTATCTTTGTATTTATTATGTATTTATGTGCAGGTTTCTGCACTACTATTTTTATCATTTATCTTAACATTTGTTTTATGTTTTATGTCTTTTATGTCTATTGTATTTATTATGTGACATTGGCTGCTGCATTGCACTTTAGCCCAAAACAAATTTCCCTTTGGGACAATAAAGTTGATTCTGATTCTGATTCTGAACAGTATAACTCTGTAATTACTCTGGAGGTCTGGGAGTTCTCCCCCAGGAACATTTGAACAAAACATATGTAGTTTTCTGTTTTCTGGAGCATTTTAGAAGAACTTGGTTTTGACTTTGGAGAAAAAAATTTTGGGCAGAATTTATGATTTTACTGCAACAAAGATTCAGGACATAAAATTGTTTACTATCACTTTATAACTAGTTATATAATTGCACTTTTTAAAAAATCCAATTTCTACAGCACAGACTAATGACTGCACTAATGAATAAATCCTGGCTTAGTTAATGGGCTATGCCTAATATAAGCTTTACATTATCTGGCATAAGCTTCTACAGTATATTTCTACAGTATATTTATTTGTGGTGTTCACATTGTGCCCTGAGCCCCTAAAATGCTCAGCTCCGCCCCTGCTCCAGGACAGAGATCCTGTCACAGTCTATGAGCCTTCACTGTCATTACACTGGGCTGTGGTTAATATTATGATAATCCAGCTCCAATAATGTGAGAATTGTCTCTCGTGTGTCCGCTGTAGGCAGCGCGTTTCGGATTGCGTTGCATATAATTGGACCATAATATTTCAATGAGCTGTTTATGATTATATCTCTGCCAATATCTGGTAAATTTTCATCAAACAAAAACTGAATTAAAGCTTGAGATGAGAGTAGTGCACCAGGCTGAAAACAGTCCCTAGTGTCCATGATTTCATTAAATTTACTGTGACTGACCAGATTTATTATGCAAGCTTACACAGGCTCCTGCAGGGGGCAGTGGCTGGTGCGCCCCTGTCATTCAGCGCTCAGCACCTATCTGATTATTCCACGGGGCAGACACCATGTGACCACGGGGCCGACACCATGTGACCACGGGGCCGACACCATGTGACCACGGGGCAGACACCATGTGACCACGGGGCAGACACCATGTGACCACGGGGCCGACACAATGTGACCACGGGGCCGCAGGGACCATAAACAGTAGCCTCAGTACAGGAAGGGAAAGTTGGGAGAGGGTCAGGGGTCGTTGCCGTGTGATAACGACTGCTCGTCTGTGCGTAGTGGCTGGGCTGAGACAACACATGCACACATTCTCACAGCTGACCCAAAAGTATACACTGGCCCACCTGGAAGCTCCCGGTGCTCCTCCACCTGCCTCAGTTGTTTTATTGTAAACTACTTGCTTAGGACCACTCCAAGTTACTACAGATCTGTCTCTGGGCTTCACGCTCCGCTCTCTGCTGTGCAAAGGGCAGCTGGACAGGACGCAGCAGCAAAATGAAAGGTCACATGGTGACATCACATGATGAACTGACAGGTGGCAGGTCATGAATTATAAATAATTTGTACATTTTTTTGTTATACTGTATATGTTACAATATACTGTATGTTCTTGAAGGGCCAGAGGAAAAAAAAAAAAATTTAAAAAGCTTGACAAATGGGCCCTTGAGGGCCAAAGGGCAGAAGGAGTAGGTGCTCCAGCTCACTTCTCTCTCCATTATATGGATTATGGAAATTTAAAAAAATCATTAAGGCAAGGCTCGGATTCAGGCCTCTACCAAAGATCATCATGTTTGGTTGTTAGTACTAATCTTTTTTTAAATTATTTGACATAATGACACCACACTGTTTGTCATGGTCTCTGGCTGTTCTGTGTTTCTGTCTCCCCCTCCCTTGTGTCTGTTTGTTACCTCCTACCTGAGGCGTGGCTACTCCTGGCTGTAGAGCACACACCTGGCAGCAATTTACTATCAACTCCACTACAAGAGGAGCAGCTCTCCAGCCACTCCTTGCCAGTTTGTTGAACTATTAACACTGTTAGTGATACTCTTGGCTTCTTGAACTTACGTTGTATTTTTGCTAAACCTTTTTTCCTTGTGTCCAGATCCTGCCTGCCTGCCTGCTCGCCTGCCTGCCAGCCCAAATACTTACCTGCTTTTGTCTGAAGATGCCTCAACCCCTCAACGTTACTTAGGACCTAGGGCTAGATAACTTTATGAAACGTTGTAAATGGGATTATTGCAGAATATCTAATTAATTGTAGTAGAGTATTATGGGCAACAGGATTTACGTGAGATTATATGGACATAGAAGGATAAACGCTAGAGTTAGGGAACTTAAGGAGTTTGACGCCGAACTCAATAGATGTCATATACACTGCGCTTACTGTGGAAGGTCGAGTGGAGGTCTGGATGTCGAGGGCCACGGGCTCAGCAGGCCACCGGCTGTCGGGCTGGGGGTCGCTGTGCTGGGTTGCAGGTTCACGAAGTGTCGCTGGCTGGCCGGTCCAGTTACTACTCCGTCCTGGTCTCATCCTCCGAAGCTCGTGCAGATATCAGCGTCAGTGATGTACGCAGCGGTCTTGGATGCCGCTTTGAGTTATTGCCGTGGCTCGGCAGAGAGGCAGCGCCAAGCCTTAAGTACAGTAGCAGTCCAATACTAGAAGTGAAAGCTTGAAACCAGCTTTCGCTGCGGCTTATAAAAACTTTGAAACTGGACTTCTGAGAGAACCGCTATGGTCAATCCAGCGGTTGTGTTGAAGACTGGGACGGAAGTTTGCCGTGCGAAGTTTCAAAATACGCTACAAAAGCGACTACTCACAAAACGAAAGTTAACTTGTGTCTTGCAGGACACTAATACAAAAACAAAAGTATAAGTAGCAAAAGAGAAATAAAAATTTGTCGACAAAAAGAAAAGCAAAAGAACACACGAGAGCATGTAAAGGTTTAGAGTTTTAGCACGTAAGAGAGGGAACAAAGAGAAAGTGAGGGGTTTTTACTTTGCCGTCTCTGGGGGTGGTCTTTCGCGCTAAGGCGTCAGATATCACTTTACACAACCGAATGCCTTACATGGCTAATCACATAACACTCCACTTCAATTACACCAGATATTTAAGTAACGTTACGTTTATACTGAATAAGACTATCATGATGATACCACACAGACTGATGACATGACATGAAATAAACACGTTCAACCAATATTAAACATGATAATGTCAACAGTTTGCACAAAAGATCATGATGATAGTGTCCTGTGAAGCAACATGTATAGACCCTTCTCACACAGCGTCATCTGATCACATGATTTCCACGGAGCCGCCATGTTGGATGGCAAAAGTCGGTTGTTTCACAGCCCCTGCTGTCTGTTAGCCTAACAAATTAAATTCGTTTTACTCATCAAAAATAGTTTAATGTGTCCTATATCTGTGATAGCATCTACCAGCTGTCTTTTGAAGTAAAAAAGTTAATGTTGCACTGTTTGGCAAAGTTTATTCTTTAAAAAAGTCACATAAATGATCGCTCCTGCTGTAATCATCAAATAAAGTAAAAACCGATCTGAAGTCAGTTCTTACTGTCTGCTCAGGTTTATTAGCAGGGTAAACACGTTTTCACGGACATTTAGCAAACTGGAGAGAAAAAGAAAATACAATGTTCAGGACAGCTTGGTATTTGTTCTTTTCTGCGTGAGGATATGGCGATTACAGGATTATTTTCACAACATGGAATACTTTGATGGAAATATATCTCGATATTTACTTTTATTTTTTTTATTTATTTATACGAACTGATTGAGGGTTACTAATCCTGGATTGGACTGGTTTTGGACAGAACCAGTGTTCAAAGGTAAAAGGTCTGTTTTTTCGGTTTGGCATACTGAGGAATCGTCATTAATTACACATATGTCCTATTTTAAGCATAAAGTTAACTTAATTCCCATTTTGTACAGAACATAAGCTTTCTAACGGTGTATAACATGCCTGTATTGACAAAATAATAACCGTGCAAATTATGTATTCGCGGAGTTTCTTTCTGAATCTGGTCGCCGCCAGATTAAATGAGGTTAAACATATATAAATTCTAATTCTCCATATCTCAGCAAATTTGCCACTTTTTAACGCCTTAAATTTTGATTTATAATTTTAGACTTGTAAACCTCCGCGGAAAGCCTACTTTATTTAAGTGTTTATATTGCCTTTTCACTAATCTGCGTCTCTCATCTGCCTACTCACATGGACAACAGTTGTTTAGGGCACTTTCCATACTAAAGCTCTGTCACGATCCTGCCACAAAATATTTTTATGCCTCAAAGGAGCTCTCTGCCTCTTGTAAGCTTTTAATTGTGCCCCTCTAAAGTGAGATTGTCGATTGATTGACTAAATAATTGTAAACGTTGTGGTATTCCAAAGCGGATTGTGTGTTGAAGGCTGGTAACCCGTAATTTTGACATCATATGGGTCTTAAGCATCGACAAGTGAACATTTCTCTAAATATCGCTGTCTGACCTGAACACTTAACGTTAAGTATTGAAACGGTGTAGAAAGTGGTAAATATGAACTCGGTTTCTATGCATGATCGCTAATCGCTAGCCAGCTACACCGGCTTTTTGCCATCCAAAATGGCAGCGCCAACAAACCAAGTCACGTGACTGAGAACGGTCTATATGCATGAAGTCAGTCTCCTGAACAGATGGCTGTTGCATAAGGACCTTAATACACATACTTTTATTGGAGTGAATAATGGATAGGAATGTAGTGACCACAGTCCGTCTTGAACACTTAGATGGCAGAGTGGCTGTACGTTTCTCCTCAAACGTACACAGTTTCGATTTAAACAATAGGAGTCATTTATCTGGTCCCTGAAAGTGATAGTACCGTTCCGTACCAGGTTTTCTGGTTCATATCAGAGAAGAGAGGAGACCCCTTCTGGCATATTTATTGGTGCAGGTCAGTAAAACCGGTCATGCAGTTCGTATAGGATAGATATATGCCTTTGCTTACGTCCTTTGATGTGATAAGAGTCAGACTCCTGACTCCAAGTAGGAACACCTGTGGAGCTCCATTAAAGGTCAACAAGGGTTCAGCGTGAAGTCTTCCTACAGCGTGAAAATTTTGTACGTTGGAGAAGCAGGTGCCAAGGTTTTGTGGAGGTAAGAATGTATCTTTTAGTGCACAGATGGGGCGTTGAAAATAAGTTCTATGCTTTAACAGGGCTCATTTACAAAGATACAACAGTAATGTGTACCTGCAGCACTTTTTCCTTGATTCTCGCTCGTATTTCCCTGAACTTCAGCCTTTTACAGCTGCTGTCTCTGGGCTTTCAGTCTGTTAAACATTTTTTTAAATCTTTACGGTGACAGAACAGTCTTTAAACACTGAGCAAACTCTACTCACTGTGTTTATCTCATTGCCTCCCAATGCTCGCTGCGGCGCTGACAGCTGCCCCTGCAGAGGCTCAAGGCTGTGTGGATTTGATCGAGCAGAGGACATCGAAAATGTTTTTTAATTGTTATTTTTATTTGATCACCATCAGCGCGCCATATAGGCTACTGATACATTTTATATAATTGTTTGAAAGGTTACTGGCTCTGACAGACAGTGAAAAGGACTTTCCTCTCGCTCCACTGTCTTTCACAGAGGGGAAATAAGGCACGCGACTCTGGTCAGTGCCAAAATCACATGAGACATTTAACAAGGATGGACTACGTTAATAAAAGAAAGTAAAATGCAAATAAAATAATTCTCCCTCAGATACAGTGAACACAGCTCTACTACAGTCAGTCCTGTTATTTGTTGGACTCTCAGATTGTGTTTTGTGTTGCATCTCTGTAGGAAAGATGCAGTCAGAGCTGGCAAACAGCGTTGCTCTTGCTGTCAGTGCGTTTTATGCTCATGCAAAATTCTCATTTAAATATCAAATTTGCGGCAGCAGATACTTAAGCAATTTCTCTTTGTATATCACACGCAACACGCCCACAAATACCAAACGCAATTTTTTAAGCTGCACTCGCAATTTTGCACTTGTCTTAGTAAATATGGCCCTTAGAGAACCCTAAAGCCTATGCCAGGGTCCTATTTGTTGATTTTTCCTCAGCATTCAGCACATTTCAGCCACAGCTTCTGGTCCAAAAATGGTCAGACCTGCATGTGAATCCTTTTATCATTAATTGGTTTTATTCTTTTTTAACTAAGAGACAACAGCAAATGAAAGTAAATAGTGTCCTTTCCAGTGTTAAAATTTGTAACACAGGTGTCCCTCAAGGATGTGTGAGTTCCCCTTTTCTTTTTACTCTGTACGCCAGTGAATGTAGGAGCAGTCAGTCATGAACAGTCACATCATTAAGTTTTCAGATGACACTGTAATTTTAAGTCTTCTGAATAAGAGTGTCCCAGGACCCCTTCGAGTCCACACACTGTTACCCAAGAATGATGTCTCTTCTGCGGGGGAGACTTTCAGCCCTCAGTGGCTCTCTGAGGACCAGACCACTGGCTAGTCCTGGTCTGGTCCTTGTCTGGTCCTGGTCATGGTCTTGGTCTGGTTCTGGTCCTGGTTCTGGTTCTGGCCCTTGCTCTGGTGCTGGTCAGGAGTGAAAGTAGATTTTTGCTTATGCCGGTACTATAACAAATTATGCCTACAAATATATCTTTATAGCAGAAAAAGCAGATACGCGCTTGAGAATGAATCTTTACTATAAATGAAAAATGGGGCCAAGTCCTCAAACACACTGGCTGCTAACTGCAGCGTGGTGACAGCGTCAGGGAACTGTTTTCACTTCAGGCCCAGCTCAGCAGATCAGAGCAGCCACACTGCAGCGTGAGACGCGAGGCTCGTCAAACAGGGCTGTGATGCCATCTCCTAGAAAATCAAACCCTCACCAAAATTTGACCCTGGCGGCTGGCGCTGAGTCATGTTTTTCATCCAAAATACACACAAAATTAGGATATATTGTTATATTTTGACAACTACAATGAACATTACTCATACCTGATGCATTTTTTGAATGTTTGGGGGATTTCTGGTTCTGATGGACTGTGAACGAGAACTTTAACTTGTACTGTAAAAAGTTTCACGTTTGGAATGTCCAGTCTACAGAAATAGTAAACATACGTCTTTTTAGTCAAACATCGTAACCATAGGTCTGTTATATGTGGCTGTGCTCTCATATTGACTTCTGAACGGCTTTTCTGTAGAGAAGGAGCTGCCAGCAGTGCACTGCTCACGCAGCCAGTGTGTTGCAGCAGTGCTGCAGCGGCGCAGCTGTCATGCCAGTGCACTCGCTGCTGCGCCTGAAGCAGCCCGTGTGTTTGGGGCCCAATACACACCAGATGCGCCTCAAAAAATATGCCCCTATTGTTTTCTATGAGAGCCCTCACACCGGGTGCGCGGCGGTGGCTGAAAACACATGGCCCCTGTACTTCTGCAGTAACAAAGATGGTTCTCTGCTCTGTGTGACACAGACACACAGCTGTAAACACCGAGGGACAGTAGCTGCTGCTCGGGGGGACACAGGCAGCAGCTCCCGACTCCTGCTGCAGTCAGAGCACGGGGAAACTCCTTTCTGCTGCTAACTCGCTAATAACTCACTAACAGAACAGCCTGGTCTGTCCTCACACAGCCTGGGCCACTTCTATCACTTTGTCCGGTTATTAACAGGTAAAACACATATTTTAAACTCCACGTTGTTTATGTTAAAGCCCTCTCAAGTGCCGACACGGCGTTCCTGATGTGCGTTGGGCTTAAGACGCGCATGCTCAATGCGTTAGTTTAAGGAAGTGAGAGAATCAGTGAATGATGAGAGTGGAGAGGGACAATCTGTGCATTAAATCACATCACAGAGTGATCATAAGCCACTAAAACCCACACAGACACATATATGATGAGATAAAGCACTGCCTGGGTCACATGCTTAAGCGGCAGATTTTTTTTTCTCTCATACGAGCGACCGCGGTCCGCGGCTGCTTTCTAATGTTTGTTAAAGCTGCAAAGACCAGTCAGCTGATCTCCTTCCACCTGGTACTGCGTACCCTCTGACCTGGTCTGGTCATGGCTCTGTTCCTGGTCTGGTCCAGGTCTGGTCCTGTTTCTGGTTCTGGTCCTGGTCCTGGTCTGGGTCTGCTCCTGGTTTTGGTTCTGGTCTGGTTCTGGTTCTGGTTCTGGTTCTGGTTCTGGTCTGGTCTTGGTCCTAGTCCTGGTTCTGGTTTTGGTTCAGGTCCTAGTCCTGGTTCTGGTCTGTTCCTGGTCTGGTACTGGCCTGGTCTTGGTCATGGTCTGGGCCTGGTCCTTCTCTGTTCCTGGTCTGGTCCCAGTCTGGTCCAGGTTTGGTCCTGTTTCTGGTTCTGGTCTGTTCCTGGTCTTTGTCTGGTCCTGGTTCCCGTTCTGGTTCTGGTCCTGGTTCTGTTTCTGGTTCTGGTCTGGTCCTGGTTTGGTCCTGGCTTGGTCCTGGTCTTGGCCTAGTCTAGTCCAGGTCCTGGTCGGTTCCTGGTGTGGTCCTGGTCTGGTCCTGGGCCTTGGCCTTGGTATAGTTCTGGTTTGGTCCTGGTCTTGGTTTGGTCTTGGTCTGGTTTTGGTCTGGTCCTGGTATGTTTGGGTACTGGTACCTGATACTGGTTGGGTCCTGGTTTGGTTCTGGTCCTGGCCTGGTCCTGGCCTAGTCCTGCTCTGCTGGGGAGACTTTCGGTTCTGAATGGCTCTCTGAGTACCAGACTGCTCGCTAGTCCTGGTCTGGTCTGGTCCCGGTCTGGTCCTGGTCTGCTCCTGGTCTGGACTTTGTTCTGGTCCTGGTCTTGGTCTGGTTTTGGTTCTGATTATGGTTCTGGTCCTGGTCTGGTCCTGTTCTTGGTCTGCTCCTGGTTCTGGTCCTGGTCTGGTTCTGGATCTGGTTCTGGTCCTATTCTGGTCCTGGTCTGGTTCTGGTTCTGGTTCTGGTTCTGGTTCTGGTCCTGCTCCTGGTCCTGGTTTTGGTTCAGGTCCTGATCTGGTCCTGGTCTGGTCCTGGTCTTGGTCCTGGTGTGGTCCTGGTCCTGGCCTGGTATTGGTCCTGGTCTGGTCTTGGCCTGGTCTTGGTCCTGGTCTCGGCCTGGTCCTGGTCTGGTCCTGGTCTTGGTCCTGGTGTGGTCCTGGTCCTGGCCTGGTATTGGTCCTGGTCTGGTCTTGGCCTGGTCTTGGTCCTGGTCTCGGCCTGGTCCTGGTCTGGTCCTGCTCTGGTTGTGGCCTGGTCCTGGAATGAGGTCCTCCTCTGCTGGGGAGACTTTTAGCCCTGAATGGCTCTCTGAGTACCAGACCGCTCGCTAATCCTAGTCTGGTCCTTGTCTGGTCCTGGTCTTGGTCTGGTTCTGGTTCTGGATCTGGTCCTGGTCTTGTTTTGCTCTGGTCCCAGTCTGGTCATGGCTCTGTTCCTGGTCTGGTCCATGTCTGGTCCTGTTTCTGGTTCTGGTCTGTTCCTGGTCTTTGTCTGGTCCTGCTTCTGGCTCTGGTTCTGTTTCTGTTTCTGGTTCTGGTCTGATCCTGGTCTGGTTCTTGATCTGGTCTTGGTGTGGTCTTGGTCTGGTTTTGGTCTGGTCCTGGTTTCGTCCTGCTGTGGTCCTGGACCTGGCCTGGTCGGATCTGGTCTGATTTGGTCTTGGTCCTGGCATGGTACTGGTTTGGTCTTGGTCTG